>CM077808.1:59129433-59824433 GCA_039764185.1 Tamarix austromongolica | reverse complement strand
AATTTAGTTCCATACTTAGCAAGCTACGCTACAAGAACATGATAATATGGTATATAAAGCGCACACATCAATCAGCACACATAGCACATTCTCACACACAAAATTCTTAACTATATCCTTATTTAATACGACACTGGGCTTAGAGCACGCTCCTACGCCTCCTTAGGGTTTTGATTTGGTTCACCTATAAGAGGGAAACATTAGGGTTAACTTCCCTCTAACCAAAATTATTATTATTTCATAGTTTACCCTTATCATAACCTAGTATTAGGATTAATAATAATAATAATAGTAGTTTTATAAGAAAAAGTAGGGGTGTTATTCTTAAAGTAGCTAATGATACTATCACTAGTCAAAATAGGTTTTGGTAGTTATATTGGTTCATGTTAAATTATTATTAGTAATATTTATATTACTAAAGATTATAGCTTTCATATTAATAACAACAATAATAATCATAATAATATTAACAATGCTAATAATAACCCAAATCATAATACTAATAATAGTAGTATTAGTAATACTAAAATAGTGATAATAATGATAATAATAATAATAATTCTAGTAGTAATAGTAATATTAGTGATATAGGTAATATTAAAAACAATGATAAAGTAGTAGTAGTAGTAGTAGTAGTAATAATAATAATAATAATAATAATAGTTTGAATCTTAAGAATGATAATAATAATAAGGGTCCTAATAATCATAATAATAGTAACATTAGTAATAATAGGGCCAAGGTTAATAATACTAATAATAATACTTCAAATCTTAGTAATAGTAATATTAGGGTTTCGAATAATCATATTAATATTAGCATTAGTAATAATAGTTCCCAAGTTGATAATAATAATAATAATAGCCATAGTAATAGTAATAATAATAATAATAATAATATTAATACTAATACTAATAAAATGATAACAATTGCATTAATAATATTTAAGGGTTGTGGAGGTTAGGGTACAACTTAGAGGTGGTGGTGACTAGGCGGCACCAATGGCGGCGGTGGAGGAGGATGAGAAGTTTAAAAGGTGGGTTTCTAGGCTAGGAAAGGGGGGAAATGATAGGGTGGTTGTGGTGGTGGTAGGTGCTCTGGGTTGAGAGGGTTGGAATGGTGATGGTGGCGCAGCCAAAGGGGCTGCGTAGGCGGCGGTTAGTGTGGTGGCCGAAGGTGGTGGATGGGGAGGAAGGGAGAAGGAGAGGGAGGCAGGGAGAAAGGAAGGTAGGGGGAGGTAGGGGAGACTCTATTGGTTGTTTTGGGGGGTAGAGGGAGTGGTGGTTGCGGCGGGAACGACAGTGCATAGCTGCGCGAGGGGCGGCGAGGGAAGAGAATGGCAGTTTTGGGCAGCCAACTTTGCACGGACGAGGCAGATCATGTAGGAGGAATCGAGGGTGGTGAGTGATGTGGTTCAGTGGAGGGTGATGCAAGGAGTAGTTTGGCAGGTGGTTTGGGTGGCGGTGCTAGGTGATGGTGGCGGAGGGAGCGTCTAAACAGGCGGCGGCGCAAGGGATTCAATTTTTCTAGGTAGGGAAAGAAATTCGATTAAGGGGTAGGTTGGGGGTATATATAAGAAATTGAGGGGTGGAAACAATAGAGGGAGAAGAGGACAAGAGGGGGGCAGGTATGGTAGGTCACATGCCGGTACAAGCCTGTAAAGTTGCAGGGTCTGTTTAGTCGGGGGAGAAGAAAAGGAAGGGGAGGGCACGCGTGAAAGGAGAGATGATGGGTTGGTTGGGGTTGAAAAAGGAAAGGAAAGCGACAGGGAGAGAGGGGAGGTGGTAGGTTAGCGTGCGGTGGTGGTTGTTCAACATACGGGGGTGCAGGCCGAGTTGCAGGTCACGTGGGAGAGGAGCGGGGAAGAAGAAGAAGAAGGATTGGCTGACCGGTCCAAGGGAATGAATGAAAAGAAAGGGAAATGGCGAGCGAGAGGTCCGAGGGAAAAAAAGGAATGGCAGGTTGGGCTGCACCGAAGGAAAATAGAGGGGGTTTTTGGGCCGTAAAGGGCTGGCCCAAATCGGGGAAAGAAAGGAAAAAAGGAAAAGGAGAAAGGTGAGAAAGGAAAGAAAAAGGAAAGAGAAGGGAAAAAGGAAAATGAAAAAATGGTTTGGTTGGGGTACTTAGGATATTTTGGTATTTTTGAATATATTAAAATAATAATATTTAGTAAACTAATAATTAAAATTTCCTTTTTAGATTAATTTAGGATATTTTGAATGATTTTTCCTTAATTCCATTTTAATTAGCAAAACACCCTAATTTTTTCTAATTAAATTATTTATTATTTTCCTCTTGATTTTTCCTTAAATAATTTCCCTTATTTTAATAAAATAATTTATTTAATTAATTTTTCTAATAAATTCTTATTTTGCCATGATTTCTTAAATTAGGGTTTTGGGGTATTTCGGTATTTTTTATTGTCAAGCATGACAATTTGTGATTTGGATGAAATAAAAGTGCATGTTAGGATTTTATGTGTAAAATCATTAATAAGGGAAAGATGATCAGTTGGCGTATCTAGTAATTGAATTGCTGGATAAAGTTTAAACTTTTTATGTTGCTTCCCTCACAATGTCCTTTATGATTATCCTTTCTGCATTCTTTTTGTTATGGAAACTTCTTATATTTCTCTCATGCCAAATGTGATACACATATGTGGCATAATAAACTCTTAAGACATCTTTACATAGCCTTAGGCTTTGACCCCCTTACATAATTAATGCACATGCCACTGCCATGTTAAGGGAACTTATCGGATTCTAAATCCTGTCATCATCGATTTCCAAATACATCTTGAAAATGTGCAAGAAAGGAAGAAGTGATGATGATGTTCATCTTCTTGGTTTTAGAGAACACATTGTAGACTAAGATCATAACCAGAATGACGCAATCTATCTTTGGTTGTCAATCTTTCATGTATAATGAGCCGCAATATTTATTGGTGTCAAGGAGATGATAGCTTATTCCACACAATGTTGTACCATTATATTTTTGAGGCTCTATGACATAAATAATCATAGACTTGAGCAATTTGGTATCTTCCTCTCCTTACAAACCCTAATTCTACTTGTGGGTCTGTAAGGGAAGCATATAGAGCAATGCAAATATGTAACAACCTTCTCATCAACTAAGAAGCCAAAGATGAAATTAGTACTTACCATATATTTGACCCTTTAAAATAGTAGGCATGCATCTAACAAACCCAAAGCTATCCACTAAAGCAATTGACCTTGTGCTGCAACATTCCACGAATGGGTTTGGATTAAGCCTAATTTAACTTCCTCTTTCAGTAAGTAGACTATATCCCATATCACAAGGGCCTTTCTAGATTTCTCAGTACTTGCCTATAAAAATGACATGCAAAGTAATACTATATCATGAATAATTCCTTTTAGCAATAGCTTCATCAAGCTCCAATAAATATGGATATTATAGAGGACTGATCTAATAAGCTGTGGTTGTTCTGCATGGCTTAGGAGTTGTGTGTTCCATCCCCTTATCTTTGCTCTAAAATTATCTATAAGTAGCAAGTAACCATTACTAGTGAGTCTTTTATGGGGCAATGGGATGCCAAGATACCGTATTACTAAGTCACTTATTATAAAATTATATTTCCCATCAATATATTCTCGACCATAAATAGGTATCGATACACTATAAAAAAAATTAACACTATTTGATGCATTCAAGGCTAGTCCAGATACTGTTGAAAAATCTTAAAACTTTTGGCACATGACATCCATGGAAGAAAAAACTCTAGAGCTATAGAAAAGTAAGTCATTAGCGAACATCAAGCTACTTAGCTTTACCTTATTACACTTAAGGTGAGGCTTAAAGAGAAAATTACTCCACAGCTCACAAAGTGATCTATGCAAATACTCTATAGCTAACACAAAACAAATAAAAAATAGGGAAACAAAGGGTTCCATGTTTTAAATCCCTCCCGACTTCAAAAGGTCGTTGAAGTGTCCCATTAAAAGAGATAGAGTATTGTGTAGTGGTAATATAATCTAATACAAGCTTAATGAAATGGTG
This sequence comes from Tamarix austromongolica, assembly GCA_039764185.1. Classification (NCBI taxonomy): domain Eukaryota; kingdom Viridiplantae; phylum Streptophyta; class Magnoliopsida; order Caryophyllales; family Tamaricaceae; genus Tamarix; species Tamarix austromongolica. The sequence continues at coordinate 59,820,395 of CM077808.1, read as the reverse complement.
AGGGAAATTCAAGTTTATAAGAATGGATTGCATGAACAAACAACTTATGGTATCATACGCTTTACTCATGTTCAACTTAAGCATGCACTGAGGTGATAAAATCTTTGTGCCACATTTTCAAACCAACTCAGAAGCCAAAAGAATGTTATACCTAAAAGGTTGACCTTTTACAAATGCCGCTTTATTCTCCCCTACCAATAGAGGCATAAAGTCTTGAAGTTAGTTGATAATAACCTTAGAAGCAATTTTATAAAGTAAGTTGCAACATGCAATTGGTTAATAGTTCCCTACTCTACGAGCATTTGGACCATTAAGAATGAGATTCAAAATAGAAAAGTTTAAGGCTTTAGGGATACAACGTGTTATAAACACCTCAACTATATCCCTCCAAATATCATCTCCTATGATATTCCATGAAGCCTTAAAAAACATAGCATTATAACCATCGAGTCTTGATGCTTTGTCACTACTCATTGAAAAGAGGAATTGATTCACTTTGTCTTTATGAATGACACCCAAAATCTTCCAATGATGATGAACATCTATCCTTGATACTTTTAACATGATCTTATGTCTAAGATCACCCCTTGGATCTAAAGGATTCCCCATAAGTGACACATAAAACTAGGTGAATTGAGCAATAATAGTCTCTTGTGTGGTAAAAATCAGGCCAAATTTATCCATTAATGAGGAAATTTGATTACGATGTCTCATTCCTTTCATAAGAGATTATTAATTTATATTACTATCTCTCTGTTTAATCCAATCAACTCAAGCCTTTTGATGATAAACAATTTATTCACTTGAGATATAGTACTTTAACCTTCCTACACACTATTTTTGCTAATAATTAGCTTATCATCAAAAGGATTTTTATTCAATTACTCTTGCACTTCAATGAGACCAGTTTGTTCTTGTAGAACCTTTTTTGATATGGTGCTAAAATACCTTTGGTTTAATTTGCGCAATGACCTCTTTAATTTTTTTTAGTAAATACATCACTCTGCACATTACATTATGAGTGCAATATTTGTCCCACTTTTGACGTATTATAGGGAGGAAATTAGAATAAGAGGTTCAAATGTTGAAGAAATGGAAAGGTCTTGCACTTATAGAAATTTGTTGTCCTAAAATGAGCATCATTATAGTATGATCAAAAACAAGGGGCACCACAAAGTGTGCATGTGAGGATGGGAAGTTATTGAACCAACTCACATTACCCATCACCTGATCTAACTTGCACCAGAGTCTTTCTACACCCTCTCTTCGATTACACCATATGAGAAAAGCTCCAGTATACTGAATATGCTCCACTTGAATTTGTGTTATGCATTGTGAGAAATCGTTAATATCTTCCTGATTATACCTTCCTAAGGGATTTTTTCTTCTAAATTGGCTATTACAATAAAGTATCCTAACAACACATCCGACCACTAAAGAGAGCTTTGCACCGTGATTCATTACCATACTCTTCATTTGTTTTTACCATCATTCATTACATAAATGATTGAGACATAGAATGACATAGGGCCTACAACTTGTTGTATATGACAATGCACTACTTAGTCACACGCATCAATTTTATTAACATGCCATAATGGTGAATTAAAACCAATAGAAACTCTATAGTTATGATGACAATTATAATTATCAATCCATTCCCATCTAGACATGAATTTTCTTATCTTTAAAGCATTATTAACTTTAACTCATGTTTCAATTAAACTTAAAGTTTCAAGTTTATTATTTCTAGTCTAGCTAAACACCTCACGATGTTTGAGAGGATCATTCAACCATTTCACATTCTAACAACCCAACATCTTGTCAAATGAACCGTTAAGGCTGGGTTAAAGCCATAATCTTTCATTCTCAAACCTCTAGTATCCAAATGCCATCTAAACATGGATTTTCTTATTTTTAAAACATTATTAACTTTAACTCATGTTTCAATTAAACTTAAAGTTTCAAGTTTATTATTTCTAGTCTAGCTAAACACCTCACGATTTTTAAGAGGATCATTCAACCATTTCACATTCTAACAACCCAACATCTTGTCAAATGAACCCTTAAGGCTAGGTTAAAGCCATAGTCTTTCATTCTCAAACCTCTAGTATCCAAATGCCATGGTTCTTGATGATATTCATGTTACTAATGACTATGGTTAGAGCTTAAAGAAGCATATGAAGCTCTCATGGTAGATCAAACAGAACCTACCATGGGTTGCTGCCAAGTTGGATACTTTTGAACCATTGGAGAAGAAATATTATTTACTAATTTTTGCAGATATGAGTTAGGAGCGAATTGTTCTTCATATGTTTCTTTAATATCTTTGATAACAACCTCCTCCTTAGGTACTTTTGGGATTGTGTCTACACTCTGTGGATATTTGTCTACTCATCGTTGTTGTGGTTTTTTTCCTCGAATTATGTTTGCCTTTAAATTGAGTGGCTAGTTGACCAAATATCTCATAATTTGCACAATACTAGGGTTTCCACTCATAATATACTCGTTGCTGGATAGTATTTCCATTCGGTTTTCGGACCAAATCATGAACCCATGGGAGTCACCTTCAATTAAAACTCAAGCAAAAGAGAAATGTTCCCTTGTTTTTGTGACCTTATCCAATCATAATGGTTTCCCCACGCAACTAGCAATCCTTCTTATTGAATCTCAGGACCAAAATAATAGAGGTAAACTTGGGAGAGTTACCCATACGAACATGAACTAAAATTCCTGGTGATCCTATCCTACCACAGTTTTAATAGAAAAGGATGATTCCAGTAGGTCCAATATATAGTTACAAGAATTTTCAAACAATCATCCTGGTTACTAAATTGGAAGACGATAAACCCTTTTTCATACGGGTATATTTTAAGAGTGGTGACACATGACCAAGATTCACTTACAAATTGTTGCGAGGATACTTGTTTCCCACAAACAAATCCTATAAGTGAATGTTCCCAAATCTTAGATTCCTATTGGATCTCTACCTCTTAAAGTATGGAAAAAGCATATTTGTCCTTGATTTTTGGGCTAATATATTTTATATGGAAAAGCTTATCCGAATACCTATTTTGCAAAACATTGTCTCGCTAAGATGTAGGATATTTCTCTAGGAAAATTCACATTGTGATCATGTGACAATTATTGATTCAATGGTTTATCATTCAAATTAGGTATTGAATCACTAGAAATAATCTGTTTCCTCTCCTCATTCATCAAACAAGAAGGGGAACATGAACTATCGCCATGATCTTCAATCATGAGAGAACTTTTGACTTTAATTGGAACATCAAAGATCCTAACCGGGGTATGCATCAGGAAGATTTTTCTTTTTCTTTTCCATGGTAGCATGAGGGGGCTCTCGAGGGTTTTTTTTCTCATTGCTCACAAAGTCATTTATTAATGCCATGTTATGTAAATTTGATAATAGCATTTTAAATTAGGAGCTTTAAACCTTTTCCTCGTTATTATTTAAATTAATGCTCATGTATCCTGCATACTTTATTTTATTCTCATATTAAATATTGCATTTAAAAAAAATTGTACGATCCCTATTGATTGATAATTCATTATACATATTCAATCCATGGTTATAAAAAAGTTATTGTTTTTTATTTTCTAATGATTTTTTTTTCATTTGATGATTATTATCTTCTAATTTGGTGATTATTTTACTGTCAATTGATGATTATTTTCATTTTAGGTTTAGATGATCTTTTTTGTTGATAATTTTATCTCTAGTTAATGATTATTTAAGTTTAAGCTATGATTTTTGTTTTTTTTTGTAAATTAATATCTTATCTAAATTTGATATGAATTTATATATATTAATATTTTGGGGTTGGCATTTAGATTAAAATTTATTTTTTAAATATACTTTATAGAACATTGTGATAAAAAGTAGGGGTATTTTTAAAAATCTATAAAAAATAGTGCGTCATATTAAAAATAACGTGGAGATAAGATATAAATAATATGGTTACCAAATAGTACCATTATCTCTTAGCTATTAATTATTTTATTTTTGATTAATGGATATAATAATTAATGAAATGGTGATAATAATTAATTTTATTTATCATCATGGATGGTGATAAAGTTGATGATTATCATATACCAACTTGGTAGTTATATATAATAAAATTAATGATTACTTGTAATATAAAATAATATATATAATAATGCAATCGCTTACTCTAGCTCGGTAGTTATTGTCCCTATTTTATGATAACTATGTAATAGCTTGGTGACTATTCTATTACAAAGTGGCAATTATGTACTTATGATGGTTTGTTACTGATTTAATGATTATTTTATCATATAAAAATTGAAAATTATTATGTATGACTTGATAATTATCATATTAAAGAGTGACGATTATTATATAACAACTTAATGATTATCCCATCATATAGTATTGAATATGTACTTATGATGATTCTTTGTTATTAACATGGCTATTATATTATATACCAAAGTAGAATAACCATCACTTTGAAATATATATTATGCTTTACGATATTAAGAAAATAATGCTTAATAACTTCCCTCACTAAAAAATAATAATTATAAGACTAACTTATGCACCATGAAAACAATTATGAAGAATATATTATATCACTTTAGAACTAACTATCTTATAACTAATATATTCCTATATCAATTTTTTTTTTAAATATGAACCATTAAAAGTTCCTTTTTCTCATTCTTTTAAAAATGAAAATAAAATAAAATAAACACGCATCTTATATCAATGGTAATTTATTCTCCTTTAGATTTCCACCGTGCTTTCATTTGGGGATATAGTCTCATGATTTCTTAGACCATTGTTGACAAGACTTGAGCTATTCAGCTAAGTGACATCAAGCTTGAGGGGATCAACCAAACTATAGCTAAGGGTAGAGCCAATGGGTTTTATATATGTGAGAATGTCAGCATTAGATTCTATAGTAGATGGTGTGTTTAGAGTTGTGTAAAAGAGGAAGATTTTTGTCGGGGGTCATAGTGTGCCTTATTTCATTCATTTTAGAGGGGATAAACCTTACAAGGGCCTCAATCAGATCTATTAGTGGCCTTATATAAAGAGGAAAGTTGCATACTATTAGGTCAAGATTGCTAAAAGCATCAGATAGGGTTGGTTCAGCCTTTGTAGGTTCCTGAGTGGAAGTGAGATAACATTTTTATGGACCTCATGGTTAGGTTACCAATGACTTGTGTTGGTTTAGACTCAATCTGATATAGTTGATTGGTTGACCAAGCTAGCAGTGTTTATACCGATGAAGTTAACCTTAAATATGGTGTAAATGGTTGGCGTTACAAGAAGCAAGTGGTGCGGTACAACAAGGTACCTAAGGATATTGTGTTAGACTAAGATGCTAGATTCCTATCACACTTTTGGTAGAAGTTATAGGTAGTTGTTGGGACACAGTAGAAGAAGAGTGTTGTTTGATCAAGCATACTATTTGGACCTTTGAGGATATGCTTTTGGCGTGTGTACTAAAGTTTCAGAGAAGTTGGGAGGATCACTTAGATATAATTGAGTTTTCCTACAATAGCAATCATCATGTGAGCATAGGTATATCAACGTTTGAGAAACTCTATGGACGGAAGTGTCAAGACTCATGAGATGGTCAAAGAAACCGTCAATTATATTAGACCATTAGGGATTGGATGAAGGCTGACTAGTATCGACATAGGAGATACGTAGATTTTCAAAGGAGGATAAATGGGTATAAAGTGGGCGATCAAGTTCTTTTGAAGGTCTCATGCACCAAGGGGTGACTTCTATAATGCTATCAAGTTATTTTTGAGAATGAGTAAGCTACCATATGTTAGCAAAGTTGCCTTAATAAGTTTGATTTTGAAGGCTTGTATGCCTGGCAACTTGACATACATTAGATCTGTTAGCATTGTAGGGTGTTGCTACAAGATCCTCCCTAAGATTCTTGCTAGTAGATTGAGAAATGTGATGAGCATTATTGTTGGGAAGAGTCAAATGGTGACTACAGAAGGGCATTATCTTCGCAACAATTTGTTTTATCGCCAATGAAACAATTGGTTCTTATTATAGAAATGGACAAGGTCTTTTCTTTTCAAGATTGATTTTCATAAGGCTATGATAGCCTTTATTGGGAGTTTCTATTGTGGACTTTGGAAATGATGGGTTTATGGAGAAGTGGAGGATGTGGATGAAAGGTTGTCTGCCTATGATAATGGCCTCGATGTTAGTGAATGGATGTCCATATAAGCCTTTTGACCTATAATGAAGATTAAGACAAGGGGTCTACTCACTCCATTTTATTTTCTATTCCAACAAGTTCTCGATAAGGTCATTCTCAAAGTAGTGTATATTAATCTTTGGAAGATGATGGTCTTTAGCTACATGCAGTCAGTTCTATCCCACTTATAATATTAAAATGAAACTAAGATTTTTTGTAGGGAAAAACTAAGGTACTTGAAGAATGTGAAAAGCACCCCCATTGAATTTGCATGCACTCGGACTGGCTTAAAGGATTATTAACATAAGAACATGCTTTTGAGAATTAATGTATATGAAAAGAGTCTTTGTAGGGTGATGTAGAAGATGGGGTGCAAATAGTCAATTTTACTTATTGACAATTTAGGGGTGGTGAATGGAGATAAAGATTCAGGAATTAGCATTTGGGGGCATGTCCTCAAGAAGACAGAGAAAAACATTTTTAGCTAGAAGAACAAATTTCTCTCTATAGGTGGTAGAGTGATGCTTTTCAAATAAGTACTTTCTAATATTCAAATTTATTTTCTTCCCACTTTTTTGTTGCTTGCAACGGTTGAAAGGGAGTTGATCCATATAATGAAACATTTTTTTTTATTTTTTTTATGGGGAGCGGAGGGCAATGGAATAGATAAGGCTACGTTGGTAAGGTGGTATATTATCTAAGCTTCTATGAAAAAGAGGAGGGCTTGAGATGGGTAATTTACATAATAAAAAATTGAGCCTTGTGGAAAGACATTATTTTCAAACACAAAGATGCTTTGTGGAAAGACATTATTTTCAATAAGTATAGAAGCTTTATAGAGGGGCATCCCAATTGATGGAAGATTAACTAGCGATGGGTGTTTTCATGGAGGAGGGAGAGGTCATTTGTTTGGGAGAATATCATGGTAAAACAACTCTTTAAGGTCCTGGATAAAGCTTGTATTGATTCCAGGTATGAAGATGGAGGGGTATGGACACATGATAGGGGATGGAAATTTTCTATTAATTTATGCTACAAAGTTTTGGTGAGATCCAAGGATCTTCATCTAAAATATGGCGTGACAGGTATTTGGAAAGGATTTGTACTTCCTGCATTGATATATTTGTTGGATGCAAAGTATAGAAATGATATAATAATAATAATAATAATAATAATAAGAAATAAACAAATTATTATTAACAAATAATAATAATAATAATAATAAATATAATGTTAATAAAATAATATAATAGGTGTGCCTTATTAATTGAAATAATAATTGAAGCAAAAAATGGAAAACCAAACTTAATTAATCCGAGCCCACCGAATTCACGATGTGTCCTGAAGATAATTTTGCTCCCTCACATAATGCCTAAGGTTGTGAACAATTGTCTCCTAGGATAGAATAGATTTTCATTCCTATTAGAAGCAACACTTCAATTTGATAGGACTCAGGGAAATTAATGTTATGCTGATACTCAACTAGGATTAATATAATAGGAAGGGTAGAGAGAGAGAGAGAGATAAGTAGTTTTTTTCGGAATTTTCAGAGTGAATTTTCCAAATGGCATGGGTGGCTATATATAGCCTCGTATGCTCCCATTGAGCGGTCACTATACCTGAAAATAGTTGCGTCTCTCAGACTGATCAGCCACTTAACAATTACAGCCTTAATTTCGTGCGGTACATTTAGTTTTTTAGAAAAATGAAATTTGCGACCACTCAATCGGTCATTGTAATATTGCACAGTAAAAACCACTCACGTGACTATCTTTTCTAAATAATTTGTAGTCTTTCACATAAAAAGTAACACGTCATTGTCATTCTTGTTTTGTTCAATTCTTTTGTAGACTAGTGAACTTTTGTACTACAATTCATCTAATTAGAATTGTCATGTGTAAAAAGTCATACAAGATTTTCAAATAAGCTCCGTTAGTTAGTCATCATATATATATATATATATATATATATATATTACAATTTATTTCAATAATCCCCCACTAAATTGTAATATGCCATCAACTTATTAGAGATGAACAAATCATGCTTAAAATAAAATCTCTCACATTACCCTATCACAAGGTAATAATATCTTTATTGGAATGTGTCCATTCCCCATACGAAGATAAAATTAACTTTATGCCATAATCAAAATATTTGAGTATAAGCAAAGAAAAATGCATCTAGGTAAGTAGCCTAAGACTTTGAACTTTCAATAGTAAATTTCTATATGGTTTACTGGCTAATCAGTGGGAAGGTCTACCTTGAAAGGTCAGTTGTTTAGTGTAAGCTGAGATAATAGAAAACACACAGCTTCCTTCAAGCATAGTCGGTTCTCACGTTTGTTCTCATTTTGGCCATGAACACCTCCTAGTTCCGTGAGTGTGTTAGAGAATTCAGCCTTACAATATTCTCATAGAAGAGCCCCTTCCCACTCATGTAGGTGATCTCCTAAATTTATATCCTTAGATACTCCACTTGAACATAACAAGTTATAAGGATCATTAAAAGCATATCTTAACCTTATCGTCTTATTTACACTATTTTATCATAGGAATGGTTAGATGGAAACAAGTTCCTCAGTGCAACACAGAGTCATCCATAGTTTGGTTGTCCCATTTAACCTAGATATTGGGATCTCTAATCAGCTAGATTGGGTTGCCACTATGGTGACTCTAAATATCCATAGTCTTTAGGCCCATTTCCCTCGATGATTTTTACACTTTCTCTCTAGTTAATGCCTTTGTAATCGGATCCACAATATTATCTTTTGACTTGACATAGTCAATTGAGATAATTCCACTAGATACTAATCTCCTAATGGTATTATGTCTACTACGAATATGTGTAGACTTACTATTATACATCTTACTCTGTGCCCTACCAATTGCAGATTGACTATCACAATAGATAAGTATGGGTGACTTAGGTTTTTGTCCAACAAGGGATGCCTTCTAGGAAGTCTTTGAGCCATTTAGCTTCTTCCCCAGCTTTATCTAGAGCAATAAATTTAGATTACATATTTGACCTTGCGATACATGTCAGTTTTGATGATTTCCAAGATATTGTATCACTTCCAAGTGTGAATACATATCCACTAGTGGGATTAGAATTCATGGAATTGGATATCCAATTCACATTAGTGTAGCCTTCTACCATTGCTGGGTATCTATTGTAGTGCAATCTAAAGTTCTTGGTGTGCTTTAGATATCCTAAACCTTAAATGATCGCCTTCCAATGTTCCCTAATAGGGTTATTGATATAGCGACTTAGCTTGTTAACTACATTAGCAATATCTGTTCGTGTGCAGTTCATGATATACATGATACTGCCTATTATACGTGAATATTCCAATTGTGAAATACCAGCACCTGTATAAATGATTCAGTATAATTGAGTCCTACAAATGAATTGATCAAGCATTTTCTCAACATAATAGGATTGAGACAATATTAATCCATCAAATGTTCTAGAAATCTTAATTCCTAATATAACATCTGCAAGATCCATATCTTTCATATCAAAACTCCTAGTGAGCATTCATTTGGCAGTGTTAATAATATCATTATTATCCCCATTATGAGCATATCATCTACGTATAGACACACTATAATATAGCCTTTATGAGTATCTTTAACATAAACACATTTGTAGGACTCATTTATACTGAATCCATTTGACACCATTACAACATCAAATTTCTCATACCATTGCTTAGGTGCCTGTTTTAATCCATATAGGGATTTAACAAGTTGACAAACCTTTCTCTCCTAACTGGGAGCAATGATCCCCTTAGGTTGTTCCATATAGATCTCTTCCTCTAATTCACCATTCAAGAATGATATTTTTACATCCATTTGATGTACTTCTAAACCCTTTATAGTTGCTATCGCTAATAGCATATGTATAAACGTAATTCTTGTAAACAGTGAATATGTGTTGAAAAAGTCAACATCTTCTTTTTTGCTTGTATCCTTTAACTACAAGCCTTCCATTATATTTGTCAATTGAACCATAAGCCTTTAATTTCTTCTTAAAGATCCACTTACATCCTAAGGGGTTTATTCCCAGGAGGCAAATCCTCCACTTCCCACATGTTGCTTTGCATGATGGATTCGATTTTACTATTTATTGCTTCTTTCCAATAAGATTCGGGAGAAGACATCGCTTCCTTAAATGTTTGAGGCTCATTTTTTAACAAATAAGTTTAATAATCAAGTCTATATTATTTATAAATCCTATCTCTCTTACTTCCTCTAGGTTCATCTGGATTAACTTCTTTAATCCCATCACTAATAGAATCTCTTTGCCTCTTTTGTGAAACTGATTCACTATTTAATTTGTAGGGAATTTTTTTTTTCCAAAAAGTATAGCATCCCTTGATTCTATAATGGTGTTGACATCAATATCTAGAACCTTTGATTTGTGAACAAGAAAATGATATGCACTACTATTATGTGCATAACCAATGAACATACAATCAATGGTTTTCTGTCCTAACTTAACCATCTTTGCTTAGGAACTACTACTTTTGCTAAGCACCCCCACACTTTTAATTATTTATAGTTAGGCTTGTGGCCTTTCCATAACTCATATGGGATATTGTGGGTTTTCTTATGAGGCATCTTGTTGAGAATATAATTTGCAAATAATAGGGCTTCCCCCCCACAAGTTATGTGGTAATCCAGAACTAATAAACATGGCATTCATCGTATCTTTCAAAGTTCTATTCTTTCATTATTCAATTCCATTAGACAAAGGCATATAAGAAGTTGTAGTTTGGTGAATAATACCATGTTCCGAACAAAATTGTTCAAAAGGATGTTCATATTCACCTCCTCTATCGCTTCTTATAGCCTTAATCTTTCTAATGAGTTGATTCTCAACTTCTACTTTTAAGTGTTTAAACACATCAATTGCCTCATCTTTGCTTTGTAGCAAATACACATAGTAATAATGCGTACTATCATCTATGAAAGTAATAAAATATTTTTACCACCTCTAGTTTGCACAAACTTTAAATCACAAACATTAGTGTGAATTAAATCTAGAGGTTTTGTGTTCCTTTCAATAGAATGAAAGGGTTTCCTTGACATCTTGGCCTCAACACACATTTCACATTTATGATTAGGATCAAATTCACTTTTAGACAAACACTCTAAATTAATTAACCTATGAATGGTATCATAACTAACACGTCCTAATCGCTCATGCCAAGTATTAAATGACTCAAGCATATAAGAAGAAGAAACACTCTTATTATTATTAAGTTTGGGTAAAATAGTCATTACATTAATATTAAAGAGCCCATCACTAAGATAGCCCTTTCCTACAAACATATAATTCTTTGTGAGTATAAATTGGTCAGGTACAAAGATCAACTGAAAACCATTCCTACTCAATAGGGATCCTAAAACTAAATTCTTTCGAATATCTAGTACATAAAGCGCATCATTCAAGGTATGATTCTACCCACTTGTCAACTTCAGTATCACCTTTCCATGACTGATGACCTTAGAAGATGAATCATTTCCCATGAAGAGTTGTTCTTTATCATCTTCAATAGGTTGATACTCAGAGAACATCCACTTGTTGCCACAAATGTGATAAGTGGCTTCGGTGCCTATCGACCATGCCTTGGTGGTATTTCCAATAAGGTTGCATTGTTACACTACTATGGATAGATTGACAACATCGAGATCTTCAGATAAATTGTCTTTCTTTGTGACATTCGCTTGAGTGTTGCTCTTCTTGGATTTCTTTAGATTGTGACAATCCTTTGCACAGTGTCCTTGCTTGCCACATTTATAGCGATTTCCCTTGAAATTCTTGGAGACATTAGATCCTACATTATAACAATCTCTGTTGTTCTTCCTTTTCTTACTCTTCTTTGATCTTGTTTTTCACCACATTGGCTCTTGATAATATAGGGTTTGAGCCTCCAGCCTTGCGGTTGTCTTCCTCGATTCTAAGACGTACTATGAGATCTTCAAGTTTCAATTCCTTTCGTTTATGCTTGAGATAGTTCTTAAAATCTTTCCAAGATGGTGGTAATTTTTTCAATTACCGCTGCCACTTGAAAGGATTCACTCATAGACATACCCTCGGCATCAGTGTCATGAAGGATAACTTGAATCTCTTCCACTTGGGATATAACTGACTTGTTATCCACCATTTTATAATTGAGAAAATGAGTGATAATAAATTTCTTTACTCCAACGTCCTCCGCCTTATACTTGAGATCTAACGAATTCCACAATTCCTTTGCTGTTTTAGTACTAGAATACACATTATATAATGTGTCATCCACACCGTTTAGAATATAATTCTTGCATAGAAATTTAGAATGATTCCATGTATTCAGCGCAACTACTTTGACAACATCAGTATCTTTTTCATCAAGTTTTGGAGGGCTCTCATTTAGATACTTTGCCAAGTTTAATGCAGCTAGATAAAAAAAGCATTTTCTGTTGCAAACACTTAAATCTGATCCATTAAATTTTGGTGACTTTTCACCAAAACTTACAGGGTTTGTGGAACGAGAAACAATGTTGATAGACAAAGCCATTTCTGTTACGAAAACAGAAGTTCGACAAATAAGGAAGTAGTAGAGGAAGACTAGTTTTACTATAACAAATAATGAAACAACAAAAATTGTCATAAGATTGTTTGATGTAAAGTATAGAAATGATATTAAAATAATAATAATAAATATAATAGGCGTACCTTATTAGTATAATTAATAACTAAAGCTAAAAATGGAAGACCAAACTTAATAAATTCGAGCCCACCGAATTCACGATGCATCCTTAAGATAATTTTGTTCCCTCATACAATGCCCAATATTGTGAAAAATTGTCTCCCAAGATAGAATGAATTTTCGTTCCTGTCATAAGGATCACTTCAATTTGATAGGAGATAGGTGAACTCAACGTTATGTTGATACTCAATTAGGAATGATAGAATAGGAAGGGTAGAGAGAGAGAGAGATAAGTAGGTTTTTTTCTTCTGGTATTTTCAGAATGAATTTTCCAAATGGCGCGTGGTGGCTGTATATAGCCTCGTATGCACACATTTGAGCAGTCATTATGCCTAAGCATAGTCACGTCTCTGGGACTGATCAGTCACGTAATAATTACCACCTTAATTTCGCGCAGTACATTCATTTTCTCAAAGAAACGAAAGTCGCGACTACTCAATCGGTCATTGCAATGTTTCATAGTAAAACCACCCACATTACTACCTTTTCAAAAGAATTTGTAGTCTTTCATAGAAAAAGAAAGCGTCATTGTCATTCTTGTTTTATTCAATTATTTTATAGACTAGTGGACTTTTGTACTACAATTCATCTGATTGGAATTGCCACGTGTACAAAGTCATACAAGAATTTCAAATAAACTCCATTAATTAGTCATCATATATATATATTATAATTTATTTCAACAGTATTCACTTAGCTTGTGTTGATGGCGAAAGTTATTACCAGAGTGGTAGATTGGTGCAATAAATTCTAATCTAACTTTCAAATTTCATCGATGTTATGTGCGGATTTGATTTGGGGATGCATGATCACCTATTCCTTCGTTTTAGCCGCTCTCATTTTCAATGGAATTGGTGGTGTAGGTTGTGGGACGTTATAAGGGTGTTTTTGGTGACCATCCTTGAGGTTTCCCATCAATGGATAAGTCTTCCTAAGAGTTTATTATTATGTGGATTAAATTATAAGAAAGGAATGATAGAATTTTTCAAAACACGAAGCGTATAAACTTGCACTATATATAGATGGGTAGATTGATGGTGGGGGTGGGATTTTCTTACGATTAAAGAGTTGGAATGGAATCTTGGTTGCCATTGATGGAAGACCCTACTACAAAGCTTAAGAGGCCATGCAATAAAGTTATGGATTGGGTGGCTTCAGTGAGTGTGTGCTTCAAGTGGAACACAAATGCTTTTTCTACTAGCAAAGGTAGTAAATGTCTTGTCGGTGGGGTTATATGTGACTATCAAAAAAAATTTAGATACATCTTTTTCTATCCATGTGAGCCTGTGGATGTTAATGAAATAGAAGTTATGGCATTTTTTCCATGCACTCAAGCAAATTTTTGCCAAGAAGTGGCTTCATCGTCTCATTATTATTGAGGTTGAATTAGATTTGGGTAACAATTTTAATTGGTGTAATTCTACCGAGGAGGGGTCATGGAAATGTAACTTCGCTTATAATTTCATCAGAAATCTAGAAAAAGAGTTGACATTATCAGTTTATCTATAAGACCTGAGAGTCTAATATGTTGTAGATAACCTTGCTAGGGCACCTCAAGATCCACATGTCCTCCTTTTTCTTTTCTATTTTATCCTTCGCGTCTTTAAGGCATTGTTTTGCATGTCTTGAGGCATGCAAGGCCGATTTTTTTAATTATTCTTTTAGATCTTGTTCTCTTGTACATATGTTTTTGTTAGAGGCATGTTGTTATGATTCTGATTTCCATTGTTATCTTCCTTGTAATTCTGGGTTTGTTGCTTTTTCAATAAAAGTATGTTGAATTTATAATATCCAAAATTTTTCTAACCTTAATTCATAGACGATTAGTCTTCTAGTTCCTTATTTAATCCTTAAAACTCATGTAAACACTTCATCCTTCCCCTTCACACTCTCATTTTCACCATCGTACCCTTCAAAACCCTAGTTTTTAACTTAGCTTACCGACCAACAACACTCCCACCTATCATCTAGGGCCTCAAGTGGTCGACCGAAGTTGGGTAATTTTTACTATTCTTGATTTTATTAATTTCTTTTAACCTCAAATAAATTTTTTTGTCCAATATTTGGGTTCCTAAATTACTTACTCACATTTCCCTACTTTTTCATGATTTTTGGAAATTATTTGATTATTTTTTCTATTTTAAATCATTTATTAGACCTTCTACCTTATCTAAACAATTTTTAATCATTGTCAACTTTCTTGGACATGAGGGCTTTGAAATTATGATCTTCTAACATCCCATGATAATATTCCATATTGTTCTTACTCATTCAACCAAAAATCTAACCATTGTCACCTTAAACACATTCCACCAACTCTTTTATAATCTTTCACCCATGCCAATCACCTCCATCACCCTTCTTGCTTGCAAGGAACCTCTCACATGACTTCTATTCCTATCTCCTACCCATTTTCAACACTTATAAGGGATGCATACCTTTGGTTGATCATTTTCACACGTAGCCAATTATCTATAATTCAACTTTGCTCTCTCCTCTCTCTTCTCTTCTTACAATTGTTGGAAATTCTTGGATGAAACTGTGTCAATCCCCTACCTCCTTATATTCTCCATTTTATTACGTCTTTTAACTTCTAAAATATTTAACATTAACTCTTTGGTGTTTTTTCTAGGCAAAAAAGAATCAATTTCATAGATTGATAAAAGTTTGATCGAGGTTGTTGTCAAACCCATATTTGAAAATCTTAAGGGTTCTTATCACCTTATCTATTTTTTCTCTTCTAAATGTAATCCTTGTTATTTTATCTTTAACTAATTCTTATTTTTTTAATTTATGCAGTAAAAGGGTGGAAAAAGGTGTTTGGGAGTATTTTTGTACATAGAGATTGGAGTAGTTTCAATATGGAAAAAATATTTCTAGATTAGGGTTTTTTGTTTCTATGTGTTAATTTTTATGATTTTCTATGCTAACATGTTCTATGCTAGAAAATATGTTTAGGTTTTACTTTTACTTATATGCATGTATTACATGGTAAAATTTATTATTTTATAAGTTTTGTGATTTTAGGAGAAGTTACTATATTTTGTACCTTTTTAGGCTTTATCATAAAATCTCAACCATTATAGTAGATTATGTTATATTATTAAATTTATGGATGAGTAGATTAAATTATGTTTAAGTATAGTGATTGATGTAATATGTTGAAGTTGCAATTTTGGGAGGTTTTAAGTTTAAGGGTGGTTTCGACCTTATGGGCTTTGAAGAGTTGTGTGTGTGTTTTAATTTTATTAAATTATATTTTGAGATGCTAATAATGTTAAGATTTGGATGGCGATGACTTATGTTATGAAAATAATAAATTTGGATACGTTTAAGTGAACTAAGGGCATTTTAATCTTTTTATGTTAAATATGGAATTTTTGATGTTGTATCAATATTATATGGGCCACAATATGATAATTATGATTTCTGAAGTATCCTTATATGGTATTTTATGAGAAATGAATTAAATTGGGAATAATAACCAAAAATGTGGCATTAGTATTCTATGTGTGAAAAATTGAAGGGTATGATTTTTGGATATGGTATCTTTAATAATATGTAGGATTAGTGTGTTAAATTTGGTAAGTGTAGTAGAATTATAGATGCAGTTGTGGTATACTTGTGAAATTAAGGTTTTATAAGAGTGTGGTATGGTCTTTTATCTTATAGAATTTTCCTTTATGCACTCAATAATTGTTCTTATGTCTTACCTTTACTCTATATGAATATAGCAAGTTTAATTTTTTATTAGTGATAAACTCAAAGTGTTGGATATTATCAAATGTTGGAATAAATTCATAATAATTGGAGATCTTGGTAATCACTTGATAAATAATTTGCCTCATAATACACTACTGATAATAAAAGTGGAAATACAATGAATTAAGATGGTTTTGTTATGTGATAAGTGTTGGTTAGTGTACAAATAAACATTAGCACTTAGCGTGGTAGAATACATGAGTCAAAACTAACTTTGAACTTATTGAAATATTTTCCTAGTTTTAATGGAACCAAAGAATGCTAGATTACTCTATCTAACCAATTAATCGACTTATTGAGGTATGCATACTTAAGGATTAGAGATTTACTAGTAGCCTAGGTGTCTTTTACCTTAGGTGTGAGACTGTTAGTGAGGTTGGTTACCTTTCTCCCATATACAAGGGAAAAGTGGAGAGTATTGGTACTATCGGTCCCTTGACCTCAATGTGTTAATGAAATGGGATTCTTGATAATCTAATTACAAATATTTAATATGGTTGCATCTTAGGTAGTTTCCAATCATGAGTAGTGTGCATGTATAATTTTTCTCTTATTGTGATGTCATGTGTAGCATGCCTTACCCTATTGATATTTATTAGTTACCTTATTCAATATGCAAATATTGATCATTCTTTTTATAGGTGCTTCTCATTCCTATAAGTAGATGACCCAAGTGTTGACATGTAGGTTTTTGATGATCATATTAGAGACTTTGATGAGTTCAATGCACTTCTTAGGGCGAAGTAATTATATTTTTTGAGTTAGATTTAGAGTCTTAATTATCTGATAATTATAGTTTTTGTTTGGATACCTTATAGAATTTTACATATATAGTTCCATTTTATTGTACTTTAAATTGTATTGTACTCAAAGTTTATGCCAAAAATTTTATTTATGTTTATGAAATTCCTCTAATTATCTTGTTATCATATTTAAACTTGTTAACATTTTTACCTTGTACTCGATACACGAATGGTATGGAAATCGAACTCGTATAAAGTATAGTGGTAGTACTTGATTATTTTATGTTTATATTCCGTAAAACTAATTTTAGTAGTAAATTTTGAGGTGTTATAAAATTAGAGAGAGAGAGAGAGAGAGAGAGAGAGAGAGAGAGAGAGAGAGAGAGAGAGAACAACCCATTACTTATGCAGTTGTTAGCTCACTATATGTAATCTAGTTTTGGATTAGTTGAAAGCTGGATAAAGATGCCATTTTTTTTTGAAAAGGGGAAAAATAAAGAAAACTCTCGCAAATTCTGATTTACTACCAACAATTTTTTAATTGATTTTTTTTTTATTTAAGGTACATTACCATTTGACCTAATATTTGTTAAGGCACCATGTATTTTTAGTAATTTTACTTAAGTAGCTTCATATTTTAGTTTAGAAATACACAAGCATTGAGTTTAAACAAAATATATGATATAGCTCTAAGCTTTCATTAATGAATAAAACAACCCTAAGCTTTAGGAGCCATCCACTAGATAACTCTCTATGAACAATAATCTTTAGGAGTCATGCACTAGATAATTCTCTACGAACAATATCCCATCAAAACTTGAAAAAAAATCACGTTTGAGCTTATAAAAAGATAATTTTATCCTCACCTATTTTATTCATTACTCCCTCCATTTTTCTTATTGTTTTCATTTTTTTAAAACTAATTATCAATTATAAAGTGTAATATTCTAAGCCTTTTTATCATGTAAAATAAAAGAAAAATTATGATTTAATAAAATTAATCCTTTATTTCTCTCTCCCCCTTTTCACTCTTTCTCCTTCCCTTTTTCCTCGACTGATTTCCCTTCATCTCTCGTATTGTGATTTTCCTCTCTTTTCTTGATCTCTTCACCATTTTACTTGCCAAAATCTTCTAGTAAATCAAAATAGGAAGGACCTCCCAAACAAAGAAACAAAACTCAAGTACTCACCTTAAAATCTTTAGTAGTTTGGATCTAAAGGAGTTGAAATATAGCTTTGACCACCACAAACCAAAATGAGCATAAGTGACTCTAATGGAGTTTTCCAATTAGTTCAAGAAAGGAGAAACAAACCCAGCAAACAAAAAGGCTGAAACAATAGCGAGGCGAAGAAAATTAATCTGATACCAATATTAGTCCAATTTGAAGAACCAACCTTGAATTTCCTTAGTTGTTTGATTTCAAACTCAATCTGGAGCAATTTACCTATTTCATGTTGTGGTGGTGAGTAATTTGATCGATATTTTTTTATTGGATTAATTTTTGTATTATTTATGATATTTTTTAGTCATATGGAGTGTTCTTGGATGTGTATGTGCTTGAGTCTAAAATTAATTTCACTAGTATCACAATGTACAACTAAGCACAAACCAATGGTGTTGCTTGGGATTGATTTGAAGTTTCTAAGTTCAGATATGAATTTGAGTTTAATTCCCTGAATAGTGTGTGCTCTTAGTTGAATCAGCCTTATTCAAATTTGATTCTATGAACCGGATTTGATCATAAAGATTGGTTCAGTTTGGTAGAAGATGACATGATATTCTTAGAGATGGAGGAAGAAGATGATGGGCGTACTGAAACCAAAGGAAGAAGATGACCAGATATGAGGAAGAAGATGATTGAAAAAAAATATATATGACTTAGTAATATATATTGAAGTTATAAATTGTAGTCATGGAGTTAGTGTTATGACAAACTTATATGATTAGCTTTTACTTCATATTATATTAATGTTCATTAAATAAAATATGTAATATAATAATAAAAAATGAGTTTGAGAAAAAGTAAGAGAGAGATAGAGAGAGTAATACACACACATATAATTTTAAAATTAACAATTGCTAAATGGAATAAATGTATTTTAGATTTTAGAATAGCTAACTTATTAAAGAAGAAGAAAAATAAGAAGAAGGAAATTGTTAAGAAAATGAAAGGAACGATGAGTAAAATAGGTGAGGGTAAACACGGTCTTTTTTTAGCTCAAATGTGAATTTTCTTCTTCCTTCTTACATGATACGATCAGAGAGAATTATCTAATGCATAACACCTAAAACTTATGGTTATATCATTTGTTTTGAAAATTTAGAATTATATCATATATTTTATCTAAACTCAAAGTTAAATCGTGCATTTTTTTGTTCAATTTAATTTTGCATGAGTATTTAAATAGTACTTTTTTTTTGGCTTCATGGAGATATCTTTTTAGGCAATCAAGTGGAATTAAATTGAAATATAAAGGTGTGTAAAATTATTAAAGACAGAAGGTATCTGAAAAATATTATCACATATGTCAATGCGACTAAATGAAAATAAAAAATTATTATTTAAAATTAGATAATGCATTTGTGCACTCGGTATATCATGAGATTTTAAATGTCTTATCCCTTTAACCTCTACTTGTATCGAAGTAAACCTATATTAAGCAAATATTACAAATATATTATCTTCGGTAAATTTGGGTAAATGATTTAAAATATTTTTTTTGGATAATATTATCATAATTTGGACAAATGTAAAGAAGTGAAAGAACCACCAAGTTACTTACGACAAACATTTACTTGATTGCTACCTTTATCTTCGGTTATCCCTTGATTTCCAAGGTAATGAACGTAGGGTGTATCGTTATAATTCGATGAAAAAATCAATGTATGCGAATATGCAAAAAGTTAGTTTTTCAAATGAGGTGAGTCAAGGTGTATCGTTCATTCTTTCTCCGGCCGGCTTCAATTCCAACGGACCATTGGGATAAATTGTAGTAATAGGAACACATACACACGCCTCTCTTTGATCCTCCGCCAATAATCTCTCGTAGTTCACACATTTTACAATGATATTAGGGGAGGGGGGATCCTTTAATTCTGTATCGAACCCTATTTACACAATTATGCGAAATAAAAAATAAAAGTAATCGATGAAGTGACACTCACAAACTTGTAGATCGAGAAACTTTTTCTTCATCAAGCCCTTTTTCTCAACTGTCCTAGAAGCTAATGATCGTTTCAGTTTCTCCGTTCCCCAAATGAATGGTTATGTGTGGATATGAAGCTAGAAAATTTGTCCAAAACCTTCAGCAAATCTCTGAAAATCCCTGTTATATATATCTGTGCCATGGAAATGAGCTTGCTGCTGTAGTTGTTGTTGATGCCAAGCTGCTGTAGTTAAATCCTCGCCTGTCGAGAAGTCCGCTACTTCGGGTTTAATTTCTGCGAAATCATTTTCTGAGAATTGATTATGCAATGTTGAATTTCCACACAATAATGGCGCTTGGAGGTATCCTGACCATTTTATCTCATCTGGAGTGTTTCCGTCGGCTAATCCATGGATTTGTTGTGACTTTAATTTCCCTATTACCGATTTCCCACAATCTTCAATTCCCCAACCCACTAACTGTTCGACGAAATTACTGTTGCTGCCTTGGAGCTGCTGAGAATTGTTATTGTTAGTTGTATCATGATGGCTCCTATTATCATCCATGGTTGCTTCCATTGCTGAGAGTCCATAAGAACCTATAGAATTATCAGATGTGATTGTACTATTGACTGATGAACGCTCCATCTGTGTCGGGGTCGTTGTTGTTGTCGCTGTTGAGGCCGATGGAGACATGAATGGAATCATAGAAGGGATTACTTGAAGCGTGTTAAATTGATGGTTGTGGTGATCGGCAAGAGCCATTTCAGAAGACGACCTTGATGAATTGAATGGAAGGATAGCAAACGGGCGGTTCTTGGTGAGTAATGCTCCATTAATATTACTGTTAAAGGAGGCATAATTTATGGTATTACTAGTGGAAGGATGTTGGAATCGAAGATGGTCCATCAGGTTTGTGGGGATAGAAGAGCTACCTTGATTATAAGTAGTGACAAAGCAGGCATCAGGATAGAATTCTTGGGTTGATGGAGTACATATAGTGACTAAGTTGTTGTTCAGTGTGGTTGTATCAATCTGATCAAGAGGGTATGGCGGCTCATTACCCACTGAGGAAGTACTCGGCTTGCAATCCAGCTGCTGGTGCCTTGAATTGTGATCTGCTAAATCACTAGTAGGCTTGTTTTTGTTGGTGAGTTTTATTTCATTGGACAAACTATGAATCGCTGATGAGGTCGTATCATTTTGGTTCTTGTTGTTAGAAGCCTTTCTTTCATCCTCATTATTTTCAATCTCTGATAAAGGCTTGTGAGTGTTTGGGTCAATGCCTCTCTGCCTTAGTTTCTTCTTCAGGCACGAGTTCCATAAATTCTTTATCTCATTGTCTGTTCTTCCTGGTAATTGACCTGCTATCTGAGACCACCTGATTTTATTGGTTTCCAAGATAAACCCAGAAGAATAAGAAGAAAAAAAAAGGAAATAGAAAACGAAACCCCCATTAAAAATGATTTTGAGTGTAATATAGAGCAGAGGGAAGAAAAATGATTGAAATAATTAATATAACAACTATACCTATTGCCCAGAACTGCATGGAGCTCAACAATCAACTTCTCTTCCTCTGGAGTAATAGCTCCTCTTTTCAAATCAGGTCTTAAGTAATTAATCCATCTTAGTCTGCAACTCTTTCCACACCTCTGCAAACCTGCCCAAATTTAGGAATACCATTTATGCGTCGGTATATTCTTTCGTAAATTTTGTTCACTTCATATATTAATTACATAGAAATAAACAAGCAGAAAGAAAGAAGAGACCCGCTATCTTAGGGACAGAACTCCAACAGCCATGTCCATATAGGGTAATATGTCTAAGAAGCTTTTCATCTTCTTCTGGTGACCATAGTCCTTTCCTCAATTTAGGCTTGTAACAACAAGAGGGCCTTCCCATTTCTGCTAAATAAGGTGGAGTAACAGAACTCTGCAATGCTTTGTTGCTGCTCCTGTTTCCGTTATAGTAATGGATAAAAGTGACCCGACTTAGTTGTAAATTTTGCTGAAATTTATGTGAAGGATTTCGTTCTTGTCAGCTGAAGGAATGTGAGCATGCAGTGGACTAATTAGAAGCTGGGAAGAGAAACGGAGGAGAGGAATTAGAAGAAAGGGAGAGAGAAAAGAGAGACAAAAAGGAAACAGAGAGATGGAGAGTTAAGATAATGAAGTGGCAGACCTTAAGGAATCTTTTTTTATAAGAGTAGCTTCAAGGAGAAAGTTCAGGTCTGGGTAAATGAGCCGACGCTATTGGCTTTGTTAAAATAGTTTGGTTATTTATTTAATTAAATAAATTGACTCTAAATTTTATTTTTGGACTCTTTTAATAATTGAATAGAGCATGATATTAAAAATATTTATTTTAATTTATTTATAATTTAAATTTATGAGCTCCATAATGATAATGATTGATGACACTGTAATAAAACAACAAAAAAATAATTATAACCCATTTTGTAGATTCTTTCTTTCTCAACTTCAGTTGTAACCAGGTAAGAGATCAGATGGTGAGGGAAGCTCCAATAATCTCACCAGCATGGGTCTCGTCAATGTTTGAACTTTAATGACTGGGGCAGCCCTTGTGGCCCCCTTCCTTTTTTCCTTCTCTTTTGTTAGTTTTTAAGTACAGGAAATTTATATGAAGCGCTATTATGCTCAAATTTTAAAGACTTCAAATTTATCAAAGTCCCTGCACATGTATTCGAGTTTTGGGATTTTGTTTGCTCCGAGATTTTTTTCCATTCTTGACGCTACTTTATTCCAAAGTTTCTGAATACCATTTTTGCCATAAGGACTCAAGAGCAGAAAAATACCTCTGAATCCAAGAATTAGCTAAGATTAGGCTATCAAGACCAATATGGCCAACGCCCATCGATTGATCATCAAGGACACTTCCACAGCTTACTGCCTTTTTTGTCTATGAATTTGTATAGATGATATTTAAGTCATTGTATACTTAATTTAATGCAGGAAAAGAAATCAATTATTAATTCATTCACAAATATAGTGGTGCTTGGTATGGCAGTAATGATAGTTAAAAAAAAAAAAAAAAAAGAGGAAGATATTCTTACATTTTACCTCTTGTATAGTGAAATTGTAACAAAAAAAAAACTATTTTGAAAAAATACATTAAATATTAACCTAGTGGTCACAGCTAAAGTATTTGTATATTAAATTTTAGGTTTGAATCATCCATTTTACCGTATACTGTATGGTTACTCTCATACCATTTGTTCCACTTATCTATACACCAACTGTAATTGTAATGGTCTTTAAAACTTCTATCTTTAGAAGCAAAACTATAAATACAGATGTATGACTTAATATAAATTCGTCTATGACAAGGTTCGGGGATTGTGATGATATACATAAAACAATTCGAATGAGTATGACCATCTCTTCTCTTCTCACTTGCTTTTTTGGTTAATTTGCTAAATGTTTACTGTTGTTTTACTCATTTTTTTTAGTATATATTTGGGAGAATCCCCAAATGTTTGTCTTCTTTTTTCTTGTTGCGAAAAAAACTTTCTTTTTACCATCAAGTTCTTCTTTCATCCATCCTTTGTGCAGTTTCCCAAAGACTTTCTAAATTTATATGCTTGTTTACTAGACTCAGCCCACAATAATTATTCCGACGACTATATAAACAGATGGAACACAACAATAATGCAGCCGCCCCTTATTGAATACACTATTTCAAACAAAGACAATTTTTTATATCTATATATGTAGCGTTATTATGTACGTATATGCTATATTTCCCTAGAAGATTCTCAAACTTGGGTCTAATATGAAAACACTATTTCATTAGAAGCTCGTAGTAAAAAAATTGTTGCTAAGTAGGCAGTTGCTGGTATAAGATGATTTGTAATTTCAGAGAATAGTGTAGCTTAGCTCACCATTAGTTGTTTAATTCAAATTAAAAGTTTTTTTTTTCTTTTTGATGATATATCAAGCATATGGAAAACATAGATCCAAAATATGCCTTCAAGTTCCTTGCAATACCCTATGAATAATACATAAACTCGACTTCAACTACTAAATTACAATCTTATTGTTATAATACTAGAGGATGAGTGGAAAAAAATGAAAGGAAGAGAGTGTTAAAGAGAATTCAACTTGTGTGTCCTTTATTCATGACACACACACACACATAGACTTACATGGGTCAGAAATATTAATATATACAACACTCTCCCTTAGACGTACACTACTAATAACACTTCATTAAAAACTTTATTAGAAAAAACTCAATGGATCAAAAGCTATGGTTAAGGAAAAAAGAGTGCTATAATACAGATACTCCTCAATCTAACAAACTTTTTTTAAATATCGCAGTCCAATGTCATGTATAAGTTAGTTGGACATCCTTTTTGATAAGGACTTCACGAATAGGTCTACTAGATTTAGATTGGACTGTATTTGGTGAACATTAAGCTCTTGTTTACTTTACAACTCATGAATTGAAAAAGAAAAGAAAAGAAGGTAATATATGTTTGATTCTCTCACTTTTAATATATCCTTATTTGATTTTTACAATACAAGCTACATTATTTTCTTATATCAACGTCGTATCTCTTCAATGTGCTTCTAATCCGCATAATCCATGCATATGATGTATCAATTATCAGAGCGACAAGCATTGACATAGTGTCTTATATAATTTGATAAACTCTTCAGGTGTTGAAACAACAAGTCCAAATACTAATTTCTTACTTAGCAAATTTGGCTCTTCTTATATAGCTTCTTTCTAACTTTCTTCATCCTTTATGAATCAATATTTCTCAATAGGTTGAGGGTCATTATCATATTCATCTATAATGTCAACAATGACATTATATACTAAGATACCATTGATGACAATCTTATTTTATAAGACCCATTCTATAGTAACATAATTGATTGACATTTCATAATTGTTATCAACCTTTTCATCGTGACATCTTTGATAAAAACCTCTATAGGGATTTTATCTTTATCATTATTTGTTAACAAATTTACAAATTTATGAGTTATCATAAGTTATTTCTTTTTTTGGGGATTGAAATCTTTAAAACACCAAGTGGTTTACAATACTTCCATTATATTTGTGACACAATCACTATTGGTTGGGATAAATTCACTATAGGGACCCCCTCTTTGATTCACAACACTCTCCTTTGAATATGATCACTCTAAATTGTCTCATTAAAAAATTTTCTAGAAAAAAAAACTATAGAACTAAAATTATAGTTGAGAAAAAGAGTATAATTTATATGTATATGTAAACATCTAATATTGGAATTCTAGTCCATATAAATCATATTTGTCAAGTAGATACAATCAATTTTTATACATATATACCAACTCATCCAATTGTACATGCAATGGCATTTCATAATAAAAAGAAAATAATTAGCACTTATCCATAATATTTGGAATTTAATATTTCTTAATATGCACACAAAAACATAATATGCCTTATATAATGAAATGGAGGGTGCAATATTGTTGATAATGTTCATGATTATTAATTCATGTTTATAAATGCAAATTTTTGCTAATAATAAGTTTGATTGAAGGGGGAAACTGTCTAATATTTTCCAACCACAACTGCATATTCATATAATTGTTATAGAATTGATAAAGTTATTCATTGATTAATAACTTTACTATATCTAATAATTTAGCTTGTTACAATTAATATAAACCTTAAAAGAAAATTATATTAAAAACTTGAAATTAATTTTTCAAAGTAATTGAAGCTCAAAGATGTGCCTGACTAATATTGATTTAAGTCCATACCCATTTTTATAATAGGTGTTAATATCAAAACATAACCTCAGGTTTGGTACTTAATATTATATCCTATCCTATATGCACAACATATAATTAATGTTCAAAGCTTAATAATGAATAAACCAACAAATGGAGCTATGTTTTTGTTGTCTTCCATGTAGCTGAATCATCCTTACACCCATTTTTGCTTATAATTTCTTATGGGTATGAGATTTTAATATGCTACACCTGTATGAGTGCACACTAATTTCTATGAGTATACTTAAAATGGTTGACCACATCATTTTTTTCTTTTCCATTTTACAATTGGTCAAAAAATGAGTTATGGGAACTTGAGAGAACTATTTGAACTAATGCCAACATACACCACAATATAACAAATCCATGACAACTTAGCTAATATATATATACATACACAAATCCCAAACAAGTTTAACAGTGAACAAATCCTCACACTTTACCTTGATTGTGGATGCTAACTTCCTCCATTATTGTAATCATCATTTACATCATCAAAGTGATATTATGTATATTGTATGCACACAATGCCAAAACAAGGTAATTGAGATCAATTACACACTAATCGAACTAAGAAAAGAAGAAGAATTTAGTTGGGTTCATATGTTAGGGTAAGGGTTTATGGGTTTGGGGTTGTGTTTGTGGTATTATTAATAAGGTAATTGATGGTGGTTATGGAGGATAATTAATGGAAGGTGAAACATGATTAATAAGGGGATTGAAATTGGTGTTGATTATTGATTCAAGAAAGAGCATTAGGATTAGGGTTTTGATATTAAAGATGATGTATTTGGGGGTTAAAGATGAATGTATGGGTGCTGATTTATGGGGACAATTGAAGGGAATATATTTTTGTTGATTTAACACAAGCCTACTCTAATTAAATCACACATAAATTAAAAAGATAATATTGATTATGATTCACATATAAATCATAAAAAAAGGAAGAACTCACATAGTTGTTCAATTGAATATTCAAACTCAAGTTGATTGTATTGCATGGCTATTCTATTGATTTTAGGAACCTCTTCAAATTTAAACCCTCCACACCAAATAGACAAAAAATAAAAATAAAATCACACCAAAAATTGGCACTCTCTTAAATGAATTTAAGATAGAATTTCTAACACA
This sequence comes from Tamarix austromongolica, assembly GCA_039764185.1. NCBI lineage: Eukaryota > Viridiplantae > Streptophyta > Magnoliopsida > Caryophyllales > Tamaricaceae > Tamarix > Tamarix austromongolica. The sequence goes on along the minus strand of CM077808.1, from coordinate 59,792,834 downwards.
ATAAATCTTCAACTTATAATTTAACTAATATCTAACAATCTAACTAGATATGGTTGGCCTTCCATTATTAGGACATCTCCCTCATCTACCTTTTATGTAGTTTCATTAAAATTTGCATAATGAACATTAATTCCTCCTTTTATCCATTCTTAAATAATTAAGAGCCATATTAGAACCAATTGTGCTAGTTTGGACCAATTCCTAAGCTAGGGGAAAATATTGTGCTATATTATCAAATAATCCAATCTTTCATTTTTATGACATACTTTAACATCATTCTCATCTTTTTGAGCATAAATTCACATCATCATAGTATGGAGAAAGATCATCCTTATTTAAAGTCTTTGAAACACCTCTATAGTAATTTGGAAAATTGAACTCATTAGAACTTTCCACAAATTTATGAAGAACTTTGAAAGAACTATCTACCATTAGAATGAGCTTGTTCTTCCTAAAGTGAGGAAAATACTCATTCATTTTGTGCAACATATTAGATTCCCTAGAGCAGACACATGTAGACTTCTATGTTTGTTCGTCAATGCTTGATAAGTATTGATGTTCTTCTCTATGTTTATTCTAACCTCCTCTTGCATATGCTTGAAATACTTCACTCTCTCAAGGGCTTTGTAAATTTTTAAATCTCCCTTATTCAAAGGGACCAAATCAATTATCATGTGTAGATTTGTGCCATTAATTACTTCAAAAGGACTTGATCCTATTGATTTAGAAAGACTCTTATTGTAAGAAAACTCCACATGCCCCAACTTTAAATCCCAATCCTTAGTACTTTTACTCACCAACATACCAAGTGTTCTATTAGCTAACTCACTGTGGTTGTCAATTTATGGATGATGAGAAATGCTAAATAAAATCTTAGTTCCTAGTAAGTGTCATATGGTCTTCTAAAATTATTTTAGGAACTTCAAGTCTCTATCACTCATGATGCATCTCGGTTCGCCATGAAACTTCACCACTTTTCCAAAGTAGAGATCCACAATGTAAGTAACATCATTCGTATTGTGGCTTGGTATAAAGTGTGCCATCTTGGAAAAAATGATCCTCTTCCATCATGATCTAATCCATTCCCTGATGGTTCCTTGCTAAACCAAGTATGAAATACACATTCAATTCCTCCTAAGGTGCATTCATGAACAATAGTACATAGAGCCCTTTATAAATAAATAAAAACTCTTACTCCTTTTACATGTAGCATATCTTCAAACCTTACCTTATACACCCTTAGACATATATGGTTAATGAAAGTACTCTTGAAGTAGATATATAGTCTTATGTAATCCCAAGTATCCTGTAATACCTCCTTCATATACTTCTTTGACTAGAAAACCTCGAATAGAAGATCTTGGGATGCATAGCTTATTTTTCATGAATAGAAAGCCACCTTGGATCATGTATTCTCTACTACAAGGTTGTTAGGATTGACATTCTATCTAGGATTGATATAGAGGCACAAGATTAAATTGTAGAATCGAATCGTAAGATCCAACATAAACCATAAAATGTGTAACTTATAAATCTATATGCCATGCCATAAAATAACATATTTTAAGTTAAAAGAACACAAAAATTACATTATTAAACTCTCATACATCTACTAAATGAGTTGTAGCAAATTACAAGTGGTATAAATCGTTGAATTTGTTTGATATATTAGGAACTATATTAAACCAACAACATCATAAATAAACTGTAAAATGAAATGTGAAAAATACAAAGGGTTTATGGGAAAAAGTAACATACATTTCATTGTGTTCAAAATATACCATATTGTTGGCCTTAACAAAAACACACAAAGAATGAAGAAATTTATGATAATAAAGTCAACAATGAGAGGAAATTATTTTCAATCATTTAAGATAATGAGACACAATAAATTGGAATTTACAATCTTAATAAATTAAGATAAAAAGTTAAGAAAAATAGTTTAAACTATATATGCACCCATTAAGCTACTAAAAAACCATGTGTAATGTATAAACTAAAGCTTATTTGTATTATAAAGCTAAAATTGATATAAAAAATAAGAAAAATTAATAGATTTAATAATTAATAATATTTAAAAATTTTATTTATTTATTTTACCATTTAGATGGAGATTACATTCTTTATCAACATTTTACAACAATCCTTAGCTTCATTGTCTTAATGGTATCTTACTCATATTTTCTTTTTTTCAACTCATTTGCAAGAAATATTGTAAACTAATATAGGGTAGAGAATTAGAGAATTAGGAAAGAAATATAAGTGGAATTAGACAGGAAATAGATTTGGAGATAAATTGATAAAATTATAGTTTTTATGTAGAATTATAAGATTCTACATAAGATTGTAGGATTTAATTGTAGAATCTTAGGATTATACTATATGAATGTACGATTCTACTATAGGATCATATAATCTATAGCTGTACAATTGTTTTAATATTCTACCTAGGATCATGGGTGGTTTTATAATTATTGGATCATATGATCGTAAAATTGTAGGGTTAAATCCGGATTTTAATAACTATGTTCCACTACTCCTATGATTCCTACAAGCTTAAGAAATCTCCTCAAACTCTTCATATTTAGCATATAGATCCTTCAACATCTTAAACCCCAAAAACTTTGTATCTATAAGTGTGATTAACATGAATCTTATAGAAAGAGCATATACAAATACATTCTCCCTCCCATCCAAGTATTTAACAGAGAACACAAACAATTAAAAAAAGGTCACCCACTTGGCATGCATTGGGTTTTCCATCTTTTGTTCAGGCAAATACTTCAAAATATCTTGGTTTGAGTGAAGGGCACATGGTTTTGGGCTCAAATAGTGACCCTAATTCTATAAATGCCTTATGACATCATAGAAATCCATATCATAAGTTAAGTAATTAAGTCTTGAACTATTCAAATACTCATTAAATAAAGCTATTAGTCTCCTTTATTGTGACAAAACTCCTCTAACCAATAGTACTTGAATCACTAGTAACTTCACATAGCTTTTCAAAGCTAGACAAAACTAAAATGGGTGCATTAGAGAGCATGGCCTTTAACTCTTCAAAAGCCCTTATAGCATATCCACTCAACTTGAACTCTACTTTCTTCTTAATTTGTGTGATAGGAGTCTAAATGGTTGAGAAGTATTTGATGAATCTTCCATAAATGGATGCCAACCTATGAAAGTTTCTTACTTCATGCGCATTTATTAGGTGTGGTCAAGTTTGAATAACTTCCATTTTTTTATGGATCCACTTATCACTCATAATATATCCAAGGAACACTATGCTCTCCATCATGTATCCACACTTGTCCAACTTTTCCAACTTCCCATACTTCTATACGTCTTTCAACTTCTCAAACCACCTCCTTAAGCGCATTAGACGATCCTCTTTGATCTTTTTATAGATGAGAATGCCATCCGATTACAACCACCACAAAATCTCTAAATAATGGTCTTAGTACCTCATTCATCAACATGATAAAAAAACTAAGAGCATTGCATAACCCAAATAACATCACTAAACACTCATAAATACCACACTTAGTCTTGAAAGACACATTTCACCCATCATTTCCCTTCATTATCATCTTATGGTAACAACTTATAAAATCAATTTTAGTAAGGATCATTGCTCTATAAATCTAATTTAATATGTAATCCATAAAAATGATGATTAATATACTACATAATAAGTAAAGTAACAATACATATCAATATAATAAGGCAGGCATAACACATAGAATTCATATGACTAAATGTATATTATACATACATATATTCTAATTATATGAGATGAATTAAAAGAAAAATATATTAAGGTTCAACATTAAGCGATCATAAAAATTCATTTAAATTAGTCAAATTGATATTAGGGACACCCATGGTGAAATGGTGGTGGTGCATGATGAAGGAAGCCATGTGAAGTGTGGATATGCATTATGGGTGGATTGTATGAGAATTTAACACAAAAAGTTGGAGATTGGAATGAGTGTGTGGCCTTATGGTGGTGGTAGTTGCAAAAGGTGGTGATGTTGTGGCGGTGGTGGCTACCTGAGGTGGTAATGTTATGGTGGTGGCTGTGTGATGTGGTGAAATTTTAGTGGTTTTTGAAGCAAGAAGGATGGAACACAAGCAGGAGTTTCAATATTGGGTGGCTAAAAATAATGCAAGTTTGGTTTGAAGAAAATGGAAACTTAAGACGAAGAAGGGGATAGTTAGGGGGTTTGTTTGTAAAGAAAATCAAAGAAGGATAACTATAGGAGGAAGAAATAGGAGAGATTTGATCAATCATACAGGATAAAAGGGGCTTTTGTTGTGTGAAAAGATAAGGAAGGGTTAGAGAGCTCAGGGAAAATCATAGTAGGGGTAGAATCTAGACTTAGAGTGTAAGGAAATAAAGGTTGGTATGAAAATCAAAAGAGGGCATAGGTGAGGTTGAGTGTCACAAACTTGAATGAAAAAGTAATGAGATGAGAGGTGGATTTGAATGGGTATTTAAGCATAGTTAGGGATTATATTGAGTAACCAAAATAAGGAAAATAAAATATGGTTGGCAGGATAAAAGAGTGGGGTAAGGGTTTATGGGATAAAAATAAAGTGATTAGGTCAAAGTTGAGGGTTAAATGGTAGTTAAGGTTTGACACCTAAATATTAAGGATAGATTTTGGGGTGTTGCACTCATGTCCATAAGCATTTTAAGACCCAAAAATAATATGATCTATGAAGGCAATGGTAAAGAATATCATGTGGTCACCATTTAGGATTCTAACATACTTGTGAATACTATTGGTATATTCTTCATAACATAAATGATGTAGACCCCTATGTAAAGAAACACATGGATATATTGATGCCTTTGCATCTATCTAAAAGAAAAAAATGGATATTAAACTAACATAATGATTCATTTAAAAATTGGTTCAGGGAGGACATATTAAGGGATAATATTATATCATCATCTGACATATTGTTTTGTTTATCAAGAGGCCCTTTATCTCAAGTTTTGTGTTCTAAGTCTTTTTAAATAAATGAATATACTTTCTACATAAATGAACGTGATGATAAATGTGGTATTCAAAATAACTACAAGTCGTTGTTATCATAAGCACTGGATGTTTCTAGTTCTAGAGAAAAAAAATCCAATACATATAAAAATGTCATAATCGGAGGTCCTTGAAGATATGTGATAATTGTATTATTTCACTTTAGTGTTCCTATTTTTTGGTGCAAGCGAGTTGACAATTAGTAGGGTATATCATCTAATGGTATAATGTTCATCCAAGTTAATCTTAATATGATTTTCCATAAGTAGGACATATTCATATTTGTATCACAAGCAAAACAAGTGTTTAAGGTTATTTATCAAGCAAAAAATTAGTGGTTTATTTTATTACCATAAAAGAGCTAGAATTATAAATATAAGCAATATAATTTTTTGGAGGGGGAACATGTTTTGTCCATTGATTTAACACCTTTTTATTTCCTTAATGATCCTTAAGTTGATGGCATTTACCTACCACATGATCACGATGAATTTTTTTTTGTTATTATTTTAGCCCAAATTGATTTAGTACATAAATAAGGTAAAAATTGAACATCAAATAGATGTAAAGAAAAAGATACAATTTATATGTAAGTACCTATTGTCTATTATAATATATAATAGTAATGACATGACAATGATTAGATACATTTAAGTTTATCAAAGCTATGGATGAAGTTGGTTCGTGACACTTCATTTTTCGTAACATATATTCATTTAACTTATGAATCATGACAAGTGTAGCATCCCTTAGTTATTAAATTGTTTCATATAACCATTATCTACTTTTGAGTTCATTAAATCTATTATACTAATATTCTTCCTTAATATTTTTATAGAAAATGTATCTTCATTAATAGAAAAAATTATGTACATGTAAGAGTGGAAAAAACATCAATAGGATGGAGATGACTCTAGACATTTCCCTTTGGACACATGGATAAACCTACAACTTGTAGCTTTTCTTATTGACTTAGCTAGAGCACACTTATGGACTCTATTTTGTTGGAACAAAACATAATGTCTTTCTTTCCAAACTTCATAGACTACCGTGGCAAAGATACCACATATAATTTTAGCCTTTGTGTTTTTTTTCCTCCCATGTACTAAGTCTGAAAATTCAAGAAGCCTTCATCAATTGTTTAAACTCGATTGCTAACCTCCGATGTGTACAAGAACACTCACAAACTTCTCCATGGGGTAATACTCAAGGAAAATATATTACACTAATATTTTTCCAACAGTAAAATAAATATTTAAGGAATATGTTGATAAGTGAGAAATGAAGTTTGTTCCCAAATTTTTAATTTTCCTAATGGAAATTCATTCAACTTATCTTTAGTTTATAGAAGGTACTAAGTTTCCTCTCTTCTTTTTGATTTTGACTATTGTTCTAATTTTATACATTTTTCATCTTCTTTTAAAAAATAATATATCCTAAAACCCCTTGTTATTGATCATTATCTATTGCACTAATTTTATTTCCATTTAACTTTAAATTTAAATCCCATAATTTATAAGGTTTAAATATCATATGAATGCATTTATTACCAATTTATTTACCATTTACTTACCCATTAATTTTTACACCCATTTCAATCATTAGAGAAGTCAATTATTTATTTATTTATTTATTTAGTCAAATTGTACTATTTTATTACTATCTAAATTTCATAGACATTATTTATTGCACTTATTTTATTTCCATTTAAATTTCTCTTTATGTTCCATCAATTATAAGGTTTAACTATTGCATGTATGCATTTAGTTACCAATCTTATTACCCATCAATAGTAACACCCATACTAGTCATCAATAGTACTATTTAAATCTAATATTAAATTTTCTGCTATGATGATTAGGAAGCTCTTTCCCTTTTATAAGGTATAAATTATTTTAATTTACTATTTACAAATAAACAAACACAACTTAATTTTAAATGGTGTTAACCAATTACCTTTGTAACATTTACCTTTATCTTTAGTCATCTATTATCATTAACTTTGAAATTTGAGAAAGAAATATAAATTATACATAGCTCTTACTTCTTCTATAAGCCCTTTCTATTATTATCAACCATAGGCCACATTCAATTTATATAATGGAAACTTTTGATATATTGTAATTGTAGTGATTGGCTATCATAATTAGTTTCCTAATTTAAAGGGCCTTTCTTGGTCACAAATTTCCTTCACCTAATCTCATGTAAACCCATTACTAGTGCATATCTCACTAGAGGAGGAAACAATTATAGTGGCTGATAAGCTTGCATAAGCACTCAAAAAAATATAAAATAAGCATAAATCATCCACACACGCATATGTGTGTGTGTGTAAGTGTGTGTGTGTGTGTGTGTGTGTGTGTGTGAGAGAGAGAGAGAGAGAGAGAAACAAGACTTGACTAATGGCCATTGTAGGTATAACATTAAGAATACATACCAAAAAATTATATTCATGATATTTTAGGAGTATAATAGATGGGAACTGGGTTGGAAGAAATCAAGCATCTTCTTAGAGGAAATCTAATACTCTGGTGATAGAAGATGAAAAATTAAATGGCATTATGAACTCATAATCTAGCAAAGACAATGTCATTACCTATGCCAAATTCATTATATGTTGACCATGTACGACATAGTAAGGTATCTTTGGGTGTTTAGGGTGCAAAGACTCATATTATACTCACATAAAGTAGTATCATTACTTTGAAATTTATGAAATGATGATGGTTGTCATTTCTATGGGTTGTCTACTATATAAGATTTTAACATGGGATAATGAGTTGTCTTCAGAATATTTTGAGTTGTGATTTTATATTGCTATTTTTAGGTTTACTATCTTCACATCTAGCACATTCCTCTTATACGTAATGTTGTAAGAGCTATCTATATTCATCTTTTATGACTCATTTTTTCATCTCTTTATTCTATGGGTTGTTAATTACTCTTACCGATTCATGTTGTCTTTTCTACCATTCTCCATCATTGCCATCCTATTATATTCGAAAATTTCTGTGACTCTTCTATTTTAAATGTTGATCTTATTTAATCTTACTACACTTTAATCCTCTCTCATTCAGTAATTTATTCGTATTATCATATTGTGCAATGAAAATATAATTGTGCTACTAAATTTAATTAGTGAACTGTGTCTAAATTTATTGTATTAGTTTGTATACATTTTTCCCTATATTATTTCCATGAATTAATGTAATAATATAACTGTGCATCCATGTTTAACTCAATGAATTTAAATGCATACCTGTTCAATGAACCATAGATTTTTAATATATATATATATTTTTTATACAGGGCATGAACTATCAGTTATCTCCATATTTACATATTCTATTATGTCCATACTCACTATCAATCCAAGTTTTATTTCCTTCCAAAAGTAATCTCTACTAATCTTTTTTTTTTCTATCCTTTAGTCGTCGTATTATCACTATCACCTACTACTTTTCCTACTGCTTGTCTATATTGTTAATATTCTTAGCCTATAGCACACATTAATAATTTTGTTGGTATTATTGTATTCTTTTTCTTAAATCTACTATACATATTTAATATATATACGTATGTATGAATGTATAATGAAGCCATTATCAATGTATAAAAAGGTCCATATATGGTAGAATCTATCTTATACCAAAAACTTATGTACCTTCAAGGCATATGGAACACAAGTTCAAGATACCTTTTTCTTGATGTGTATGTTCAAGCTATTTATGACATTTTGAATGTTGACAATTCGCGGTTTGATTTTTTTTTTCATGTGATTTTGGTACGGAATATTAGTAGGTAGGATTGTTGGTTCTGCTTATATAAATGGCAAGCATTAAAGCTTTGTATAGTTTACAACAATAGTTATTATTGTGAAACCATACTAATATACTAATTCTAAATGACAAGAAATAGAAAATTGATTGCCGTCTTATAGACTCTTACTATGATAGTTTAAAAGAAATGTTGTTAGAGAGGGCTTATAATGACGACTATAAATAGTGAGTCATCATTGTTTGCTAACAATTAACATCAAATTTTCAACAAATAGCCTATAGAAAATAATATACAATGGTGGTGGTACTAAGGCCATTAAAGGATTTTATAATTCTCATTATAATGGTGAATGAAAATTGATGTCGAATCTATTTTCTAATTGTTGTAAAAAAAATGTTTTGTATCAATGTTATTGAAAATAATATTAAATAAATCCTAAAAAATATGAAAAGTAAGTAAATGTGCGAAATACTTTTAGAAAGCCATATATATATATATATATATATATGTATGTATATATTTGATTTGAAGCTTGAAAAAATTTAAACTGATAAAATTATCTAATAGTGTAAATATTTTTTTTCTATTATTTAATGATTTTAAAGAGACAAATAAGCTTTGAATGAAAGAGTTAATAATATCATGCAATGATTATTAAGTCTTAAATTTGTAGGGTAATTAAGGTTGAAAAAAAGGGATATTACAATATCAATATAGATGAATATTCATGAAAAACAATCTTAGACATATTATGGCATAATTTTTTATTTAAAAAATAAAAAAATGTTGAGGTAGAAATTGGTGGTTTAGCAGGTGAAAAAATACCAATATTAATGCACACACAAAATTCATCTGCTTCCTGAACATTTTGAAGAACTTCTTGGGAGTCCTACAAGATCCATTCATTCTTTTTTCTCAGATAGATGGTCAAAACTTCATATAGGTTCTAATCCTATTGAGAGGTCCACTAGAGATCATAAATTGTTGACGAAAGAACAAGATCTTTCTTTTTTCCCCTCTAGGTGATCACAAAAGAAAGAAATGGTTAATATATTGAATATAATTACATATTTACAAAATTCTACCTCAATTCATCCAATTTCATCATATTCGGGATGGGATATGGTTCCGAAGGATGAACCAAATATAAATAGTTCCAATAAGATTTCATCATTGAACAAAAATTCATTTTTTTCTTTATTTCGTCTATTCCATGACCGGAACAGGGGGGATACACGTTACACCATGATTTTAAATCCGAAGAGAGATTTTAAGAAATGGTAGATTTATTCACTCTATCAATAACTGAGCCGGATCTAGTTTATCATAAGGGATTTTCCTTTTCTATTGATTCCTACGGATTGGATCAAAAACAATTCTTGAACAAGGTATTTAACTCCAAGGATGAATAAAAAATAAATCTTTATCGGTTCCACCTCCTATTTTTTATGAAGAGAATGAATCTTTTTATTGAAGGATCATAAAAAATTCTTCGAATCCCCTGTGGGAATTCTTTAGAAGATATAAAGCCAAAAATAGTGGTATTTTCTAGCAACAACACAATAGAAGCAATCAATCAATATAGATTGATCCGAAATCTGATTAAAATCCAATATAGCACTAATGAGTACATAAGAAATTTATTGAATTGATTATTTTTCATGTTAATGAATAGATCGAATTGCAACTTCAAATATGGAATTAACAAGGATCAAATAGGAAAAGATACTCTGAATCATAGAACGATAATGAAATATACAATCAACCAACATTTATCGAATTTGAAAAAGAGTAAGAAGAAATAGTTTGATCCTCTTATTTTTATTTCTTGAAGCAAGAGATCCATGAGTCGGGATCCTGATGCATATAGATACAAATGTTTCAATAGGAGCAAGAATTTCCAGGAAAATTTGGAACATTTTGTTTCTGAGCATAATAGCTGTTTTTAGGTAGTGTTCGATTGATTATGTATTAATCAATATTCGATTGATTGGTCTAAGGACAAAAAAAGTTTTTCTAAGTCACTTCATTTCTTTTTATCCAAGTTGCTTCTCTTTTTGTCTAATTCACTTCCTTTTTTCCTTGTGAGTTTCAGGAATATCCCCATTAATAGGTTTGAGATTCACATTTGTGAATTGAAAGGTCCAAATGATCAACTCTGCAATCCGTTGTTAGAATCAATTGGTCTTCAAATCGTTCATTTAAAAAAATTGAAAGCCTTCTTATTAGATGATCACGATACTTCCCAAAAATCAAAATTGTTGATCAATGGAAGAGAAATATCACCATTTTTTTTCAATAAGATACCAAAGCAGATGATTGACTCATTCCATACTATAAAGAATCGTAGGATATCCATTGATAGCATGAATTCCTATTTCTCAATGATATCCCACGATCAAGAAAATTGGTTGAATCCCGTGAAACCATTTAATAGAAGTCCATTGATATCTTCTTTTTATAAAGCAAATCGACTTTGATTATTGAATAATCCACATCACTTTTGCTTTTATTGTAAGACAAGATTCCCTTTTATAATAAAAATGTCTGTATCAATAATTATAATTTTACGTATAGAAAATTTCTCAATATCTTGTTCATTTGCAACAAAAGATTTTCTTTGTGCGTCGGTAAAAAAAACACACTTTTTTGGAGAGATACTATTTCACCAATCGATTCATAGGTATCTAACATATTCATACCTAACAATTTTCCATAAAGTGGTGACAAAAGGTATAAATTATACAAATCTTTCCATTTTCCAATTCCATATGATCTATTCATTTGTAGAACTATTTACTCAATCACATACATTTCTAGAATACCTCTAACAGAGGGAAAAATAGTCAATTTGGAAAGAACTTATTGTCAAACTCTTTCAGATATGAATCTATCTAATTCAGAAAGGAAGAACTTGCATCAGTATCTCAATTTCAATTCATACATGGGTTTGATTAACACTCCATGTTCTGAGAAAGATTTACCATCCAAAAAGGGAAGAAAATGGAGTCTTTGTCTAAAGAAATGCGTTGAGAAAGGGCAGACATATAAAACCTTTCAACAAGATAGTGCTTTATCAAATCTCTCAAAATGGAATCTAAATTTGATATTTTTAGATACTTTTTCAGACCTATTGCCGATACTAAGTAGCAGTCACAAATTTAGGTCAAATCTAATTTTGTCAAGATTTAGATTTGAATCATAACACAGATATCGATTTAGTAGAAAGTGGAAGATATATAAGACGTGATTTCTTCCAAACATAAAAAAGCAAATTTTATGTATGTGAAAATAAGCAATTTAATTCAAATTTTTTTCAATATTAGGATCAAATTGTTAGATGTTTAAAATAGAAAGTTAATGTATGTAGAGATCTATGACAGGGTCGGTTCTATGAAGGGGAAATTCTTATATCAAACTAATTGATGAATTACCCCATAAAAGTTCACATCCAAATAGAATGGTGCTTGTTGATGAGAGTTACTTCAGAAACAAAAAGAATATGTAAAGTAAAAATCGTTTTACTTTAAGTATTAGTTTTTAAATTCAAATTCAACTAAATGCAACTCGATATAGTATGAATTGGCGATCAGAACGTATATAGATAGAACTTATAATAGGGTCTCGAAAAATAAGTAATTTTGGCTAGCCCTTTATCCTCTTTTCAGGTTCATTCGGCTTCTTATTGGTTGGAACTTCCAACTATCTTGGTAGCAATTTGATATCTTTATTTCCTTTTGAGTAAATCCTTTTTTTCCCACAAGGGATCATGATGCCTTTCTATGGGATTGCAGGCCTCTTTATTAGTTCCTATTTGTGGTGCAAAATTCCATGGAATGTAGATAGTGCTTATGATTTATTTGATAGAAAAGAAGGTAGAGTGTATTTTTCATTGGAGGTTCCCTGGAAAAAATCATCGCATCTTCCTATGATTCCTTATAAAAGATATTCAGTCGATAAGAATAGAACTTAAAGAGGGTATTTCTACTTGCATATCCTTTATCTAGAAATTCGAGGCCAAGGGGCCATACCGTTAACTCGTACTGATGAGAATTTGACTCCATGATAAATTGAACAAAAAGTTGGTGGATTGGCCTATTTCTTGCGTATACTAATTGAAGTTTTTTTGAAATGAATTGATGAAGAACTACTTTCTCATTCTCACCTAGGGGGTAAAAAAAACTCTCCCAATTTTATATTATTTTGACACCCATTTTTAGTTATCACATCACATTCATAAAATTCTCTCCATTTTTTATTTATTTTTGTACTATGGGTAGTTAGTTCAATTTTTTCAAAATATTTGATATTTTGATAGTTTTATTTTTTTGTTTCAAAATCTTAATTCTTTACTTGAAGTGTGTTTTTCAAGTATTTATCAAAAGGAAAGAATTGCTTCGAATTAGACCTATTCAAATATCTGGAAAAAAGAATTTTTTATTAGATTTTTTTATTATTTCAACATTATTCCAAATTATCAAGGAAAGATTCATCATTGAATGCCAAAGCAAAGAATAACTTCATAGATTTGATACCTTGTAATGAAACTCATGCTTTATATAAATTTTTGATCACATAGAGTCGACGAATAAAGTTGGTTCATTAACAATTGAATTTAGAGATGAAAAAATGTCAAAAAATAAAACATCTATTCCCCTTCTATTTATTGCATCTATAGTATTTTTACCTTAGTGGATCTCTCTCTCATTTCATAAAAATATGGAATCTTGGGTTACTAATTGGTGGAATACTAAACAATTCAAAACTTTCTTGAATGATATTCAAGAAAAGAATGTTCTAGCAAAATTTATAGAATTAGAGGAGCTACTCGTGTTGGAAAAAATGATAAAGGAATACCTAAAGATTCATTTACAAAAACTTCATATAGGAATCCACAAAGAAACAATTCAATTGATCAAGATGTACAATAGGGATTTTATTCATACCATTTTGCACTTCTCGACAAATATAATCTATTTCATTATTCTAAGTGGTTATTCTATTTTATGTAATAATAACTTCTTATTCTTAACCCTTAGCTTCGGGAATTTCTATATAACTTAAGTGACACAATCAGAGCATTTTCTATTCTTTTATTAACTGATTTATGTATCGGATTCCATTCGCCCCATGATTGGGAACTAATAATCGGTTCTATCCACAAAGATTCTGGATTTATTTATAATGATCAAATTATATCTAGTCTTGTTTCCACTTTTCCCGTCATTCTAGATACAATTTTAAAATATTGGATCTTCTGTTATTTAAATCATATATCCCCATCGCTTGTAGTGATTTATCATTTAATGAATGACTAAAATAAAAAAGGATCTACTCTAAAGTAGCTGATATTAATCCATTAGAATGTTTGTTACTTTGATCCGAAGCAAAGAAGCACCATTAGATTGACTCTTTTTATGTCTACCCATCCAAGGTAAGAGTTTTTCTGAGATTCAAGTCAATAGAAGATTTGTGTATAGGGAAATAGATTAGAAACCTACCCCAATTTATTGTATAAATTTTCGGGATCAAGGATTCGATTATGCAAACAAAAAATCTAAACACCTTTTCTTGGATAAAAGAACAAATTTCTCAATTCATTTTCGTATTGCTCATGATATATATAACAACACCTCGGTCACCCAGTTCAAATGCATATCCTATATTTGGGTAGTAGGGTTATGAAAATCCAAGAGAAGCTACTGGTTGTATTGTATGTACCAATTACAATTTAGCAAATAAGCCTGTGGATATTGAGGTTCTACAAATGGTCCTTCCTAATACTGTATTTGAAGCACTTGTTCAAATTCCTTATGATATGCAACTAAAACAAGTTCTTGCTAATGGAAAAAGGGGGATTTTAATGTGGGGGTTGTTCTGATTTTACCTGAGGGTTTTGAATTAGCTCCACCTAATCGTATTTCTCCCGTGATGAAAGAAAAAATCGGCAATCTTTCTTTTTCAGAGCTACCTGTCAAGGCCCGCTTTGAGCACCTTCATTTTTGTGGAATATTCTAGAACATTCTAGAATAATGTGGATATGTGTAGATACTTGTAGAAGATGTAGGAGGCTTCTACCATTGTATAGATGGTTCTAGAGGGGGATGTCTCTAGAACCATCCTCTTTTGTACACACTTGTATGGAAGCCTCTAGATTATCCTAGTGTGTTCTAATGGAGAATTCTAGAGGGATCATGATCTAGCCCACTATATAATGTTCCTCGGGATGGAGGGAGGAGGCCTCAACTATAAATAGGGGGTGAGGGGTCTCATTTCCACCATCCACAAGTTGGAAGCTCTCAATAAATCTCTCAATAAAGCTCTCATTCTCTCAAACTCTCTTGTGTGATTCCTTGTGAGTCCTTAAGGCTTGGTGCTAAGCAAAGTTTTCTCATTCAAGAGTGAGGTCTCTTGAAGTGAAGGCTGACTTAGTCATCCAAGGAGGTGGAAAAAGACTAAGTGCCGCATGAAGTTGGCTTAGAAAGAATTCAGGGTGTGACAGGTGGTATTAGAGCCTGATTACGTGGAGGAGTAACCAAGAGGTGTTGCTATGACACAAGTCCTCAATAGCTCACAAGTCACTCACGTTGCCGATGTTGAGAAAAAGAAGAAAGGAAAGGGTGCCTCTAAGGTTCCTACTACCAACTTAGAGGATGTCATGGAAAGGATGGATAGATCCATCCAAGCTTGCCAAGAGGATGTGACCACCTTGGAGGGAAGGGTGGATGGGTTAGAGAAGGAAGTGGAGGCCTTACCCAACCGAGAGAATGTACACGGGTTGGTGAATGCTTTTGCCACCCGTCTCCGTGAAGAGATGGTAGAGTCCAACAAGAGACTTATGGACGAGATGTTGGACCGAATCCATCAACTTGTGGTCGAGAACCTTGAACTAAGGGAAAGACTCACGAGTGTTGAGGCGGATTGTGCTCGTTGCAAGGAGGCAATCTCGGTCGGTGCGGGAAGCTCAAGGGGGTATATTCCTATGTTGGATACACCCCGGCCTCACAAATACAAGGGCTCGAGGAATGCAAAGGAAATTGACAACTTCCTTTATGGCATTGAAAGGTACTTTTCCGCTACTCATTTACTTGATGATAGCATGAAAATCACCCAAGCCACTCTCTATCTTGAGGATGATGCCATGTTATGGTGGCGTGCTCGCCACCGAGATGTTGAGAGGGGTGCTTATGTTATAAACACATGGGAAGAGTTCAAGGCGGAACTTAAGAGGCATTTCTACCCGGCTAATGCTGAGTTAGATGCCATGAGGAGACTAAGGAATCTCAAGCACACGATAACTATCAAGGAGTACATCAAGGCGTATAACTTATTGATGCTTGAGATATCCGACATGCCGGAGAAGGAAAGGTTGTTATACTTCATGGATGGGCTACAATCGTGGGCAGAACAAGAGCTAAGGAGGAGAAATGTTCAAGACCTCCCCGCACCTTATCGGGAAGCAGAGTCCTTGATCGAGTACAAGTTCGAGAGAAAGGATAAGGGCGGGAAGGATGGTTCAAACAAAGGTGGGGGAGGCAAGCCCCACAAGACCGGTCCTAAGCACCATGACTCCAAGGGAAAAGATAAGGAGAAAGAGCATGGAGGTAAGGATTTCTCTAAATATAAACGTGAATGCTTTATGTGTGGTGGAAACCATTTCTTGCGAGATTGCCCACAAAAGAAAGCCTTGAGTGCCATGGCTTCCACCGAGATGGAGAAAGATGATTAGGTTGAGACTCACATGGGGTCTCTAACCCTACTCAACTCCATCAACTCCAAGCCGAAGGAGCAGGCTAAGGGGTTGATGTATGCGAAGGTCCAGGTGAAGGGTGTCACAAGCAGGGCTTTAGTTGACACCGGAGCATCACATAACTTCCTTAGCCCTAAGGAAGCCCAGAGGATGGATCTCAATGTTACCAAGGAACCCGGAAGGATGAAGGCGGTAAAATCAAATGCAAGGCCCATTCTCGGGGTGGCATATGGAGTTCCCATCACCCTCGGCTCATGGAAAGGAAGGGTAAACTTCACTGTGACCAAGATGGATGATTATGATATGGTGCTCGGGATGGAGTTCATAGATGTGGCAGCTCCACTTACATTCCCAAGAGATAGCACCATGCACCTAACAAAGGGGAAGCAAAGCCATGTGGTGCCCCTAGCACGAGCCAAGGTAGAGTCCCACTCTCTTTCTACTATGCAATTTTCTAAGGGATTTAAAAAGGGAGAAGTCTACTACTTGGCTTCGGTGATTGAGGAGGAGTCCCCATCACCCATGGAGGTGCCTAAGGAAGTGCAACAAGTCCTCCATGAGTTTAAGGACATAATGCCCGCCGAGCTACCCAAGAAGCTTCCACCAAGGAGAGAGGTGGACCATGCCATCGAGTTGGAACCGGGAGCCAAACCACCCTCACAAAGTCCTTACCGAATGAGCCCGCCTGAGTTGGAGGAATTGAGGAAGCAACTAAAGGACCTACTTGATGTTGGGTTCATCCGTCCCTCGAAAGCCCCCTATGGTGCCCCCGTGCTATTCCAGAAGAAGCAAGAGGCTCTCTTCGAATGTGTGTGGACTGTCAGGAACTTAACAAGATTACGGTGAAGAATAAGTATCCCTTGCCCTTGATAGATGACTTGTTTGATCGGCTTGGAAAGGCAAGGTACTTCACCAAAATGGATATGCGATTGGGGTATTGGCAAGTGAGGATTGCCGAAGGAGACGAGCCGAAGACTGCATGTGTAACAAGGTATGGCTCTTATGAATTCCTTGTTATGCCTTTCGGTCTCACAAATGCCCCCGCAAATTTTTGCACTATTATGAATAAGATTTTCCATCCCTACTTGGATAAGTTCGTAGTGGTATACCTGGATGATATAGTGGTCTACAGTGAGACCTTGGAAGACCATGTCGAGCACTTGAGGAAGGTCTTCCAACTTCTAAGGGAGAACGAGCTCTACGTAAAGAAGGAGAAGTGCTCCTTCGCTCTCACTGAGGTGAAGTTCCTAGGCCACTAAATCAAGGATGGAAAGATAGGGATGGATACAGCCAAGGTTCGGGCTATCCAAGAATGGGAAGCCCCGAAGAATGTGTCTGAACTCCGTTGCTTCCTTGGCCTAGTAAACTACTACCGGAGATTCATTCAAGGGTATTTGGGAAGGGCCACACCCCTCACAAATATATTAAAGAAGAAGGTCCCATGGAGTTGGGATGAGGAGTGTGCGAAGGCTTTTGAAGACCTAAAGAAGGCCGTGATGGAAGAGCCAGTCTTGAGCCTCCCCGACTACTCTAAGGATTTTGAGGTACACACGGATGCCTCCGATTATGCTATTGGGGGATTTCTTATGCAGGAAAGGCATTCGATAGCTTTTGAAAGCCGCAAGCTAAATGATACCGAAAGACGGTATCTGGTGCATGACAAGGAGATGACCGCCATCATTCACTACTTGCGGGTATGGAGGCATTACCTTCTCGGAAGTAGGTTCGTGATCAAAATGGATAACGTGGCAACAAGATACTTCCAGAACCAAAAGAAGCTGAGTCCCAAGCAAGCCCGTTGGCAGGACTTCTTAGCAGAATTCGATTACAAGATGGAGTACAAACCCGGAAGTGCCAACGTGGTGGCTGATGCACTAAGTCGCAAGATGATTGCCAGTATAAGCGGTCCTACGGGAGACATCCTAGAATGAGTCAAGGAAGGAATGGTGCATGACGCCTTTGCCAAGAGCTTAATGGAGATGGCAAAGGAAGGGAGGACTCGGAGATTCTGGGAATAGAATGGAGTACTATACACTGTGGGAAACCGTCTCTTCATACCCAGGTGGGGAAACTTGCGAAGGGACATAATGAAGGAGTGCCACGATTCCAAATGGGCCGGAAACCCAAGTATGAAACACACCCTCGCTCTTATTGAAGATGCTTACTATTGGCCGCAGATGCGGGATAATGTGGAAGGTTACGTGAGGACTTGTCTTGTTTGCCAACAAGACAAGAACGAGTAGAGATGTCCCGCAGGATTGTTGGAGCCCTTACCCATTCCCGAAAGACCTTGGGAAAGTGTCTCGATGGAATTTATCTCGGCACTCCCAACGTCTGAAGGATATGGATCGATAATGGTGGTGGTTGATAGATTGAGAAAATATGGGACATTCATCCCTGCCCCAAGAGATTGTACGGCAGATTTGTGCGCCTAGTTGTTCTTCAAGAACGTAGTGAAGTACTGGGGGTTGCCTCAATCCATCATCAGTGATAGGGATCCCCGATTCACTGCCAAGTTCTGGAGGGAGTTATTTAAGATGATGGGGTCCGAGCTCCATTTCTCCATGAGTTTTCACCCGCAGACAGATGGGCAAACCGAAAGGGTGAATGCCTTAGTGGAAATGTACCTAAGGCACTTTGTGAGTGCCAATCAAAGGGATTGGGCCAAGTTAGTTGATGTGGCTCAATTCTCTTACAACCTACAAAGGAGTGAGCCCACCGGGCATAGTCCGTTTGAGTTGGTCATGGGGCACCAACCCTTCACTCCACACACGGTGACCAAGAGTTATAAGGGGAGTAGTCCAGCGGCACACACCTTTGC
The DNA here is from genome assembly GCA_039764185.1 of Tamarix austromongolica. Lineage (NCBI taxonomy): Eukaryota > Viridiplantae > Streptophyta > Magnoliopsida > Caryophyllales > Tamaricaceae > Tamarix > Tamarix austromongolica. Next base: position 59,773,438 of record CM077808.1, on the reverse strand, counting down.
ACACGGATGGCAAGAACAACTTGACCTAGCCAAGGCACACCTAGAGAAGGCTTTGAGGAAGATGAAAAAGTGGGCAGGCAAGGATCGAAGGCCTTTAGAGTTTAAGGAGGGAGACTTGATGATGGTGAAGTTGTCACCGCAGGTATTCAAAGCATATCGCCAAGTCCACAAAGGCTTGGTGAGGAGATACGAAGGGCCCTATCCTATCACAAAGAAGGTAGGAAAGGTGTCCTACCAGATGGAGCTACCACCCAGCTCAAGGTACACCCGGTCTTCCATGTGAGCTTACTCAAGCCATATTATGAAGACAGGGAAGATCCTTCGAGAAAGGAGTCCAAGCGCGCTCCTCCCACGAATGTGACTTCCTTTGATCGGGAGGTTGAGAAGATCCTCGACGATCGGATAGTCAAGAGGCGTGGCATGCCCAACTACAAAGACTACCTAGTTCGATGGAAGGGGCTACCCGAGAGTCAGGATAGCTGGGAGAAGGCAGAAGATTTGTGGCAGTTCAAGGACACAATTGAGCAATATTTGTCTTCTCTCATCATCGAGGTCGATGATGGCTCAGGTGAGAGAGGTTGTCACGGCTCGCTTTGAGCACCTTCATTTTTGCGGAATATTCTAGAACATTCTAGAATAATGTGGATATGTGTAGATACTTGTAGAAGATGTAGGAGGCTTCTACCATTGTATATATGGTTCTAGAGGAGGATGTCTCTAGAACCATCCTCTTTTGTACACACTTGTATGGAAGCCTCTAGATTATCCTAGTGTGTTCTAATGGAGAATTCTAGAGGGATCATGATCTAGTCCACTATATAATGTTCCTCGGGATGGAGGGAGGAGGAGGCCTCAACTATAAATAGGGGGTGAGGGGTCTCATTTCCACCATCTACAAGTTGGAAGCTCTCAACAACTCTCTCAATAAAGCTCTCATTCTCTCAAACTCTCTTGTATGATTCCTTGTGAGTCCTTAAGGCTTGGTGCTAAGCAAAGTTCTCTCATTCAAGAGTGAGGTCTCTTGAAGTGAAGGCTGACTTAGTCATCCAAGGAGGTGGAAAAAGACTAAGTGCCGCACACAGTTGGCTTAGAAAGAAGTCAAGGCGTGACATACCGCCCCAATCAAAAAATTTATTCTTGTGGTAGGTCCGGTTCTTGGGAAAAAAATATAGTAAAATCACTTTTTCTATTTTTCTCCCGACCCTTCTACTAAGAAGGATGTTAACTTCTTAAAATATCTAATATACGTAGGCGGGAATAGGGGAATAGGTTAACTTTATCCCAACAGAAGCAAGAGTAACAATACCATTTATAATTCTATAGCAGTGGGTTTAGTAAAAAAAAATTATACAAAAATAAAAGTGTGGATATGAAAGTACCAAAGCATATGCATCAGATGGATGTCAAGTAGTTGATATTATTCCTCCAAGTCCAGAACTCCTTGTTTCAGAAGGTGAATCTATCAAACTTGATCAACCATTAACAAGTAATCCTAATGTGGGTGGATTTGGTTAGGGAGATGCAGAAATAGTATTTCAATATCCATTATGCATTCAAGGTCTTTTGTTCTTCTTAGCATCTGTTATTTTGGCACAATTTTTTTGGTTCTTAAAAAGAAATAGTTTGAAAAGGTTCAATTGTCCGAAATGAATTTCTAGAGTGGCAGATTTATCAACAAAAAGTTTGTTACAATAACTTAATTCATGTTGACAATTATGTATGATCAAGAAAGAAAAAAAGTATGATACTATAATGATTCAAGGAACTTTTATTTTTTTTTAAACTTTTTAGTACTAATTGATATGGGGGTAATAGGAGTGGAAAAAATATTTATACTTTCTTATGTTGTATAAAGTTTAAAATGTGTACTTTATTAAAAAAAATTATTTTTAGATATTTGACATAAAAGTCATAAATTAATGGAAATTTTGTTTATAGCCCTATTACCTCATATCAAACAACCCCTTAATCGTAATGACATTTTCCAAGAAGGAATATAAGGACCATCCTGCAGGACGTTTGGTAATTGGTAATGTGGTATAGGATGGGATAATGTTGATGACAAACAAAACATTATATTTATTTGATAAAAATAATTTTTTTTAAAATATTACTTTTAAATATTTATTTAAAGTAATATAAATTTTGAATATTGTATTATAATAAAAAAAGACTTAAGATAAAAATGTGTCCTCTTTGTTCCATTATTGTCGCACTAACTACTCTTTTAGTGTTGGTTGGATTTTTTATGGTTCGATTAAATATGGGTGAATTAAGGTAAGGGTAAATCTAGGTGAAGGAAATAAGTGTGAATCAGAATGAATATTTTAAAATATTGACTTGGGTAAATGTAGGAAAATGGAAATGCAATGTCGTTAAGGTATAGCAAAAACTTGCTTAATTTTTACCTTTCACCCTGTTTGTTCCTAATATCTAGGGCAATGATGTTAACATAATGCAAAAGATTACTTAAAGTTTACCCTTCTCCTCGATAACCTTTTGATTTTGGGGGCGGTAAAAATAGAATAAATTATAATGAAAGTTTGATCAAAGTGAATATAACAAAATAAATACATCAAATGGGATGAATTATTTATCTCAATCTACCCCCATCCAAACATACTATTAGTGAATTGAAACAACAATTACCAATGAGTAGTGAAACCAGGGAGCATGACATGCATGGCCATATAGGTACAAGAAGAGAATGAGTTGTTAAATTGCATATTGTTTGAATCTACTTACTAAAAGTAGTTATCGTAAATAATTAATTTTAATAAAGAGCTCCAAATAAGAACTTAAACACGGAAACTGACAAACAACTTTCATATAAATACAATAATAGTAAAGTAAGATGTCAAAATTGTGGAGAAAATTATTTATAATAGTAATACTTATTTATTTTAATGATTAACCTTATGATCAAGTTAGAGTACTAATATATTACTTTCTTTATCCCATAATAATAGGCTACGTTTTATTTAAATTTGTTTATATATTTATTTTGTTTAGCATCTTTATTATTTTTAATTAATGTATAGTGAAAATATGATTTTTGTAAAGAGATAACTATAATAATGTTTAATATGCTGATCATGAGCATAACAACTTTATAATAAATTATACTATAAATATATAATTAATTATTATTTTTCTAATATAAATATAAATCTATCCGAGCCGGGGGATTATGCTGTCTCGCTGTTCTCTCATATCACGAAGGTCCCCTTTAATTTCGATATTTTGTCAATTATGCATGAATAATTTATATAGTACTGCTAGCATGTAGCAATTCAAAAATCACATAAATACAAATACACCTCTACAGGTTCCATCGACGATGCAATAAATTTTTTTTTTTAAAAAAAAATACAGATGCTGGCGGTCTCCCCATGTCTCATCATGTACTCATGAGCTTATCATTACGTGAGCTGTTTCATTAAGTCAGCCGCGCGCTAATGATGTATGTTTATTCTCCACACTGTACTCTTGTCCTTCTCCCTCTATTTTTATTTTTACATTGTTAATCATTTGTCGGCGGACGTAGTTATTTATAACTTTAATCTTACTCATTAATTAATTGAAACTAGCAGCAGCTCCGTTCGCAAATATAACATCATTTTATTTAAGCGTCGATCTACATTTTGCGAGGTATATTTTAAATATTTTCTTCAACTTTACCCTTTGATATTAGTAGTAGCAGTTCATAATCTTAAAACAATATTATTTTTACTAGTAGTAATGATAATTAAAAAAATATTTTAATTACTTATTTTTAGTTATCATATCATATATTATTTTGATCGTTCTCGATCGTCTGTTCGATTACAGTAGATATAACAAATAAATAAAAAATTAGTTGCGATTATGGATCAGCTTTCTAGTCGATCATTTACTCGTTCGAAGTCCTCAAGCTCCATCATCCAACGAATATGGATGTATGCATCCTAATGATGTTCAAAAGAACAAATCAAGTGGATTAATCATTTTTTACTTTCTAAATTTATAATAATTGTTAATGTATGATGCGCAAATTAAGGCTTTAACTGTTGATTCGCTTACTGTACGTTTGTCTAGCAATGATTTCTTTCATCGATTCACTGTCCCTTTCTCTCTCACGCAAACAGTCCCTTTGTCCCCCTCTCTCGACCCCTCCCCCCCTCTCTACATGCATACATATGATATAGGTGGCAACCTGATTTGAAGGGCTGGGTTTAGATTATGTTACAGCAGATTGGATCATCTAGGGATCGAATTATTTGTAGATCATTTTTTTGTACGGGTCAATTGTAGGTTGGATTGAATCATTTTGGATCACTTATTATTCGGATGGGGGTAGGGTTTGGGTTTAGATAGTAACAGATTTGAATTATATTAGATTAATTTAAAAAATTGGGTTAGGTTCGGATTGAGCTAATTCACATTTGGGTCGGATTTGGTTATTTAAGGTTAGCTTGTCGAGTCAGATTTTGGTTCAGCAAGTTCGTATTCGAATGATTTCGTATTTCACTTAATTCAACATGTTATGTTTGGATTAACTTGACGAATTAGGCATTTTTAGGTTTTGATGGGTCGAGCTGGGTTCAGGTTGAGCTAATGATGGATCCACTCACTTTAGATTTGGATCAAATCAGACATTAAACACCAATATTAACCTCTTAAGTAAGGAGTAGGTTTGATTTCATGTAAACATGTGAATTATAATGTGTTACTAATTGCTATTTGTTTATTATTATGACTTTTTAATGTTGTGTTTTTTTAATTTGGTAAAAATTGGAATATCGTTGGTGAATAAGTAAATCCACAATAAAAGCAAGAAAAATAAGTTAATTTTATAAAGTAATATATTTTTAAAAGCTTTAAATAAATAATATGATATGTGTATTTTTTTATGATAATTGATTAATATCAAATTTAGTTTTTTCAACTGGGTTAGATTGATGATAGGTTGGATTAATGACATGCCAGCTTGATAGTGGGTCGGGTAAGCTATAGGTCGGATTAGTGTTGGGTCAGATTTTATTAGGGTCAGATTGATGAATTTTTCATATTATATCGGGTCAAATTTTGTGTGGATGAGGTCGGATTAAACCAAATTTGTCACCGAAAATTTATCCCTACACACACACATATATGAAAAGTTATCTATATATTTCGGTTGGTATTGCGATAAGATAATTGAAATTTTGTTATAAGAGTAGTTGAATTTTGAATAATAAATGAGAAAGAACTTTTCAACTAAAAGCATTGACAAAATAATATAAACTATAGTTTTTAATTCCTATTTTTCTCAATTAATTTTTTTTAATATGATCTTATTAGTATTTTTGAAATTTGATCTAATTAAAGCTAATGAAAATAAGATTTATATTAATAATAATAATTATTATTATTACATTAAAATTATAATATTTATAATAATTATTATTATACTTAATTATAGTAATAATTATTATTATAAGTAATTACATTAAATATTTTGATATTTATAAAAATTATTTTATTTATAATTATAACTATAATAAATATATTATTTAAATGAATAACAAATATAAATAAAAGTATATTAATAGTTATATTTATAATTAAAATTATCATTATAACATTATTTATATTAATAATTAATAACAATTATTATCATTATAGTAATAATTAAATTATGCTAAAATTATAATAAAATTTCTAATATTTATAATTGTATTCATAATGGTAATAAAAATGATAATAAATATAATAGTTATAATTATAATTACAATAATTAAAATTGTTTTAACTATATTAATAATTATAATTATCATTATTATATTTTAAGTGATTATAATTATAAAATTTTTATTCATAAATATCATAATAATTTAATTAATAATGATAATTATAATAATTACCATAATAATTATAATGCCATTATTATTAAAAGTATCAACAATAATTATTATTTTGTATATTAATAATAACTATAATACCACTATTGTTAACATTATTTATTTTTTATTATATTAATAATAATTATACTAATATTTTTAATTATAATAACTATATTATCATTTATATTATTATATTAATAATTATTATGATAATTAATTAAATAATGCTAATAATTTTTTCAATGTTAAAAATCATCATATTAATGATATTAATATTATCATAATAATAATCATAATTATAAAAAATAAAAATATTTATCGGTAAATAATAATAGTCATAATAATAATAATAAATGTTATAAAAGCGAAAACACCGTGTAGATGATCAGAGTTCATTCTACGCTAAAGGCATAGCCATTTCAAATAATAATAATAATCATAATGATGAGCCTTAGTGTCGGGTAAGCTTTTTCATATTACGAGTTCTTATGAAGCTTTTTGAAATATAGAGTTTTCATGTACTATATATATGTATATATAACAAAGCTGTATTAATGGTCTAACATATCACATAGTATATTCTATTCTCTTATATAAAATGATATTAAAGAAATGAGATACGTACTTTCTATTATTTTGCCCAGTCAGTCTTGCCTGTAGGTTGGTGGTTTAATTTGATTAATTAATATGTTAACCCAAGATTATGCCACCATCAAGGACTTCAGCTTGGCAAATTGAATCATGAGTTGATTCTATACCATGATCAACAATCAATCATAATGTTTTTTTTATTTTTTATTTTTTTAAAAGAAAGAAAGACCCATACGTTTGCTCGTAAATACTATAATATATGCATGGCAACATAATGATTCTTTAATTCATTCAAATTATCATGCTTATTATTTATTTTTTCTATCATTTAATTCGTTGACCACAAATGATCGTCCACATGCATGTTGGCTTTTTATTAAAAAAAATAATAAACCCTTTTGCGCGAAAATTTCTATGGTCATTAATTGTTTTCTCGATGTATGTAGTAGACTAATAATAGTTGAGTTGCGATCTCTTTCGACCGTTATACTGCCGGGCCTTTTGCGCCAATCACACCTTATAATTTTATTTAATGCCTTATCTTTGTCCTGTGACAAGAGATACTGTAATGTTATCTCAGTTGGAAACCCACCATTGGATGCGGTTTATCAACTACACACGCTATAATAAGGCTCTCTAATTCAATTTACAAAGAAGTTTGTTTTTCTTTATAAAGATGATTGTTACGTTTGTAATGCATCGTCTTTATAATATTTAATTTAATGCACGGGTTAAATTGCTCGTTAAAAAATTAAGTGAGAATTAAAATTAAAATTTTAGACCGGATTTTTTTATATACCCAATCGGTAAATTTTTTCATATTTTAAATTTTTTGCACAATTCCACCAACAACAATGGTGAATGAGAGCCAAATGTTGCTTATATTTTTTTTTACTATTTCTTTTATTTTTTTTTTCAAAATTGCCTATAATTTCATATTTATGATTTATTTTAGGCCTTTTAAATTTATTTTATTCTATACTTTTACACTTATTTTTTATATAGATTTAGGATATATTCTATTTTATTTTAGGTTTTTATATATGTTTGGGATTTAGGCTTAGGGTTTATGATTAATACTATATTTTATTATTATTTTTTATATTAAGTTTATAAGATTTTTGTTTGGGTTTATGACATTGGGTTTAGGGTTTATTTCATTTATTTTAGGTTTTTAGATTTGTTTTATTTTAGAGTTAGGGCTTTAAGTTTAGGGGTTTAGGATTTATGTATAAGTATTAGTCTTTAGGGTTTATTTCACTTACTCTAGGATTTTTATTTTAGGTTTAGGGTTTAGGCAATGTGTTTAAGGCTCGTGACCTATTTTTATGGGTTAGGGTTTGGTGTTGTACTTTGGGGTTTATAACCGTTATCAAAAATATTAAAAAAAAAACCGCCAATTTGAGCATAAAATGCATGTTTAATAACGGTTTTTCAGAAAAACTATTGTTAAAAAAGAGTGTTTTAATAACGGTTATAAAAAAACCGTTGTTAAAACATCATCCAACTACACTTGCTGACATTATTTAGGCATTTATTAAACCCTAATACGTATTAAACGAGCATAAATTTGAGATTAAATGTACATTTTTAATAACGATTCTGATGAAAACCGTTATTAAAACTCCAGTTTTTTTTTTAGTTTTTGCAGTTTTGTTCCTGCCCACATACACAGTTGTATGTTCAAATAATTACCAAATCTGCATTGTAAAACAACATCAATTGATAACAAATCTGCAATCACACCATAATTTCAATCAATCCCTTGTTAATACATCGGACATATATACTCAAGAATCAAAATTAGTAGGCATACCACAACTTGGTAGCTCTACACCCCAAAGCAAAATGTTCATAAATCTAGCTTAGAAGACTTAAAGACATAGACAAAATACAAACCTGAACATGCATGTAGAATATATAGCTAGATCTCTACCTAATACCGAATGAATGAGTGCACATGCTTGGCCCATTGCTCTCTCACTTCATCAATTTCTTCAACATTGTATTGCTGGCCTTGTGCATAATCATCGGTGAAAAACTACAAATCCCAAGTTTTAATTAATATACAGTTAGCACTTACGTCAAGTACCAAACATATATGTCATGATTCATTAATGGAAAAATATTGAAAAGAAAACATACATGGCTTGGATCTATGTTGACTGATCTATTTTGGACTATCAGATCCATTGCTCTACATACATAGTATCCAAAATCTTTATCGTTTTGCTGTTGTGGACATTGTCAAATGAATTCAGTTAGCTCTCTAACTATTAGATATTAATTTTAATTAAAATAAAATACGAAATAGTTACCTTCCTACTTACTATGATAGGCTCGTATTGAACATTCTTTGGGTCTGGGACACCATTCCCACCTCTCCTTTGATACGCTGTCCGTAGTGCCCTAATAAATAGAGTTGGATACACAATATTGTAAGTACGCATATATACCTCAAATAATGAAAGCTAGGCGAATATATATGTATAAATAAGCTAATGAAGTAAGAAGTGAAAAGTATACTAACATGTCGATAAATTCCTTCCCACCACGACGAGCAACTTCAAAAGGCACGTCATAGGTTCGAAGGGAATCAAACACATAGACTTTATTAAGATCAGGTCGGACGGCGTACAAAACCCAATGTTCAGTTGCGAGGTGAGGAATGAGATAGAGCTTGTTGTGTCCCTCAATCAAAATGCGATCCGCTAAATAGTTTATGTGCCTACCCTCTATTATTGTACTACTGTCAGCTATGTAGTATGGGCACACAAACACAATAGAGGACATCATTCCCTTCATCGCAGCTCGAGTAGCTACCAACCTATGGACGACAAAAACAATGCATATTTGTTAATAACTAATAACTCATATAAGAGGTCATAAAAATTCCAATTGTATAAGTTAAGAGTACTAAAATCTCAAAATGAAATAATACTTACGTGACATAGACGGTGACACTTATGGTTGACATCCATTCTTGATTATAAATGTCGCTTATGCCAGCCGTCGATACCATGTAAGTAGCATCGTCCCTCCCAACATACTCAGGACGACAATCAATGAAAATATAATTGTCCCTGAGGTAGTTTTGGGCATAAAAATATAATAAAGCTAATGTTGGTGGAGGTTGGCTTTGCTGATGATCTGAAGAAGGAATCTTTTGTGGGGCAATTGATTTTTCAGATTTAGCTCTCTTTCCTTTAGCAGCGCCCTGTTTTGTGTTGCTCGTTCTGCTAGTACCTCTCTTGGTTTTACTAGCAGAAGCAGTCTTATTTTTTTATTCCTTTTTTGATTCCTTAATTGATAATATTAAACAAAATATATATTGAGCATATAAATATATATATATATATATATATATATATATGAAAAGGTATGAATAGTGTAACTACTAAACAAGGTCTAATGAAGATGTAAAATGTCAATACCTCTTCAGTAGTGAGACATATTTGATCCGCAGGCCAAGCCACGAAGCTTCCATGAGCTTCTAGTACTGTGGTTGCCTCATCGCCCTCTTTATAACAAGGCAAGTGTGCACTGCCAATGATTGGAGTGTCAATACTCACCGGCCTTGTATTTATGGCTAAATTGTACCCGTGGATTGTCTACGTTTCGGTACTGTGACTGATGCTGACCCTTCCTTTCACCAAAATTGTTGAAAGGTCATGCGCTAATAAGTCAAATTTATGCAAACCCTAAACAAAAATATTACACATTATTAATAATTTATTACATCGAATACATTTAATAACAATTCATAGTTTGTAATGCTTACCTCAGGAAGAGTAGAAAGAAATGCATCAGCTTCACAACTATCTCTGACGCTATTTACATTAGGTATGTGAAGCTGATCATGGTCTACTGAATCGGATGGCTTATACCCTTGAGATTTAATAAATGACAACTCTTGCTCCATTGTTGCCATCCATTCAAATGCCACGTTCAATTTTTGGGTGAGGATGGCGACTTGCTCATTAGTGATACGAGAACCACGAGATCGACCACATATGCTCGTTCTTGTAACACCCAATCCAAGGCCCTTGTGTCTTCCAGGGTGTTCTACAATTCCTGTAGCCTGGGACACAATGCTATATTGGTCCACCTCCTCACCTTCTGACGTTTCAAGTTCGTCCTGTAAATTTAACTTATAGGAATAAGCATAATATAATAGTTTTCTAAAAGAAAACTAAGTAGGGTTCTAGCTATCTACAAACTTACAATTTTTTTGGCTGCAACATCAACATATTCATTAACATATCCATCTCTTGTTGCTCTAGCCTTCTTCCATAATGTACCAATATTGATGGACGAGGTACATGGGTCCAAGTCTTGGGCTAGGAGCTACAAATCAAAAAATATTCTTAATTAAGAATATTATTATAAAATTCAACATTTACATGTAAATAGATAATCACAAAATGCATACCAACTCCTTTTCAAGGCCCGCATAGCCTTTGCGAGCCATATTATGCCGGTATTTATTTTGCTTGGCAATCTCTTTAGTTTGGGTACTTTTTTCCTAAGTGACAAGCCAAAACATAATGACATGGTTATTTCAATATTAACCATAATACTGGGATTGATACAAAAAGTTTAATTGTTATCTAACAAGTACCTTAAAATCCCCCGTAAGACGATAAGCAATGAATTGGTTCCAACTTTCTTGATCGATGAAACCGTATCGTTTGGGTGGGTTCTGTCGTATAGAACCATCCCTCTTTCTATACATTTTTCTACGAGCTAAATATGACCTAAAGGTTCTTAGACGCTCCCCACAATGTCTAAGAAGCCATTTCTTCCTATTCTCTGGGATATTAAACACTCTCTGCAAAATAAGACATGTAGATGTATACCGATGTTAATGTAATAAAATTAATAACATTTGACATACAAAAATGATTACATAAAATAGTATATTTACCGTGATTTCCTGCCAAATATGCTCCTTATGACCCTGTGGAACCTGCTTCCAATTATTATAGGAGATAGGAACACGGTTACGGGTCACAAGTGCAATGTAGGTCAAAAACATATCTGCGTAAGGGCCGATGGGAAGATTGTAAGTATTCCATCCCAACTTGACTACTTCTCCTCTATTCCTCATGTCTATGATAATTCTCATAATCGTAGGTCCTCTATTCCCTTCTTCATCACTGCTATCCCTATCAATGTTTTTGTTGGCCATATCTCTACAAAAAATAAATAAATAAATAAATAATGTTAGAATGTTATGTATTGAGCATAATAATGTACCATTATATTATCGATACGAATCATGCTTAGAAAGAATTAATCTCAAATGTATCATGCTATTCTATATATATATATATATATATATATATATATATATATATATATATACGAATCATGCTAACACGTTTCCAAAAAGATATTAATACTAACCCTAACCCTAATTAACCATAATAAACACTAAACCCTAACCCTAGCTAATTAACCATAATTTATTATAATAAAACCTAACCCTAAACCACAAAAAAAACCCTAATCCCTAAACCTAGCTAAATGTAATTAAAGCATAATATATAAATCATATTATTAATTATTATTATTATTATTATTATTATTATTATTATTATTATTATTATTATTATTATTATCATACATAATTATTTCTGTCTATTTAATTATTCACTTTTATATATTCCTTATTCTCTATATCTATTTAATCCTCATCAAATAGCAATCATTAACATATGCATATGTAAAATATATTTGCATTTCATTATATGACATTTCCTATATCTTATTGCTAGTCTCCTATACTTATTAATGAAAATGTGTGTGTGTGTGTGTGTGTGTGTATATATATATATAGTTTTTATGAGTGAAAATGTATATAATTCTACACTCACATTCATATTATATATATATGTAAATGTCTCGGCCAACACATGCATTTGTCTATATATAACAATAACGCAACAAATTCAACAATAAACAACAAAATTTTCAGCCAACACATTCAACAACACATTTTCGAACGACAAACCACAATCTTTCAATAACAAACAAACGAAACCCTGTAGCAACATGCATGCATTTATATATATATACATATATAAGTAGATAAAAAGTTACGAGAGGAGGAACAAACACATACATAAAGTGAGCTAGCTACAAACACGACGGTGAGAATGTTGAGAGAGGCAAGGGCTTCAAACACGACGGAGGATGAATGTGCAAGTGCTAGCTAGCTTCGGAACAATGACAGCACGCACATGCAGAGCCGACAATGGTAGAGGCGTGGTGGAGAGTTGGTGGTGCAAAGGTTTCCTTTACTTGAGAGGAGCCAGTGTGGTGGTGCGAGTTGGTGGTGCGAGGGTTTGCAAGGAGAATGAGAGCAAGAGAACGAAGGTGCAGAGAGTCTGAAAACTTTGGCACGAAATAGAACTGAGTGAAATAAAAGTTTGATTTTGGGGTTTTAATAACGGTTCCTAAGAGAACTTTTATTAAAACATCTTTTAATAACAGTTCTTCCAGGAACCGTTATTAAAAACTTCTGACTTTTGACAATGGTTCTAATATGAACCGTTATTAAAACCTCTTTTAATAACGGTTTAAATAAAACCGTTATTAAAACATCCGTCCAAATTTTAACGTTTCCCTTTTAATAACGGTTTTTAACTAAAACCGTTATCAAAACTCTCCCGCCCATTAATTTTCACGCGTTTGAAAACGGTTTTCAAACCACCGTTATTATTGTCCCGTTATTATTTTTCGTTTTCGTAGTAGTGAGTGTAGTTTACGATTTTATATGAACTTGATCATAGCAATAATAGGTGGGTGATGTGTGTTAATATGGGGTGAAAATGTATTAGATTAACTAGGTAAAAAATAGCAAAAAAAAAGTTTTTTAGGTCGATGGTCGGCTAGGGCTTTTGGGCCAAACAATAGGCATTAAGGTAATGTAGGACGGACGATCGATAGCCAACCGAGTGCCACCATTTTTTTTGTGAAATCTTTGATATATTTTGACATTTGGTGTTCAACCCTTTGCCCTTGTGGGTCCTCCCTCAATCTCACCATACCTTGGATTAGATGGTTACTTATACTCCTCTCTTTAACCAATATCTCAGCCTCATGTCATCTTATCTTATCTTCCACCAACCCACTTGTACACCATATTTATATCAATCAACTTCATAATTAAAGTGTTAATGAAGCAAGCTTTAATTGGCTCCTCCCTTTCCCCCTTGCTAATTGTGCTCTCCATTCTCCCTCCTTATGCCTCATTTACTTTTTCTTCTTTCATTCATCCTCACATGCATTATGCTTTCTCATCTCTCTCTTTGAGTTTTACTTAGGTGTTTAAAGAAATTTTGTCTTGTTCTTCTTATTGAGGAAACTGAGCCTCCCCACATCTTGTTCTTCCATTTCTTTTTCTTATTTCTCTTTTCTTAATCATTTATCTATCCCCATTATATTTTCTTTAATTATAAAGTTGTTAGATTTAGAAAAACAATTGAAGAGGTGCCCTATCCTTTTACCCTTCTTTGGTATGCCACCCATTATTAGATATAAATTCTCTCTTTTTGTAATACCCAAAATTGAGTGAAGTATTATAATAATTTATATGGCTACTTATATCAATATGGTATACCATATGTTTAGCGATCTCGTTCTAGGAACTCTACTTTTAAGTGTGTTGGTTGTAGAATAATTTTTAGGATGGATGACCCTCTTAGAAAGTTTCAAAAATTTTCTAAAAAATTCTTGAAAAGTGCGTGAATGAGGACAAAGTGTGCTGAAATGACTTATGCTGATCTATGAGGCCAGCTAATCAATTGAAAATTGCTCCAGTGCAGCTCCTACATGGTTTTATTGACTCAGGGTGTTACAAATGGTATCAGAGTAAATTCGTGACCTTATGTAAAACTTGGATAAGCTAGTCAGCCGCCTAATAGGATGATTCTTAGGATAAATTGTGTTGAGATAGTATGTGTTTGAGGCACAACAAGGATGTTACATTATTTGAGTGAGGGTGAATTTAATACCCCAAATTGAGAGGAGTGTTATAAGGATTGATATGGCTACTTATATCAACATAGTATACAATGATTTTGGTGATTTTGTCTTAAGAACTCTATAGTTAAGCGTGCTAACCACAGAGTAATTTTTAGGATGGGTGACCATATTAGAAAGTTTCAAAAAATTTCTAAAAATTTCTTAGGAGGTGCGTGAGTGAAGATAAAGTACTATGAAATGAATCATGTTGATCTGTGAAGACAATTGATCAATCTGAAAGCATTCTAGGATAACTCCTACATGGTCGTATTAACTCAAGGTATTACAAATGGTATTAGAGTGAAATTACGTCGTGTGCTGAACTTGGATGAGTCAATCAGTTGCCTAGCAGAACGATTCTTGGGATAAACTATATGCAGACAGTTAGTGATGGAGGCGCAATGAGAACGATGTGTTCTTTGAGTGGGGTAAATGTAATACCCCCAAATTTAAGAAATTCTTGTAATAATTTATATGGCTACTTATATCAATATGGTATACCATCATTTTGGTGATTCTGTCCTAAGAACTCTAATGTTAAATATGTTGGTCATGTAGTAATTTTTAGGATAAGTGACCTTCCTAGAAAATAAAAAAAATTATCAGGAAGTATATGAGTGAGGATAAAGCGTGTTGAAAGGACTTGTGTTGATCTGTGGGGTTAACCGATCAATCCAAAAGCATTCCAAGGTAGCACCTGCTTTGTTATATGTACTCGGGGTGTTACAAATGGTATCAAAGTGAAACCGCAACCGTGTGCTGAATGTAATACCCCCAAATTCAAGGCAGAATTATAAGGATATATATGTCTACTTATATCAATATAGTATACTATCCTTTTGGTTATTCTATCCTAAGAACTCTATGGTTAAGTGTGTTGGCCGTGGAGTAATTTTCAGGATGGGTAACCATTATGGAAAGTTTTAAAAATTGTTAATTTTTTTTTGTAAAGTGTATAAGTGAGGAAAAATCATGCTAAAAGGACTCATACTTATCTGTGAGGTCAACGAAACAATCCAAAAGCACTCTAGGATAGCTCTCGTGTGGTTATATCTACTCAGGGAGTTACAATTTTTTGTTTGATTTGTTGTTATTTCTCTTTTTAGTTTATGTTTTTTAGTTGCTAAATTTAGGTTATGAGTTTTTAATTAGAAGAAGAAGTTGTGTTGGAGGTTAGGCTTGCTGGTTGTTTACTTATTTTACTTTGTTATTTTTTTTTGAAAGGAGGTAATCCATATGTTCCTACTAAAAGTGTGAAAATTATGTGGTACTATGTTAGTTTTTTCTATTTTATGCTTAGATATGGTTTTATGAATTATACGCATGTGTGGTGTGTATGGTTTGGCCAAGGGATTGCTGTCCTCATTCATCTATATTTTTTCGCATTTTTGAGCTTGCCAACGAATCTTGCATGTGTTTTACTTGAAACTTGATACATAACATGATAGATTTTGAGCATGTTTAAACTTAATTATGCTTAACTTAAGATTTGTGTGTCATAAAGGAAAATGTGTTTTTTTACATGTGGAATGCTTCTATTTTCTAGCATATATGCCTAGCATATATTACATTACTTTAAGTACAAAAATCATGTGATTTGAGGTGTGTTAAATATTCATGTTTAGGATTTTATGTGTTTAATTCATGTGCAAAGGAAAAAAAATAGTCTTTTGCCATTTCTAACAATTTCAAAAATTATAGTTTGTGCTAATATGTTATTTTTAATATTTCTTAGCCTTTTCATGAGAATTGTGGAGTTATAATTAATTTTAGTCTTAAAATGGTTAAAATTGAGATAATTAGGATTTAAGGGCCAAACATTTTTGGTCATTTATGACTAAATATGATTAAGAGTTGAATAATCAGATATAGGATGATCTTAGTGGATTTTAGTCAACCTTAGTATTAACCATTCACTTATCTTTGTCTATTAACCTTAGGATTAACTTGAATAATTAGAATTAAAGGAAAATGGTTAGATTTGAAATTCTTGTTTTTCTTACCTTATACGTGTTTGGTGGACACTTCACTAAGATATTAATATTTAAAGTGAAATATCTCAATATTGGAACATATTTGCTCTTAAGGATTAATTACCCTAGAGATATAGTAAGAACCATCAATTTTGGATTAGTGGTTTTATTGGATGCATTGTCATTCTGACTTCATCTCTATTCTACTCAAATTAGTTTTTGGAATTCTCATAGGATATACACACTAAATGATGAGGTGTCCTATGATGGAAGGGTATTGTACTACTTTGGTGCTCCAGTATAACCAGCATAATTTATACGTCTTTGGGTTGTAAGATCCTATGTTGCCCTAGTGTCCTAATATGATCAATGTACTTTACATGTCTATGATTTATTCTTGTATCCCCTTGAATAATAAAATAGGAAGTCACTCTTGTATGGTGCTTTAGTATTCACCTTCATGCACTACCCTTTATTTTACTAGAATTGATTGATATGTTGGTTTGATAGGTAGATTCATGCATTACCCATTAGCTTATTAGATTTGGTTGATATGTCAACTACCCTTGGTTTATTTGGATATATCTTGAATATGGTGGTTCAGTAATCTCTTTAGTGCATTACCCTTATATAATTTGAATTAGTTTTTGTAGTTTGGTTGGCAAGTGCATTATTGCACTATCATTTTTTAATGAGTGTTATATGTGGTGGTTTATTTGGAAGAGCTTAAATATCGATTGGCATTTCCCCTTCATAGGGCACCCTTAGTGTAAAACGGATTAATGAAGTAATTATAATATGGTTAAGTGTGTTGGCATGGTGGGCACGTAGCCTTTGGTGATGTATATGTTTATGGCATGATTACTATAGTTAAGTATCATATGTATCCCCTTTTCGTAATTATGCATGCACACTATGTGTTTGCCTTCAACGTACTCCATGTGACCTTTGCATATTCATTGTTATATAGTAGGTTAGTTAGTATTGTTGTACTAACAGACTTTGTTTCATGGTCCAATATTTATTCAATTGGTAATTTGAACCTTGTAAATTGTTAGCAATTTTGGATTAGGTTAGAGAATTAAGGGCTATCTCGTGTAACTTGTGGTCCAATTCCTAGATATGTTTATTGTTATTCCCTTATTTTTTTCTCTTAAGGACATCAAGTGATTTGGAAATTTTTTTATATTTATTATCTTAAATGTATCTCTTTTTCTTATGTCGGTTTTACCTCAACCTTAGATTAAGTGCCAACTATGATTAATTCTTATAGTTGAGTTATTTAGCCTTTCATCTAATAGTGGCTAGATATTGGTCATAATCTCTCTATATTGAATATGGTGGTAATACCCAATTATTTTATATAGCTACTTCCGTTAAAATAAAAAATGTAAGTAGTAATTTTAGGGATGTTGTAGTTTAGGCTGTAGGATTAGCATTAATGTTTATGGTTTATTAGTTAGGGTTTGGGGTGTAGGTTTATGATTTAGGGTTTAGGTTTATGACTGTGGTTTAAGGTTTATGATTTTGATATGAAGATTTAAGGTTTAGGGTCTAAGGTTTGGGGTTTAGGATTTGAGTTTTGGTTTGGGCTTGGGGTTTCGATTATGGTTAAGGTTTAGGTCTTAGTGTTTATGCCAAGGCTTTAAGGCTTGTGCTCTAGTATTTAACTTTGTAGGTTATACTATAAATCATAGCCATTATTTCTTCTTCTTTCCTTTCCTTTTTTTCTCCCTTTTCTTTTCTCTTTTTCTCCTTTTTCCTTCTTTTTTTTTATCTTTTTTCCCCTTTTCTTCCTTCTTCCCGCTTGGGTAATATCACAGCTGACCTAAGCCCCCCCTTTCTTCTTCTCTTACCTTTTCTCCCTAACTAGCCCAATCCCTTCCCCCTTTTCCTTTTTCTTTCCTTAAGCAACTACCCAAGGCCCCCTCTTTTTTTTCTTCTTTTCCTTCTCTCTCTCTTCTTTCTTTCCTCTTTTTCCCTATCTCCTACCTCCCGCCTGCACATCACACAACCTCCCCTCCTTCCATTTTTCCCCTACACACCTGCAATCTAGCAACCTTCCCCTCCCTCTTTCTTTTCTCGGCCATGCAACACATAGATGTAGGCATGCACCTGCATAGTCTGCCCTGCTCCATGACCTCTACCCAATTCCCCTACACTTGCACGACCCCGTTGCACTTGCTTCCCCTACACTGTCCTTCCCTACAATCAACCACCTTGTCACCCTCCCCCTTTATCCTCATCACCCCCTCTACAACCTATAAATACCCCTGAATGTTGTCTCTTCCCCCTCTTCTCCCTTGTTGAGCATGCACCCTTCACCCTCCTCTGTTCTAACCTACATCCATTACCGCTGTTGTAGCCAAGCCACACCACCCCCAACTCCTCCCCTCTTCCTTCCCTACACCGCCTACACCTACTAAGCCCTCCATTCCCCCTCCTTATCTGCTTCCTTTTCCTCTCTGACCTTACAAAGTGCAATTCGTGCCTCCCCTGCACCACCTTACACCACCGCCACCACCAATGACCCACTCTTCACCTCCACACCACCGCCCAACCTCAGCCCCCTACATAGGTGCGTAACCTGTGTAGCCAACCCAAACCACCTTCTTCTCCCCTCCATTTCTCCTCTTTTTTCTCTTCCCTCCTCTTGGTTGCACTACCACTGGTAGCTAGCCTGACTTCCAAGACCTACCTCTCTCCCACTAGCCTACCTAGTGCCAACACCACCCTAAACCCCCAAGAGGCTAACCCCCCTAATATTCCCAACAAAAACCAACCTCCACCCTTGCGCCATCACCACCGATGTTCCACTTATCTTACCCATTCTAGTCACCACCACTTCTCTTTCTCCATTTTGAGTTCCATTTAATTAGATTTCTTATTATTCATATTATTATTATTATTATTATTTTATTAAAAAAAATGAAAAAGAAGAAAAAGGATAAGATAGCCTAAGTTTGGATATTTTTATTTTTAGATATTGTTGTCGTCACCACTGAAGAGGAAGCATAGGTTATTGTTGCTTAAAGACAGGATTCATTTTGGTAAGGATACAGTTATAGCTAGGGCCTTGGTTTTATGTGACTTTATTATGTGTTAAGTGAATACCTATATGAAATATTACATGTAGGGTTGTTTGTGTAACTTGGCTTGCAAGGATCTAAGGTAAGAATATATGGGGATATGATTGAGTTGGTTCATGTGTTGATGTGTAATTCTATTATGTGGTACTACATGTTTTGGGAATGCTGAGAAGTTCTTGTATTTAAGGCTATAAGGCTTAGGTAGGATTTTGAGACCCAGGGAGATTTTGGTCGATATTGTGAAAAATAGGCATATGGGGAAACTCTAGGTTGAAATAGTCAAATATCATTTGGAAGGTGCTAAGTAAATAACTATGGTAATCATACAAGTGGTTTAGGGTAAATATTGCATGGAGAGGGTTGACCATGCATGGGGTGAGTTAAACCTAATACATTGTATGTCTAGGGGTGGGTAAATGAAGAGTGGTTGCTAAGAATGGATGTGGGGGAGATGATGACCTTGTCGGGTATCTTGGCAACAAATTAAATGGAGGAGTCCTTGGATGCTAAGGGATGGGAGATTCTTAAGTAGGTGGAGCTAGGGTTTTGGTAATATAAAACCCTAAGGGCTGGTTATTATCACAGGTAGGGAATAGAGGAATTGGGTTATACCTCTGAACTATGGTGTTGAATATGCTATTTGGGAATTGTATGCTAAATATGATGGCTAGGTAGGATAAGTGGGATAAGATATATATACTATAGGGAAATTAGGGTTTCAAAAGGGGGTCCATTGGGGAGGTTTTATCACATGTGAAAAATGAACGAGTTAGGCCACAAAACCTTAGGGGATGGATAATCATAGTAATATATTCTTGGTTGTGGAAATTCAGGGCTAAATAAGTAGTATATGAGGGGCTAGGCCACGTTGGAAGAAACTAGGGTTTTGAGGAATAACCTTAGGGAATAATAGTTATCATATGTGAGGAACGGGAAATATATGTTATGACTCATGTATAAAAGGGTTCCTAATAACAAGTTTAGATTTTTTTGGATGAATTAGGAACTCAAAGGAATAGTAGGGGGTATGGAGGTACCAAGGGATAAGGAACTAGGGTTTCTAAAAAGGCAGGGTAGTCTTAGGATGGTAGTCGGGTAGAAGTTATTCTTGAGTTGTGTATGGTTGTAGTATCTGAAAATGAATAAGACACGAATAAGATAATAATCGCTTAAAATAGAAGATCATTTGAGTCGGGGTCAACTGTACCTTATTTACCAGTCCACCGATGAGAATAGTGACTAGAAGAGTACTGCCCTGGGTTTGTATTATATTTATCGGTCAACCGGTGAGAATAGTATCTACGAGTGTGCTGCCTTGGGTTTACATTGTATTTACCGGTCCACCAATGAGAATAGTATGGTCCCCAAATCTACGTAGATATAATTCATGAGATAACTAATTATGACACTAATATCTCGAGTCCAGATAATAAAGAATGAACCGTTATAACCTCCTTATGCGCCTTTTATATCTTGTTGTGGTATCATTAACTACTTTAATCCTACTTTTTTGTGTTGTTATCTTACTCAATACGTAGAGTACTTATTACCCCTACTATAGGTGCTGCTCATTCCCACGTAGAGTATCCTCTTCTAAGCCTGTGCATGTGACTAAGGATGTGCTAGATGTATTTGTTGCTTATGATAATATGATCAGGGCAGAGTGATGTAGTAGTAATCTATTGTTGGGGCTTGAAGAGAGTAACCTATGGCTATTATCATTCTAGCTTACTAGTTTTAATGTTAATTTTACATTGAACAATGTTTATGTATTTCAGTATTTCCTTAGTAACAAATATTTGATCTTTATTATATTATGAAATGCTTTCCTTGCTATGTTTATTATGATTGCACCTGTTTCTACATTATCTAATAGTTGGTACAAGGATGGCCTGGGGCCAGAATTATACCAATTATGGCGGTAACACCCCCTCTTATAGTATATGTTTTTACGTTTAAAAATAAAAATTTTTAATAGTGCTTTTTTAGGGTGTTACACTTTTATCCTGGCCATATATATACAACTAGCTATAATTTCTAAAATTTTTACATAGTTGAAGTAGATAATGAAACTTTTTAATTTATATATCCCCATATCTTTGTAGGTATCAATGTATTAGAGAGGACAAATGTCCCCATATAAATAGTGTTGTTGCCTACCTTATTTAGTTTAAGTTTAGGAAACTTGATAAGATCTAATCCTCTTTTTAGGACACTCTTGGCTTGCTTTAATATAGATTATAATGTTTTGAGTAAACATTTTACCATTTTAAGCTGATTTAAATCTAATTACCACCGACCATTTTAATTGCCTATTTTACTATTCATTGTGTATAATGACCTACTTTCAAAACGTTTTATCAATGTTATTTTGTAATTAAGGTTGGTTGTTTACCGATGGATTTATTCATAATTGAAAGCAACCAAATTTCTATTACATAAACCTTATGTTTCACAAAACTAGATGATCAATTGCATTTTATCTTCTCTCCTTCTTCCTCTATACACTTCTCCTTTCTCAATTTCTATTACACACATTCAACACTCGGTTTTATATAGGTTTCAACATTTTGAAGCTTTTAACAAAATAACTTCCACTATAGTGCCCTAATTTGGTAGAGAGAGACTTTAATTTTGGGGTTTAAAGACTCAAAATACTTTTGCACAATAGAAGGAGTCTTTCTTACCTAGGATAATGGAGTACCATGATGTCTCATCAATTTGTCTACTTCAATTTATCTAGATAGGTCAAGTTTTTTGTTACACCATTATATTTTGCTTCAATCACAATTCTTGTTATTTCTGTTACATTTCCTTTTTTTATCTAAATATTTTCTTTAAATCTAATACATATGAGGTACTTGAAAATTCAATCACATATCACATGAAAAAACTCTTCTAAAAGTTGAAACTTTCTCTTTTTGTAGATAAATTTGAAAAGGAATAAAAACTAGAGTTATAAATGAGTCTAGTCAAGTATTCTTAGGTTCTAGCTTGACTTATTTAATAAACAAGCTTAAAAATAAGAACTAAATTATATTTATTTAATTAAAAGAATAAGTTGAACTCACAAATTTGTTGTTTAAATGATCCAAGATCACAAGTCTAATGCTATAAATGAGTTGATGCCAAAAAAAATGATACTCATATTTGATTCATTTAGTAATTGATTCTAAAATTAAGGTTCAAACTAAGTTCATTTTATTAAGTAAATAAGTTAAGATTTTAACGGGTTAAGTGTGAACAGTTTAACTCATTTACGACCTTAATTAAAGTCAGTAAGCTTGCTACAATCATCAATGGAAGCGTAAGACCAACCAAACTAAAATGCTAAACCTCCAATCTAAAAGACAAGGAACCCTAAAACTGTAAATGCAAACGATATACGACCAGGGGATGAAAGCCGGTCCCAGACCAAGGCAACAGACCCAGGAGCGGCATGCATATCAAAAGAGGCAACTAGTGCACATGGAGATCTAGACCCAGAAGGTACACCCACTCTGAAAGTCGATCGGAACTTCCACTAGGCACTCTGATATGCCAACATAGTTGGTGATGGAATGATGAACGGTACCGTAGATCAATGTGTGGTAAATTGATAGGTCAAAATTCAAGGCATTACGTATCAATTTGAAGTCGTCTGTAGCTAGATGATTAATTTAAATTTTCTAGGTATAAACACATAATTGAAAAACTAGCCTATAAATAGTAATCAAACCGTAGTTAAGTTGACATTCACCATGCAAGCAGCCGTGGTCATTAATTATCGATCATGAGTTCGGGCAGTTAATCAGTCTCTAGTGATGTTGATGTTTTGGGAGATCATGACGTTTTGCATCCAACCGAAATCCATACAACAGAAATCAAAGACGACATCATGACAGTAAGTTACCACAAGACAGACAAATAATATGCTCCATCGCCTATTTTATACTACCATAAGACCAAATATCTTCCTTTGTAGGACCAAAAATATTGTCCTCAGACTTCCCTTGATAATCATTACTACGGACACCAGTCGTACGAAAGTTTCAATCATGTACCGGTTCGGTCCCGATACTGCTAATGAAGGCATCAATGCAATTAATCTATTTTCCAGCCAATAATGGCATGCTGCTGACCATGGAAGCATGCATTTATATATATATTTTTTCCCGAATCATATATATGACTCATATTCACAGATCGCGAACCTAGCTAGCTAGTAATTAGTACCGTATTATATAGTTTTCTGTCAAAATACACAATATGTATATGATTGTACTTTGGACATTGGTTCAAGACTCTTGCTCAAACCAGCTAATATGACTGTCGGTGCCCCACCGCTCGATATTTAAGTCCACTGATGGAAATGGGTACCTCCAAAAATTATGTATGAATGATCTAAAATATTCAATCTAACTCATGGGAACTTTTTGCCCATTTTATGCTTTTGTCCCAACATATATTTAGGTTTGTATAGCTAGCCGACTGGTTCATGGGCGTGGTGAAGGGATGAACATATACTAAGCTAGCTAGTCATATACTTTTACGCTGCGTTTGGTCAATTCTACATTGTGATCTCACAAATAGTAAACATACTAATTGAAATTAAATAAAATAATTTGTATTAAATCTTTAGATACTTGTTTTGATTTACATAATAATCTTTTGTTATAAATTATAATAAAATGATAGTAATATTAATATTTTACTAAAGAATGATGGATCGCATTAAGTATACTTTTTGTATATAAAAGTAAAAGTGGCAAGAGAGAGGTGACCTTTTTGTATTGGGTAGGATCCCATTAGGACAGTAAAACTATTCCTCGACCACTAGGTATAATAAAGTAATCAACAGTGCCAATACAAACTCATAGTCATGTCCTATCTACTCCTTATGAATAGTGGTTTTATTTTATTTTATTTTATAATCAACGCACAGGTGGGGGAAACGGCGGGGATCCTTAATGCGAGACTCAAACTCCTGCCTATCTATATGGGGATAAGGGAATACGGCTAGCAGGTCAGGGTGATCATCGTTTATGAATAGGTTCGACTGTAACAATATATCGCAAGAACGTATTAAGTCCATTAATTAAATATAATAGTGTTTCAAGTATCTAACAGCCATATATCCAGTTTAAAGTTTCAAAAATCTAAAAGATCAGATATTTCAAAAAAAAAAAAAAACTTTGAATATCCAAAACTTTCAAACAAACTATAAATGTAAAATATCAAATAATAAAATATTCGATCGAAAGATAATAGACCAATCCAATTTGAAC
This sequence comes from Tamarix austromongolica, assembly GCA_039764185.1. Classification (NCBI taxonomy): domain Eukaryota; kingdom Viridiplantae; phylum Streptophyta; class Magnoliopsida; order Caryophyllales; family Tamaricaceae; genus Tamarix; species Tamarix austromongolica. The sequence continues at coordinate 59,748,623 of CM077808.1, read as the reverse complement.
CATATCATCTAATGATTTGATTCAAGTATTAAATTATTTTATATTCCAGTAATAATTTAAAATTTTGGATAATACTTAATAAAAATATTAATTAAAAAGCATATAGTTTACTTATAATAAACAAAATAAAATAATACAATCTACAGAGACATAAAACAATCTTTGTGAATTGTCCATCCTAATCAAAATTTCCACCAATAACCCTCCCTTTTAAAATTTTATATACACATACACACACATATATGATTATATACAAGAAAATACAAAAATAGTTTTTGATAGATAATATATATGTATAAAATTTATCAAATAAGATATTATTTATATTTACCAGATATCAGATTTATTTAATATTTTATTGATCGGATTATTTATTTAATTTTTAAAAATATCGAATCAATAATTTAATTTTTCAGACCAAATTAGTTTATCAGATATCGGAAGGATCCTACCACACGGGTATTTTCATGGGGGAAGGAACCACGTACAAAGGTGGCGGTGGGATCCTCGGCTCTTTAGAGAGGTACCCATTTCACGAGGGAAGGAACCACGCACAAGGTGGCGGTGGGAACATTGGTTCTTTAGAGGTACCCATATGGAATACGATAAACTCTGATGTGTTATTTGTAGGACCATGTCCTTAAAAATGACTTGGTCAGCCAATTATTGGCCCATAGAAAGACAACCATGCGATGAAGGATGAGAATACGCTGCTTCATTCATGCATGCATTCAATGGTACTGGTATTCTTCCATAGGGGCCCCTTCCTTTTGATTTATATATAGGGGCATGCATCATGCTTTTACATATAATTATTAGAGCCTTAATCTTTCCTCATCTATCTAATTTGTTAGTATGACTTTGGATCTTAACTAGGGACAAACAGGATAGTAATACATAGAAATTATGAGCAATAAATTGCATGCATATATTTATCACGAGCATACAAGACATTAATTGCACCAATTATATAATATACGTACATTTTTTTTATTACCATCATTTATAAATTTATTCTAAAAAGACAATTAATGTTCTACCATAATACCATTGTAGGGTGGCTCTTAAGCTAAAAAGGTAAGATAAACACAGTAGAGAGAGAGTGTGTACGGGCTTCTTTTCAAAAGAAAATCAAGAAACTTATAGGCTTTTGATCTCAAGGTGGTTAAACAAGCACTATAAACATATTTGAAAGTGTTGGTATAGCTTAGAGCGTGTTTGACGACGCAATTACAGTAGCCTAAAACTTTTTCACTACAGGAAAATCAATTTGAAGATGACATTTGTCATCGAAATTTTTTACTTCTTGTTAGAAATACCTTTTTCAGATGCTATGCCATCGCAAATTAGGTATTCCTAAAGCTTCGTCGCACGAAAGAGAAAAGTTATAACAAAAAAAATAAGGTCGTACGAAATAATCCTTGCTACAACAATATCTAGTCAACTATTTTGATATTTTTAAATTAAATTATTTTGTACACCATCGTCGTTCGAGCTCGTAAAAGTTGCTCCGACCCGCCGACCTTACCCAACATGATCCAAATCCGACCCGAAACTGACTCAATCTAATGCTAACCCGAATATATGAAATCTAACCCAATCCAACTCCAACCTGACTCCATCCCGTAACCCAATATCAACCCGGCCTATTATCAATCTGACTCGACTCGACAAAATCAAATTCGAGATTAATTAGTTATGATAAAAAAAATATACATGTATTATTATTATTTATTTAATGCTTTAAAAAATATATTATTATTTAAATTTTATTTATTTTTCTTATATTTATTGTGAACTTACTTATTCACCAATGATATTTTAATTTTATCAATTTTTTTTGTGTAAAAACACAACATTATAAATCTATAACAATAAACAAATAGCAATTAATAACACATTGTTAATCACATACTTACATGAAGTTAAACTTAATGCTTACTTACTAGGTTAATAATTTAGATTAATTTTGGTGGTAAATGTCTAATTCAACCAAAATCTAAAGTGATTCGATCTAGGACTACCTTAGCCTGAACCCAACCCGACCTGTCGAAACCTAAAAGATCTTATTCGTTAAGTTAACCCAAACCTAACTCGTCAAATTAACTCAAACATGAAATCACTAGAATAGGAGATTTTTCGGACCTATCCCAACCCGATAAAGATATAAACCGAGGGGGGGTTTAGGGCGAGTACGCCCATACCCGTATCCATATGCGTACCCATACTCAAATTCGTACACATACCCAAACGGGTATCCACTTACACATCCATTGGATATCTACTGCCCGACGAATAATCTATTTACCCATTAACGTATATTATCAAAAGAATAAATATATTTAGAGTTAAGTCAAATGATAATTTTAACCATAATTTATACTATATTTATTTTAAAATTAGGTGTAAAAAGGTAATTATATATCGGGTAAACGGGTTTTGATATGGATAATCTGATCTAACCCGATAAATTTATTCGATACAACCCAGACCTGAAATGACCTGAACCTGACCTGCCCGACCCGATTGCCACATATAACTGTTGTCTCAAATAATAGTGATGTGGATGACATAATTATTTTTATTTTATTTTTAAGTTTTCCCATTTTCTTAAAAAAAATTATATTATTTTGAATGAAATGTCAACACAAATACTAGTTATTTAGGGTGACATTTTCAAAAAAAAATTAAAAAAAAAATTCTAGTTTTTTTTTTTGAAATTTAAATTATTTGTGAATATATTTTCTTAAATAAATTATTTAAATTTACGACCAAATTTAGTAACACTATATATAACTTTTTTTTAAAACGATAACAATAAATGATAAGGGTTTAGGCATTCAAGCGGTCAAAAGACTGTGATAGAATAGCATTTGTTTAGGCATCCATATCTTTAAAAAAATCTAATATAAATTGTCATCATCAGACTGTTGTTGTGATTGATTCGGTAGAAGCATTTGTCTCATCATCAACTAATCTATTTGTTCTTGTCATCTTTGGAGTATGTCTTGTTTTGTTTGAAGTATAGTTTGTTGCGAGTGAAACATCTCCAAAACCTCATCCATGTTGGTGATAGATATAGAAGGATTAGACAACGACAATGTACTAGTTGTATGTGACTACGAAGTGTGGTTTCCAATTGTAGAAGAAGAAGAAGAAGAAGCGGTCCGCCATATATATCCAACACCCCTCCTTTGGCTCCGATGATGGACTAGATCATCATTGAATATTTGATCCTCATCGATTACTCATGGGCTCATGGAACCCTGGCTTTCTCCTGCCTCTTCTATCTCCAGTTGTATCTCCACTTGAACCTCAAGTCATCGCCTCACCATTTTTTCCAACAAAAAAATATCCAATATTGATTAAAAAAATAGACACATCAATCATTTTATAAATTAATAATAAGTTTTGCTCAAAATTAATTACATAATGCTCTCTCCTAGCAACGAAGATCTCATGGTCATCTCGTGTAAAGATCGTTATTTGTATCCACTGTCGATAGTAACAGTAGTGTTTGTTCAACGACCTCTGACATTGGTAAAAATAATAAATTAATAATATTACCATAATATTATAAGTAGTAAAAAAATATACTTTTTATATACCTTTAAATATTGGTAAATCAAAATAGACCTAAAATCGTGGAGGCTAAAATCTACAAGGTTGAACCTATTCGCTAAATTTTGAGTATATCTCTTCCACACAATTAAAATAAAGATAATAAATGAATTTGAATAACTACCATCTATTTTAAAGTTCTTAATATATTATTTTACCTTTTCATCAAAAGATTCGAATATGTCTTTGCATTTTTTTCCAAGTTGTCTGGTCAATATGGGTTGGCTTCTTATTCTCCACCTTCCATGCTTTCTTTGTGTAATATTTTATGTTCTCTTACTCATCTTGACACATTAGCTTAGTATCGGTTAAGATCTAATCCCATTATTAGGTTTGCATCCATTAATCGAAGTAAAAGTATTGCTACACGATGAACATTGAAAATATTAATAAATGTTAAAATAAAATTATTGGCATATATCAATTAATAATATATATTTACCTCAAGTTTAGGTAGAAACTTAAACTTTTCTTACTTAGGTACTCGTGCCCACAATTTGTACATGGGTGAAACAAAATCCTTGACCACACTGGCAACACAATGAACAAACTTCTGCCCCATCAGTCCCACCAAATTATATGTATTATCCATCTTAGAAAAATCAATGTGGATTAGCTTCTTTCCTCCAGCTAACCACATGTTGTAGAGATTGTTATCCTTCCTCCTTCTACCCCATTTTTCTTTCCCTAGTAGGTAGTGCAGCAACAACAAGTATAAGATTGAATAATAAATAACATAAAGAATATATTCATTTTTATAAGGTTAACAACAAAACTATTTTTACCCGACTCACAAGATAAAAGTAATCTATGAGGCATCTCAGGGGGATCTAATCCTCCATCCTTAAGATGATATCTAGTGTCAATGTCTTCAATTAACAATATTTAAGAGGGAGAACAAACCAATTTATAGCATGGCCAGAGGTGGTGGGGAAAGTGGTTATGGAGGGAAAAAACATGAAAATGAAAAACAAACAAATTACTACAAAAATATTATTACCTAATATTTGTTGCGAAAAAGGTTAACAAGGCCTTCGAAGCAAAAAAAGAGAGAATATATAACACCCCAAAATTTACTACTAAAAAATTCATTTTATAGAGGAAGTATAAAATCAAATAACCGAGCATTACAGTCGTAATTGACATAAGTTTGGCTTACCGACCCATCCTTATGTCAATCACAATGCAAAACAATTCAAAATGCTTAATTGGACAAAAAGAAACGAGAGGAGTTTCATAAACATAAATAAGAGTTTGGAGATTAATTCCAAGTACAATAATTCAAAATACAGACAAAAGGGATAGTATGGGTTTAAGAGTCCCAAAAGGGTATCCTGATAAAACTATCATCTGGATAAACATGACTCTATGCCCAAAATCCCTAATACATAAAATCATTCCATACCATATAAGGCATCATAAGATGCTAAATTGTCTGCTTGGTCCTCATCGATTTGCACATAAACATCTAGGTCACCTGCTGGGGAAATGAGCAACACCCATGAAAAAGATAATTAGTATGCTATGTACTAAGTAAGGTAACCATACAACCGAAATAGGTAAAACATATAATTACATGCATTCACGGTGGAAAGCAACAAACATGCGGGATATAACAATCAATATAGGAAAATTACTGATTTCGGATTCGTACTATAGAATATAACATGACCTATTATTTTATTTATGTTGAGTTCAGGGACCCCACTAATATCAATTGGTGGAACAGTTATCCGAATTATACAAACCTAGGGCAGAATGCTCCTAGCCACTATTCTCTACAGATGGAACGGTTATCAATATAAAAACCTTAGGGCAGAATGCTCTCGGCTACTATTATTGTTTGGTGGAATGGAAAGGTACAACTAGTCCTGACTCACATTTATTTTACTTTAAATGATTAATAACTTATTCATGATTATTATCATTCTTGGGATTTATTTTAGATTGAGTTCAAGAAGTCTACTATTCTCAATTAGTGGAATGGTTATCAATAGATACAATCTCAGGACAAAACACTCTTGGCTACTATTCTGTACCGGTGGAACAGTAATCAATATATAAAACACCGAGGCAAAATACTCCTGACCACTATTCTCATCTAATGGAACAGACAGGTACAACGGGTCATGACTTGGGTGATCTTTCACTTTAAATGATTCGTATCTTATTCATACCTTGTTTGATGAGTACAAAACATAATTAAGGCAAGCAAGACATCAACATACAGATATTAAGACCATCTTTAAAAGTTACTATTTAACAAGCTCCCAAAACCCTAATTTTACAAGTAAGTTATAACTCTTCCCATAAGACTAATAAATATAAATCCTTAAAATACCAATATTAACAATGTATCCAAAATTTGGGATCTAACTATAATGTTTACACATGTAATAATAACATTACAGTTTTAAAGTCACTATTCCCTAATTAGGCAATTATCTCATTTTGAGAAATCCAAGATATTCAATAATCACTCTAAACACTTATCATAATATAACATTTTAATGCACTTAGCAAGTTAAAAATACCAAAATTCCCATATTAACCCATATTGACAAAAATGCCCTCAAGATAACTGATAGCCCTTATTTTATAAAAATCTTATATCTTCAATAAATGTTATTTTCGAATCCTCCAATTATCATTATACCTCTTAGATATACCTATTTACCTCTTGTCATAATTTATTTGTCCTATATTATTCCTCCACAAAATACTACTAATTAGCGTAAAGACCTCATATCAACACATCTTTCAACATTCTTACTCTCTTTCTATCATGAAATCCATATTATCATAACACAACATCAACATAATACATGCAACAATACAATAACAATAACATGCTAAAACACAACCATTCAGGTATTTAACACAAAATCCTAAACATTGACTAATATCCTAACCAACAAGGACACCGAGCTTCCTCCGAGATCACTAGAATATCACCTACAAAAATAAGATAATACACGCTTAACCTCAAAGATTAAAGTTGAGGAAAAAGTTATGGTAAATGAGGGTAAAAATAGAAATAATCAGAGTCAAAGGGAAGCTTGAGTTGCTTGGAAGGGTGGTGGAAGATATGGGGATGCTATGGTGAAATTTTGGTGGTGTTAGGGTGAGATTTGGAGGGTGCAAAAAGGGGTGTACAACTGAAAAAATGGAGTTTCATGGGCGTAAGTCAGGTTGTGCACACCCAGGCCATGAGTTGAGAAGTTGCACGAGTAGGCTGGGCAAAGGAGGCATGGCCATGCACATGTAACGCATGCACATGCAATAATAAACAGGGACACACGGCATGCTGAGGTGGTGGGCGGGTCGTGTGAGTATGCATGAGTGAATCATGCTAGCATGCACACACGTGCGATAAGGAAAAAGAGTGGTGCATGGTCATGCACGTGTTGTGCGCTTCACAAAACATGGTAGCATGTGAGGAAAGATGAGGGGATAATTGTAATTCCCCCAAAATTCACTACAGAAAAAAATTTGTTTAATGAAAAGGTTTAACGGAAGTGAAATAAAAAACCTGTGAATTCTGGGGATATTACCGCCACACTTAGTACTAGACCGGTTCACTCCTACCGTTCCAGTACCAAGTGCTAAGGCCGAAAAGGATTATCGTCAAACTTAAGTCAATACATAAAACAAGAATTCATAAAAGAACTAGAAGGTTATAACATGGAAATCAGAGTACGTGTAAAAAGTTTACAATCTAAAGGAGTACATAATTAAAGTTCCCAACGGAACAGGAAGTATAGTACGATAAAACATGGATAAAATAAGGTGATATAGAGTAAAATGAATGAAAGATAGAATGCGGCTAGATCACTCTCGATCCCCAGGCTAAGTCCAAGTTCAACTCTGAGTCCCACCCGATGCTTGTCGTAAGCATGGAATATAGCATCTCCTACCTACATAAATTCAGGTGGGTCCTCTGCTCGTGGGAATGAGTAGCACCCATAAAACGGGTGGTCAGTACGCTACGTACTGAGTAAGGTAACCATATAGGTAAAACCAACAAGAAGCACACAAGTAAGGCTATGTAAGAGAATAAACACATAAGGCGTACAAGACAATAATCTAGATTTACAAGATTAGGCTGAAATTATATTAATGATTTATCTTACATCTCTTTTACATTAATTCCATGAGAGTACGGAAACCCCACTATTATAGTCCGTAGACCAAAAAATACTCCACAAGGCAGAACACACCTGACCATTATTATAGTCGATGGATCGAAATCATTTAGCAAGGCAACACGCACTTGATCACTATTATTGTCGGTGGACCGGAAAGTATATATATATATATATAACCTTACTGGCCCCTATTCGCATGGTGTTCTACTGTAAATAATTAGTATCTTTCCATGCTTATACTTCTGGTGCACACATTTCTCATATTAATTCCACGTGAGTATAGGAACCCACTATTATAGCCAGTGGACCAGAAACATTCCATAGGGCAGAACGTACCTGACCACTATTATTATAGGTGGATCAAAAAATATATATCATCACTGGCCCCGACTCTCAAGATGTTTCACTGTAATTAAATAGTATCTTTCCATGACTTATTACCATACAAGGTTTGGTTTATTGAGCCTAGAATCCCCCACTATTATAGTCGGTGGACTGGAAATACTCAGTAGGGTAAAACGCTCTTGACCACTATTATAGCCGATGGACCGAAAAATCAATTAGCAGGACAAAATGTACCTGACCACTATTATAGCCGGTGGATCAGAGAATATATATATAAAGCCTCACTGAGCCCTAGCTCGATAATCTTTCACTTAAAGTGATTAGTGTTTTATTGTATCTTATTCCACACACGACCCCGACTAGACATGCACGCCCCACTCAACTTCCTAGCAATCCTTTCCCATATCTTGGGACTTTTACTTCTTCTAGTAAATCCAAATATCCTTTCCCACTCTTTCCTCATTATCATGAATACTCAACTCTGAGGCCCACTTTCCATATTTCTAAATCAACTTAATATCACTCTCTAGGGTTTTCTTTTGGAAAAACCCTAATTTGGCTTATATGGCCCAACCTGCCTCTATCCCATACAACTCATACACCTCCAATTTATCACCTCACTCGATTCATCCCCAAGCACCACATTTTACTTCCCATATAATACATGTGGCCACGAAACCCTAGTTGGCCATCCCAAGACTCTAACACCTCTCTTTCCCAATACGATGTTATTCATTCATCATTCTTACTTACCTTCACTTCTTCCACATGACACATATCCAACACAACCCATGATCCCGAGACTTCCTTCCATCTATTCTCACTCACCATGAACCAAAAACTCTTCTTTATTACCAAAACTCTTCTCTCGACCCACACTTGACATTACAAGCCCACTATCCAACTCCCATACGTGATCACCAAAATCCTAGTTAGCTCCTCAAAAACCTAGTACTTCTCCTTTCCTTTATGCCACTCACTCAACACCCAAATAAATCCTTCTCACTTGAATCACTTTTCCTCTATGTGACACCCCTTCCATATTTTATCCTCATTCTAACCATTTCCATTAATTTATCCTTCCTTACACATTTCTCTCACTTAGGGTTTCCTCCCAAAACCCTATTCAAATCCCCCATGCATCCTTACATCAACCCATGTACTATTTTTTACATATAGACTCCAATCACCCTAAAAATTCTTCCCTTACCATACTCGATCCTCAAATCAACATTTACCACATAAAAGTCATCCCCATGCAAAGGCTAACCATCCTATACAAACCTTAGACTTCCCATGCATGTTTAATTAATTCCTTTGATTTCATTCCCATTATTCCTCTTTTTCTCCACCTATAGGTCATAAGGTAATTAGTCAATCATTACCATTTTCTAGTCAACTCACTTTCCTCATTCTTTTCCATTTCTCTCACAGCCACACCATACTACTTAGGACCTCCTATCATGCATGTCATAAGGGGTAGTATTACATAAGTACAATTCAAGTACAAGTAATAACATCGCATTACACATATCATAAACACATGCAACTTACCTTAGCTCCATGCTTAGCAAGCTGCGCCACAAGAACATGATAATATAAAATATAAAGCACACCCATAAAATCAACACACATAGCACATTCTGACACATACAAAGCCTTAACCATATCCTTACCTAATACAACACCGGGCTTGGAGCACGCTCCTACGCTTCCTTAGGGTTTTGACTTGATTCACCTATAAGAGGGAAATACTACGGGTTAATCTCCCTCTTACCAAAATTACCATTATTCCTGCCTTACCCTTATCATAACCTACTATTAGGGCTAATAATAGTAATAGTTATTTTATAAATAAAAGTAGGGTTATTATTCTTTAAAGTAGTTAATCATGCTACTATTAATCGAAATAGGTCTTAGGAGGTACATTGGTTCATGTTAAAGTAATTACAGCGATATTCATATTATTAAAAGTAATGGCTTCAATATTGTTAATGATAATAATAATAATAGTTGTAGTGATAATTCTATTATCAATCCAAACCCTAGTAATAATAATAATAGTGATATTAGTAATATAAAAGTAGTGACCATAATGATACTTACAATAATAATGCTACTAGCGGTAGTAGGTTAGTAATTATGAAATAGTAACAATAATGACAGGATAGTAATAATAATGATAATACTACTACTACTACTAATAATAATAATAGTTGTTGTAGTGATAATACTATTATCAATCCAAACCCTAGTAATAATAATAATAGTGATATTAGTAATATAAAAGTAGTGACCATAATGATACTTACAATAATAATGCTAGTAGCAGTAGTAGGTTAGTAATTATGAAATATTAACTATAATGACAGGATAGTAATAATAATGATACTACTACTACTACTACTACTACTACTAATAATAATAATAATAATAATAATAGTTCCAATATTAAGAATAATGCTAACAAAGTTCTTAATGATCATAATAGTAGTAATCCTAATGATAATATGGGCAAATATAATAATAATAATAATAATAATAATAATAATAATAATAATAATAACAACAACAACAACAACATCAACAACAACAACAACAATAATGTTAAGAATAATACTAATAATAATAATATTCGAAATGGTAATAGTAATATAAGGGTTCAAATATTTACCATAATAATAAAGGTAATACTAGGCCAAAGTTAGCATTAATAATAATAGTAAGAATAATAATTATGATAAAAATAATAATAATAGTAATAATAATGATAATTATAAACATAATAATACTAAAGTTGTAGAACATTAATAATAATAATAATATTGGTTAGGTAAATTCTAAAGTAAGGTTAAGTAGTATTAGTAGTAGTAGTAGTAATAGTAATAATGATAATGATAATAATAATATTATTATTAAGGATAGTACCATTAAAACTATTAAAAGTAGCTAATACTTGTATAAAATGGGTTTAGGGGTTGGGAAGGTTAGAGTACCACCTAGGGATGGTGGTGGCACCGACAGCGGTGGCAGCGGTGGAGAGATGGTGGTATAGTCTAGTGGAGAGGGAATGAGGGGTGATTGAGGTGGTGGTGGGTGCCTTTGGTGGAGAGGGTTGGAATGAAGGTGGTGGTGAAGCCAAAGGTGGCGACACACGACGACGGTTGTGGTGGTCACAGGTGGTGGATGGAGGAGGAGGGAGAAGGAGAGGGTGGCAGGGAAAAAGGAAGGTGTGGGGAGGTAGAGGAAGCTCCCCTAGTTGTTTTGGACGGTAGGGAGGGTGTTGGTTGAGGCGGGATTGGTGGTGGACGGTGGTGCAAAAGGTGGTGGGGGTCAATGAGGGACTGGTCGAGAGGGAGACTTTGCACAGTGGGGGTGTCTCATGTAGGGCAAATTGAGGGAGAAGGGAGGTATAGTTGGGTAAAGGGTGATGCAGGGGACGGTTCTATGGGTGGCTCGGGCAACAGCGTTGGGCGAAGGCGACAGGGTGGTCGTCTGATCGGGAGGTGGTGAAAGAGATGGTTTTCTAGGCTGTGAATCAAAAGAGCCTGATTATGGCTGCCCTTGTGGTATTTATAGGCAAATTGGAAGGGAAAACGATAGACGAGGAAGAAGACAAGAGGGGGCAGGTGAGGCAGGACCACTGGTCGATGATGGCAGGTGGTGCAATTCTGCCATGGCAGGAGGGTTGGTGGTCAGGGGAGAGAAGGGAAAGGGGGCAAGCGTGCATGAGGAGGGAGGAGGTTAGTTGGGTTGAAAAGAGGAAAGAAAACGATGGGGGAGAGAGGGAAAGGACGACAGGTCATGGGGCTGGTGGTTGTCGGCAGATTTGAGGCTGCAGGTTGGAGGTTGCAGGTCACAAGGGCTGTGGAAGAAGAGGGAAGAGGAAAGGGAGTGGATCGAGCTGTCCGAAAAAAAAAGAAAATAAAAGAAAAGGAGAAGACAGACTGGTTGGCGTGACAGGCGAAGGAAAGGGGGCGATGTGGGCCTGAGCCGCGCTGAAGAAGAAGGGAGGAAGAGGACTTGGGCTGAGCGGGTTGGCCCAGTCTAGGGGAGAAGAAGAAAAAAGGAAGGGAGGAAGGAGGGAAAGAAAGAAAAAGGAAAAAGAAGGAGAAAATAAAAAAGAAATGGGAAAAAAGAAAATAATAGGTTGGTTGGGTGTTTAGGATATTTTAGGATTTTTAATTATTTAAAGTAACAATAATATATATATATAATAATAATAATAATAATAATTAAATTCCTTTTTAGGTTAACTTGGGATATTTTAAATAATTATTTCCTAAATTCCATTTTACTTAGAAAAACGTCCCAATTTTTCCTAATTAAATTATTTATTATTTTCTTCTTGATTTGCCTTAATTAATTTCATTTTATCATAATAAAATAATTTATTTAATTAATTTACCTAATAAATCCTTTTTTTTCATAATCCCCTAAATCTGGGTTTTGGGGTATTTCAATAACATCCGCGGTAGGTGGCCAGGTGGTTGGCAACGACGATGGGGAGTGATGGGGTGGTTGTGGTGGTTGATCCACCTATCCTTGGGCGGCGCTTGGTTGTTGTGGTGGTGTGTGGTGATGGAGGTGGTGGTTCAACGCACGAAACATAGCAGCAACAACCAAAGAAGAAGAAGAAGAAGAAGAAGAAGAGAGGGAGAGGTGGCTCAGATAGGATTTGGAGCATTAAATGATGCAAATAAATGAGGGAGGGGGAGAGAAGAGAGTAGTGTATATATATATGTGTGTGTGTATGATGGTGGCGTGTGATGGTGAAGAATGTAGAGGATGATGATGGTGTTGATGGTGATAATCATGGTAGCTGTAGCAGGGGCACAAGGGAGATGGTGGAAGGTGATGGTTAAGATGAGAGTTGCGTGTTGAAGGAGTAAAGATAAACATACGCAAGACGGGAGAAGAAATCAAGGAATTTGGCACAAGGAAGCAAGAAAAAGGAAAAAGGAGAAAGAAATGGAAAAAAAAAAAGAAAAGGCTTAAGTTGGAATTTAGATTAAATTTTGATAAGCTAAAACAGGTAAGATTAATGATATCAATCTACCAAGATTAAAGTTGGGTTGCGAAATATAATTTATGCGAATCAAAGATTTGGATTAGGTTAAGATTTTGGGATTAAAAAAATTTAGGTAAGGCTAGAATAAAATTTTGTCAAAATTATAATTTGATTAAGGTATTAATTATATGGGATTAAGTTTAATAGAATTTAGGGGTGTCACATAATAGGTGAAGACAACTCATACATGAAGTGAAGAAGAAAAAGTATTTCAATACTGTTTTTACCCAAATTATTTCGGACAACAACCCACTAATAAAAAAAACACGTGCCTCACACTTTAATTATTTTGGACCACAAGTTGTTCCAAAATTTAGGCATCGAGTGAACATTTTCTTAGGTGAAATTTTTGGCGCGCATAATATTTCAAACAACATACAATTTATTTCTTACGACAAAAAAATTCACTAAATTTTTAACCTTAAATAAAAGTGGGGGGGGGGAGTACCACCAAAGTTTCGTCCAAAATAATTTTTCCGGATGGCATACTTTCCTCCATTTTTAGGTCAAAAATGTTTGATATTTTTTATGATATGTGATCCAAAATTTTAATTATTTCGAAAGATAAGTTGTTGTCTGAAATAGTATTATCGCAACATTTATTTTTACTTATAGTATTTTTTTTTTAAATAAAGTTTCCAAATGAAACTTTTTGTTGTTTCAAAAAGGATCTTAAGAAGTTGCAAAAGATTGTATCATTTTAAATTTAAGAGTATGTATTAGAACATAAATATTATAAATACAATCGTCAAGAGTTTAAAAAGCACATTTTCCTTTGGAATATATATAAGTTACAATGTACTCAACAAGACACAATGTAAATGTTTTTTCGTAATATGGGAGAATATACGACAACGGTTTGCATATAAAACCATTTCTCAATTACATTTAATCCATGAGTTCATTCATGTAATTTGTAGGTGGGTGAATGCAATACTTTTAAATTAAGAAAAGTATTATAAGAATTGATATAATTAATTATATTAATAAAATATATTATTTTTTAAATAATTTTGAGTTATAAATTTTATAATTAAATATTTTAGTCGTGGGATAATTTTTTACGATGACACTTAATCTTAACAAAAAAAGAGACAATTGATAGGAAACAATTTCCATATTAATCATTAAAAATAATAATAAAGTATAGATTAGATTGAATAAAATAATCCCATAAGAAAATATTGGTTTATGAATAAGGTGGAATACGAAGAACGGTACAAAACACCCCATGTTGCTTGGCCCAGGACTAGATGAGTTTTAGCAGCGATGTGCATTTTTTTGCGCGAGCTCAGAGTCAATATTTGAGATGACCTCTTAAATTGACCCCTTAAGGATGACAATTGACAGGTAAACATTATCACATGGATGCCCTCATAAGTGGTGTGTTAAATCAGACTAATCAGTAATCCTGATTAGCATAATTAAGTCTTGTCTTGTCAGAGCAACGACAAAAGAAAGGGCTGCAAATCCCACTGTCATGTGCTCCGATTTCCCTTTGTGGAAGCTCCACGTTTCACTTTACAATCATTTATTAGCATCGATTCGCTGCTATTTTTCCCGGTGCCCACTTTTCAGTATTTACTCGCTCGTCAAAACTAATTAATTAAAGGGAATAATCTATATATATAAATATATATATATATATATATATAAACAGAATTATTTAGCAAAAAATATAAAGATAAATTTTTTCGCCTAAACTATATTCATTATTACTAATTATAAATTACTGCTGCCATATATTATTACTAATTATTGTTATTACTAATTAATAAGATGGAACAATTAATATTACTATTTATTAATATAATGCGACTATTTATCTCATATGTGCATTAAATGTATATAACTATTCATTTGCTGCACATATGTCAACCAATTAATTTTAATAAAATATTAACTATATATTTTCTAATCAAATATTTTCTTAATTAATTATCCGAACATGTGTAGAAAACTTTTTGTTTCCTATGTATTAATTGAATTGTCAGACTATTCATCTCTTGCATATTAATATATAAATAATTAATACACCAAAGTGCATATTCATTTGCTTCACATGAATATATTCATTAATATAATGCGACTATTTATCTCTTATATGCAAAATGCATATAACTCTTCATTTGTTGTATATATGTCGAACAAATAATTTTAATAAAGTATTAATCAAATATTTTCTAATCAAATATTTTTTTAATTAATTACCTGAATATATACGGTCAACAATTAATTTCTTGTGTATTAATTGAATTGTCAAATTATTCATATCCTACATATTAATATATAAATAATTGATAAATAATTAATACACTAAATAAAGTGCATAAACCAATCGACCAACACATATGCATCTGTTGCTATTAATACAATGCAACTAGTAAATACATATAACTAATTTTAATGAAGTATTATTATTTTTCTTAAGGTTAGATCAACATCAATCAAATATGATGATGATGATGATAATAATACTAATAATAATAATAATAATAATTTTATTATTTATTATTAATAATATGACTATTATTATTAATATAACTATAATAATTATAACTATTAATATAATTAATACTAATATAATTATTTATATAATTTTGATAATTACTATGATCATATTTTATAATATAATAATGATAATTATTATTATGATAATAATGAATATTAATATAATTAATTATTACTATTATGAATATTATCATGATTAATAATATAATTATTATTAAAAAAATAATAACAGAATGATAATATTGGTTATTATATAAAAATAAAATTGTTTGGCAAATAATATACAAACAAAATTTTCCGCCTAAACTATATCTATTATTACTAATCATATATTATCACTGCCATATATTATTATTAACTAATATAGTCAAATAAATGATGAAATACTCCTATATATTAATTGATTTGTTAAACTATTCATCTCCTACGCTGCATAACAACAAAATGATATTCATCTCCTGCGTATTAATTGAGATATTCATCTATTGCACATGTGTCAAATAACACATATTAATTAAGATTTTTTTTAATTAATTATCTAAAAATATGCAGCCAACTATTCATCTCATGCATATTAATTGAGTTGTATAACTAATGAATATATGAATGTAACACATGTATATGTTGAACAACACATATTAATCAAGTATTTTCTTAATTAATTACTTGAACATATGCATCAAACTATTCATCTCCTGCATATTAATTGAATTGTCAAACTAATGAACATATGAATGTAACTATTCATCTCATGTGAACAGCAAATTCATATAACTATTCATCTTCTATCATTAATACAGCACTATTATTCATATCCTACATACAACAAATGCATATAACTATTCATTTGCTGCACATATGTCGAACAATACATATTAATCAAGTACTAATTAAGTATTTTGTTAATTATTTACTTGAACATATACAACCAACTATTCATCTCCTACATATTAATTAAATTATTAAACTATTCATCTTTTATATAATAATATATAAATAATTAATACACCACCCGTGCATTACACGGGGAAATGTAACTAGTTTAATATTATACGTCTATTTTATGTTAACAGGCAGTAATTTAGCATTTTTAATTTTAACAAAAATAAATAAGGTAACAAATAAGCCGAATTAAAATATACTAAACTTGGGTTTTAGATTTGGTTCAATTATTAAACGAGTCTAAAATAAATTTATATTATATTCATTTAATGAAACAAACAAATCAAAAAATTATAATCTTAGATTATAAATGAGACAAGTTAAATATTTTTAGTTCGTGTTCGACTCATTTAATAAAAGAGTCTAAAAATAAGGAGTGGAGTCAACTTATATGACTAAACAAACAAGTTGAATTTAATTTTTAACTAGTCGGGTCAGCTCATGCGTTGACTCGGCTCATTTATAATTCTTAAAATAAGTGAAATTTTATGATTGTAATATAAAATATGTCTTTATTTGAAAAAGTTGTTATTGTTAGTGATCTATTATTGTGATTCGTTATTTTTGGAAGGAAAAAGAAAACTCTATATCTCCCAAATATAGGCTAAATAATTTCATCAAATTATCCTTTATCATCATTAAATGTTTATGTCTAAGCTTTTATATTCCCAATTTTTTTTTTATCAAATATCTAACTATTACTACCTAGGGTTGTATTAGTTATGTCCCTTTAGTTCTTAATTTGTATGCATAAAGTTGAAATGCCACTTATTATGAACCAAATTTAGTAAATACGTGATTCATAAGCTCCATGTCAATGTCTCTCTCTCTCTCTCTCTCTCTCTCACACACACACACACATTGTAACACCCCCAAATTTACTACTGAAAAATTTCATTTACTTTTAAAGGAGTTTAGCGGAAGCAAGCAAATAAAACTGTAAATCCGGGGGTATTACCGCCACACTTAGTACCAGATCGATTCATGCCTACCGACCCGATACTAAGTGCTAAGACTAAAAAGAACAGAACCAAAACAAGTCATTCGTAAAGCATTAGTTTTAAGGAATCAGAGTGCGAAAATCAAAAGTTACATTCCAAAGTGTAATTTAAAAATTCCAAATGTCAGTGGACTTAAAATATCAGAATAATAGAGTACGATAATGCAAAGAAACAAGATAGGGGGAAGTTCTCCAGCCATGTCACTCTCGTCCCCCAAGCTAGATCCAGACTCAACTCTAAGTCCTGAAAATGCCCCAGACATCGTCCCCTACCTGCAAAACTCAGACAGGTCTTCTGCTTGTGGGAATGAGCAGCACCCATGAAACGGGTGATCAGTACGCTACGTACTGAGTAAGGTAACAGACGCACTAAGGCCCACATACACAGAGATACATGACATAGCAGACATAGCTTGTAAATAATAAACAATAACGCAGATGAACAATGCTGGTTACGAATCAGGTAACTTTCTCATTATATCTCTGATAATTATAATCGATTCACATCATAGTCTTTATCAATCCATGTGAGTGCGGGAACCCCACTATTATAGCCGGTGGAACGGTCGCGAGGGCCATGCCCTGCCACTATTATAGCCGGTGGAACGGTCGCGAGGGTAATATACCCTGCCACTATTATTTGCCGGTGGACCGGTCTGGCCCCGACCCACAAGGTATTCCACTGTAAATATTAGTATCTTTCCATGTCTTATCACTTTTACGTTTGGTTTGTTGAGCACGAAATTCCCCACTATTATAGCCGGTGGAACGGTCGCGAGGGTAAGATACCCTGCCACTATTATAGCCGGTGGACCGGTCTGGGTTCGGCTCAACATCTTTCTCTGTAAGTCGTTAGTGTTTTAATGTATCTTATTCGAGGGCATTTCACCTTTGTCATGCATGGTCAGAGATCTCAACACATCACATCAAAACTGAAGGTATATGCGTACTATCACATACTAATGAGTGCACATGCACACAACCCGATTCCAAGCCACGCCACACATGAAACAGTTAGAATAATGACTTTTAAGACCACGACACATAAATCATATAGAACATCCACGGCACATAGGACACATGTCACACATTCAGCCTTAGCTATATCCCTACTCGGTTTAGGTTACCGAGCTATCTCCTGCGCTTATATTAGGCCACTAAACACCCTTTGTAACTCTCATACTTAACACATTTCTCGCATTGGAAACCCAAATCATGACCCTCAGACTCAACTCTCCCTTATACCTCACTCCTCCTCATTTATTTTTATTATTTTCTTTTTCTTTTTCCACCTTCTCAAATTAGGGTTTCCTTCCCAAACCCTAGTCGGTCCCTATGTACCCTTATATTATCCCACATACTATTTTTCACCTCGAGCCTCCAAACTCCCAAACAAACTTTTCATTACCTTCCCTACGTCCCAAAGTAACTTTCCATACGTAAGGTTCGCCCCCATGCGGACCTTAACTTCCCATGCAAACCCTATCATTTCCACCATGCCAACTCTATCATTCCCATGCAAACCCTAGTTCTCCCATGCAACCTTATTTTCTCCCACTCTTCCATTTTATTCAATTCCCTCTTTTCTCGTCCATTTACGGATCATAGATTGCCTAGGTCATTCTTACCTGCGTTAGCCAACGTACTTCCCTTTGGTTATCTTAATCTCTCATTTTTCTCTTTCATGCCCCCATTCCACAACACCTCATCAGATAACCTAGCATGCATGTCCTAGGGTCACATCACATCACATCATATTTGCATCATTTCCATATTAGCACATACAGACAAGTGCATGAGAACGTACCTCGGTTCCATGCTGCGCTACACAGTAAAACAGATAACATACACAGAATACAGCATATAAACCGTACGAGGCATCCAAGGCAAGTAAAACATGTAATACACACAGGCGGCCTTAGTTACGTCCTTACCTAAATCGGTGCCGGGCTTGGAGCACGCTCCTACACCTCCTGGGGTTTGATCCGGTTCACCTATAAGGAAGAAATACTAAGGGTCAATCTCCCTCTACCCGAATTATCATAATTTCCTATCTTACCCCTATCCTGGCCTAGTACTATAATTAATATTAATAATAGTAGTTTATAATTAAAAAGGTGGGGTTATTATTATTCTTAAGGTAGTTAAGAAAATGACCACTAATCAAGACACGCCTTAGTAAAATCAATAGTTATCAAAGTAAAGGGTTTTAATATTACTAATAACAATATTATTATTAATACCAATAATAATAGTAAAAATACTACTACTAATAATAATAGTGGTTACAATGATAATAATGTTGATAATAACAATTGAAATTGTAGTAGTATAAGTGATAATAATAATAATGATGGTAATAATAATAATAACAACAACCATGATCATGGTAATAATAATACTAATAATACTAATAATAATAATAATAACAATAATAATGATAATGATAATAATAATAATAATAATAATAATAATAATAATAATAATAATAATAATAATAATAATAATAATAATAGTGCAAATAGCAATAATAATACTAAAAATATTAATAAGGATAACACAACGATAATAAGAGTTAGAAAAATAACATAATACTAATAATAATAATAATAATAATAATAATAATAATGATAGTGAAAATAATGGTGATAGCAATAACGATAGTAATAATAATAATAATAACAACAATAAGGGTAATGACAATAATAATGATAATAACACAACAACATACAACCATAATAATAATAATAATGATAAAAATAATAATTATTATTATAATAGGAATAATAATAACAATAACAGTGATAACGATAATACTAGTAATAATGCAGATAATGATAATAAGAGTACTAAAAGTAATAGTATTAAATAATAATGATAATAAGGATATTAATGATGGTAATAGTAGTTAAAGTAATAAGTGTGGTAAATATAACAATAGTAATGATGATGATGATGATGATGATGATGATGATGATGATGATGATGATGATGATGATGATAATAATAATAATAATAATAATAATAATAATAATAATAATGCTAAGGGTAATAATAATAATAATGGCAACTACAACCACCATAACCATATTATTAATAATAATGATAAATATAATAACATTAATAGTGACAATACTAGTATTAGTAAAACTACTAAAATAATAATAATAATAGAGATACTAAAGATGTTATTCATAGTTGAAGTAACAAATATGATAATAATAATAATAATAATAATAATAATAATAATAATAATAATAACGATAATAATAATAACGATAATAATAATAATCATAATAATCATAATAATAACAATAGAGATAATAGTAATAACTTAACAAGGTCTTATAGTTAATTAACACCATCAATTAGAGGTTCTTAGGGTAAGGTTGGGTCCTAGTAATAATAATAGGGGTGGTAGTATTAGTAATAATAATAATAATAGTAATAATAATAATAATGTTGATATTAATCATAATAACACTAATAATAGTAGTTAATAGTATTAAATCATTAATCTCATTTATTATTTAAAATCTAGGGTTCAGGGAGTTGGGCAACCTGGCTGGGAGGTGGTGGCGCCGGTGGCGGGGCGGCGGCGGTGGAGGAAGGGAGAAAAGGGGAAAATGGGTGTGGAGGCTAGGGAAGGAGAAACTAGAGGAAATGGGAGGTGTTGGGTGGTAGAGCAGGATCCCCTGGTCATTTTGGGGGGTGGTGACGGCGCTGCAAGCGGCGGTATGGCCGGCGGTGGCGGCGCGAAGGTGGCGTAGGGGCTGGAAGGGTTGTTTCGGGGTGGCAATTTCGTACGGCCGTAGCGGCACGTGCGGGGAAAGGTAGGGAGGTTTAGGGGGTTGGTTGTGTAGAGGGCGGTGCAAGGAGGATTGTGGTGGCAAGGGCAGGCGGTAGAGGGGCTGAAGGCGGGGCGGCGCGATGGGGTTTCTCTGGGTTCCAGGTTCTTCAAACCCGATTCAGGTGGCCTTCGGGGCTATTTATAGGCAAATCGGGATGGGAAAACGACAAAGCTGCGAGGGAGGTTAGGGGGGTTAGGGTTAGGGTAGGTTGTCCGGCGAGAATGGCCGGTGTAGGGTCTGCAATTTGCAGGCCGTGATTTGTTGGAAAATGGAGGGCTTGAGTGCGGGGGAGAGAGGCTCATTGAAGGGTCATGTCTGCAGGGATGAAAACGAGAGAGAAAAGACGAATTGACCGGTGGAAATGGCGTGCCGTTGAAGCTAAGCTTCCCGGCAAAATTTTTGGTGGCAGAGGCGGAAGGTAGAAGACGAAGTGCAAGTGGGGGTGGACCGGCGGTTCAGCGGGGAAGAAAGGAAAGAAAGAAAAACGCCGAACCGGCCGAGAGGAAGGAAGGGTGTGCGCGGGGAGGCTGGGCCGCGAGGGAGTGCTGGGCCAGCAGGCCGGCCCAAGTCGGGGGGGAGAATAGAAAAAAAAGAAGAGAAGGAAAGGATAGAAAAGGAAAAAGAGGGAAAAAAAGGAGGAAAAGAAAAAGGAAAAAGAAGGGAAATTAGTGGTTGGATTAATTAGTATGATTTGGGTAATTTGGGATGTTTAATAAAATATAATTATCAAAATAATAATTAAATTCTATTTTTAGGTAAATTTAGGGATTTTCGAAAGAATTTTCTTAAATTCCATTTTAAATTAACAAAACACTCTAATTTTCTCCAATTAAATTATTTATAAAGTTTATATTAATTTGAAACTATTTTATTCTTCTTAATTTAAATAAAGTAATTTATTTAATTAATTTCCAAATAAAATCATTAATTAGCTTAGAAATACCAATATTCCTTCTTTTTAGAACACTTATAAATTTTCTCTTAGTTTACCCTAATTAACTTCCTCTTATTTTAATAAAGTAAATTATTTAATTAATTTTTAAAATAAAAAATTATTTAATGATAAATAATAAAATTAAAATTTTTGGGCCATTTCACACACACACACCCCTCTATTTTCTAATTATTATTATTGTTGTTGTTGTTGTTGTTGTTGTTTTGATAGAAAGAAAGGTATACTAGAAATAGCCTAGGCCAAATAGTTGTAAGGTTATAATTTACGATACATGTATAGGTGTCATATGGTATAGGGTAAATTGCTTAAGAAAGTTACACTTCCTATAAAGTAATAAATTAAAATTTGTTGTGCTTCCTTTCTTGCTCTAATGTAAAGGATTTTATCTCTTTTCCACAATGACTTGGGTTTGAATTACATCACCCCTAACGCATATCTCATGTGTGAAAGAATATGTGAGTTTCTTGAGATAAAATGACTAGAGGACAATGGTTTGATTTTTGTTCGTAACTAAAGTTATTGGTTGGACTGTAGCATACATGATTGCAAACACGTATTTCTTTTATTTTTGAAGCACTAACTTTTGAGATAAATTAAAATTTGTTTAATTTGAAGTAAGTAGGAGTTTTAAAAGGAAAGACAACTTTATTTTATAATACGTTATTTTTGTGGTTTATAAAGAGATTACTTGTTGAGAAATATATTTTAAAGAAGTAATGCTTCCTCTACTGCATTTATTTATTTTTATCTCACATGCCAGTATTAAAAATTGAAATAAATTAATCAGCTCTTTTAATTTTTTAATATAAACCGAACATAAATTAATTAAATAGTCAAGTAATTCTTTTTCATAGAGGTGAAGGTGAATTCTTGAGAAGTATAATTTTATTTACATATCCGACGTACCAAATGTGGCCTTAGAGTCATCGTACAGGGCATATTCAATACAGAAATGGGAAATAAAATGAACCAAAAAGAAAGGGGAAAAGAAAGAATCTTCCTGAGCCACTGCTTGAGTTCTTGTCTTGTCCCCTGTCATATTTTTCTCCATCCGCCCCTATTTAAATGTTCTTGATGGAAAATTTGTGAAACTCCTCCACCTTTAATGATCATCAAGAATAGGCTTCGGCCTAGGCATAGGCCAACTAGATCTAAACATAAGATTCCGAGGAAATTAGGGCTCTCAAGTATTGTTATTTTATAATAATATTTTACATAACCATGTAAAAAGCGTGCCCCCGATCATGGTGTGCTTTGATTGTGTGAATTAACAGGCTTGCGATCGAGTGTGATTTTGAATCTTTTTGGTGTTTATATATATATATATATATATATATATATATATATATATATATCTTCAATGTTTTCGATTGATGGTGTGGATTAATATAGCCGATAAAAATTTATCTGATTTAATCTGTACAAAATCTAATTTAATTTAATTTGTTAAATTTATTAATTTTATCATATTTAAATTTGATACAAAACTAATCCGGTCCAAAGTTGATATGAATATAAATGACTCAATCTGATTCTAATTCAACCCAGATAAATCCATTATCCGAAGGATACACCAATTTAGAATTAAAATAAATGATAATGTTAATATTAATTTATGCTATATTTAATTTAAAATTAAGGATAAAAGGGTGCTTATATATGTGTTAAATGAGTACGAATATGGATACAGGTATAGGTATGAATATAGATATTGCATACTCCTATCCGTATCTGAACTTAACGGATATTTTTTTCTATCATCTATATTTATTTATTCTTATTCGTTTAAGTATACAACGAATAAAACCCATTGAATTTCGGATAAAATTCGAACCGTTTGTATTCATAGACCCGCTCCAACCCGACAAGCTAACCCAAAATAATTTGAACTCAACCCGACCTAACCTAAATTATCTCAATTCAAACCCGATCCGACCCTATAAATTACCTCAATATAATCCAAATCTGCAACGACTTAAACTCAATCATAAGTTGGATAATAAAACAATACAAAATAATCCAAATGGAAAATGATCCTAGCCGTTGGCCTCCTACAGTTAAGAAGAAAAATGCTATTTACCCAAATTTCAAATTCAAACTCAAACACAAATTTACTTAAAAATATACATATTCATATACTAAATTTTTTTATTATTAATAATTAAGTAATACAAACTAATAATAATACAAAATAAAAAATATATGCTATAAAAAAGTTTTATTATAATAACAGTAATAATAATAATTATAATAGAAATAATACTAATAATAAATTTAGTGTATTTTTATGTCATAAATTTCTTTTATATTATATTATTATTAATTTATATTACTTAATTATTAATAAAAAATAAAATTAATATATATATATATATATTAAAATAATTTAAATTTAAATTTAGATTTAAAATTTGGGTGCATTGCATTACTCAGCTAAGAATGCGTTCGTTTTGGTCGTAGTTGAGGATTCACGGTACAAATATTTATCTAATCTTTCGCATGCACGAAAAGAAAGACATCGAAAGTTGAACCAAAAAGATCATAAGTGTACATCGGTACTAAACGGAGTGATTGGATATAAAAGGGGGGAAAAAAAGGGTAAATGATTCATGACTTACGCACCCTACAGTTACTAAGCAGACAATTATTCTGTTAATCAAATGATTAAGAGAATATTATCACGGAAAATGTAGCTAATTGGCCGATTCGCAATAAAGTAGAAAATAAAAAGTACTCTTAAAAGTGAAGGAATTTTTTTTTACTACTTTCTAAAAATATTACCAATAATATTGTAATGGATATAAGAACGGAAACTGAAAAATGAGAACGAAAAAATATGAAAAATTGGTAACCTTTTTACATTATAAAATATATATTTATGTGTAATTTGAAGAAATTTATATGACCCAGGAGAAATATTTCTGACGCAGAGGCAATTTCAGAAAAATACTGCGTGCTAAAACTATGAGCCCAAAGAAAAAAATCAAGATTTATTAAAAATATGTATATTAGTATACTATTTTTATATTTTAATGGTAATCAAATACTACAAACTAATAATAATATAAAATAAAAGAAAATTATGGAACAAAGAAGTTTCCTAATACTTTTTTGTTATAATAACAATAATAATGATAATTATAAGAGAAATAATACTAATAATAAATTGAATATACTTTTTTTTACACCAGTTTATGTTACTCATATAATTATCTATAAAAAAATAAAATTAGTGTATTAATATTCATATTTTTTTATAAAAAAATAATAATTTTTAATTTAGATTTAAAATTCAATTATACAGCATTACTGGGCAATTTCGGTGGCAACGAAATATTGAATTGTTACCTGAAAGCTGTCATAACAATAATTTGGGAGGACATTTTACTGTCATCACGGAGCACAATGCTTGCGTGTTTGACTTTTAGTCATTGTCCCCCTTATCATTTCTCAAAAGAATCTGTTTATTATTATTATTATTAATATTATTATTTTATTATATTCCCTTTTAAGTTGTCCCTTCCATTCTATTTACCCGTAACATTTACTTGTCGCGTTTCTAAAAAAATAAAGTTTTTTTAGCTATTTTTTTTTTAAAAAAAGTTGATTTTTACTTTTTATTAAATTTTCAGTCTCTCTTGTTTTTTTTATTAAAAAAATGTATTAATGGTTATATTATTTCTTAATAAAGGACATATTTGTTGCATTACAGATATAAAAGTGTGGTCTAGCTTCTTCCCGACATGTACCGCGGTTGAGAATCGTTTATGGGGAAAGATAACGAGGGGGCAAAGGTGCAGAATTTACAGAATAGAAGTAGGTAAAAAGTGGGAAAAGAGGAAACTTGGGGTCGTAGTAACCCTATAATTAATCGGGAATCGAAGGCTGAGGAGTTAGAGCCTCCTGTCGCAGTCACTTCGATTGAAATTCAGAATTAACGGGTCTAATAATACTGTTTTCGTTCCACCGTGATTCGTTGTCAAGGATTATTCTCTCTCCCACTCTCTCTCTCTCTCTCTCGTAACACTCAACAATCAGACCACTTGGAAAGGATCGGAGAGCACAGCGTCGCAGCTGCGAAAGGAGTTTCAGAAATAATTATTGGGGATCGACGTCGCCTCGATACAATGTGGGCAATGACATGACAATAACAGCTTGTTTGGTACGGGGTTAAAAGGGATACAAAAAATTGATTCTTATTTTCTATTTTTTTAATATTAATTATTTAATAATAATAACAAAAATATTTTGAATAAGTACTTATTTAATATCAAATTAATATCTATAATAAATACTGATTAAATTTTTTAAATTAAAATAAGATTAACAAAATATATGAGAATATATTTTTTTTAATTTATATTATTCTCATATCAAACAATAACTAATGAAATAATTTTATGATAAAAATAAATGAAAAATAAAACTAGAGTACCGATACAATAGTACGGGGGCGAGGTCGTTGGGCAAGATTGTTGTCCTACTTATTTATTACACTTCATCGGTATTTTTAGGCTTATCTTATTAGTTATTACGCTGTGCATAGCCTATTTATAATATTATTATATAAATCCGACTCGCGCTGAAACTTATTTTTATAAATGTAGATTATATTATAAGAATTATATATTATATATGAGATGTTTGCTATAAATCCAGCTTATGAAGGAAAAAAAAATTCAATACAATTGGTAGGAAAAATATATTTTAGATAATAATTTTAGTATGTATTTTTTTTACCTTTATTAAATTTATTGGATTGAATCTATTTCTTTTAAAACAAACAAACATATATATAATATATACCATTTTCTTCCATTCTTATTTTTTAATATTTTTAAAAAATAAAGATTTTATATTTTTTTTTTCGCTTCCATTTCCTCTCCCTATCATACTGAATAGAGCTACTAATTTTCAATTTGTTGGCCTCGGTACCTTTTTAGAAGCTTCTACCAACCACCGAAACTAATTTTAAACTAGGATCATTCTGACTTCTTATTTCATCGAAATCAGGGCAATCATATTTTATTTTATTTTTATTTTTTACCAACCAGGTCGGTTCTTAAAAATCCGTCTTTCAATTATACGCTCTGTACGGGAATAAACTTTACTGCTATTTTAAGTTTCGTCTTCTAATAATTGGTTATATGGACTTAAACTCCTTGGGCAACTTCTAGTAAAATATCTAGCATTTTAGTGTCGCCGTGTCCGGTTCAGCATTGCTGCTATAGAGTAGGGATTCCAGATCACTTTGACCTCCCTCCAACAACCATCACCGGCCTCATAAAATAACAATAATAATAAATCGTTTATCACAAGGATTAGCAAGTGCATTAAGAAATCAAACGCATGATATTGTGTCGGTAAGCAATGTCGTAAAGAAACTCCCATGTAACTTCTTCATCAGTCAAAGTGCTCAGTTCGACCAATACTTGTGTAACTATCCTATTATTATTATTATTATTTTAAATTATTAGGTCAATTGATTTTATTTTATTTTATTTTTTCGACGATAACACATTTAATTTGTTGTTTTCCTCAAATTATGTTACCATGAGAAGAAAAATGTAAACCATAAGATAAGTTCTTATCGTTCTAGAAGTATTATTATTATTATTATTGCAACTATAGTATAATAAGAAATGGGTCTTGCATTTTCTTCCTTCTCTCATCCCGTTTGATGCGTGGCATTTGTTAGCAAAAGTGTATAATGATATAACAAAAAAAAAAAGAGAAAGAAAAAAAGAAGAAGCAAGCGATGATCCTTATTAGTAGGAGAAGGGAGCGAATTTACGTTTCCATGAAGGCCCAAGAACAGCCGAATAATTTCATGGGGCCGAAATCCATATAACAAAGCCATTCTTCAGATTCAAGCTACAAAGCCCATGAGGAGCCTCGAAACCAGGCCCCCACCAACAAAATACGGAAAGCCGAAGAGCACCCGGCCCAGTTAAGACCGGTGGGTTTGGATCGCTTGACCTAGGGAGCGAAAGGCCGGGAGACGGACGAGGCTACGATAGATGATATTCATTCCATCTATATATATATATTATTCCATCTGTATAATAAAAAGAAGGAAATTTATTCTAATTATATATATATATATATTTGAAAAAATTAACTAAATTAATTATAAATTGCACTTACACATGATAAATTATTTAATACTATAGAGATAATAGGAATTATTACTTTCGTTTTTGTTTCATTCCCCTTTAGGGCTGTCAGCCTCTCACCAACCGTTCTTGAGACTTGGAGTTCGTGTTTGCTTGCTCTTGGGCCAGCTGTTTGCAGGGAAAGAATTTAACTGTCTTTTTGTTGTTCGACCTGGCCTTTTCTTTTTTGTCATTGCAACCTTTTTTTTTTTAGTTAGTAAAATTATTCAGACAAAAAAAAAAGATTCTAAATTTTTTTCTATGGTGTCTAAATAATTATAAATAGTAAAGGAGGAAGAGTTTGGGCCAACCCGAAAGTCCAATTTCCAAATGGTGTGGTACAGTAGAGCATGGAATGTGAGCTGGCCGAACATGCCAGATGCATGCACTGCAGACGTCATGAATGAGGCTCAGCGATGAGGAAACGATTGGGGTTAGTATAATTAATATCCCTAATCTATCATCGATATGATTTAATTAAACTTAATAAATTAATAATACGGGAGCGTTTGGACTGAAGCGTCAACTGGCCGAGCGGGGACTAAAGGATAACAACCCCACCGCCCCGGGGCCCACGCACCCCCCCTCCCGCCCCCAGGCCCCACAAAAGAAAGAGGTGATGTCTCCATCGTCATTGTCACTCAGTGCTGTATAATTTTGTTCACTTTTCGTTCTGTATAGTATTATACGGAGAACGAGGGCAATTTTGCTAGTTACGTATTAATCTAATCTTGTGTACCTTTCAGGAGTGTTAGCTTTTAGTGATTCTACTTTAGAAAAATATCAATTTGATAATAATAATAATAATAATTATTATTATTATTAGAACAGGCCGGTTTGCTAGTTGAATGGTCGGCGGTGGAGGTCCGTTTTCTCGGACAGCGAACTAGAATTCTAGAAACTACAATCGAAGCTCCGTTATAGAATCTAAGCTCTTTCACACGTAATTCACATCCGCCTAATATATATATATATATATATATAGAAGTGAGTCACTGTAAATCGATCTATAATTGTTGTCACTAAATTTTAATATAAAATTTACTTATTTTTACGATCTAAGTTTCTTCCTTTTTTGTCAAAGCTTATTACAAAATTCACATCTTCTAACGAAAAATAAAACAAATTAAGTAAAAAAAATATTTCATGGATAGATATACGAATAATGCTAAAAGTATTAGGATAGGGGTTTCAAAAGATCCGATGGGTCGGGTATGGATATATATGAATGATCTCGTATTCATATCTTAATCTATATATGTATTCATATTCGTCCGTTCAATGTATGTTTACTATGTTATGTATAATTCTTAAATAGACATCATCGGTTGTAATGACAGATTATTTGACTGAAACGACAGATTATCGCTTGTGTTTATTTGGCTGTTTGACAAGTTGATATTTTCAAAAGGAAGATTGACGCAAATATTAATAATAATTATTATTTGGAAAATAGATTTGTCTATTAAATACCGTTATTAGATAATAAATATCCGACGAATATAAATACAGACGTGCGAGTCGATATCGGTTAGGATATAAAAAATTGTTATCAGTTCTGCTCCCTAAAGCAAAGAGAAAATGAGTAGGTTTAAATGGACTTTGGTAATTAATTCAGCATAATGATGAAGATAAATTATATCTACATTAATTAAAGCAGAATGGCTGGACCGTTTCGTCTAATTTTGATAATTGGGGGAAAAAACCAAAAAGGGAGGTATGGGGGGCGGCTGTAATTATGTGGTGGGGGTGGGGTTATCAAAAAATGGAAGAGTTTGATCAGGATTCCATAAGCACACCACGTGATTACCTGTCAACCAAGTTTGTGTGCTTCACTTTTCTTTTTCTTATTGTGGGGGAAGGAAAAGCAGAGATCAGGTGAATATAATTATAATATACTTTTTTTTTATAAATAAATGCTAAAATGTATTAACTACAAACGATAATTAATTAATTATACTTGGTGTCTTAAAAATTAGGATTATCTGATTGACGTAATAATTTCTCAAGCGAAGAGGAGGGGGGCACGGGGAAGAAAAATTAAAGGAGTGATTTGCTGCTATAGTCGTATCATTCATTCTACCTCCTTCCTTCTTTCCTGCTCCCTCCCTCCCTTTCCTCTCTGCTCTATCCAAACCTCGCTCGCTAGTTGCTGGTTTGTACTGACCGTCTTCGCCTTTGTTTCCCTTTCATCAGTAACAGTTGTTGTTGCTGATCGCAGTCGGATGAAAAAAAAGTCAGTCAAGAAATCTACAACCACCGCCGCCACCACCCAGAACCACCAGCTACTTTCATTTTTCAGTTAAGTAGAAGAAAGATCCATCACTCACTTTGTCTTTAGAGTTCTGTTTTGCTTCTTTTTTTTTTCTGTTTACTTGGGCGACCCATTGATCAAAATGAATACCGATCCACTCATGGCTGCCGCTACTGAAACTGCTGCTTCTGAACACACCGCTGCAACATCAACACCTCCTCCATCTGATTGTCAGGTGGCGATTCTCTCCCTTTTCCAGCTGCCTTCCCTTTTCTTTTTCTTTTTTTTTCCCTACAAGAAAATAGAGTCTTATTTATTCATTTATTTATCATGTACTGATATGTAGCGATAATTTGTCTCTGTCTTTGATTATGATTATTTATCATTTACACATATCATCATCATCATCATCATCATCTGCATGGGTATATATAGCTAGCCTTTCTAGGATATTATAAGTTAGTGGAGTGTAATTTAGAGTGTAACGGAATTATTTGATCTAATTCAAATGATATGCGGTAGAAACTTGTTCTGATCATACTCTTTTATTTCTTTATTACTATTATTATTATTATTATTATTACTATATGACTAACTAATTGCTAAAACCTCTAATTTGCACTGAAGTTGATTGGTAGTAAGTAAACCCACCTACCTCCATCAATTATATGCTATCACTTCCGTAGAGTTATATGGCGTATAGCAGTTACGTTGTTCTTCCTTAACAAATCACTGGAACGGTGTGTTGGAGATGTGATTGGTGGTAATCTTGTATTTTATCAATATAAGAGAGACGTTTGAGGAAATATATGTATATTTTATAGAATCAATTGAAGCTGTCCAGCTCTGGCTCACGCGCGCTTTTGTCTGTGCCATACCAGTCTCCAGATCAGGAGGACCAATATTCTTTCCTTTTGTTCAACAATCCTGATCACCTATGGTTCTGTACTATTTTTTTTTTTTTGGGATCCATAAGATACATTGTAACCATACTTTTATTATAATTACATCATAATAGTACACATCTCATAAAAAAAAAAGAAAAAAAAGCTATCAATCTCTTATTATTTTTCCCTCTCTCTTCTTCCTCATGATCAGCCGATGCAGCACGTAGAGGAGAAAGCTGGACAAAAGGAAGGTGGTGTTGTTGCGTCCAACGGAACCGACCACGAAATGGAAATCCCGGTGGCAGCAGCTGCTGAACGCGACGAAACATCCAAATTACAGGATCCCTCTCTTGGTGTTGAGGACGAAAGGGTTAAGAAGCAGCCTGATGAGCCCGTTGCAGAAGATGCTGCACGTCAAATGAAACTAAATGCAACGCCGGAGACGAAGCCCCAAGCTCCTGCTTCCGATTCTAAGGTACAAGTAGTAGTAGTAGAAGAAGAAGAACAACACCACCACCACGAGGCTCCGCTATCTATCGCTCCGGATAAGGTGGAAAACCAACAAGACTCCTCGCCACCCGAATCTGATTTTCAGAAACCAACAGCTGCATCAGAAACTGAAGCGGGCTCAGCAGCAGCACCTGAAGCCGAGTCTTCCGATTTGGAAAAACCAGCATCAGAAACACAAGCCCATGTGGTAGAGAAACCAGCAGCTGAAGTGGCAGAGAAACCAGCAGCGGCGGCACCAGAACCTGAAGTAGCGGACATACCATCAAATGGGTCGGTTCAGAAAATGCCAGGAGTGAAACCAGTCGTTGAAACTAGTACCGACGAGAAATCAACCGAGGCCGTGACAAACAACCAAGGCCAAAGTGAGGTGGATGAAAACCCCATCCAGGACCAGGAAATGAAGAAACCAATAGAAACCTGCATACAGAAGGAGGATGTACTAGAGGCTGAAACATTAGAAGAGCCTAGGCAAGCAGAAGAGACCGAGCCAATAGAGAAGCACGGAGAAGTCAGAGAGGCTCTACCTGCAGAAAATCCTGAACAACTCCAAGATGATGGGGCCAAACGTGCATCACCATTGGTCGAAGCAGCTGCCGCTCCTAGGAGTGATAAACAACTAGAGGCTGAAACGTTAGAAGAGCCTAGGCAAGCGGAAGAGACCGAACCAATAGAGAAGCACGGAGAAGAAGTCAGAGAGGCTCTACCTGTAGAAAATCCTGAACAACTCCAAGATGATGTGGCCAAAGGTGCATCACCATTGGTCGAAGCAGCTGCCGCTCCTAGGAGTGATAAACAACTAGAGGCTGAAACATTAGAAGAGCCTAGGCAAGCCGAAGAGACCGAACCAATAGAGAAGCACGGAGAAGAAGTCAGAGAGGCTCTACCTGTAGAAAATCCTGAACAAGTCCAAGATGATGTGGCCAAAGGTGCATCACCATTGGTCGAAGCAGCTGACGCTCCTAGAAGTGATAAACAGCTAGAGGCTGAAACATTAGAAGAGCCTAGGCAAGGCGAAGAGACCGAACCGATAGAGCAGCGCGGAGTAGAAGTCAGAGAGGCTCTACCTGTAGAAAATCCTGAACAAGTCCAAGATGATGGGGCCAAAGGTGCATCACCATTGGTCGAAGCAGCTGCCGCTCCTAGCAGTGATAAACCAGAGGCTAATGTGGAGGCAGACCCCGAAAAAGATGAACCCGCGGAAAAGAAAGTGGTTGAGCATGCAAAAACCGAGCTATCTCCTGATATCTCCCAGATGGTGGAAGTAGCAGAAGAAGAAAAACCACAAATACAAACAGACGAGCCCGAGGACACAAGAGGGAAAGTTGACGTCGCTGCAGGTTCTACAGCATCAATTGAAGTAGTTGCTGCTTCTACCGAGAAATCAGATGTGAAAGAGGTAGAAACAAATCATGTCAAAGAGGCAGAGATTACCGCTGAGCCCCAAGCTAAACCTGATCCTGAACCCTCCCAAGCTGAGACAAAAGCTGGCAACATTCCTGATTCATCAGCTGAAACTGAGAAGCCTAAGGAAGCAGCAGTAGAAGACAGCCACGACGACGGGACCATCAAGGTAGAAGCAGAACAGAAAGAGGCAAAACAGGAAGGCGGAGATTCTCAACTGCCAACAGAGACCGAGACTCTGCGTGTGGTAGATGAGGAAAAGAAACAAACTTCTCAATCTCAAGTTACAGCAATTGGGGAGATAAAAAGCGAGGGAGAGAAAAACCAACATGTTTCTGATCAATCTGAAGTTACTTTCGTAGGGGAAACCAAATGCAAAGAAGAACAAGAGGTGAAGCCAAGAGAGAGTCTTCAAGACCTCATCAAGAAGGAACAGGAGGGATCAGTAGAGGACATGGAAGACAAATCCACGAATAATGATAACCCTCCCATTTCTGAAGTTATTGATCAGCAGCAAGTTGATTCAGATGATAAAGAATCAGCTCAACCTGAAACGGTGGAAGATGCAATCAATGAGCAGCAGACTCCTCTGCCTCAACCAGAGGAAAACTCCCAGGATAAAGAAGCGGCTCCACATGAAGAGAAACAGGCTGCTGAACCTGAAGAAAAACAAGTTGTTCAACCTGAAAAGAAAGAAGACACAATCAGCGAGCAGCAGAGTTCTCTGCCTGAATCAGAGGAAAAGAGCAACACCAAAGAGCAAGAAGCTGCTCGACTTGAAGTGAAAGAAGACACAATCAGTGAGACTTCTCTGCTTGATTTAGAGGGAAAGAGTAAGAAAGAAGATGCTCCACCCGAAAAGAAGGAAGCAGCAGTCAGCGAGCAGGAGACTTCTCTGCCTCAGCCTGAGGAAAAGACCAACAGCCAAGAGAAAGAAGTTGCTCAACTAGAAAAGAAGGAAGAAGCAATCAGTGAGCAGCAAACTTCTCTGCCTGAATCAGGGGAAAAGAGCAGCGCCCAAGAGACAGAAGTTGCTCGACTGGAAAATAAGGAAGAAACAATCATTGAGCAGCAGACTCCTCTGCCTCAACCAGAAGAAAAGAGCAATGCCCAAGAGAAAGAAGATGCTCCACCCGAAAAGAAGGAAGAAGCAGTCAGTGAGCAGCAGAATTCTCTGCCTGAATCAGAGGAAAAGAGCAGCGCCCAAGAGAAAGAAGTTGCTCGACTGCAAAATAAGGAAGAAACAGTCAGTGAGCAGCAGACTTCTCCGCCTCAATCAGAGGAAAAGAGCAACATCCAAGAGAAAGAAGATGCTCCACCCGAAAAGAAGGAAGAAGCAGTCAGCGAGCAGGAGACTTCTCTGCCTCAATCAGAGGAAAAGACCAACAGCCAAGAGAAAGAAGTTGCTCAACTAGAAAAGAAGGAAGAAGCAATCAGTGAGCAGCAAACTTCTCTGCCTGAATCAAGGGAAAAGAGCAGCGCCCAAGATAAAGAAGTTGCTCGACTGGAAAATAAGGAAGAAACAGTCGGTGAGCAGCAGACTCCTCTGCCTCAATCAGAGGAAAAGAGCAACATCCAAGAGAAAGAAGCTGCTCAGCTAGAAAAGAAGGAAGAAGCAATCAGTGAGCAGCAAACTTCTCTGCCTGAATCAGAGGAAAAGAGCAGCGCCCAAGAGAAAGAAGTTGCTCGACTGGAAAATAAGGAAGAAACAATCATTGAGCAGCAGACTCCTCTGCCTCAACCAGAAGAAAAGAGCAACGCCCAAGAGAAAGAAGATGCTCCACCCGAAAAGAAGGAAGAAGCAGTCAGCGAGCAGGAGACTTCTCTGCCTCAACCAGAGGAAAAGACCAACAGCCAAGAGAAAGAAGTTGCTCAACTAGAAAAGAAGGAAGAAGCAATCAGTGAGCAGCAAACTTCTCTATCAGGGGAAAAGAGCAGCGCCCAAGAGAAAGAAGTTGCTCGACTGGAAAATAAGGAAGAAACAGTCAGTGAGCAGCAGACTCCTCTGCCTCAATCAGAGGAAAAGAGCAACATCCAAGGGAAAGAAGCTGCTCAGCTAGAAGAGAAGGAAGAAGCAATCAGTGAGCAGCAAACTTCTCTGCCTGAATCAGGGGAAAAGAGCAGCGCCCAAGAGACAGAAGTTGCTCGACTGGAAAATAAGGAAGAAACAATCAGTGAGCAGCAGACTCCTCTGCCTCAACCAGAAGAAAAGAGCAATGCCCAAGAGAAAGAAGATGCTCCACCCGAAAAGAAGGAAGAAGCAGTCAGCGAGCAAGAGACTTCTCTGCCTCAACCAGACGAAAAGACCAACAGCCAAGAGAAAGAAGTTGCTCAACTAGAAACGAAGGAAGAAGCAATCAGTGAGCAGCAAACTTCTCTGCCTGAATCAGGGGAAAAGAGCAGCACCCAAGAGAAAGAAGTTGCTCGGCTGGAAAATAAGGAAGAAACAATCAGTGAGCAGCAGACTCCTCTGCCTCAACCAGAAGAAAAGAGCAACGCCCAAGAGAAAGAAGATGCTACACCCGAAAAGAAGGAAGAAGCAGTCAGTGAGCAGCAGAATTCTCTGCCTCAATCAGAGGACAAGAGCAACATACAAGAGAAAGAATCTTCTCAACTCGAAAAGAAGGAAGAAGCAATCAGTGAGCAGCAAACTTCTCTGCCTGAATCAGGGGAAAAGAGCAGCGCCCAAGAGAAAGAAGTTGCTCGGCTGGAAAATAAGGAAGAAACAATCAGTGAGCAGCAGACTCCTCTATCTCCACCAGAGGAAAAGAGCAATGCTCAAGAGAAAGAAGATGCTCCACCCGAAAAGAAGGAAGAAGCAATCAGTGAGCAGCAGACTTCTCTGCCTCAAACAGAGGAAAAGAGCAACATCCAAGAGAAAGAAGCTGCTCCACTCGAAAAGAAGGAAGAAGCAATCAGTGCGCAGCAGACTTCTCTGCCTGAATCAAATGAAAAGAGCAACGCCCAAGAGAAAGAAGTAACTCGACCTGAAAAGAATGAAGAAACAATCAATGAGCTGCTGACTTCTCTGC
This sequence comes from Tamarix austromongolica, assembly GCA_039764185.1. Lineage (NCBI taxonomy): Eukaryota > Viridiplantae > Streptophyta > Magnoliopsida > Caryophyllales > Tamaricaceae > Tamarix > Tamarix austromongolica. Next base: position 59,711,940 of record CM077808.1, on the reverse strand, counting down.
CTCAACCAGATGAAAAGAGCAACGCCCAAGAGAAAGAAGACGCGCAACCCGAAAAGAAGGAAGAAGCAATCAGTGAGCAGCAAACTTCTCTGCCTCAACCAGAGGAAAAGACCAACAGCCAAGAGAAAGAACATGCGCAACCCGGAAAGAAGGAAGAAGCAGTCCGTGGGCAGCAAACTTCTCTGCCTCAACCAGAGGAAAAGACCAACACCCAAGGGAAAGAAGCTGCTCAACCTGAAAAGAAAGAAGATGCAGTCAGTGAGCAACAGACTTCTCTACCTCAACCAGAAGAAAAGATGAACACCCAAGAGAAAGAAGTGATCCTCATCGATGAAGTTAATCGGACTGAAGATGATGAAAACGGCCTCACCAAAACAGTAGACAACGAACAACCACCTGTTGTAACTTCTAACAAACCGACAGAACAACAAACATTAGAAAAGGCGTCAGATGAGGGCGACACCACTATTACTCCAGTCCCTACAACAGAACTCAGTGAGAAACCATTTGAATCAAGCAGAGAGGCTACAGTCGATGCTCCTGAATGCCAAAAAGAGGAGACACCGCAACTCTCTCCTGTTGAAACTGGGAAAAATGGACACGTGGAGGAGGACAAATCAAGGGAGGTTGCAGATACCCAGGAGCCCAAAGGATCATCAGAAACAACAGAAGAGAAACCCGGTAGAAAAGATGAACAAGTCATGGAGAAAGTGAAGGAGACATCCCTGGATCAGCCAAAGGAGGCATCTCCAGCCAAAGCCACCTCGAAGCAATCAAGCAATATCCTCTCAAAGGTGAAGCATTCCCTCGTGAAAGCAAAGAAAGCTATAATTGGCAAATCTCCAAGCACTAAAACAATTACAACTGATGCTGCAAAAGGCGATATCAAAGTCAAATGATAATTGGAAGGTACTGAAGTTGCAGATCGAAGTTCTACTTAGCTGAACAGAGCTGATCGAAGATGGGGGGTATCCGTTATCTAGTTTTTGCCTCTATCATGCATGCATGCTGTATCATATTCATATTCATTGAAGTGTGTATTTTTTTTTGTTTGGGAATTTTCTTCTTTTTTGCCTGAATTATGGTGCTTGTTTTTGGGGTTGGGTTTGGTTTTATTGTTTTGTTTGATAGCAAAAAGGCGAGTGTATAGACAGATTAATGTGCAGGATCCTGTACCTCCTGTGAAAATTCTTATTTCATTTGATTTGAGATTGATCTTCTTCTATAACTTATTAATTCAGTTCTTTTGGGAGTTTGCTTGTATTTAAAAAAAATTGTGGTGACTTCTTTTCTGTTGATACCCATTGTGTAGTTACTAATCACTGCAATTTCTGCAAACAATAAAGAATGTAGTTTTTATATAACTCCTAAAATATACTGACTCCTATACCAGGATGATCGTATTCGGCTAGACAATCGATCCACGCTCTTGATCCGAAACAAGGCGCCTGCCATCTGCAAAGCTACGGTCGGATGTCTAAAAAGTTTCCAAAGTAAATAATTATGTTTAATAACTAACTCTAAATAAAATTACTATAACTACTAAAAACAGTTGCTAAAGGTATGAACGGAGGTGTATTGACATGAATAAATTTTTAGACGAGTCCCCAATTGCAACTTGTATCGAAAACATTAGTTAACGTAGGATATCAAGAGATACCGTGCACAGGATGACATACTCAGATAACTAAAGATTTCTGAGCATGCACCAAATTCGTGTCGATTCTTTGTCAACGGCGTAATTGCATATCCCTGGGACGGGTACAGGGTGGGCGCTATAGATATTGCCTAGTACATCTGGGAAGTGAATATTAAAGTTACAAGAAATGAAAGACAACTGAATATTATTGCAGAAAAGAAATATTTCTGTTAAAGAATTACAAACGCTAACGCTCGAAGAAGACGGTATTCATTTTTTCCATTTTTTATTTTTGGAGAAGGTGAGCAACAAAATCTCATGAAAACTTAAACACACTCGATAATCCCGTATAATGTACACAAATATGATTACAGCCCCAAAAAAGAGGGGGCGGGGCACAAACCTCTCTCTTATGAAGAAGCAAAAGAAAGGGGATAAAATATATATATGAAACAGTATAGTACTTTCAACTGCATTCTCTACTTTAGCTAGCACTTTTTTTACCTTATAAATACCATCTCAAGATCTCTCGACAATTTGACTTACAACACTTTCCGCCTGGAATGTAGGCGTTCTTCCACAAACTAGTAGTACAGGCCTACCTGAGTACTAATGTTGCTTTCTCACCAAGATTTACTCTAATCAGCTGGGTGTAAATGTCGCTTCCTGCACCAAGATTTGGTGTCCCACTATTGTTGACTGGCTGGGCTTGGTTTCCCTGCTATAGCAGATGGTTCCACACTCTTGTTTGTTGCCTGTCATCATCAGACAATTAAAATATGAACAAGCCTGCACAAAATCAGCGTCATAAGCAAATGAGTTTTGCAGTAGTTGTAAGCCCACGTGTTATCACAAAGGCGTGCTTCTCTGAAGTCATTTCTACGCAAATCAGAGAATGATAGGGAATTGAGATTCACCCTTCCTACGGCACCAACCCCTCGCCTTTACCATTTTAAGTTTTTTTATTCTGTTTGGATTTAGGCAGTGCAGGGTAGGCGTTGGTGTATCAAAATATTACAAGACAGAGACGAGAAATAATTGGAGGACAATAAAGCGACAGAAGCTGAGGGCATTTGCAGTTACCTGCTCCTTTGATTGATTTGCTGAAACGTCCGCATTACTGGTGGGCATCCCTTGAACTAGTGGGTGGTGCCAAATTGGAACCGTTTGCAGGACCAGTCATGCCAGAGACATTAAGTCCCATAGGTAAGTTCTGTGGAGAACCTCCTGAAAATGGAACTATCGGAGGAGCACACGGTGCTGACACAGGTAATTTTCCCTGAGGATGGCCAAAAGTTTGAAGACTAGTAGTTCCCATCATCCCAAGAAAGTTGGAGGGCCTAGTAACTTGAGTGCCATAGAAAGGATAATGTGGAGCTTGAACTGCATGAGTTTGCATCATGTCACCATTCATACTAAACATATTCATCCCATATCCCATCCCCATGCCAATACCCATGGGCGCGAAATAAGGCATGTGAGCTCCATGAATGTGGTGCATTCCTCCAGGTAACATCATTGGTGGTGGCATATACAGCCCACCCCCCATTGACAACATCTGCAACATGCACACCCTTATTTTTCTTGATTCTTTCATTCTGATAAGTTGGGGATGAATAGGTCTTTGCAATATTTTCATTACTGAATAATGTTCTGTTATTAATCATATCATTCAAGACAACAAGTTCAAAGACATAATCAAGATTTAATTGAGAAATTAAAGGAGCTAACCTGCTCCTGATGTTTGAGTGACTTCAAATACTCTATGGCATCATCAAGCATGGAAGCTTTGTCTGCCTGCAGGTGCATCCAGAATGAAAATATTAGTCAGCTTTCTTTTGTTTTAGCAGTGCCCCTTCTTTTGTTTGTGAAGTAAATGGAGTACCCACATCTTCTTCTTGAGAAATGATTCCAGCAGATTGAGACCACCTTGAAGCTATGTTAGCAAGATCAAATCACAAATACCTTCTCAACCCCGAAATGAGAATCATAGTTACTATTAGTTTCTTTCTAGATTAGCAGATACATCCTACAACCACATTGCAAAATCATGGCAAACAGTTACAATATCCAGAAAACAAATTTCCGACTGTTGTTCCCCAGAATCCTAGAGAAATTCACGTTAATACCAGGACAGAATCAATAAAGTGATGAGGCGGACAGAATTAAACCCAAATAGTCAGTATGACGGGAAAAGAGTATTCACCTTGTTGCAATTGGGTATGAGCTCTTGCAATGCACGCATCTTTTCATTGATTCTGTCCCTCCGTCTCTGTTTCAATCATATAAAAAATAATGAATAGAACATAGAAAAAAAAATTCTGGCGGTAATAGAAATTATATGGTCAAACAATACAAAGCATTGAAACACTATTTTGCTAACCCTTTCGGACAAATTATGCACTTCAGCAGCGCGGCTCCTCTTAGAACCGGCTCGAGCAGGAGCAGCCTTTCTCACACCTACAGATTCTTCTTCAGCTTCCTGCAAGTTATTTAGCCTTAAAGGTTAATGGAGGTTAATGAAGGTTAAATTTTACGTTAACCTCGTTTGGCAACCTTTTTTTGGATTTAACTTAGCTTAGGTTAGGTTAAATATTAACCTCATTTAACCTTGATTCACCCCAAAATTGTTAACCTCCAAATCGGAGGTTAATGAAGGTTAAGGTTAAACTTTAAAAGATATTTTGTCCAGTCAGACAAGGTTAAGCTCAATCCAAACAAGGTTAGACATATTCACCTAGGTTAATATAATAATCATCCAAACAAAATTTTTTAATATTCACCTCGATTCACCTAACCTAGGTTAATTTACATCATTTAACCTTTATTAACCTAACCTCATTTAACCTCCATCCAAATAGGCCGTATGTCTGGAAGGAAAACTGTAAAATGTGTGAAAGTAACATATCAGAGGAGATGATCTTACTTCACTAGGACTTTCCAGCTCCCCTGTCTCATGGGCTTTCCTCTTCAGACCAAGCTTAGGATCATTTGAAATTTTTTCAACACTACTGCCAGAGCTAACAGAAGACGTTGTCCCTGCCGGTTCTCCATTCTTTTGATCACTTACAGTCTCTTCGGCCCCCATTGCTGTGGTAACTAAGTATGGAAGTTCGTCAATCTTGTCTGTAATTATTTGGCAAGAAGCATGGGATTGATTGTCTGGAGGCAGCTCCTCGGTTTGATGCGATGTCAGAGATGATAACCGATCTTGTTTGCCCGATCCAAACAAGGGTTGAGAAATTGGAGGCGTATCCTTCCAAGGAGAGCTATTCCTAAAATTAAAAAGATTTTGTTCATTAAGATGCCTACTGCTCACGGAGCAACCCTTATCCTTGGTTCTTAACATTTCTGCACCATATGGAACAGAGCCAGTGGCTGTGCCATGATTATTATGAGAAACTCTTGCAGCCGCCGCAGGACGTGATAAACTGCGAAAGTTCAAAAAACCAAAGTTATTATTAGGTTGTCCTTCGTCATGCATCAGCAACCTTGTGTCACTAGTATTATTGTTAGCAAAACCAGGATTCCCTAGCCTTGGAGTCGTATGCTGGGGAAATTCCTGTCTTTTTCCATGTCCATCGGGTTCCACGACGTTCGAGGAGGCCTTGGAAATAGGTTCTTTTCCCAAACTTATGGCATTAGTCACGGAACTGGTGTGCGCATCCCGCGACAGGTAAGAGAGACTACTTCTCTTTTCTGTCGATACCAAGCTATTTACTCTAGTGATATCATTTCCGGTGACCCCAGACAGTTCGGACAAGAATTCAGAAAAAGAATCATTACTCAAGGGCTCGTCAACAGAAAAATTGAACAAAGGAACGAAGTCGTCATATTTATCCAAACCCTCTGGATATGAAGGAACCAACGATGTAAAATCAGTCATCATGGCATCAGTGGTACCAAAATTTTCCATCTTGGGATTGCTGGAATTATTTCCTTCTAGTGTCTTGGGGACTAAAGACCGCGGGTTGTCCAAATTGGATTCCTTTTTGGATCTACTAGACTGACCTTGCATCACAATCTGGCCATTTTCCCAGACTAGTTCATGAAAACAATCATCATCAGGTCTGCATCATAATACCCACAAAACATATTAACACCAACATGTACATTTCTTTCGGAGGCTAATACTATGAGAGGATTTGACCGTACGGATCAAGTCATTAAGTAAAAAGTCCAGAAAATGATGCTAAACTTGAATGCTATGGAACTTACCCATAGGGCTGAGGGGAATCAGCTTTCGTCATCTTGCTCGCCCTGAAGAGTTCAGAGAAAGGCATAGTGCTGCTACACCGGATGCAGAGGTATGATAACCACCCAGGCCTCAACTATGGACCCTGGTGAAAGCAAAACCATTTCCCTTTGTTTTGGGGACTTCCATAACTCGTGTGTAACATTCTGCAGTGCTGAAAAGCAAAGCCATATTCAATTGATTGAAATAACACCTAACTGACATGGCTAATACCATTTTTTTCTTTCACGCTCGAGCAGAGACCAACTTCTTCTTTCCTTTTTACTCATAAAGAGGCTGTGAAGCTGAGTTCAATGTCCACAATCACTTAAATAAAGGTGTTAATAGAGGGAGAACTAACTCTAACCACAATCACTTAAATATGGCCCAACTTTGATACACCGTTTAAGGTTTTGTAAGAAGAAATAATCACTAAATTAAGACTTTAGAAAAGGAATAGCATTAAATTAATACTACTACCTAATGTCCTAATCACTAAGATACAGGATTAGAATAAAGTATTAGTCAAAGTCAATTATGTATGACTCTAAACAGATCATACAGCAGCCCAATAATCAGAATTAAATAAATCTTTAAAGCAGTATCGAACTTTTTGACACCTTGACTAAGTTAAAGAACGCAGACAAACCTACATCAGATTAAGTAATTTAATTTAATAAGCGATCAGCAACCTCGTTTTCAATTAAACCCTGGAGGAAAAGGCGTTAATAAGCAGATCCTATTGCCGTAAACAACCCACCTTTGTGAACAGACAGAAGAGACCAAACAACAGGAATCTCAGCTCAGCTAGCGGTTGGATGCCCAGAGGTCAACAGTCCAAAATTACCACGAAAGATTCGAACTTTCTGGGAATTCTGAATTCTCGAGGCTTTTAGCTTCAGTCCGCACCTTTGAATTCCTTGAACGAACAAAAATTACCCCAACCAAAGAGGGAGGAAGGGAGAGAGGGAGAACGAGCAGAGGATCCAGGTCGTCTAAGAGAACCGCATGCCTGATGCCTATTATTTGATGAGGGGGGACCTGCAAAAAAATAAAACCCCCAAAAATGGGTCGTCGAACAGGGAAACAGTGAAATCAATACCCATGCGTCGTCTCGGTGACGGATGTGAATAGTCGGGTCTCGAAAGGATCCGACGGTATTCAGATTCAAATTTATTTATATTATTTCAATTTATATTCATCGGATCTTAAAATTTTAAATTTAGATTAAGATCAATCAGATTTAGAAGGTAAATAATTTTTTAATTAGTCCAGTTATTTTTTTAAAAAAAAACTAATAATTTATGTGTATATAAATATGTATTTTTATTTTATATACCTTAATATATATATTTTTATTAAAAAAATACTTTGAATAAAAAATAAAAAATTTAAAATAGTTACTTTAATTTATTAAATTATATTTTAAATATTTTGAAATAAAATATTATTTATATTGTTTATAAAATAAATATATAAAATTAAAATTAAAAAAATAATAAGGAGATCGAATAAACTTATGATAATAATAAAAATATAATATTTGTATATATATATGTGTGTGTGTGTGTTTGTTGTATACTATGAGTTGGGAACAACTAGATCTAGATTTAAATTATATCAAAATTCTTCGAATCTAAAATTTATTAATTCAAATCTATTCGAGTTTAAAATTTATTATCATTCCTAACTTGACACATCTATATACTTACTTTTTTTAGTCATGTTGTTGGTCGGATTTAGCCATAGTTACTACTACTTACTTTGTTAGTAATTTTGTCTTTCAAAATCAACCGTCGTCACAATTCACAAATCACAACCTAATGGCTTTAACTGTAGTAAATATGCGTTACTTTGATGGTTTGTTGTGCTCATTGATCTATACTTTAACAAATATGAATCTTTTATAGTAGGAGACTTTACTGACCAAATTCTATGCAATCATGCCTCCAAATCAAAGGGTCATTTGAGCTTATTATCATATAATTTTATACTAAATAACATCATACGGTTTTGAGGTAAATTGCACGTTGATACCATTTGCGGCTTGTGTGCTCCAAAATATTAGTAATTTTGTGATTTGTTGAGCTCTTGTTTTTAAATGGCTTATAAATTTCGTTTCAGTTATGTTCTCTTCACTTATTGATTGCACTCTTTCTTCATCTTTAGTGGGTTGGGCATCGCAGGATAATACATTGTGATTGAATGACTCAACCATTATCAATTTCAATTATTATTATTTTTTACATGCTGGTTAATTGTAACCCTTTTTTTAGTTAATTTACAATTTAAATAAACATTTATTAGGCAATATTGCATATCTTAATTTAGAACAATAATATTAATCTTCTAGCAATATCATGCACATCTTTTACAACAGGAATACAAGTTATTTATATTTACTAGTTTTACATTATGCAACACACAAGATTAGATTTTTGTAAAATAATATTTTTTCCAATGTTGCTAATATATTTAGTAAAAGAATTAGTGTGAATAATGAATAGACAAATGCAAATGATTAAAAGAATATGGTAATATATATATATATATATATATATATATATGATTGAAAATATAAAACAATAAAATGTTACAAAATTATATATTCTATAATACTACCTTATAAAGTACATTGTTGTTGGATTGTTGCATTCCCTATCATTATCACATATTAAAATTTTAAATCTCAATAATTTGCAACTCTTTAGACAACATATAAATGACTATGATTAAATATTGATTTATTTGGCTAAATTCTAATGCTTGATAGCAATTTACCTTAATTTTTTATTAATCGTCATAGCAAATAAAATCTTAGAATCAAAACAATGTGCACCATGTTGCCTCCACTTATAACATTTGCTCAATAACATTAATGGAGTGTCCACCTTTAGACTCAAAATATAGTTTAGCACAACATCTCATGTCGATCAAAAAATTTAGAGTATGTAGAGCCTATAATACGTCAACATTGAGTATGAGTTGTACGTAGAAATCAAAGCTTAAATACATCTTACCTATTGGTAGTTTTAAGGATATCATATTCATTAACAAAGTCAACTAATTAGTAATTAGTCATTTATCCATCCTTCAATTTAGTTTATCTATTACAAATTTGTTCAATGAATCATGCATGTGTTACAATTAATAATCTCACTTTATTTTGTTCTTATTATATGAGGTACCATTTGCAAGGTATTATACTATATAATTAAGTATCGACTTTGCTCATTTATTCCTTAATGTAAAGTGATTGATCTCTATGTTATATATATTTATATCAACTAAAATTATTCAATTAAATACCTAACTTAAGAATAACCATTTATCTAACTCTAGTATTAAATATATACAGTAAAACTACATAGAAATATCCAACTCCTTTCAATAGTAAATATATACAAGAACCATTTATCTATCTTCAATATTAAATATATACAATAAGTTTACACAAATGTATCCAAATCCTTCAATATTGCACCCCTATAACATAGTAATTCATACTACCAACAATCCAGATATCCATTTCAAACCCCTGATGCCCTCACTACAAAAGCAAAATTACATGCTTCTACCCCACAATAGTAGAAACATACAAAGGACCACATCTAAAAAATGGAAAACTTTCACACCAAAATTTAATTCAACATGTGTCCATTTTATACCAATTCATCAAATTCTATAAGAGAACTTGTCATGTTTTGATTTGACCTAAAATGTAGTCCTCTTCTTGACTGTCAAAATATTCAATATATGTTTCAGCTATGTAAGGAGAAAGAAAGTTATCAACAACATTAATGCCCCCATGATAGATTGTATATAGAGGGAAGAAAAGCATCTTTAGGTTCAAATACTTAGTTAAAATATAACTCATTAATACAAGTCTTAGCATATAAAGGTGATATTTTGAAGGCCACAAACTTGCATAAGAAGCCCCTTTTTCATTTCAAATGCCAAAATATGTTTCATTATAAATATCAGATCCCTTGGCATCAAACATTAATAGAATTATAATGCATTTGAAAGTGGGAGTATACATACAATTTTTCATGCCCTTCCAAAACAGCTAACCACATTTAATCATCTCATATCTTCCTCTCCCTTTTCTAATGAAAGAACATGAAAGTTGCAGTCAATATTGTGCCAATTAATATATTTTTTAACCAATCATAAAAGAGTATCTTAATATATGTCTGTTGTAACTTGCTTAATGGTGTGTTTCAATGCAAGTTGAATATCTGTAGGATCGTTGCCTAATTGAACAACTAGAGGTTGTATATAGGTTGTTCCCAACAACAAATGAATTAACTAACAACCTACATAGAAAAGTAGAGTATAGTTATCAATAAATCAATTAGGTTTAAGGATAAAGAGCACAAAATCAAAGCCTTTTTATAACTTTTAGATACTATAAGAAATTATAAAGAAAAATATTTTGAACCTTGACTTGAATATCCTAGCCCCAAGACTTTACATCATTGTTGTGCATAGCTATTTAAATGATCTTGTGCACCTTTTTCTTTTTCATTAGATTAGCAGCTTTATTCTTTAGTTTATATAGTGATTTTGCATCACCTTTAAAATCCTCATTAGCTTTAATGTTGTGAGTTACAGTTAGAGCCGGCAAAAGTTGACCCGACCCGCCCAACCCGACCCGACCCGAGCGAAACCCGACCCGTTACGACCCGCAAAATTTAGCAACCCGACCCGACCCAGACCCGACCCGACAATGACCCGACCCGGCACTGACCTGATAATAATCAACCCGACCCGAACCCGACCCGACCCAATCCCAACCCACGACCCGTTATTGACCCGACCCGATAGCGACCCGACCCGTCATTGACCCGACCCGTAATTGACCCGACCCGATAGTGACCCGACCCGTTATTGACCCGACCCGCTTTGACCCGACCCAACGTTGACCCGACCCGACAATCACCCGATCTGACTCAATATTAACCTGATCAGACATCAAAATATATTATAATAATAATAATAATAATAATAATAATAATAATAATAATAAATTACATATATTTTATTATTCATTTAAAGCTTTTAAAAAATATAGTATTTTATAAATTGTACTTATTTTTCATAATTTTACCCTAGCCATTCTTATTTACTAATGATATCCTAATAAGATATATTATTAATAAAAAAAACCAAAATAAAAAAGACAAACATCCAGTTATAATCCTATAAAATGATTTTCAAAACGTGTTCATTACATCTACTAATCCATCTATTTGAAGAAACTCTTAATAGAAGAGTATAATAGTATCATTTATTAGTTATCAATTTATCACTTATCACCTACAAAATCCAACAAATAATAACTATACCTCGTATCAAGAGTATCTCACGTTACAACCCTAAATTTAAAGTTTTAGTTATATTTTTTCTTTTAATATTATTAATTTACTTTAAATATAATTTAGTATTCTACGTTCATCAATTTTAAATTTATAATATCTAATTATTTTTTTAATTATAATATTAATATTAATATTTTATATTATTTAATTTTTAATTTATATGAATATATATATAATAATTAATAATTAATGAAAATATATAAAATTATTATTTAATTTAAATTATGTTTAAAATAACTTATTATATTTTTTTTACTATAATAATAATAATTAATAAAAATAATAAAAATATAAATATAATAATGTTAATAAAATAAATACAACTAGAGAAATTAATAAGATAAATTATATAGAGAAATGAATATGAAAAAAAAGATAGAATAAATGATATAAAAATTATTGGATAAAAAAATAATACTTTTGCAAGTAATCAATTAAATATAATATACAATAAACATCTAATATTTTTACATGTAAAATTTATAAATGCTTAATGCAATCAAATATAATACTATCAAAACTTATAAATATCTTAATTATTTACCTTTGTAAAAATAAAACACATATAATATTCTTATTTCATTTATCTTTACTAGTGATCTTATGATTGTATTGTATCTAGTATATACAATGTAATAAATGATAATTATACATTGTATATTCTTGTTATACTCACCTGTATTTTATAAAATTATCTTTTTTTAAGTAATCAAATATTTTAAGTAATCAATTAAATATAATATACGATAAACATCTAATATTTTTACTTTTAAAGTTTATAAATGTTTACAGAAATCAAATATAATATAATTAAAACTTATACATATCTTTATTATTTACCTTTGTAAAAATAAAACACATATAATACTCTTATTTCATTTATCTTTACTAGTGATCTTATGATTGTATTGTATCTACTATATATAATGTAATAAATGATAATTATACATTGTATATTCTTGTTATGCTCACCTTTATTTTATAAAATTATCTTTTTTTAAGTAATCAATTAAATATAATATACAATAAACATCTAATATTTTTACATGTAAAATTTATAAATGTTTAAAGCAATCAAGTATAATACTATCAAAACTTATAAATATCTTTATTATTTACCTTTGTAAAAATAAAACACATATAATATTCTTATTTCATTTATCTTTACTAGTGATCTTATGATTGTATTGTATCTAGTATATACAATGTAATAAATGATAATTATACATTGTATATTCTTGTTATGCTCACCTTTATTTTATAAAATTATCTTTTTTTAAGTAATCAAATATTTTAAGTAATCAATTAAATATAATATATGATAAACATCTAATATTTTTACTTTTAAAGTTTATAAATGTTTAAAGAAATCAAATATAATATAATTAAAACTTATACATATCTTTATTATTTACCTTTGTAAAAATAAAACATATATAATACTCTTATTTCATTTATCTTTACTAGTGATCTTATGATTGTATTGTATCTACTATATATAATGTAATAAATGATAATTATACATTGTATATTCTTGTTATGCTCACCTTTATTTTATAAAATTATCTTTTTTTAAGTAATCAAATATTTTAAGTAATCAATTAAATATAATATACGATAAACATCTAATATTTTTACTTTTAAAGTTTATAAATGTTTAAAGAAATCAAATATAATATAATTAAAACTTATACATATCTTTATTATTTACCTTTGTAAAAATAAAACACATATAATAATCTTATTTCATTTATCTTTACTAGTGATCTTATGATTGTATTGTATCTACTATATATAATGTAATAAATGATAATTATACATTTTATATTCTTGTTATGCTCACCTTTATTTTATAGAATTATCTTTTTTTAAGTAATCAATTAAATATAATATACGATAAACATCTAATATTTTTACTTTTAAAATTTATAAATGTTTAAAGCAATCAAGTATAATACTATCAAAACTTATAAATATCTTTATTATTTACCTTTGTAAAAATAAAACACATATAATATTCTTATTTTATCTATCTTTACTAGTGATCTTATGATTGTATATTTGTATTCTATCTAGTATATACAATGTAATAAATGATAATTATACATTGTATATTCTTGTTATGCTCACCTTTATTTTATAAAATTATCCTTTTTTAAGTAATCAAATATTTTATGTAAACAATTAAATATAATATACAATAAACATCTAATATTTTTACATGTAAAATTTATAAATATTTAAAGCAATCAAATATAATACTATCAAAAATTATAAATATCTTTATTATTTACCTTTGTAAAAATAAAACACATATAATACTCTTATATCATTTATCTTTACTAGTGATCTTATGATTGTATTGTATCTACTATATATAATGTAATAAATGATAATTATACATTGTATATTCTTGTTATGCTCACCTTTATTTTATAAAATTATCTTTTTTTAAGTAATCAAATATTTTAAGTAATCAATTAAATATAATATACAATAAACATCTAATATTTTTACATGTAAAATTTATAAATGTTTAAAGCAATCAAGTATAATACTATCAAAACTTATAAATATCTTTATTATTTACCTTTGTAAAAATAAAACACATATAATATTCTTATTTTATCTATCTTTACTAGTGATCTTATGATTGTATTGTATCTAGTATATACAATGTAATAAATGATAATTATACATTGTTTATTTTTGTTATGCTCACGTTTATTTTATAAAATTATCTTTTTTAAGTAATCAATTAAATATAATATACAATAAACATCTAATATTTTTACATGTAAAATTTATAAATGTTTAAAGCAATCAAATATAATACTATTAAAACTTATAAATATCTTTATTATTTACCTTTGTATAAATAAAACACATATAATACTCTTATTTCATTTATCTTTAGTCTTTACTAATAATCTTATGATTTTATTGTATCTAATATATACAATGTAATAAATGATAATTATACATTGTTTATTCTTGTTATGCTCACCTTTATTTTATAAAATTATCTTTTTTTAAGTAATCAAATATTTTAACTAATTAATTAAATATAATATAATATAAACATCTAATATTTTTACTTTTAAAATTTATAAATGTTTAAAGAAATCAAATATAATACTATTAAACTTATGAATATCTTTATTATTTACCTTTGTAAAAATAAAACACATATAATATTCTTATTTCATTTATCTTTACTAGTAATCTTATAATTGTATTGTATCTAATATTTACAATGTTATAAATGATAATTATACATTATATATTCTTGTTATACTCACCTTTATTTTATAAAATTATCTTTTTTTAAGTAATCAATTAAATATAATATATGATAAACATCGAATACTTTTACATGTAAAATTTATAAATGTTTAAAGCAATCAAATATAATACTATTAAAACTTATAAATATCTTTATTATTTACCTTTGTAAAAATAAAACACATATAATACTCTTTTTTCATTTATCTTTACTAATAATCTTATGATTGTATCTAATATTTACAATGTAGTAAATGATAATTATACATTGTTTATTCTTGTTATGCTCATCTTTATTTTATAAAATTATCTTTTTTTAAGTAATCAAATATTTTAACTAATTAAGTAAATATAATATATTATAGATATCTAATATTTTTACTTTTAAAATTTATAAATATTTTAAGCAATCGAATATAATACTATTAAAACTTATAAATATTTTTATTATTTACCTTTGTAAAAATAAAACACATATAATATTCTTATTTCATTTATCTTTACTAGTAATCTTATTATTGTATCTAATATATACAATGTAATAAATGATAATTAATTATACATTGTATAATATTTTTTTGATCATCTTTATTTTATAAAATTATCTTTTTTAAGTAATTAAATATTTTAAGTTATCAAATAAATTATAATCAATGATAAATATCTTTGTTTGATTCAAAGCGCAACATTTTTTATTATTAAAATTTATAAATATCTTTACTATTTATTTGTGAAAATAAAGCGCATTTAATATTTTTAATTCTTTTATCTGCAATATTAATCTTATGATTGTCTGTCTCTAATATTTATGATTTATGAAATGATAATTACTTAGGCTCGAATATGAGTAAACCCGTCAAAACTCGACCCATTAAGTTAACCCGTAACTAATTGAATTCAACCCGTCAAATTGTATGAAATGAGTCAAATGACCCCACCCATCAATTTAACTCGAAACAACTCGAACATAACTAACCTGTCATATTATATTATTACATGAAAATATGAAATGACCTGAACCGGCCGAAGCCACCTACTCACGTGAACTAGAAAATGACCCGAAACCAACCCGACCCTAGTCACCCTACCACCAATCAAGTTAACCCAAAATTATCCGAATCCGAGTTTTCTTAACTCGAATAGTCGGACCTAATCCGACTCGACAAATTAACCCGAAATGACCTGGAGGCCGGAACCGAAATGACCCGACCCGAAACCGACCCGACCCGACAATTGACCCGAAATGACCCGCAACCGAAATGACCCGACCCGCAACCGACCCGACCCGACAAATTGACCCGAAATGACCCGACCCGTTAATGACCCGACCCGACCCGCACCCGATCCGACAAATTGACCCGAAATGACCCGACCCGTTAATGACCCGACCCGACCCGCACCCGACCCGCCAAATTGATTGACCCGAAATGACCCGACCCGTTAGTGACCCGACCCGACCCGCACCCGACCCGCAATAGTCAAATGACCCGCTATGACCCGACCCGTTAATGACCCGACCCGCTATGACCCGACCCGAACCCGACCCGCCCGACCCGTTTGCCACCTCTAGTTACAGTCTTCATCTTTTCTATATTTAAGAATGTGTAGTTTGACGTGATCGACCACACAATTTAAGATAATCA
This sequence comes from Tamarix austromongolica, assembly GCA_039764185.1. Lineage (NCBI taxonomy): Eukaryota > Viridiplantae > Streptophyta > Magnoliopsida > Caryophyllales > Tamaricaceae > Tamarix > Tamarix austromongolica. The sequence goes on along the minus strand of CM077808.1, from coordinate 59,695,755 downwards.
ACTTACAAAATCCCAACAGTAGGAACTCAGTATACATAACTATGATAGCTAAAAAACAATGCAATTCATGTTATACATATTGACAATTAAAAATTGGTGGATACTTTAGGAAGGTGCTTGAAATAAAGTCCAAAAACTAAGATGTAGCAAAGTTCACTTTCAAGATTCTAGTTTTCTAGGTGATATGGAGCACCCAAACACCCAATAAATATAATGAAATTTAAAATCTTAAAAGTCATATATTTTTTTACAAAGCATGATTGTGATGACATTTAAAAATAATTTTTTGGTTGGATATGGGGATGGATAAGATTTGGGGTGAAAATAGGGTTACACAACTAAAAAGGAAGTTGTAAGGCTAGGCGGTGCAAGAGTTACACAACTGTACAGCAACAATGCATAATAGGTTGAAGGAATAAAAGACGCACGACCAGGTGGTATAAAAATTGCATGGTTGTGTAGCACTGGGCTGAGAGAAAATAAAACACACGGTCAGATGGTGTAAGAGTTGCACAGCTGTGCAGCAGGGGATCTGAGTGTTGCACGGCTGTGCACTCTGAAACTCTGCAATGAACGAGGGGAAGGAGAAGGGAAAATAGGTGGTGGTCGGCGATGATGGCCGGCAACGGGGAGAGGGAAGGTTGGGGCAACCTTGATGGTTGGTCCACCGACCAAAAGGTAACTAGTGGTGGCTTGGGTGGTGCGGATGCTGAAAATAGAGAAGAAGGAGAAAGGAGACAGAAGAAGAGAAGAAGGTCGGAGGGCTAATGGATGATAATAAAATGGAAGTAAGATGGCGTGCCTTAAAGGAGAAAAATGGTAGGGGTCACGATGACGACGATGATGAGCTGCCGAGAAGAAGAAGAAAGAAGAAAGAAAAGGATATGGGAGATGGTGATGGTTGAGATGGATGGGAGTCAGGCAGAGGCACGAGGGGATGATGATGAAGAATAAAACGTGCATGGGAGGAGAAGGCAGGGAGAAGAATAAAAAAGAAGGGTGGCAGGGAAGTGATGGTTGCTGCAAAAACAGAGCAGCAACAGTGAGAGAAGGAGGAGGAGGAGGAGAAGAAGAAGAAGAAGAAGAAGAAGAAGAAGAAGAAGAAGAAGAAGAAGAAGAAGAAGAAGAAGAAGAAGAAGAAGAAGAAGAAGAAGAAGAAGAAGAAAGCGGCAACACGAGGGAGTGGCAGGGCTGGCAGGGATGGTGTCATGGTGCATGTGGGAGGCAAGTAGAGGGTAGTGTAGGGGAAGCCAAGCTCCTCACACCATAAAATCGGCGTAGGAGAAGAAGGGAAAAGAAAAGAAAAGAAAAAGGAAGAAAAGGGAATAAAGGAAGAAAAGAAAAGGAAAAGAGAGAAATGTTAGGGAATTAGGAATTTTGGATTAGCCAAATAATTTGAATTAGTGGAAATTTTAGCGGGTTTTTATTTTGGTTTACGAATTTCGATTTATTTGAATCAAGGTTTTGGTTTCGGTTAAAGTTTCAAAATTAAGAAATTTAGTTAAGGCTAATAATAATATTTCTTGAGATTAGAATCAAATTAGGGCTAATGACGCAGGATTAGACATCATCCTTCAAATCCTCTGATAAGATACCCACTCAAAACAAATTTCACAAATCAAACTCGTATAATTTGTCATTACAATGTTTTGATGACTGATATTGCATAAATTGAGGTCATGGAAGTTGATTATGGTTGGATTAAACCTTTAAAGTCATCGATTATTCAAGATGATAAGTAATTGAAGTAGAAGCAAACACAAGATAAAAGAGAGAATAAAGGTCATACCTACAAATCTATCCCATCAGACATTATTTCTGATGGTATTTTCTTCATCTCATATATCTACGTCACCAGTGGCTTCCAGTTTTATGTCATTTACTTCTTTGTCTAAGATTAATGATTTCAACATCAGAGTTTCATACTCTTCATCACTAAAGTGAAGGAGAAAAAGAAGAGCATTACATCGCTACTTAAATATTTTAGGCTGGACATGCTCTGGAGTTCAAGACAATACTAATGGAGTTCGAATCTAGGATGGAAGACAGTGCCTTATTTTCTTTGTGACAGTAGAAACTGTGGTCTCTAATTGTATTCCTCATGTATCATAAGCTTCGTTTTGAGAGGACCCTCATCTTTAGCATATTGTCACGAACCGCTTATTTTTTTTAAAAAAATTGTTTGCCTGGAAGGTTCTAGAATATTCTAGAGTTGTGTGGACTTTAGTAGAATTATATGGAAGTGTCAATAAATGTGTGGATCCTTATGTAAATATCTAGAGACCTCCTAGAATGGTGAGGAACTCTATAGAATCCCAAAGGCTAGAAGGATTATGAAGGGATCTAGAAGAGTCTTCCAAAATATTTTATAATCTAGAAGAATCTCTAGAAATATCCAAGGGTTGCAGAAGATCTAAAACCTTTCACTAAAGGGGGAAAAGGGAGGGGGACCTCAACTATAAATAGAGGACTACCCCATTTGCTTCCACCATCTCTTAAGTTGTAAGCTCTCTCCTCTCTCATCAATAAAGTGTTCTCTTCTTATACGCAAACACTCTCTCACTCCCTCTCTAAGTCTCCTAAGATCTCCAAATGTTCTTACTCATCCTTAAAGGTTTGGTAATAGCCTTAGTGTTGGAAAGACTGACTTAGTGAGCACTAAAGGAGTTATGCTTCTAAGTGCCCCACGAGAAAGACTTAGGTGAAAGAATTCACCTTGTGACACGTGTTATCAGAGCGTGGTTAAGAGGAAGTTTTGGTTACAAGAAATCTTAGCCATGGCAAACGACGAGTTAATAAAGAACCCAATCGAGATGATAATTTCTATGGAGACCCGTGGTAGGGAACGTGAGAAGAAGAACAAGGGAGTTTCCTAAGATAAGTCGGTGTCCAAGGAATGACTCTCTTCTCTTGAAGAAAGGGTTACTTGGGTGGAGAGAAGGATGGATGAGTTGGTGGAGAGACTTGAGATGTTAGATGAATATCTTGGTGAAGATATTCATAGGGAATTCCTTAGTGGCATCAACATCTTGTTAGAGGAATTCCGTGGGGATATTGTCAACCTAAGGGAGGAGTTTGGCACCCTTAGGGCGGAGCATGTTGCGTTGAGACAGAATCTTAACCAAGGAAGGAATGCTGATCACGTTGGAGGATTAAGGGTCCGAGGCTTCGAGCCACCTAAGTATGGATGTAATACCCCAAAACCTTAATTTAGGAATTAATAATAAAATAAGGATAAATAGGTGAGATCAATTAAATATAATTTTTTTATAAAAATAATGTTATTATAATGGAAGTAATTAAGATTTAAAAAAAGAGGAAAATAATATAGGAATTAAATTAGTGGAGATAAGTGTAATTTGCTGACCAAAATGGATTTTAGGAAAATATAACCAACAATTCTAAATTAATATAAAAAGAAAATTTAATTATTTATTTTTACTAATTTTATTATTTTCAAAAAAAAATTCTAAAAAAAACCCAAATACCCCAACCACCTCATTTTCCTTTTTCTTTTTTTCCCCTTTTCCCTCTATTTCTTCCTTTTCTTTTTCCTTCTTCCTTTTTCTTCTTTTTCTTCTTTTTTCTCTCTTTCCACCGGTCTAGGCCCCACCTAGTGTGGCCCAACTCTCCTCCTCCCTCCTCTCCTTCTTTTCCCCCATGTAGCCTAACCCACCTTTCTCTTTTTTTCTTCCCCTTCGCGCGAACCAGCACCCTGCTCGTCCTCCCCTTTTTATCACTGCCTTTTTCCCATTTTCCCCTTCTACCCTCGTCTCCTACCTCGCCCCTCCCCAATCACTAGTGCACATGGCTGCTTCACAGCCATGACTCTCCTTCTCCCCTCACCTTTCCCTAGACCAAACCTACAGGGCATGCAACTGACACTACCTACCACTGGTCCCCTCCCCTCTACAACCCCAACACCCTCACCTACCCTCCCTACATCCCTACTAAAACTGCCCATACCCCCTACGAACTTGCACACTTGCAGCCCTGCACTACCCTACCATCGCCAGTCGGTAGCCACCTACCCCTCCCACTCCTTTGTCCTCATCCTCCCTTGTCTTCTTCTCTTCCCCACACCTATAAATACCCCTAGCCCTCACGATTATACTTAGCATATGCAACAAGCCCTTTAAACCCCTAAGTCACCCATTGAGGACGAGTAAGGTCTCGTGAGGGTTTCACAGATGATATACCCACAAAATCACACACAATAAAAAAATACTAATACTAATAATAATAATAATTATAATAATAATAATAATAGAAGCTCGGAATGAAGAGACACGCAAGAAGAACGCACCTCACGCACTAGGCTCTTTCGGACGTTTCACTGTTCGATCACCGTGGAACTGTTGCTCGCCCAACAGCATCCATGGCAAAGAGGAAGTCATAGCGTAAATCTACTCCCAAACCGGTGTCCTTAGCCACATCTAAGAGTCACCAATCGGTGATAAATGATGTATCCATAGTAGCCCCAAAGAAGTTGTTTGACCAGAGCATGGAGGAGTTTGGACAAAGTTCTGGTATGGCTATCCGTTCACCGGAGCTCGCAAGTGGCAAACCGGCTGATTGTTCCCCTGCAATGGAGGGAAGCCGATTGGAAGTTGAGGAGCCCCCAAAGGAAAACTTGACATCGAATTGGAAGTAGATACTCCTAGCGAATCGCCGCCCTGAAAAGGGCATGAATTTGAAATACGTACCACCGACTGTGGTTGATGGGGTATTGAAAGCGGAGATGCAGGAGTTGGAATTAGATAGGGAGACTAGACGGTGGAGAAATGTGGTGGTAGGGTATGTGTCTGGTCCACGTCCACTCCATACCCATATGAAAAAATTTGTGGCAGAACAATGGTCATTCCTCCCCAATGTCCCAGAGGTCTTGTCCCATGACCATGGTTTCTTTGTTTTTCGATTTGAATCGTCTGATGACATGAACAGAATCCTTGAAAGGCCCTTTTGGAACTTTGGCATACGTCCCCTGCTTGTAAGAAGGTGGTCACCTGAGCAGGATCTTTCAAAGACTGAGTGGCGAGTCATGCCCCTTTGGGTCGTCCTGCCTGGACTTCCTCTTCACTTTTGGTCGGATGATAGCCTAAGTAGAATTGGGAGTATCCTGGACAAACCAATCTGTGCTAATCAAATAACAGCCATGCGTGGGAGAATTTCATACCCGCGTCTTCTGATCGAGATTGATGTGAATACTCCAGTTGTCGACCATGTATAGATTATGTTACCAAATGGTGAGGTTGTTAACCAACGAGTGGAATACGAATGGAGGCCAAAATTCTACCACCACTGTGACATTGTTGGGCATGACGCTGGTCAATGCAGAAAACAAACTGGTGGGCAGAGTTGGGCAGATATCAGAGTTTGGGTTCCTAAGCCTCAAAAGTCTTAGGTCAAAGAACCAAGCCAGGGAGGTCCAAAGGAACAAACTAAATGTCCACCCCCTCCAGAAACGGAGAAAATTGATGCTAGTAAAGCCCTAATGCCATCATGTGACAAGACTGGAGATTCATGTCCTCGAGATGACTATGTAAACAACAAAAGCATCACTGTATCTACTAGCCCTTCTACAAAGTTGTCCATTGCTAGGGTGGCTCAAGAGAAAGGGAGAAGATCAGGGGATATTGATAGAGGTGGGGGTTCATTACCCTTACATATACTATGAATTTAGCTGTATGGAACATTAGAGGGCTAAACAAAGCCCTCAAACATGGTGTTGTGAGAAAATTTGTCAAACAACACAAAATAGAAATATTAGGGTTAGTGGAAACTCGTGTGAAGGAGAATAAGGATTGACCTATCCTAGACAGATTGCAATTGGGATGGGATTGGGCCCACAACTATTTGCATCACTCAAATGGGAGAATTTGGCTACTTTGGAATGCTGTCATATTTGATGTTAGGGTCATCAGCAGCATGGCTCAAGGCATCCACACCAGGGTTGTGGACCTTAGAAGAAATATTAACTTTGAATTGACTGTTATATATGGATTCAATACGGGTCGTCTTAGACAGGACCTTTGGACATGGCTCGAAACTATAGAAAGTTGTATTCATCAGCCTTGGACCATCTTAGGAGATTTCAACATAGTGGCATCTGAATCTGAAAAACTTGGGGGTGATGTAAACCAAAATGATGTAGATGATTTCACACATTGCATACATTATTGTGGTCTCTGTGAATTACCAACTATTGGTCCCAAATATACCTGGACGAACAAGCAGAAGAGCGGGACTAGGATCTACAGCAGGCTTGATAGGGGTTTTGGAAACATTCAATGGCTATCTCAGTTTCCTACTACCACCTTGCAGATTGAAGCCCAAGTCATCTCTGATCATTATTCCCTGATGCTACAGGTGGATCAGCAAGAGACTAGTGGACCCAAACCTTTCAAATTTCATAACTACTAGGCTGACAAAGAGGAGTTTCTGCCCTTAGTTCAGGAGATATGAAAAGTTGCATGCCCTGGGTCTGTCATGTACAAGATTATCACCAAGCTAAGAGAGCTTAAGGGTAAGCTAAAGGATTTGAATAAGGTTCACTGGGGGCATGTGTCTGTGAAATCTAGGAGAGCACACTCTGAATGGTAAGAAGCCCACATAAGCCTCATGAAAGACCCTTTGAACCAGGATCTGACAAAGGCTGAAAGAGAGGCCTCTCTCAAATGGCAATCCCGTGCAACTGAAGAAGAACATTTCTTTCAGCAAAAGGCACACATTCAGTTTGTGAAATTGGGAGATGGAAATAATAGATATTTTCATGCTATAACCCAAGGAAGAAGAGTTCATAATAAAATTAACATACTTTATGATGATCATAACCAGTGTATATTGGGAGAGGACAAGATAGCAGCAAAGGTTCAACATTTTTATGGTAATCTTCTGGGGCAATCTGTTAAAACTCAACATATTGGTCCTGATGTGAGCAAGAGGGGGGCACCCTGACTCATGAAAGCAGACTTCAGCTCATCTCTGAACCTACAACCCAGGAGGTGAAGAAAGTTGTGTTCTCAATGGGAGATATGACAGCCCCTGGTCCGGATGGATATAATCCCCATTTTTTCAAGAGAGCTTGGGATATTATTGAAACAAATATGGTTGAATCTATAAAACAGTTTTGGAGATTAGAGAGACTGCTTAGCCAAATCAACAACACTGCTGTGACCCTGATCCCCAAGACAGCAGGTGCATGTAGAGTAAAAGATTTTCGTCCCATAGCCTGCTGCAATGTGATCTACAAGATCCTGTCCAAGGCTATCTCAAACAGATTATAGAATATCATGCATGAGGTGATAAACTACTCCCAGGCAGCTTTTGTTAAGGGGAGAAATTTGGCCAATAATGTGCTTCTAACTGCAGAGTTGATTAAACACTACAATAGGAAAAACATATATCCCCGTATGGTCTTGAAGGTAGATATACAGAAGGCTTATGACTCCATTGAGTGGACCTTTATTTTCCAGGTTTTAACTCAGTTTGTTTTCCACATTAAGATTATCAATCTCATATCACAGTGTATTTCAACTGTTAGAGTTTCTTTCAACATAAATGGGTCACTCACAAAGCCTTTTCAATGCAAGAGGGTATTAAGGCAAGGAGACCCCTTATCTCCTTATCTATTTGTCCTAGGCATGGAGTATCTACACAGAAGCTTAAGAGGGCTATGGCAGGAGGGTTTTGAGGGGCATCTTGGATGCCAGAAAATGCAGCTTATTGACCTATGTTTTGTTGATGACTTGCTTCTGTTTGCTAAGGCTACCCCAGCTTCTACAAGTCTCCTTAAAGCCTATTTGGATGATTTTAGTATAAGATCTGGCTTAAACATTAACCCTTCAAAGAGTTATGTATACTTGGGAGGGGTTCTTGTTGCAAGGAAGAATTCCATCCTCCAAGAACTTGGCTGTGTAGAAGGTGTTTTTCCCTTTAAATACTTGGGGGTTCCTTTTGAAACCTCCAGATTGAGGCCTCAACAATACTCTCCCTTTGTTGAGAAACTTCTAGCTAAAGTCAAGCATTGGTCTACTAGATTCCTCAGCTATGCAGGGAGAATTCAGCTTATAAATTCTGTCTTGTTTGGTATCTAGAGCTTTTGGGCCCAGTTGTTCTTATTGCCTAAATATGTCATTCACAGGATGGAAGCTATTTGCAGATCTTATCTATGGTCAGGCTCGGATGGTCAGAGTAAAAAGGCTTTGGTAGCATGGACACAGGTTTGTTTGCCAAAGAGGGAAGGATGCTTGGGGATAAAGGATGTGCACAACTGGAAGAAAGCAACAATTGCAAAATACCTGTGGCAATTGATCCATAAAAAGGAGAATCTCTAGATCAAATGGGTGCACGAATATTATATAAAAGGTCAGGATATATGGTTCTATGAATGCAAGGTCCATCACTCCTGGATCTTTAAAAAAGTGATGAGCCTGAGATGTGAAATAGGGCCTCTTCTCAGCTCAGCAGACTGTGTCCAGTATGGAACTTTCTCTACCAACAACGTGTATGCTAAGATTAGACCTCGAGGGCAGGATGTGGACTGGTATTACCTAGTGTGGAAACAGGAGGGGTCACCAAGACACAAGTTTATCAGCTGGCTCACTAGCAGAAATGTATTGCTTACAAAGGAAAAGCTGTATAGATGGAATGTTATCAATAATGGGAGCTGTGAAACCTGTGGCAGAGCTGCTGAATCAATGGATCATGTTATGGTTCAGTGCCAAATAGCAACTGAGTGCTGGAGGAAATTTTGAACTGGCTAGGTTGGTGTCATTAGAGCACAAACTGGATGCAGCTATTAGCATGGCTCATCAAGCACACCAAGAGAAGACAGGGGAGAGCTGGGTTGTTGAGAATGGCAGCTACTCTAGTGATATATGAACTTTGGTATTACAGAAACGAAGTTATCTTTCGAGGTAGGAGAGTGCAGGATCATGAGATTGTTAGGAAAATTATGTCCCATGTGAATATAAGAATCAGTCAAAGCAAAAGTTTCAGTAAGTATAGAACTAGCTTAGAGGAGCTTGATAGATAATTCCTATCCTCGTTTCCTCTGGCTCTTAGCTGGACGATCCTTGTATGATCATTTTGGTTATTAATGAAACCTTATTAATTACCAAAAAAAATAAAAAAATTAATAATAATAATAGTATTAATAATAATGATGATGATGATGATGATAATAACACCACACCTAACACCCTTAACCATTTTTGTCTCATACTTTTTTTTTACTTGAGAGATTCAACATTGAGAGACTTAAGGGATCAATTTCAACATATGGTTTACACATAAACATGACAAGTATGAATAGATCAATATTATGGATGAAGATCTACCATGCCTTAGTCACATCAAGATCCATCCTCACTATAGATACCCTTTATATTTTTTTCCTCTCTCTTAGATTCATGGCTACAAATGAATAGAAACACCCATAGTGTATTGATCACCCGTTTCATGGGTATTGTTCATTCCCACGAGCAGTGGGTCCTTCTGAGTTGGTGCAGGTAGGAGATGTCACCTACGACGATTTTGATGCCTTTGATGCATTGGGTGGGATTGAATGATGGCTTATTGGACTTGTCCTAGAGTTCAAGGGAGTATTGTCTGGACTCACTTTATTTTGTTTTTCTCACCATTGTATTGGTCGTTTTATATCCCCATAAGGGCCTTGTTAATGTACTCATTTTCTATCTTTGTATTGACTCTGACTTTACACACTCTATTTTATTTATAAATTGTTAGAAAACATCGTGGTTTTATCTCCTACTCATATTTAATGTCTTTTAAATTTTCTAGCCTTGTAGTTGGTATGAGATTGGCCAAAGGTTAGTCTTGTACCGATCACGGTGGTAACACCCCCTATTTTAATGTATGGTTTCTGTGCAAAAGAAAATTTTCAACAGTAAAATTTAGGGGTATTACAAGTTGGTATCAGAGCGTTGGATCTGGTAACCATTATTTATTTTCAAAGAAATTTTTGATCAACAAGTTTTTCCCAGATTTTGAAATGTTTTGTGCTCTAAATAGGTCATCTGTACTAAAAAATCTATGTTTGGAATCACATTGAGGAAACAAAAGGGTAGACTAGAAATTTTCTAGAAGAAAATTAATATGTGATAACTACATCAAACCAATATGTTCTCTCCTAACACGTCTTTTCTCTTGCAACTGAGTTTCATGATGAACAAAAGGGTTGGACGACTAGAGGAGGCCTTCGAGGCCTTCATGGAGTTCATTCAGCGCCAGCCCCGAGTGCTAACCCTGCACCCCCATCACTCCAAGGGAACTGGAGAGGATTAGCTCTAGAGGGTCATCAGACATCATCCTCTATTGTATGCTGGCGAGGAGGACTCGGTGATTCTCGAAGGGTGAATTCGAGATATGGATTGCACCTTCGAAGCTGTGGACTGCCCTCCCACCAAGCAACCCAACATAACAGCTTTCTTCTTGAGAGGTATAGTAGACACCTGGTGGGTGGAATACCTGGTAGACGTTTAAGACCGCCTTGCGCTCTAGATTTTATCTAGAGAGCTCGAAGAGGAACAAGCTCAATAAGTTCATGCAGCTCACCCAGAGCAACATGATGGTCCGACAATACTATGCTTGCTTCACCGAGCTGATTCGGTTTTCCCCAGGGTTCGCCACTAGTGAGCCCATGGTGTTATTTTAGTTAGAGCAGGGGATGAACTTTAGAATTCGCCGCATGATGAGAGTAGTGGCCTTCATAGACTTGGTCACCCTGCATGAGCGCGCTTGTATTGCAGTCACTCTGGTCTAGAAGTAGGCCACTATCCTAGGGAAGAGGAAATTAGAAGGCCAGAACTCTGGGAGCAGAACCCAGCCACTAGTAGGAGGACCTTGAAAACACCAGTAGAGGGATCAAATTGGAGGCTAAGGACCACTGAGGGGGGCCTCATGTAGACTATGTGGCTGGAGCCACCTGGACAGAAATTATGGAGGTAGACTTGTGACTTTCCTGAACTGTGGTAAGTTGGGCCATCGAGTGTTCGAGTGTTTGGGACCGCAACATCCCTAGTAGTTCTAGAGTAGATAGTACCAATAGAGGGGACCCATGATTCCCCAACAACAGGCCTACCAGCAGCACATTCAGACCACATCCCCAATTCTAGTAGCAAGCACCTATCCCAGCCAGTGCACTAGTTTGGGATGCCAAGGGAAGGCCTCAGGGATCATGGCCTATCCCTCAGAGGGGAGGTCAGTCAGGCGAGCGCCTGAATATGATAAGCTAGGTAGAGGCTGATCACCAACTAGACATTATCATTGGTATGCTCACCATACTATCCTTGTCTGTGCATGTTCTCTTCGATTTGGGTGCATCTCTATCTTTCGTGTCCACTACATTTTGTTGCTAAGGCTGAGCTATCACCATCTGCTAGCGTAACGTTGTCTGTGATGCTTCATTCGGGTGATAGGATGGATTTTACTAAGTTATTTTCAGATGTGAGCTTAGTCATAGGTGGGGTAAACTTCTTAGTGGACCTGATCGCGATGGATTTACAGGAATTTGACGTGATTCTTGGGATGGATATGTTAGGAAGGTATCGAACAATGATCGACTATGCTCAAGAGCGTGTGATATTACGAGGCCCGAAGGGTAATAGGGTTTCGTATAGGAAGACCAAGCCTAAGCCCACTACCAAGGCAATGTTTGTAGTTACCCTACACTCCTTGGTTCAGAAGGGGTACCCACTATACCTATGTAGTGTGCAAGAATTGAACAAGGACTTATCAGCTCTAACGGGAATTTCGGTGGTCAAAGAATTTCTAGATATGTTCCTAAAGGAAATACTGGGTATGCCCCTAGTTTAGGAGATCGACTTCACCATCAAGTTAGTGTCGGGAGCTGAGCTTGTGTTAAAGGCACCCAACCAAATGGCGCCTGTTGAGTTGGAGGAATTGTTAGAGCATGGGTACATTCGACCAAGTGTGTCACCTTAGGGAGCACCGGTCTTGTTTGTGAAGAAAAAATATGGAAGCCTCCATCTCTACATAGACTATCGGGGGCTAAATTAGTTGATTGTGAAGAACCGGTACCCGCTTCCAAGGATTGATGATCTCTTCGACCAGTTGAGGAGTGCCACAATTTTCTCTAAGATCTACCTAGGATCGGGATACCATCAGTTGCTGATAGCAGATGTTGACATTATGAAGACCGCCTTCTGGACTCGATATGGGATCACCAATGCTCCTGCGGTGTTCATCGACGACATCCTAGTTTACTCCCGAGGGAATGGGGAGCATGAGAAGCACCTTCGCGCGCATTTTGACCTTGCTAAGAGAGCACTATTTGTATGAAAAGGTGTCTGAGTACGGATTTTGGCTTCAGGAATTAGCCTTCCTTGGACATATAGTGTCAGTTGGGGGAGTGTCTGTTGACCTAGCAAAGATTGTGGCAATAATAGAGTGGAAGCCTCCCACAAACATAGCAGAGGTTTTGAGTTTACTGGGACTGGCCGAGTACTACAAACGGTTCGTGCAGAACTTCTCCAAGATTGCCCGTCCTCTAACTAACCTCTTGAAGAAGACCACCAAGTTTTAGTGGAATGAGTCTTGTGATGGAGCCTTCTAGGAATTAAAGAGGCGGTTGACCACAATGCCTATCCTGACTCTACTAGAGGGTTCAGATGGGTTTGAGGTTTATAGTGATTCATCCAAACACGGACTTGGTTGTGTGTTGATGCAGAATGGCAGAGTAGTTACGTATGCCTCTTGACAGTTGAAGCGGCATGAGCAGAACTACCCGACACATGACTTGGAGTTAGCCACAATAGTTTTTGCCTTGAAGATTTGGAGGCACTATTTCTACGGGGCAAAGTGTAAGTTCTTTATAGATTACAAGAGCCTCAAGTACATCTTCTCCCAAAAAGAAATGAACATAAGGCAAAGGAGGTGGTTGGAGCTAGTCAAGGACTACGACATTGGGTTGACCTATCATGAGGGTAAGGCTAACGTGGTTGTAGATGCCATGCAGTACAAAGACCACGCACTCTGAGAATTTCTGTATAGTTGCTGACCAGATGATGGAGGAATTATCCGGCCTGGATATTGAGTTGATTTAGTAGGGCGACCTTGAGGTCTGCATAAGCATCCTAACCATCACTCCCACAATTTTTGAGTCGGCCAAGCCGGAGATGCCAATCTCAATAGGATCCATTGGAAGTTACATGAAGGCCAAGCAGAAGGATCCCAGGCTCACGAGGATGATAGCCTTCGTTATAAGGGGCGCTAGTGCATACCGTAGGGATGTCTAGAGTTGAAGTGTCGTATCATGGAAGAGCGACACCAGACCCCTTACTCGGTCCACCTCAGGAGGGGACAATTGTATAAGGACCTCAATAAAGTGTATTGGTGGCATCGTATGAAGAAAAAAGTGGCCGAGTTCATGTCCCAGTGTCTGATCTGTTAGAAGGTCAAGATTGAGCACCGAAGACCTACAGGTCTATTTTATCCTTTAGAAGTGTCAAGATGGAAGTGGGATTCAATCTCCATGGACTTTTTTAGTGGGTTGCCAAGGACTCAGAGCGGTTGTGACACTATTTGGGTCATCGTGGATAGATTGACCAAGTCGGCCATGTTTATTCCAATGAAGTCCACGTGGAGCATGGATCAGCTAGCCAATGCTTACATGAAGTACGTAGTTAGTTGGCACAGGGTTCCAGAGGATATTGTATCAGACATGGATTTGAGGTTCCTCTCTCATTTCTAGGGGAAGCTATAGGAATTCCTAGGGACGAAATTAAAGATGAGTACAACCTTCCATCCCGCCACATATGGACAGACAGAGAGGACTATACAAACATTAGAGGACATGCTAAGGGCCTGTATACTGAATTTTCAGGGTTGTTGGGAAGAGCACATGTGTTTAATAGAATTTTTGTACAAAAACAACTACCATGCTAGTATAGGGATGGCTCCCTTCGAAGCATTATATGGACGGAAGTGTAGGACCCCCTTGTGCTAGAGTAACATTAGCGAGATAGTGGTGTTGGGACCTGAGATGATTAGGGAGATGGCTAGGCAGATTCGTTAGATTCAGGATCAGATGAGGGTGGCTCAGAGTAGGCAAAAGAGTTATGCTGATAAGAAGCGCCAGAGTAGTGGCTTTGAGCCTGGGGAAAAAGTTTTGCTAAGGGTTTTCCCCACTAAGGGCGTGTAGAGATTTGGTAGAAAGGGCAAGCTAAGCCCGAGATCCATTGAACCCTATAATATCTTAGAGTGGGTTGGAGAGGTTGCATGCCGGTTGGCACCAGATTTGGCTTGAGTTCACAAAGTGTTGTGCATCTCGCAGTTGTAGAAATACACTGCTAACCCTTCCCATATGATCCAACTTGACGAGGTCGAACTTGATGATTCCCTGACCTATGAGGAGCGACCTATGTGGATCCTTGACACTAAGCTCTGCAAGACCCGCACGAGTACGGTCCCTCTTGTGAAGATTCTTTGGAGCCACCATAGAACCAAAGAATCTACTTGAAAAGCTGAGAAGGTCATGTGCGAGACATATCCAAAACTCTTCATTGTAGGTACTATAACACCCCAAAATTCACTACTTTTTTTTTAGGCGGAAGAAATTACAATAGAAATATTTAAATTAAAACATGTGAATTCTGATGATGTTACCGCTACACTTAGTACCAGACCAGTTCTCTCCGACCGTTTCAGTACCAAGTGCTAAGGCTAAATAAAAGATTAATATTAAACTCAAACAAAGAGTTCATAAAATTAATTAAAAGATCATAACAAAAAAATCAGAGTACGCATAAAAGTTTATAAACAATAATAAGATAGAAATTAGAGTGTGAAATCAAAATTTCTCAGAGGGAATAATCTTACAATCCATAAAAGTTTTATTTGAAATACTTAATACAAGTAATGAATCGAAAAGGGTAAATCCGATACAAAAGAAATAGTAGAAGAAGATAAAATAACAAGAAGAGTAAATACGACCACGACACTCTCAAACTTTGAGCCAAAACATGCTCAACACACAGCCCCGCCTAGTGTCTCGCCCACCTGCACAAAGTCAGAAAGGCATATTACTCGTGGGAATGAGCAGCACCCATGAAAAGGGTGATCAGTACGCTAAGTACTAAGCAAGGTAATCGAGCACTAAGGCCAACACAAAATATCACATAAATAATGCAAAAGAATTAAAAGAGTATAATCCATCACGATAACATAATAACGAACAATCATTCAGGTAGATACATAAAGGCCCATTTATAATCTGGATTAATTACTTAATTAATCTCTGATCAGAAATCGATTCACACCATACTTTTTATCAAATCCATGCGAGTATAGGAACACCCCACGATTATAACTGGTGGGTCGGTCACACATAGAGCTTCATGCCCTATCCACTATTATAACTGGTAGATCGGTCACATATAGGGTAAAAACCCTATCCACTATTATAACCGGTGTATTGATCACACATAGGGTGAAAACCCTAACCACTATTCCTAACCGGTAGATCAGTTAGGCTCCTACTCGCATAGTATTCCACTATAAGTAATTAGTATCTTTTAAGTGCCTTAGCAAAACTCTGGTTTGTGTTTATTGAGCTCGCGATCCCCCACTATTATAACCGATGGGCCGGTCACACATAGAGCATCATGCCCTAACCACTATTATAACCGATTGATCGGTCGCATATAGGGTAAAATCCTAACCACTATTATAACCGATGGATCGGTCACACATAGGGTAAAAAGCCAAACCAATATTCCTAACCGGTGGATCGGCTGGACCTGTCTCAATATCTTCCACTTTAAGTTATTAATGTATTAATTATCTTATTCAGAAGCTTTCATTCTAGACATGCATGAATCATTCCCTTTACACTTCACACTTCACAAATCATAGATTCTATATTCATCATCATACTTTATTCACCAAGTACACACGTGCTACCACCGAACCCTAGTTAGCCATATCCAAACCTTAGTTAACCACAACAATCCATCACTCCAAACCCTAGTTATCCACAACCAACCATAGTTAACCACTCCAAACCTTAGTTAATCACAACAACCCATAATTAGCCACTCCAAATCCTAGTTAATCACAACAACCCATAGTTAATCACTCCAAACCCTAACTTAGTCTCCTACGTACCCTTATATTATTCCACGTACTATTTTTCATCGAAAGTGTTCCAACACCCAAACAATACTTACATTACCTTCCTCAAATCCTAAATCAACTTTTCATACGTAAATTTCACTCCCATGCAACCTTTTGAATTTTTCATGTAGAACCCTAAGCTCCCACGTGAAACCCTAGACTCAACCATGCAAACCCTAGATCCATCCATGCAAAACCCTAGATTCCACCAAACAAAACCCTAGCTTCCTCCTTGCAAAACCCAATATTCAATCCGCACAAAACCCAAGGTTTCTCCATACAAAACCCTAAATTCAATCCATACAACCATAGAAATTTTCCTATATTACACCATAGATTAGATTATTCCATGTTACACCATAGATTAAATTCTCCCATATAAAACCATAAATTAGATTCTCCCATATAAAACCATAAATTAGATTCTCCCATATAAAACCATAAATTAAATTCTCCCATATAAAATCATAAATTAAATTCTCCCACATGAAACCCTAAATTTCTCATTTTATTCTTCCACTCATGGATCATTAGAATACTTAGATCAACTCACATCTCTTGGTCAACTTATTTCCCCCATAGTCAACTTACTCCCCTTTGGTCAAAACATCTCCCACTTTCCATTTTCAACCTTTTTCCCACACAATACCACTTTTATACATCCTCACATGCATGTCTAAAAGGTCACAAATCATTTATCACATATACATAATACACATGCTATGTAAATACACAAAAACATACTTCAACTCCACATCATACCACATACGAAATAATTAATAATGATAAACATAGAATACATAGCATATGAAACACATAATGCACATAAACACACAAAGGCCTTAGTAATACCCTTACCTAAAACGAAACCGGTCTTGGAGCACACTCCTATGCCTCCTTAGGGTTTTGATAAAATAATAACATATTAATAAAAATAAAATTAACTAATTACTAACTTTGCTAAAGATATAGAAATAATAGTAATATTATAAAAGTTGATAATATAAGGTTGAAGACTTTACCATAATAATAATAATAATGATATTAAAAATAATAATAACAAAGATACTAAAATTAATAAGAGTGATAATATTAATAAGAATAAGAATAATAATAGTAAAATAATACTAATAAGAATAATGAATGCTAATGATAAAAATAATGATAATAATAATAATAATAATAATACTTGATATTTATAATACCACTACTATAATTCAAAATAGGCACAATAGGGTTTCAGCCCTATATAAAATAATAATAATAATAATAATAATAATAATAATAATAATAATAACAATAATAATAATAGCAACACTAATGGTAAAATATTTGTAATAATAATAATAATAACAATTTTGAAATAGTAATAATAATAATAATAATCACATAATAATAATAATAATAATAATAGAAATAATAAGAGTAATAATGATAAAATCAAAATAAAAATTACAATAGGGCTTCAGCCCTCAACATAAATAAAAATAAAAACATTAGTACTACTACTAATAATAATATATATTAATAATAGAAATAATAATAATAATAATAATAATAATAATAATAATAATAATAATAATGATAACAATAATAGTATCTATATTCAAATAAATAAAATAAAATAAATTAAGGCTTATAAAAAATAGGGATAAGGGTTGAGAGGATTTACGGTTCAACCTTAGGTTGGAGGTGACAGGCGCCGTCGGTGGTGGTGCACAGCGGCGGTAGCGGTGGCCCGAAAAAGAGAAGAAAAAGGGAAAATTTGAAGGCTAGGAACAAAATGGGGAGAATAAATGTGGAAGTAAGGGTGATTATGGTTGCCTAGAAGGAGAGGAACAGAATGGAGGTGGTGGCACAACCAAAGGTAGCGGTGGTGGCCAAATGGGGAAGAAGGAGAGAAAGAGAGGATGAGAGGGAGGAAGGGGAAAAGAAAGGTGGGGGAATGTAGAGGGTGGTCTGTAGAATAATTTTGGAGGTGAAAGAAGTGGCGGAAGCAGCAAAAGAGGTGGCGAAGGGTGGTTCAAAGGGCGGCAGAGGTTGAAGAGATGGTTGATTGGGAAGCAACTTTGCATAGTTTGGGTGGCTTGTGCAGGAAGAATCAAGGGGGATGGGTGGTTTGGTTAGCTAGAGGGCGGTTCAAGGATGAGTTTGGTGGGAAGAGAGGGCAGCGTAGTTAGCCGACGGCGGCGAACGAGGCGTATGAAGGGGTGGCAGTGGCAAGGTCGGGAAATTTTGGGTAGGAATTAAAAGCTCGATACAAGGCAGCTTATGAGGGTATTTATATATTTTAGAAGGGAGTTTAGGGTTATGTGGGTTGGCTACGGGGTAAGGTAGGTAGGGTTAGGGTCACTAGCGGCGAGGTTGG
Source organism: Tamarix austromongolica (assembly GCA_039764185.1). Taxonomy (NCBI): domain Eukaryota; kingdom Viridiplantae; phylum Streptophyta; class Magnoliopsida; order Caryophyllales; family Tamaricaceae; genus Tamarix; species Tamarix austromongolica. The sequence continues at coordinate 59,677,229 of CM077808.1, read as the reverse complement.
CCGGCAGAAATCAAAATGAGGCAAGGTAGGGTGTTACGCAAGAAAAAGGGAAGGGATCGCGCAAGAAGGGGGAGATTTGGTTGGGTTGATGAGGCTGATGAATCAGCGAGGGAGAGAGAAGAAAGATTGGCCGGATCAACAACGAAGTTGGCGGCGAAAATCCAGGGCAGGGCGGCAGTTGCAAGTCGGCATCGACGAGGGAAGAAGGAAGAAGAAGATAGGGGCTGGACCGGGTAGTCCAGAAGAAAAAGAAAGAAAGGGAAAAGGGGAAAAGAACCGGGTCGGACGCAAGGCTAATGTTTTTTAAATAAAACGACGCGTTTTGGGGAAATAAAGGATGAGGAGAGGTGTTTCGGAGTCGGGTCGCACTGAAGGAGAAACAGACGGGGATTTGGGCCACAGAAAGGAAAAGAGAAGAAGAGAAGAAGGACTTGGGCCGCTGGGCTGGCCCAGATCGGGGAGGGGAGGAAGAAAAAAGAAAAGAAGAAGAAAGAAAAAGAAAGGAAAAGGGAAAATGGAAAAATAATGGGTTAGCTTAATTAAATTAATTGGGATATTTAAAAATAATAATATTTAAATAAAATAATATTTAAATCCCTTTTTAGGCTAATTTAGGGTTTTTAAAAAGGTTTTCCATAAATTCCATTTTAATTAGCAAATTCTCTAATTTTCTCAAATTAAATTATTTATAAAATTCATATTAATTTGGAACTATTTTCTCCTTCTTATTTTAAATAAAATAATTTTTTTAATTAATTTCTAAAATAAAATCCTTAATTAGCTAAAATACCCAAATTTCTCCTAATTAAAATACTTATAAATTTCTTCTTAAATTTCCCTAATTAATTCCTTTTATTTTAATAAAAATAACTTATTTAAATAATTTTCCTAATAAAACCTTATTTAACTATAATTAATAAAATTATAATTTTTGGGACATTTCAGGTACGATAGTCCTTAGTAAACCCCTTTTTGTTTAAGGGGGTAGTAGCATCGCGATTCGTACTTCTATTATCTCAATCAGCTTAGAACTTCTTTTCCTTATTCTCTATTCCCCGAAATTTATCTAGTGAACGAAGTCTTTCTTTAAAGGGGTAGTGTTGTAATACCCCAAAACCTTAATTTAGAAATTAATACTTACCCTCCTTGCAACCCTGCCAAAACCACCCTTTGCCCCTTGCAAAGATGCACACCTGCATCAGCCTGCCACCACCGGCCAACCACCTTCCCCTCCCACTCCCTTATTCTCATCCTCTTTTGTCTTCTTCTCCTCCCCACGCCTATAAATACCCCAGCCCTTATCCTCCTTCCTCTTCTTTTTTCTCTGCCCGAAAATTCTTGAAGCTTCCCTCCGCCGCCCCATCAGACGCAACCCCAACCGCCGTCATGCATTGTCGTCGTCCAAACTTCCACCCAACCTCTTCCCTACATTATTCTCCACCAAACAATACCACTCCCCGCCCCTAACTCCCCTTGCACATCCCGCCTTACTTGTATAAAGTGGGCAGCTCGAACTGCCCTTTGCACCTTGTTGTCACCCTATGCTACTTCCTCAGCCACAACCACCACCCCCACTACCTCCCTCTCAACCCAAAAAACCTTCCCCTACGTCCCTATAACCTTCCTTTACCCTTTCTCCCCCTCCTTCCTCCTCCTTTCTCCACCTCCACCTTTGGCTATTATAGGAGCCACCACCTTCGCCGCTGCCTTGGCATGCCGCCACCGCAACCCTCCTAGTCTATGAAACCTACCACCTCACAATCACCATCTCCCTTCCCCTTTTCCAACCCCAAAGTTGGTTCTTTTTAAATCACCACCACTCTCGCCGCCCGCTGCCGCCGCCACCCTAGCTGCCACCTCCACCCCTGATTGTACCCTAACCTTTGCTCCTACTCAAGTATAAATTATTTTGTATAATTGTTTTTTTAGTCTTATTATCATTATCATTATCATTATCATTATCATTATTATTATTATTATTACTACTACTACTACTACTACTACTACTACTACTACTACTACTACTACTACTACTACTACTACTACTACTACTACTACTATTTTTGTCATTGTTATTATTATCATCATTAATACTATTAATCTTATTATGATTACTAATACTACTATTATTATTGTTAGTATCATTTATAATACTAATATTATTATTATTATCATTACAAGTATTATTCTTTTACTAATAATTAGTTAGGGGATAATAGAGGAAATAAGAGGGAAGTTAACATTAGTGTTCCACTCTTATAGGTGAACCAAACCCTTCCCTTAAAGAGGTGTAGGAGTCGTGCTCCAAGCCCGGTATCGATATAGGTAAGGATGTGGTTAATGCCAAAGTATGTGTTATTTGTTTATGTGTGTTTGGTTATATGCTTGTATCCTATGTGGTTATGGATTATATGCTTGTAGTGCAACTTGCTAAGCGTGGAGCTAAAGTAAGTTGTATGTGCTATGACATGTGTAATATGGTGATATGACTTGTATTTTATGTTATGCATTATGTTTTGTTGCCCTATATGATATGCATGCTAGGAGTCATTAGGTGGTATGATGAGGTCGTGGGGAGATAAAAAAAAAAGTAAAGAAAGTGAAGTAATTAGAGGGAAGTGAGAAATGCCTCATCACCTTATAACTTATGGGTGGATAAATAAAAGGATAATATGAATAAATCTTGCATGGGAAGTGTTAGTCTTTACATGGGGTGGTTAGTCTTTGCATGGAGGTAACATTTTATGGGAAAAGGTGATTTAAGGGTTAAAAATGGTGAGGGAAGAGTATTTTGGGTGATTGGAGTCCATGAGTGAAAAATAGTACGTGGGTTGGTATGAGTCTACATGGGGAACTTAACTAGGGTTTGTGTAAAAAGAAAAAAACCCTAAGTGGGGGAAGTATGTGGAAGAGAGAGTTGATGGTAAATGGTTGGAGTGTGGGTTGAGACTGGAAGGGTGTCACATGAAGGGGGGAAATTAGTCAAGTGGAAAGGAGTGTGGAGTGTATAGGCGATGAGGGGACGACATAGAAGAAAGGAGAGGTACTAGGGTTTGGGGTGGCTAACTAGGGTTTTCATGATCATATGTGAAGAATGGGAAGTAAGGTTGTGATGTTGGTTGTGGATTGAGTGGGGCAATGGTGTTGGAAGTAAAGGGAGCATGGGTCATGTATGATAAGTAGAGGTTAGGCCACATAGGCTAGATTAGGGTTTCGAAGGGAAACCCTAGAGGGCAATGGTGAGTTGAAGCGGAGATATGGGAAAGTGGACCTTGACCCACGTACATAGGAGTTTGGGTTTTTCATAGTGAGTAAGGGAAAAGTGGGGTGATGTTTGGGAGTATTATGATGCATAGAAGTCCCAAGATATAGGACGGGGCTTTTCAAAAGAGTAGGGGTGAAAGGGGTGAGAATGGGAAGTCCCAAGATGTCCGGTAAGAATGTACCTGTTAAATACGACATGAATAAGAGACTAAATATTTAAAGTGAAAGATTATTGAGCTGAGCCCAGACTAGTCCACCGGCGATAATAGTGGTCAGGTGCATTATACCCTAGAGACCGATCCACCGACAAATAATAGTGGCTAGGCGCATTCTTCCCTAGATGTTTCTGGTCCACCGACTATAATAGTGGGGGATCCCGATCTCAGTAAACCAAACCTTAATGATAATAAGTCATGGAAAAAATACTAATTATATATAGTGGAATACCATGAGAGTCAGAGCCAGACCGGTCCACTGATGATAATAGTGGTCAGATGCCTTGTGCCCTGAAGACTGATTCATTGGCAAATAATAGTGGCTAGGAGCGTTCTACCCTAGATGTTTCCAGTCCACCAGCTATAAAAGTAGGGTTTCCGTACATGCATGGATCTAAATTGAGAGTTGCATGAAAATAGAGAGATGTCACCTACGATGATTTTAACGCCTTCAATGCATTAGGCGAGACTGAGTGATGGTCTTTTGGTCTTATCCTAGGGTTCAAGGGAGTGTTGTCCGGACTCACTTTAATTTGTTTTTCTCACTATTGTATAGATCGTTTTATTTCCCCAAAGAGGCCTCGTTAATGTACTCATTTTCTATCTTTGTATAGACTCTAACTTTGCGCACTTTATTTTATTTATAAATTGTTAAAAATATAGTGGTTTTATCTCCTACTCAAATTTAATGTCTTTCCAATTTTCTAGCCTTGTGGTTGGTATGAGATTCATTGGGGGTCAGTGTAATACCCCAAATTGAGCGAAGTGTTATAAGGATTGATTTGGCTACTTATATCAACATGGTATACCATCCTTTTGGTGATTCCATCCTAAGAACTCCACAGTTAAGCGTGCTAGCCGTGGAGCAATTTTAGGATGGGTGACCTTCTAGGAAGTTTCAGAATTTTTTTGAAATTTTCTCAGAAAGCATGTGAGTGAGGACAAAGCGTGCTGAAAGGACTCGTGTTGATCTGTGGGGTCAGCCGATTAATCCGAAAGCGCTCCAAGGTAGCCCCCGCATGGTTGTATTGACTCGGGGTGTTACAGTCAGTCTTGTACTAATCACGGCGGTAACACCTCCTGTTTTAGTGTATGTTTTCGTGTAAACAAAAATTTTCAACTGTAAAATTTGGGGTTGTTACATAGGGATGGAAATTTTTCTCGTGGGTTCAGGGCCCATCGGGGATTCCCCGTTCAGGTTCGGGTTCGGGGAGAGAATTTGGGGATTGGGTTCGGGTTTAGGGATTCTTAACTGGAATTTTTTCGGGGATGGAGCAGGGACAGGTTTGGGGTCCCCATCCCCGAACCCACCCCGAATAATTTTTTTATATAATTATATATACATATATATATAAATTTTTATAGAATATAAATTAAAAGTATAATATAAAAAAAGGGTTTGAGGATTGGGGATCGGGTCGGGTTTGGGGATAATTTTTCTTATCGGGTTCAGGGATGGGGATGGGGATGGGGTCCCCATCCCCAACCCGTCCAGTTGCCATTCCTAGTGTTACAATGGAGGTAAGCGCAAAGCTAAAGAACTTGATAATTTTATCTGGATGGTAGAAAGATATATGCGTCATGTAGATATGGATGATGATGCTGAAAAGATTGATACCGTAAGCACGATGCTATGCTATGGTGGAGACATCATAGCGATGAGGTTGAAAAGGGTGTGGTGACTATCAATACATGAGAGGAATCCAATAAATATCTTAAGGCCCATTTCTATCCCATGAACATGGAGGAGGATACGGTTAAGAAGTTAAGGAGCTTAAAGTGAACCAATAATACCAAGGACTATATCAAATATAGCTCCTTGATGCTCGAGATATCGAACATGTCAGAGAAGAACCGACTCTTCTACTTCATGGATGGGTTAGAAACTTGGGTGGAGCAAGAGTTGAGGCGTCGTAATGTCCAAGACCTTTCTTTGGCCATAAGAGAGGCGGATTCCCTCATCAAGTTCAAGAAGGAGAAGAAAGATAAGTCAAAGAAGGGTGGTCCATACAAAGGTGGGGGAGAAAAATCACATAAGGAAGGAGACCCATCCAAGTGAAAGGGAAAGCATGAAGGGGGCAAGGACCACCCCAAGAAAAGAATGTGTCTCATCTGTCAAGGGGAGCACATATCCTTCCAGTGTCGCAAGAGAAAATAGTTGAATGCCCTTATCAGTTCCCTTAAAGAAGAAGGGACGCCCGTCCAGTGAGAAGGAAGTTAAGATGGGATCAATGTGCTTTGTGAGCTCACTCAAGGCTAGGATTAAGGAGGAGCCCAAGGTGATGGTCAAGGATATGGAGGTGCCAAAGGCCTTGAAAGGCTTGGTAATAGCCTTAGTGTTAGAAAGGATGACTTACTTAGCACTAAAGGAGTTGTGTTTCTAAGTGCCACACGAGAAAGACTTAGGTGAAAGAAGTTACCTCGTAACAATATGGAGCATTTGATGTTGGACTTCCACAATTTACTCTTTTCGCGAGTATGAAAAGCTTTTTCCTCTCTCTAGTATTTAGCTTGTTTTTATTCCCATCTTGTATCTTATATCATAACATTTACTTTTAATCTCTTATAAATTGGATTCACTTGTACCATTTATTTTTTCATGTTTGTAATTAACTTGTTGGTACCGAAGAGGTCTTCAGTTGTGGTGCAATTTTTTTCTTTCATTGTTTTCTTTAATTTATTGATAAGCTGATGGGGAAGTTTTTGAGAGGGAACTACATGCTCCAAGTAACTCTCCTTTTGTATACTAGTTTATGCCTGTAATTTTTTAGATCTATAATTCTTTTAATACTATTTGGATTTTTACTTTTTATGCTAAATCCCATCTAGTTCTTAGTTTTAGATGCTTTGAGAAGTAAACAAACAAATCTTAGGAAAAATTGGGTATCCAAGCAAGCCTTTCTATTTTAGTAAAATCCCATATGTTTCTCTTTACTATTCAATTAGTCGCTCTCAATACCTATTTGAAAGGTAGCACACACATTGAAGAGATATTTGGGTATTCAAGCTTATTTTCATAATTTTTTTTATATTTTTGAATTTATCTTACCTTATGGTTATTAATCTTTTTCTTCATGTTAGTATGATATAATATCATATAATTTATTAATTTCACATGTGGTTATTCACTAATTTTATGGTTTTGAATAATGAATAAGTAATAAAATTGTATGCCTCATATATATGTTATTTCATCTATTCTTTTCAATAGCTATCTTTGTTCCTATTTTGGCATCTTCTATGTTTATATAGGTAAGTGAATGCATATTTTACTATTTGGATTTCAGCATTATTTTAGTGAGTAATTACCTTTTTATTTTAACAATACTTAATGAATATTGATATTTTATGTTTATTTATATATATAGTTGATTATCTAACTGAACCAATTCAATTTATTTTAATGTAGGTTCTGCAATATCTACATAACATGACAACAATAAAAATTATATTGGCATTATTTTTTTCATATCGATTAATTGATCTTACTTACTATTTGGTATGTTATGTGCTTATCTACTTATGATTATAATTTATGTTGTCTTGGATATGGTGATATGATAAAATATTTCTTATTTATAGCCTAGGTACTATTATCTGATGTGTTGCAATTGCCATGTTTAAGTATATACATGATTATAATAGAGTTGCACATGATTATTATTTTCTCTTAATAATCTATTTATGATTACATTTTATTACGTTTTACCTCTAGTGAGATGATAAAATACTTATTTATAGTGGAGGTACAATTCTCATATGTGTTCTAATTGCCATGGTTATGTCTGTAACTAATGTTACTCTTATTTGCACATGATGATCATTATCTATAATAATGCTATCACAAATGCTGTATAATTCAATATAAAAAAAAATCATTTAGAATTGAATATTGATAATTTCATAGTTAAGTACCTATTGATATATCTTCTCTTGATCTTTTTCCTCTAATTGTAGTTGATGATGTTAATTTCTTTATTTTTACCTCTTGTATATGAACTTTTCTCTTCTACACGATGTAAAAGCATGTTAATAGTTAGTAAATTGAATAAAGAGTAGTATAATATGAAATTAATGTAATTGTCAATATGTAATGAACATTGAATTGCTTGAGAAGTTGAATTTCATGTGAATGTGTTAAAGATTATTTTGTGCTATAGATTTTTATTGCTCATCTGGTAATTGTATGTTGTTTGTGTGAAAATTTTGAATTGAAAATGAAGAGGAAAATTTTAGCAACTGAGATGAATAAAGTATAGTTTTTAGTATTTTTAGATAATTTCATGATAACATTTAGTTTAAACACATGAGAATTGAAATTTGGGAATAATACATTTTCAATGCATCTTCAAATTAGTTATGTTATGTTTTGAATCCAAATCAAATAAAAGAAACACAGTATTGATCATATCAACTCTTTATTTTAAAATGAATCAACTTATATTGTACATTATTAATGACTGATAATATAAAAATTTAGCATATTAACAAATTATTTTTTTTTATTAAAACTCTATGTGTACCGTCTAATTGAAACTCAACCCATTTATTGCTTGTAAATTATTTAAAAAGATTGTTTAAAATTTTAACTACCACCATAGCTACTTATTTTTTTAAAAACAATTATTAAATATTTTAGGTTATAAAAATATTATTGTAAGTTATTTAATGAAAAGATTCTCATCTTCCATCATATTTGACCCTAAGGAAGGGACAGTGATGAAAAACCTTGATAGATAATATAACAACAATCAACAAATTTACGCTTGTGCTTTTTCTACAATTTTAAGATATTCCATGATTTTAATGTTCCTTAAAAAGCTAAGTGTGAATTGTTTATTGTTGTTTTCACATCTTTTGAGCCCCATACTTGTTGGATCAAAGACTGAACGATAAGCTAAAGAAATATGTTTGATTATAAATTTTCTTATGGTGTGTTTGATAGTGATGTAGGAGATCTTTAGATTTTGACTTAGAAATAATAATGAGGCAATGATGAATATTTTATGACAAAATTTATAATGTATGACTTTTAATTAATTATTAACCAAAAATGATGGATATTCATTTTTTATCCCTTTAAAAAATAAGTGTTTAGAAATATTTTTTGAAGGGAATAATCAGTTTTAAATTACCATTTATAAATTAATTGAATGTTAGACATTAGCCTATGATCATTAGTTGGTTAATAATATGCATCCTAAGCCTCAAAAATATCAAAGAAGTATTCTTTTTTGTTATTCAAACATGATATCGGTTTTTTATTCAAATATAAGAAATATATTTTTGGATATTAATTTTTTTTACTTGGTATAATGCTTCAATTACAAATTGAGATTTCTTATCAATAATAGATATAAAGCTATGTTATATGATGTGGAAACATAACATTCTACTCAATTACAGTGTTAACGATATTTTCACTCCCTATAATTTGCTTTATTTTAAGGGGAGAACTTGTGCTTCAATTGTATGATTCCTTGTTAATTAGTTGTCATTAGTATATTTGCATCATTTTTTATAGGGTTATTAATGTTCCTAATTACTTTTCCCCTTTAATTCATTGTTTTTAAGGTTGCTTTATGTTATTTATGCTGTAGACAATAATTAAATATTTCATAAAAATATGAAATGATAATATTTTGTTATATTGGGCATTAATAATCAAAACCCCTATTTTATTCTACTGCATGCCAACATTAATACTAATTGGTACATGAAAATTTAAAATGATAATCGTTTGTTACATACGGCATAAATAATCAAAACCCCTATTTTCATCTACTACATGCTAACGTTAATAATAATCTAATAATTGTTTGGTTTCTCAACCAAATCACGATTCCTTCAATGTTTGAAAATATTAATTATAAATACTAATTTAGAAAGTTTAAGTCATTAGATATCTCCTCAACACTTAGTTTTTTTTGTTATTACCAACCTAAAGTTTTTCTAATTTTACATTGACCTATATTTCTTCTTCTTAGGAGTTGTAGTGGAAATATTCCCATTCATACACCTTTTTCCTAAATATGCAATTTTACTCTTAGAATGACATGTTCCAATCTAAATTGGTGTACGTACTTCATTAGTTTAAGACTCCACCTTTACAAATGTAGAAAGAATTATCATGTTAAATATTACCTTCCTCAAATGCATTGTCTAGTTTAGAAAGTATATTTGAGTACTGACATATTCCATAATCTAACTTAAAATAATTGATTATATAATAATCACTTTGTATTAAGGAATAGGAATGTTAATGCTTTAGTAAAAACCTAACTATCAAAGTAACTTGGTCCATAATATTTGTAAACCAAAGCTTCATCCACACTTAGTTTAATAACTGAATATACCCCCACTTTTCTCCCTCACTTGGACTAAGAAAATAGCTTTAAATCTATTAGTTTTTCCAACTCTTTTGGTAGCTTTAAACATTCCACATATTCCTGAGTAGTTAAAAAGTGAATAAAATAAGGCATTTGAATAAAAAATGGTTATAGTAAAGTAATATTAAATTATAAATAACCTCTACATTACTTTCCCTAAGTTTCTATACCGACTTTCCTATCACCTATGTACATTCCTCATCTCAAAGCACTAGTAGGATGTTACCCTTTCCATCAACAACTTTAATTTACAACTTGTTCCTCAGACTTCCTTTATCATTTTTTTACACTTCTCATAGTAGAATGTTTTTCCAAAAACCTTGAGTTTATTCAAACATGTCTTACAGGCCATATAAAACCACTCACCTACTATTTATATTTCCGCGACCTGGACATTGATCCAAAAATCCCCCACCTATAACAAAATTGATTAATTGAGGTACAAATTAAAGAATCATCATTTTTTTAATTAAATTAAGTGCACCTCATTTTCTTGAACTTGATCAACTATTTTGAATATTTATCTCCCACTTGCAAGCTCCTCTATTATTTCTTGTGATGATAATGGTTGCTTCTATTCACAAATTGTAATTTGTGAAGATTGACCTTTGGGTAATCTGTGAATAAAATTTTGTTACGAATTTATATCTTATGTTCTTGTAAAAATAATAAAATGATATAAATTTTATTAAATATTTACCTTTTTTGAAGTCTTTAATCTAGTCTATAATAGTTACGAATTTGAATGAAAATGTTTTGATTTTCATCTAGTCTTTTGCCACTATAAAATTCTTGACATGGTATAATTCTCCTTTAATGAGTTTTGCTCTATATTGTTGAATCTCGGATTTCCTAATTGAAGCATAGACTCTAGTATCTTGTTTTATTTAAAGACCATAAATTGTCATGTATATTTACATATTACAAATTATAAATGTAAGGAAAGAATAAAGATCTGTCTGACAACTTACTTCAGAGTCATGAAATACATATTCTAAGCTATATGACTCATTTTTGTTGCCACATGAAGGCTTATCATAAAGCCTTATGAGTCTAAGCTTTACACACCAATTTCTTTTTGCAGGATGTATTTCATTAAGCATTGTGTACATCGTCATTGCTTTCAGATCTCATGAATCTACAAATAATGCTACCGTATAATGACGTAAAGTATAATGAACTAAGTTAGTTGCATATAATTTTGTGCATATTAGTCTGTATATCATAATATAAAGAACCAAGATAATTAGAGAAGTGGATAAACAATGTTACTTTCAGTTTCATATTACTTAGTTGTGCAAATATTTAAGAAAATATGACAAAAATGATGCATATTGTTATAAATTTGACAAAAATGATGAATTTCTTTTTTATATATACTGTTATAATTTCCTATTTTTATTATCAAGTTATGAAAATAAATAAGAAAAAGCATCTATAATATTTTTCTAAATATGTAAATGTGATATAAATATGATTATAACGAAAGACATACCTTATTTTAGTTGATTGCAAATCAACACACCACGACTTCTGAAACCAAAGTTAAATAAAATTTTCTAAGCACTACACAAATATTAAGAGGAGAAATAACTCTCTCTGATGGAACTAAAATAATGCGGAAAATTTTTATATAAACACGACAAACATATTTCTTATAATTTAAAACCATAGATTGTTAACCTGGCCTAAATTAATATTTTCCTGACCAATTAAAATTTTACACATGGCAGTCGGTAGTAAACGTGAATTGAGAGGGGGCTTGCATATTTTCTTCTTATATATAGTAAGATAGAGAGATACGAGTGAAAGAGAAGAATACACATCTACCAATGCTATAACTCACTCCTTTGTGAAAAAGATTATATATTTTCTACGAAAAGAATGTACATATTTATTTTTACTTATATTAGTATAAGGAACAGATGTATATAAATTAATACACATCTAACAATATTATAATTACACCTCATCCATGACACTAGTGAATATATTTGAAATAAGAATACACATCTTCTATGATAAGTATAGATACATTTTTTATGCTTACACATTTGAAAACAAGTACACATCCACTATTACTATAATACACATCTTTCAAATTGCACATCTTTCAGATACTAATTCACATCTTCTAGGACAAGAATATATATAGATATGTATATGGGACATAAATATGCACTTTTTCATTTTCTACATACACATATTTGAAAACAAATACACATCTGCCAATATTATAATACACATATTTCAAAATAAAAATACACATCTTTCATTAAAAGAATACTATTTTTTTCATAAAAGTGTAGCAGGGAAATATAAATATTTAAAAACAAATGCATGCCTAATTATAATACAATACACATTTTATATAAAGAAAATACATTAAAATTGAATATTTTCTTTTCTCACTCCATAAAAATAAAATCTTTTGGATGACCAAAGTTCAATCTACACCGGCCTTAGAAAAGGCAAATCACTCCATATATAGGACATAAAAATACACATATTTCATTAAAGTATCAACCCCATAAGTTCCATAAAAAGTTTAATGAAAGTACCATTTACGGGGTTGATACTTCAATGTTTAATATCTTAGAAAAGGATCTGGGCAAGATGATTTTGTTAGAATTGCAACTCGAGGTCATTTAACTTAGATACTCATCTTTCGGTTTGCATACTCTGGTACCACAAGATCTTGCAAATGGAGGCATGCAAAGTTTCAAGATTGACTAGCAAGTTATTTAATATAAAGCAAAGTCATATAGCTAGTTAATTTAGAGGATAGTATTTGGGTACATAGATTTTGATTATCTTGGACTTTGTATCAGAATTGAATTGCTTAATATAAAGTATTATTGAGATGTTGATCTACATATATCATAGCACATTAGTCGTTCTCAATCATTTTTGTTGTTATTATTACTCACTTACTCTTTCCTAAATTTTAGCATTTGGACGTCGTGTCTAATAGCTTTTAGCATGTTTGTCGTACATAGCGTACCAATTCTCATTTTAGATATATCGTATCATATTAAGAGTTATGGTTATCAACAAAAAACATTATTGACTAACCTAAATATATTATATTAAACATGTTGTCGCATTGTGTTAATGATAAAGAAACAAAGTAGGAAGAATAATTCTTATAAAAGATTATCATTGTTACAGAGATTGGCATCTGGTATTTATATGCAATGGACAATGGATTGGTTCAAGAATAACCATATCATAGTTAATTACCAAAACAGACTTAGCAAACCAATTCAGTTATGGCTAACTAATATAATCTAACACACCATATCATAGATACCTAATAAGGCATAATATATGTCGACTTGCTAATTAGTTCCTTGTGTTGCTGGGAAGGTAGTATCTTTGTGAATACATCTGCTAATTGAGAATGAATGGAAAGATAAGTCAATTGCAAAAGGTCATTTGTGATTTTCTCTTTAGTGAAGTTGATGAGGGACGAAGCCTAGATTTGTGACCACCACGGTTCTACCTAGATTGATTAAAGGAATGATTGTTCTTCTTAAACTGAGAAGATTAATAAGTAATGGGTCTGCGATGAGAGGCAACATTAGCAATTGGCTGTTGTTGTATTTGAGTTTGTTGAGATTCAAGTCGCATGTCATACACAAGTAAATGAGAATGAAAATCTTCCATGGAACATGCAGCTATGGTAGTAATAAGAGTAGTAACAAAAGGATCATATGTAGAGTCTAGCTCAACACGAATAATTTGTTGCAAATTAGCATCATCAATACAATGACCTGATGTAGCAAGATTATCGGCCAATTGTTTGGCATGGATAAAATACTTATTCATTGATTTATGACCTTTCTGGAGCATTTGAAGAGCATGACGAAGGTGCATGATTCTGGATTTGGATTTAGAAGTATAGGGTCTTTTGAGAGTAAGCCATATAGCTCTGGAAGTAGAGAGACTAACCACTTGGGTGAGAAGTAGTTTGGTAAAGGAAGAGAGAAGTCGAGCAAGGAGAACCTGATCTTTTTTATGCCAATGAAGATATGAAAGATTAATATCCGTGTTTGAAGATTGAAGATATTGAGAAGGGCATGGGGTAGAGCCATCAACAAAACTAGTAAGGCCATGGCCAATTAATAAGGGCTTATATTAGGTCAGGCAAAGGAGATAATTGGAGGAACCAAGTTCAATGGTAATGTGGTGCTGAAGATGAGTAAGAGGAAAGGAGGAAGAAGAGTCGACATTAGTGGCAAAAGAAGAAGTAGCCATGGAGAAGGTAATCAGCAGGATCGACACCTCTAATACCATATAAAAATATAATGAATGGTTTTACTCTGCTTTTTTTTTTCTTACATGCACGAGTATTACTACTTGATATATATATATATATAGGTAAACGATCATGTGCGGACCATTTCTACTGTACAAACGTAGGAACGGTTTTCAACCGTTGGATCTGAGATATCTTACGGTCGAAAACGCGTTCCTATTTTTGTTACTGTTCCTCACCTTTTCTTATCGTCCCGTCCCGTCCCGTTCCGCCCCGCTCCCCTGTCTGCATATCTAATCTCGACCCCCGACCCCCCTTCGCACTCCCTCTCGCTGCACCTCCCGCCTCCCGCTCTCTGCACCTCCCGCCTCCCGTCTCCCTCTCTGCACCTCTCGCCTCCCTCTCTGCACCTCCCGTCTCTCTCTCTCTCCATCGCACCCGTCTATGCATCTCTCCATCGCCATTTTTTCCCCTGTTCACTTCGAACATACCTCGCCTCCTCCATTCTTCAACACAACTGCGAATATACAATATTCCGCCGCACAGCGGACGTGGACAAGCACCACCAGTGGCGCAGCACAGCGGCAACGCGACCTGAGTACGAGCTCCACCGTTGCTGCAGCTAGAACAACTAACGCAGCAGTCAATCGCAACCTCCGCGACCGCCACCTCAGTGCACACCGTCGGTATAATTCCGACCTCTCTCATCTAATTCGTAAGTTTATTTACTTAATTTGGCTTTTCTTGTGCGGTTATTAATTTTTAATTTTATTTTTGTGCTGATTGTTCTGGTATTACCGATTGATTGTGTTAATTTTGGATTTAATTTTTATGCTGATTGGTCTGGTATTTCGAAGAGATTATTGTCAATTTGTTGTATATTTTGCGTAGTATATGCTGGTGTGGTGCTGTATTACCGATTGATGTCTGAATATTTGTTTCTTGTTCGGTAATCTCCATTATCAGCAACATCGAGCATCAGCTTGATTTTTTTTTGTGCCAAGTGATTTGTTCATGGGGTTATTCCTTTCAGTTATTGGTTGTCTCTTAGTATCTTTTCTATTAGTGACGTGGGGGCGGGGAAGTGGATAAATAGGGTTCGGGCGTGAGAGGGCAGGGGGATGGATTGCAAGGAAGTCTGTTAGAGGGAGGTGCCAGGGCCTCAAATACTTGGTTGTCCACATCCCCCACTACTGAAATCAATACAACTCCTTCATACTTTTCATTGTCTAATTTAATTCTTCCTTATGTTTGTTGATTGTTTTCTATTGTTTTTGTATTGTCAATACTTGGCTGTATGTTAGTCTAATTAATAGTTTTGTATTTTTTCTAGTGGCTGTATCTTTGGGTCGGTATTATTATATGGCTAATGTTGTCACTTATTTCTTTTGTTTGTTGGCCTGGGTTTAGGAATTGCATGCCGTTTCGTGACTCCTTTGCAAGGAATTGGTGCTCACGCAAAGACAGTTCAACCACAAGTTTGTGCACAAGACATTTCAGGGTTTAGGGTTTAGGGTTTAAGGTTTGGAATTTGGGGTTTGGGGTTTGGAGTTTAGGGTTTAGAGGGTTTGGGGCTTGGGGTTTAGGATTTAGAGGGTTTAGGGTTTAGGATTTAGAGGGTTTGAGGTTTATGGTATAGGATTTATAGGGTTTAGGGTTTGAGGTTTAGGGTTTAGAGGGTTTAGGGTTTAGGGTTTAGGGTTTAGAGTTTAGGGTTTAGGGTTTAGAGGGTTTGAGGTTTATGGTTTAGGGTTTAGAGGGTTTAGGGTTTGAGGTTTAGGGTTTAGGGTTTATGGGGTTTAGGGTTTAGAGGGTTTAGAGGGTTTAGGGTTTAGAGGTTTTAGGGTTTAGAGTGTAGGGTTTATGGTTTAGAGGGTTTAGGGTTTAGAGGGTTTAGAGGGTTTAGGGTTTAGGGTTTAGAGGGGTTAGGGTTTAGGGTTTAGAGGGTTTAGGGTTTGAGGTTTAGGGTTTAGAGGGTCTAGGGTTTAGGGTTTAGGGTTTAGAGGGTTTAGGGTTTAGGGTTTAGGCTTTAGAGGGTTTAGAGGGTTTAGGGTTTAGGGTTTAGAGGGTTTAGGGTTTAGGGTTTAGGGTTT
This sequence comes from Tamarix austromongolica, assembly GCA_039764185.1. Classification (NCBI taxonomy): domain Eukaryota; kingdom Viridiplantae; phylum Streptophyta; class Magnoliopsida; order Caryophyllales; family Tamaricaceae; genus Tamarix; species Tamarix austromongolica. The sequence continues at coordinate 59,661,007 of CM077808.1, read as the reverse complement.
AGGGTTTAGGGTTTAGAGGGTTTAGGGTTTAGAGGGTTTAGGGTTAGGGTTTAGGGTTGAGGGTTGAGGGTTTAGGGTTTAGGGTTTAGAGGGTTTAGGGTTTAGGGTTTAGGGTTTAGGGTTTAGGGTTTAGGGTTTAGAGGGTTTAGGGTTTAGGGTTTAGGGTTTAGGGTTTAGAGGATTTAGGGTTTAGGGTTTAGGGTTTAGAGGGTTTAGGGTTTAGGGTTTAGGGTTTAGAGGGTTTAGGGTTTAGGGTTTAGAGGGTTTAGGGTTTAGGGTTTAGGGTTTAGGGTTTAGGTGGTTTAGGGTTTAGGGTTTAGGGTTTAGGGTTTATAGGGTTTAGGGTTTAGGGTTTAGAGGGTTTAGGGTTTAGGGTTTAGGCTTTAGAGGGTTTAGAGGGTTTAGGGTTTAGGGTTTAGAGGGTTTAGGGTTTAGGGTTTAGGGTTTAGGGTTTAGAGGGTTTAGGGTTTAGAGGGTTTAGGGTTAGGGTTTAGGGTTTAGGGTTTAGGGTTTAGGGTTTAGAGGGTTTAGGGTTTAAGGTTTAGAGGGTTTAGGGTTTAGGTTTAGGGTTTAGAGGGTTTAGGGTTTAGGGCTTAGGGTTTAGGGTTTAGGGTTTAGGGTTTAGGGTTTAGAGGGTTTAGGGTTTAGGGTTTAGAGGGTTTATGGTTTAGGGTTTAGAGGTTTGGATATTTGGTTTGGATATAGGTTTGGATAAAGGTTTGGATTAGTTTTTTGGTTTGGTATTAGTAAAATCTTGAATGTGATTAAATTTTGATCCAATGGATGAGATTAGTTCCTATGTTTGTATATTAATTATAGTTTGTATGTGACCCCTCCCCTATATATATATATATATATATATATGTATATGTATGTATGTATGTATGTATGTATAATATAGATTAGTTATAGATAAAAGATAAGTGCATTAGTCAAATCTCCTAAATACATGGAGGTTGTTTATTTAGATAGAAGTTGTTGAAGAAGAATGTAGCTTAGTCAACATATTTCTAGTTTTTTACCTCAGATTTATAGATTTTTTTAATGTTTGATTTGAGAGTTGTATGGCTTGAATCTAAGTTGTTTGGCTTTGAATCATGCACTTTGAATTTGCTTTGGTTCATTCAAATATGTAACTTTGGTGAACCAAGTTTCCCTTTTTGGTTCATTTTTTCTTTATTTGGTTGTTTCTTTTGGGATTTGTTCTTTTTCATTTTTCTTTTCCATTTGTAGTTGTTCCATCTTCTCAATCCTAATTCATAATTTACTTGTTTGCTTCTGCTGAATTCATATTGTGTCTCTATGATTTTTATTTTATTTTAATGTATTGCATTTTTTCACCTGGGTAGGTTGAAGCTAAACCTTGTCTCAATTTCTTTCTAGATTGGTTTGTTGTTATTCTTCATTTTTTTAGATCCTAGTTCATGCTCAATTCTTAAGATTGTGCAATTGGGTATGTGTTTGGGTTTTAACAGATCGATAGTTGTTGTTCTATGTTCTAATAATTAGTGAATTGTTGATACTCGACAATTGTAATATTGATGGCTGATTACTTGTTGTGTAATGAGTGAAAATAGATAGATGTTATTTTAATTGATTGGATTTTTGTGACCTTGCTACTCTCCTAGGATTTCACTATGAGATTGCTATTGAGTACAACCAATTTTGCTTAAGCACTTTGGGATCTTTGTATAGATTACTTTTACCATTCATCCTATTTTTGCTTAATGTTCCAGATCTGGTATGAATTTGAATAAACTATTAAGAAGGATACATTGAGATTCTATTGAATCATTGCTTGGTTTTGAGTCATTGAGCTTAATGTCAAACTTAAATTACTACTAGTAAGGAATTGATATGTTGTGTGTGTGTGTGTGTTTATTTTTTTTATTCCATATTTATGGTAGGGAGAGGGAGAAGGAGAGGGAGAGGATGAGAGGTAAGGTCAGCCTGTCCCAAAAATGTTTCCCGTCTCGAAAACTTTTTGGTGTTAAAATAGGTACTAGAAGCATCCAATTAATTTTTTTTAAAAAAAATATTAATGGTTTACATCAACTAATGTATGTAGTAGTTTTATTTTTTTTTACTTTTATTTTTATCTCTTAATTTTAGTAGATTTGATCTATTTTTTTAAAATGTATATAATGAGTCTAAATACATACATACATACATACATACATACATACATACATACATACATACATACTTTTTCCCATTTCCTTCCTTCCCCGTATCCTAAATTTTTAAGAAAGGACATTTTTGTGTTTCCCTTTGTCCTCGTTTCCCCGCCCCTGTCCCTGTCCCCGTGCAACACTAGATAAGGTTAGAAGTGGGATTGAATTGTGTGAAAGTTGCTCTTTTAAAAATAGAGGGACATTTTAAGAATTTTATTAATTATTTGACGACATTTTAGAATTCATCTTTCAAGGAATATAGAGAAAGAATAAAAATTGAAACCAGAATAATAGGGGAAATTTTAGTTATATAGCTCTAAATAAGAAAAGTGAAATGGTGAGAAAAATAAATGGAATGATAAGCATTGTAGGCAAGGGTAAATTGGTTATTTCATAGGCAAATATTTAAATTTCTTGTTAGTTAACAGAAACTTAATTGATAATATGGAAAGAGGGTTACTTATTCCAACCTTCAAATTTTGGGATTATCTAATGATTTCCTACAAACCTATATTGTTTGAATATTTCACCTAAATTTAGAGATTTTTGGTGTATTTTTTTTTTCAAAAATAATTTATGTATATCTTTACTATTATCATACTTATCTTAAATCATTATTGTGTAGCCATTCATAAACTCATTTTCACCATACTTGTACTTATATTTTACTATAGAATATATTTAATATTTTATCATACATAAATTGATCTTTCACCACTACTAAACTAATCTTTTACTTATGTTGAGTTAAGCTTTCACCATAATTGAACCAATTTTGCACCATATAATATAGTCAATGGTTCAACATACATAAATTGATCTTTTATCATAACTGAATTGATCTTTCAAAACGTTATACTTATCCTTTGTTGTTGTTGTTCATATCTTTTGTTATTATTCTACTAAAATTACTAAATTTCAATATTATTCTTACAATTATTCACAATCATCATACATGTATGTCACTATTTTTGTAAGTCTTTCATAATTGTTATACTTATCTTTCATAATTATACATATAGTTATTTGTTATCTTGTTAAAATTATATTATTATCATGCTAAAAGTAATATTTCGTCATTAGTACATATATATTTTACTATTACTCAACTAAAATCACCTGATTGTTTTTCCTTAAAATATATTACCTGATCTTTCACCAAAATCATACCAATATTTTATTATAATTTTTTTAATCAAAATTATAACAATACACATATCCATTTACAAAGAAAAGTCTCAAAAACATTATAATATGGTTTTTGTTTTATTTTTCTAATAGCCTATTGAAAGATATTTTAATTTAAAATGTATAATGATGTCAATATGAAATGTGAACAAGGTTTCATTTTGACATCAAACCAAACCATATGTTTATAGTTTGAAAAAATCTCAAATCAAATTAAATCATTTGTCATATGATTCAAACCAAACTATATCAATGGTTTATAATTTGGTCGGTTTGGTTTACGATTTTTGCATATTAAATATCAAAAATAAATTTCTTAACATAAAATCATTTTAATATTCTTATAAAAAAATAAACTAATAAACAAACAACACTAAATTATAATTTAAAAATATCATTTTTATAGCGATATCTAACATACTATAAACTTATGTAGATATGATTATTTATATATTTAAGTTATATTTATAACCATAAGAAACATAAAACAGATGTAAAATTCATGAAATGCGTAAGTCATACAATATTTTTTAAACAACCCTTTAACTACTTAGTATACAACAAAAAATAAATAAACATGAAAATTTTTAAACATATAATGAAGAGAAAAATCTTGTTATAAAATAGTATTCATGATGAATACATATATCTATATAACTATTAGTTAAAATTACACTTAATAATACTCACTTGATGGAGGTATTACCAATAACACACACACACACACACACACACACATCGTTTGTTGTTTTTAAACTGTAATATAAATTTTCAAATGGTAACCAAATCATTTAAAAAAATTGTAAACCAAAATATAAGTTTTTAAATCATAAACCAAAGTAAATCGTAGTTTTATGTTTGGTTTGAATTGATTTACACTTTGAACCACATCATAGGTCACAACATACTTACTATGTGAAGGATTTCATAGTATAAATTGTCCCAAATTTGCAAAACTTCTTTCCAATCAAGTACTCTTAGACTAATAAAAAAAGAAGAAGAATATACACATATATATAGAGGTTGTATTTAGTGGGAAATATCTTTTATGGTGGAAATCGAGAATCACTCTATTTTTATGAACTATTTATAGTAGTTTCTATTAACTATTGTGAGTATTTTCTTAATTTGAAATAAAAATATATAATATCTAAAAAAATTATCACCGCTTTTTCCTTGGCACTCAAATAATATAGTTTTGTAAGAGATTTATGGTAATTTTCTTCATTTATTGTGTGTAGTTTCTACCACTTATTGTGGGTATAGTTTCTTAACATAAAATATAAATACCTAATATTTATAAAAATGCCACTATTATTTTTTCTTTTTAGTATTCAAATAATATAGTTTCTTAATAGGCTTATAATATTTTCTTCCACATATTGAAAGTATTTTTCACCATCTACTATAATCTATAGATAATTTTCAAACCTGAAACATAAATACGTAATATTTATAAAAATATCACCATCTTTTTTCTTCTTACATTAAAATATTATAGTTTATTGACCTATATATAGTGGTTTTCTTTATCTACTAAAAGTAATTTTTATCACCTAATACATACAATTTCTTCAAATGAGAGTACTTATTTCCATTGGATATTAATTCTATATATATATATAAATTTAAGGTCCGATACAAAATGAATTTAAAAAAAAAACATATATAAATATTATTTGAGCCGTTGGATCACTAAGGTATAAGCAATTGAGATTAAATCACGTATCAAGCTAGAAAACACGCCTCTCGTGCTCTGTCTTGTGGATTTTCTTCATATCGTACACATATCTTCCACTCCTTTTGAAATTCCTCATTAATTTCTCTAGTTTTTTTTCTTCATAAATTTTATGCATATTTCTATCAGATTTCTTCATATTCATCTCTGGTGTTCTTAAATTTTGAGCATGTTGATAGTTTCTGTTGTGTCTTATCTACATGCATACTCCAATATTTAACTATGAGACTTGGTTTGGGTCAATTATCGCTGTGGGTGGGGGTGGAGAGGGAGAATCTAATAAATTTGAGTAGAAGATGAAGCAATGGCAATTATGGCACCCAAGAAAGCAATAGTCCGAGGAGGACTATGTTCCTTGTGGTGGTCATCAATCGTAACTTTCGTCGCCGTCCTCACCAATTTTTGGCAACATTTTCAACCGTCATCATAAGAAGTCCATTAAAGCCAAAGCAGCCCATTAAAAAGTATCCCAAGGAGAAAAAGATGATGCAGCCAACCCCAGCTGTGCGTAACAATGTGGAATAAAAATATTTCATAAAGTCTATTTATATATATATATGTAACCTTCTGAATATATAACGATGCCCGCATTCATCTTTCTTTAATTATTTTCTATTACCATCGTTGATTAAATCAAATAAACAGTTAATAAGCGTTTCTATGTATGTAATTTAAATTTAATTTGTACCTTACTCTAATTATATATATATATATATATATATATATGTAGATAAAAATAAAGATATTGATATATAAATGAAATCATGCAAAGGCTGATAGAGATAGGGGGAACGAACGCAGGATGTTTTAAATAGTAGAATCCCAATATTAATTCATCTCCTTACCTGAGTGGCTGAGTGTGATGGAGAACATGTTTGATAGCAAGTTTTTCCTCCCTTGTCCTCGCAGACCTCTGTTGCCTAACTAGCACGAAAAGTTTATTACGTTTTTTCTTATTCATAATAGTTGGAACGGTTATTTATGAGTATTATTATAGGAAAAAAAAATCTATATACGCTAGACTAATTAAAATTTACGGGCCATGATTAACCTCTGTCTAGGTAAACTTTTTTATTTATTTCTGAATTAATAATATATTTAAAATAATAATATGATTGGAATGATTATTATAGTTGATAATTTATCCAATCTAAAATAAATTGATATATATTAATAATTTTATATTTTTTTTTAATTTTATGAAGAGGGATAGAAATATAGTAGATGAGTTTAATTAATGAGAATACAAATAAATAATAATTTAAATAGTTAAGAAAAGATAGTAAAACTGGCTCCTACTATATATAATAAATAATAAATATAAAATTATTATCTAAATAAATATTGGAGAAATAATATCAAAAATATTTGATTACCTATAATATATCTACAGACCTATGACAGTCTAATGCGCACCAAATGGATTGACGAATCAAAGAGCAATTTAGTTGGAGGAGCACTTCATGAAAGGAAGAGATCTATTCATGACAAAGTACGGTATCCCAAATCCCAATCTACCAGCATCCTGGTCCATGACGGCAGCCAAAAGTATTTTACTCAACGAAATATGGAAGTCCAATTTCTCTTTTAGAAAATAAAACATAGAAGTCCGATAATAATCCATTCGGGAAAAAGGCAAAATTTTAATCCGCTTCAAAACTAGTGGTTACGATTAGAACTAAAAATTAATTCTCTCAACTATGGGATCAGGATCAATAATCGTAGCAATGTAAAGAAATTATAAGAATAATTTTATATAATAGTAATAGTGTTATAAAACTATGGTAATAGGTTAATGAAATTATGGTGTTATGAAACTATAATAATAATAATAATAATAATAATATAAAAGTACATTAATAGTGTTATAAAGCTACAATATCATGAAATTCCAGTAATAGAGATATAAAATTACAATAATAGTATCATAAATATAGGATATGTTCTCTAGAAGTTATTTCTATTAATATGATCTTATTGGTACATATTTGATTATAAAAATTATTATTATCATTGCTTTAATGTCAAAGTAGTATTATAAAATTGGCATACCTAATTTGTGCAACCGAAAAATATTATGTAGTACAAATGTCAATATAATAATGCCAACTTGACATTATTTTTCTCTTTAGGATATTTTTTTCAATATTTCCAATGTACTCTTTATATTACTCTGAATGAACTTTGGATAGTAGTTGGTAGTACCAATATGATATTATCTTATATATTATTAATGCTAATATAATATGATCTTATAAGTTGTTAAAATAAGCTATGGAGAACATGAGCTTACAATAATTGGTTAATATGCATATTTCCTAAGTTATGATTAAGAAAGGAATTAGCATCAAATATATTCCTTATACACACATGATTTAGCTTGATTTATGAGTTAATGGCTAAGTAATGCTGCCATGATTTTATTTTAATACTTTATTTCTCCCATGATCATTAGTGCATATTATATATACAGGATCTGTAGGGGTCCTTACAATTGGACTATCTTATAAAAATTACAAAATTATGATCATGATTTATTTATATGCAGGGATGGCATTAGAGTGAGGTGGGGTTGGGGACCCATCTCCATCCCCAAACCCAATATGTAAAATAATTCCCAAGCATGTCCTAATCGTCTATTTTTTCTATCTAGGAATTTCCTACCCAATCCTCAATATTATTTTTCACAACATACTTTTAATTTAAATTATATACAAAAATTATGCATACCATATATATAATTATATAAAAAAATTAATTGAGGATGGGCCCCCCAAATTCATCTCCCAAAAAACCCTTGAATCCAAACCCAAATCCGACCCTCTAAATCCAAACTCGAATGGAGAATCCTAGATGGAGTCTTGAACCCATAGGGAGAATTGTTGTCTCTACTTATATGCTATAAAATACACTGCTTAAAGTTAAAAGAAACACTACAACTTCATCTTTAAACTCTCATGTAGTCATTAGTTAAGTTGTGGCGATTTACAAATTGGAACATCCCCATTTCTAAAAACAAAAACTCATTGAAAAGTATTTGCAGAAGCTACCTCCACATCTAGAGTAAATATGCATCATAGTCCTGCTCATACTAAATGTTAAGGCTAGGTGAAAAAAAACACACACAAAACATAGTTACTAATTAAAACCAACCAAACTGAAAATGTTACTACAACTAAAACTATAAAAAAAAAGTTTACTAAAATTAATACGATAAATGAAACTCAGAAAGTTACCACTGCTTTCACTATTCCCTGTCATGAATGTCATCAACACTTTGAGTATATTCATATACAACTTGCACTAGATCAACTACTCATACTCACCATGTACATCATGGATCATCATAGTCCTATTTAAAATACATAACAAGTTACCTAAGGAAACAACTAAGTAACATGTAAATATGAAGAAGTAATATTGTATGTTCACATTTATATAAGCATAACAATCATAGACATACACTCGATTATTAATCTCTATTTAGGTGATCATGAAATATAATTTTTAAGTGGGTAAACCAACCAGGGATCACCTGGCAAATCAAAGTCTAAAGACCTACCACTAACCACATGATGAATATAAATCACACCTGGGTCATCATAGTGAACATATTCTAAAAAGGATAATAAAAGTTCGAAGACCTACCACCTTGGTCATCTTGTCATTATATGTACCAAAGAAGTATATAGAGTAGACAAGGGGCCTTAAGCATACATAGCTGGCAAAAAAAAATCCATAAGAGAAATAAGAAAGATTATAGCTAATCCCCAATTTCAAGAGGGAAAACCTAAAGGACCGATATCCCATTTTACATTCCACTTGATGTTTTGATATTTTAATAAGTATGGTCACACGAGGTCATTCAATCCATCACATTATCTCCGATTTATCCACTCTTCATAATGGATAATTTTTTCAAATTAAATAAAAACATACCCCACTTGGGTCACCATTCTATTTTCACAACACTCTAATAAGAAAAATTATCTAAACCAACACTTAAAAACAAAAGGGATCAAACTAATTCAAACTTGGTTAAAATATCTTAGAATTTAATTATGTGTGCACATAAATAATAAAAACATAATTTAACTATACAAATTATCGGCGTTGTAACATATTTATGATAAAGGAACACTTTTATAAAATTATATATATAACACATATAAAATTACAATATTTATATTTAATCAATTAAGATATAAAATTACAATATTTACATTAAATCAACTAGAACCTATATTTATATTAAGTTCATAATAAAAATAAAATATCATATATGGGCATAAATATACAAAATCATAGATATCTATGTAATGTCATATAGCCAGATACCAAATAAGTATAATTAAGGTATTCACGAACACACATACACATGTATATAGGTCGAAAGTAAACTCACACAATCTAACTTACTAAATCTGTACTCCTAAAGTAGAATTAATCTACTATTAATGTTAATCAAATGCAACACACATACTTTATGAATAAATTTAGCTTACGGCCCAAGGTTCATGAATTAATAAAACTTCAAATGTCTAAAATAATTAGTGGTATGATAAGTAGTCAATTAATAACCAAATTGTTGTAGCAAAGGACAACTAACCAATTACTTAAAAATTTAGCCCCCTCTCAGGGGGTGTGTGTACACAAGAATTCACATCTTATGATTAAATAATAATAATAATAATAATAATAATAATAATAATAATAATAATAATAATAATATATCTAATTATAACTAAGAAAAATCTAGTAGTGGTGTCTAAGATCACACACACACACATTAATGTCGTTCCATATCAAACTCATGTTAATTCATCTTGTGTGTGTGTGTGATAGTTTACTAGTATTCGTATGATTATAATAATTATACCTATATCTAACAATAATTATAGGGTATTGTTATATGGAAAACTAATATTTACTCGGTGGAAAACAATTTTCGAAAGTAACCTTAATAATGGTAATTTTTGTTGAAGCGAGTACCGTTGCATCGGTAAAATTTACCGAAACCAAACCTCATGATCGACAGTTTTACCCGAAACGGCCCTCGAGATTCGGCAATTTCAGCCGAATGCTACCAAGGTCATTGGCAATAATTGCCGATGGCTCCAACCAAATTTTTTTTCCGACAATTTCGACCGAACACCCCTATTTTTTTTTGCATTCGATACAAAAATTTTGAAATAATTTTTATTTATAATTAAAAAAATTCATAATCTATATAAATATTTTGTACAAAAATTTAAATTAACATATTTATAGTTAAATAAAAAAATTCAATAAATAACTTTAATTAAACTTATAAATTTATTAAAACAAAAAAATTAAACATTACGATCGGCAATTTCAGCCGAAAAGGTGCACGAGATTCGGCAATTTCAGCCTAATACTACCAAGGTCATCGACAATAATTGCCGATGCCTCCAACCATTTTTTTTTCCGGCAATTTCGGCCGAACACCCCTATTTTTTTTTGCATTCGATACAAAAAATTTAAAATAATTTTTATTTATAATTAAAAAAAAATTCATAATCTAAATGTATAATATAAATATTTTCTACAAAAATTTAAATTAACATATTTACAATTAAATTAAAAAATTTAATAAATAACTTTAATTAAAGTTATAAATTTATGCATATTATAGGAAGAGAAAAAATTATTAAAACAAAAAACTAATTACTTACCATATCGATAAATTAATAGAAGTAACCTTCCCCACATCTCCGGCATTCTTCGCCGAACAAAACATCAATCGGCAATAATTGCCGACCCTCCCCCACCTTTTTGTTTCATCTCCGTCATGAATAGTTGTCTCCATTGTCAATAATTACCTATATCGGCAATAATTGCCGAACTACTCTTTTTTAATTATAAATGATGTAATAAAATTTTATAATATAATTTTTATCTATAATTGAAAAAAAAATGTCATGATCTAGATCTATGTTATATATAAATTTCATGTTAAAAATTTTGAGTTTTTCAAAAGTAGCCTTTAAATGAAATTGTATCGATAAAATTTGCTACATTCCCATCAGTTAAAAATACCGATGCTAAATTTTAACTAATTTAAATTATTTGTAAATAGAAATAATTTTAATCAACATCTATTATAAATATATCTAAAATATATAAATTATATATACTAATGAATATTTTTAAATCAGTAATATATGATTTATTATGAAACAAATAAGTTTTTGTCAAAAGTAGCCATTATTTTAGTATTTTAAATCTTATTCAATTAAATTTATACAAAAATATATCGATAGAAAACATATGTATGGAGGTTAGGACAAAATTTGTTTTCCATCGAGTAAAGATTTGTTTTCCAAATAACAAAAATTGTATACTATTATCTGATTCGAAAAGATTTGAAACAGTAAAATAATGCCTACTTCTGACAAAAAAATATTTGCTTGACAATGAATCATATATTATTGATCTCGTTGGTGTTTCAGCATGTTTGGCCAATAGTAGTGGAGTCATGACCCATTACTTTATATAATATAAGTTTATATATACTGGTGGGGATAGAAAATTATTGTGGCTTCGGCAAGACTGATCGATAGGATATGGCCAGGTTGTGTATGTAGAATAAATATACTGTTGCAAATCTTTGTAAATTAAATTATTGTAGGATGTTATGTGGTTCTCGTGACATTGGGAACATAAAAAAATTTTGTCAGAAGCGTAGGCATGTGTATAATTATTGTAGTTTACATGCGATTCAGATGCGTATGTAATTATTGTAGTTACTGTTCGAATCCTTATATATAAACGAACAACTTATCATTTATATTCTTCAACTCATTATTTCTATTTTGCAGAGTAGGAATTGTTAGTTGAATGTTAAGATAAAATTTTCCAATATTTGTTAAACACTCAGAATGAATAATAAATTTGGAAGTTCTTCAAACTACGAAGAGTTTGAAACTTCGATAGGGTACGATGAGTTCGGAAGTTCGATGAACTACGAAGATGGGGTCAGAACCTCATCGTACTACGATGATAGATTTACAATACCGACAAGCTATAGATACGCATGAGATATACAAATGCATTATCCCAATATTAATTACAACTTCGACGAAGAGGTAAAATATTTTTTTTAGTATTGTAAATTATGGTGACAAATTTAGTTAGATGAAATTAATAGTTTTTTTTATTATATTATTATGGTAAACTCTTTTTTTCATGATATGGAGAATACATCTTTTACGACTCAAAATTATTAGAGATTTTTTGTAACGGATCAAATATTTTCGGATCGAGATGAACTTGTGACATGGGTTAAGAAAATGGGTAGAACTCATAAGATGATTTTGATTATCAAATGTTCTAGAAAAGGAAATGGTATAGGGGCGGGTAGAGTCTCGATAAGATGTGAACGAAGTGGAACGTACGTCTGTACTAGACCAACAGATACCGAAGGTGCACGTAATACATGTTCTAAAAAAATGATTGTCCTTTCTTTATTATTGGTGTTGAAAATAATAATGGTGGATGGCAAGTGGTAGTTAGGAACGGGACACACAATCACGAATTGGCTAATTATGACCAAGGACATGTTGTTCTTGGTAAGTTGACAGAAAATGAAGTTCAATTTGTTAATGAACTTATCACAGCTAACGTAAAGCCACGGCAAATCATACCGCTTCTTCAAAAATAATTTGAAGGTAATGTAAGTATGAGAAGGCATATTTATAATGCTCGATAGAAGCTTAGGTTTGAAGAAATGGACGGTCAAACAATGTTACAACATGTTATGAGTATGTTGGTTAAGAATCATTATTTTCAGTGGCATCGAAGTGAGCCGCAATCAAACGTAATAAGTGAACATCTATTCGCACATCCCGTATCTGTTAACATTTTACGTGCATTTCCTTTTGTTTTGCAAATGGATTGCAAGTATAAGACAAATAGATATGGAATGCCCTTACTTGAAGTTGTCGGACTAACACCAACACAATTGAATTTCAACGTTGCATGTGCATACATGTCATCTGAGAAGGAGGAAAATTATTTTTGGGTACTTGAGAGATTGCTGAGCTTAATGGAATCATATATGCTTCCAACCACCATTATTACCGACCGAGAACTTGCTCTTATTTCAATTGTGGAACATATTTTCCCTACTTCAAAAAATTTATTATGTAGGTTTCATGTGAATAAAAATGTGGAGGAAAAGTGTAAGAAACTCTATGGTTGTTCATCGTTCGCATGTGGTTTTATGTCACGATGGAAAATTTTGATAGATGCCACGGACGAACAAACATACGAGGAACGACTGTTGTCAATGAAGGAAGATTACAGAAGCATGCCGAGCCTAATTTCGTACCTAAATACGAATTGGCTACAACCATACAAACATAAAATTATTGCTGCATTCTTTGGTGACGTGTTTCATATCCATCAGCTTACAACAAATAGGTATGATTTATATTTTATCGCTTAGTATAGCTGATTTAGCTTTTATGTTCATAAAGTCAAATACTGAATTTTTTTTTATGAACAGGGTTGAAGGTGCTCATGGATCTTTAAAAAGATTTCTAGAGACATCATGGGACATCTTTAATACAGTGCATAAACAAATGCACACGTTCTTGGAATTACAACATGATAAGATAAAGCATCGCTGGAGAGGTCTCGGTTCAATACACCTCATTTTGCTACAAGTGATCTTTATGCCAATTTGAGGGGCCATGTTTCTTTATATGCAATGGAGTTGGTGAACAACGAGTGTCAGAGACTTGATCATGTACGTACGGATGATGATTTATGCGGATGTTACATGCGTCGTACGCACGGGATACCATGTACGCATGAGATTAAAACATACATTTGTAACTACATGTCAATCCCCCTGTCGGCTATTCATCCGTTTTGGAAGAAACTCGACATAGATGGGCCGATTACTCCATCGAGAACCCAAGAACCATTAGAGGTTGCATCTTATTTACTCCATATTTCCATAGAATCTGTTATGCGCCAGCCATCGAAAATACAGAATCAGTTGGCCATAGAGATATTTAATATTGCAGTTCCTCAGAGAACACCTCTCCACAAGTCACCAGTACGGCAGCACAGGGGTTACCCAAGGAAGTCCACCAGAAGGGAACAATCTAGTTGGGAGTATACAGAACAACAATTTTCTAGTCGTCCCAGATCAACTCAACGTCGGGGTCGGGGTCGAGGACAACAATCGGCATTTCTGTCATCAGGCCAATTTTAGTTTTCATACGTGACTCAGATGTATCGACATATAGTTCCTTATATTAGTAGCTGGTGTAATGTTTTAGGATATGGGAATTGTGGTTTCAGAGTATTGGCTTCTATTATATTAGGAGATGAAGAATAGTAGGTTCAGCTTCGTACCGACTTATATCACGAGATATCGGCAAGACGACAGTTATATGAGAATGTGTTCGTATATGAAAGCGTTGATCAATTTCTTAATACTATTGCCCACTTGGAAGGGCCAGCTCCGATGGTACACTGGATGGAAATGCCGGATATTGGCCATGTCATTGCAACCCGTTACTGTGTGTTGTTCGCATATTACTCATTGAATGTATGCAGCTCATTCCTACCTTTAGTGGCTATGAACGGAATTCAAGGTCCTGAAAATGAAGTCATTATATTTTTCTTGCAAAATATGAGTCACTACATATCGGTGAGCACTAAGTTTAATGAAGATTTTTTCCATTTCAATAGTATATGAATGGCTAACATAATATTTTTTTTGACAGGTATATCTTTTAAAAAATTTTCCACTTCCACCAGTACATACAAATTGGAATAGATATCGTGATAGCAGCGTTTCAACGTAGACTACCCAATATTCTTCAAGATTCGAACAATGGCGCACATTGGTACATGATGACACACAAGACCCTCATCCTTTATCTTCAGACTCAACTTTAATGTAGAATTGTTGTAATTTTTTCTTTATTTATTTGTGTTTACATCCTTTGTAACATGTACGTTAAATTTAAAAAATATATCCTAATTTCTATCACGAAGATCTAAACTATGGATATATAATAAAACACTTTACTCGTGTAATTAATGAATAAGGATATGAAGATATTGATTGATTAATAAAACACTTTATTCGTGTTGGGAAATACTGGACCTCCTTATTTTTCTTTGAATTCTCAACCAAATGCTGACTTTTGAAAATTGAGATTTTGTGAGCTGACACAATAACACGGTTGCCATCATTATGAAGCTCATTCCTACTGTGTCTCTTATTCCTTCGTTATCTCTTGATGAAATCTGAACACAAATAGTCTAACCTAACATATAAATCTCATACATCAATGGTAAAATAAAAACGATACCTGGCATTAGTTCTAACAAACATATTTTAATGTCTTTACATAGCAATACAGTAATACATCAAGTTCATTACAAATGGCCACGCTGAGGTGGAGTAACTCCTAAATCACGCACATGGGTTTCGATACATGTAACTAACTGCTCATAATTTGGAGTTGGCTCTCCCCTCCAATACAATCGACGGATAGTTTTACGTGCTTTGTTTAGACGTTTTTCGGCTGGTATATGATGATCATCATTCGCATATTCTGCCAAATATTCTTCCACCATAGCCAATATATATCTATGAGTTCTTGGAACATACCAATCCATATAATTATCAGCCACATCCCATGGGTATTCAACCACTGGTCCAAAAACATCGATGACCCAATATATGTTCATACCTCAAGAACCATTAACCGAGCATGTGTGCATAGTATACTTTGTACTTCTTGAGGGAAGGACCTCTGTATGAGTTTCTAGTTGGCTTGATGGGCTCCTCAGGGATGACTTGTGTATAATCGAATTGCCGTGTCACTCTATCTGGCATATGTGGTTCAACTTTCTCCAAACAATGTATACAACCGTGAAAGAATGCCATACGACAATATCTATATGGATCAACTACTCCGTACGGATCCCAATTGACATTTCACCAAAATATTAAAGTAAATATGGATATCACGAACATAATATAGTAACAATATAATATTTTTAGCATACCTTTGATGTAGGCATAACATCAATCTTTGTGTGAAAGTACTTGAGCATCTCCAATTTATTTTCGAATTTCTAGCCACAAGACCACCTCATACAACGAGGATGGTCTGGATCACACCTAGATCTTTCCACTCCAAACCCCGGGAAAGTATTCATATATCCACGTCTGTTATAATATTCGATTGTTAGAATCATAACTAATATAGAGTATGTAATATATGTATATATATATTGATTATAAAATTACCTGTAATAGAGTGATACATCCTGACATTTGAGTAGCGTCGGCTCTAGAAGCCATACCAAGTTGTCGATATAAAAAAACAAGTGTGGCTGCACCCTATGCATAACCTTCAACCTGGCTAAGATCTTGAAGAAAAATGATAAAGTATAGGTTAACTTCATCAACCGTCTTATCGACAAACAACGATAAGCCGATCAACCATAATATATACCCGGTCGCTTTTTCCTCATCCCCTAACCAGTATGATTCACATACTTCTTGTAGCCACTTAAATGGAAGCCCGCCCTTTCAAGTGACTTTATTCACTTGTATTTCCTCCATACCAAATAAGGCACCCATTGCACCAATCATTTGCCCACGCGTGTCCGTTGTCATGTCCAAATGTAATTGATGACCATCAACTCGTAGCCCTAATATACGATATACATCTAAAAGAGTGATTGTCATCTTCCCCCATGGCATATGAAAGCTATTAGTGTCTGGTTGCCATCTCTCAATAAATGCTAAAATAAGAGGCACGTTCACATGCTCAAATGTGCAGGATGGAAGGTGTGATAATCATGTTCGTCATATCAAAGTGAACATCCTATCATTGACGCTTCCTAGAAAACTTATTAAAACCTCCTACTTCGTGTGGATCTTGGAACAACCCCGATCCTGATCAATACAATAAACAAATGTAATGTATATATATGATTGATTACATATAAACTAATAATTAATAAATAATGAATATGATAAACTTACCTTTCCTAACCATAAATCTAAAGCTACGTGACCGCCAAAGCTAGAAATCAAATCAGGGATTATTGGACCTCCAGGACATGGCCCAAGCAAGTACCATTCATCCTTTAATTATATACTCTCTTCATCTTCACTAGTATCACCAGCATCACCAGCATCCCTATCATGATCATCTCTATCCTCCTCCTCCTCCTCCTCATCATCATCATCATTATGCACATAAGTCGATGACGATGCTCCACTAGTAATGTAGGGTAATGATGGTGGCAAATCTAATGATGATCTAGATCCACCAACAACGGTTGGATAAACTGAGGATGATGTTACTCCCATAGCAGGCTGCGTCGGTGAGGTAAGAAAATCAATATATTCTATAGATAATGGAAAACCTCCTGACTCGGAAACTTTGACCCCTGAACCTCCCACCCCCAAACTTCCAAACCCAGAACCTCCGTACCCCGAACCTCCAACTGTAGAACCTTCATACCCAGAACCTCCAACCCTAGAACCTCCAACCCCCAAACCTACGTACCCTCTAAACCCCGCAGTGCCAACATCAGCCACAAATGATGGACGACCTGCATAGTCTGCAAATGATGGAAATTTAGGACCTTGTTGACTAGACATTGGTTCTTTGAGAACTTCTACATATTCTTGTTGTTCTGATGCTTCTTCCGATTCTTGTTATCCAGATTTCTTACCTCGTTGTAATCCTTTGGTAATACTCCTTCTGAAATTTCTCAAACAAGCCATCGGAGCAGGTAGCTCAGTAGCAGTTCTGTTACGTCGTGAAGAAGCAGTAATATGACGACCATCGGTTCTATCTACTACTTTGTCTTGTCTGCGACTCATCTGAATTTCAATAATAAATGCCTAAAGTCAATTATAATTACGTATATGAATTGAAGGTAATACTAATACATGATAACATAAATAAAACCTAATTACATACATGAAATTAATATAATTAATAAATATCAACCCATATTATGATAGCGAAAGAGATATGTATACCCAACCATATAACTAAAATACAATTTCTTAAATTAATCATCTACTTTATTAATTAAATACATCAACAATATTTGTATTACTTACTAGTAGGAGTTTAGTATAATATAACAACTAAAGTATACTTAATTATGGTATGTCCCGATATATTTTTTCAATAATCCAACCAAATTTATCCAAATATATTCCATAAAAATTAGCAAACTAATTAAATATAATACAAATATAAACATATTTAATCTATTATAAATAGATTTAACAAAAATATTAAACAAATCTAACTTATTATCCTATCAATATAATTAAAAACATGCACCAATAATCCCCATCACATAACAATATTTAACATATTTAATGAAAATATAAATAAATCTAATAAATATCTAATCATATATAAATAATACAATAACATAATTAACAAAGTATTAACAAATCTATAAACATAGTAAACAAATTTAATCAACTTAACCATAATTAAAATATATCATTAAAAAATATCATTAATAAACCATAATTAATATATACAAATTACATATCCTAACAAATTGCCAAAACTCTACAATAGAGAGATAATTTACCGAACCTGTCTTTAATTAAATTATGAGAGCATAATTAATATAATTAATAAACCATAATTAATATATATAATTACACATCAAAGAAATAGCCAAAACCCTAGAATAGAGAGAAAATTTACCGAACCTATATTTAATTAAATTATGAGAGTATAATTATTATAATTAATAAAACATAATTAATATATATAATTACACATCCAAAAAATAGCCAATACTCTAGAATAGAGAGATAATTTACCGAACCTATATTTAGTTAAAATATTAGTACATAATCAATATAATTAATAAACCATAATTAATATATATAATTATATATCCTACAAATAACCAAAACTATAGAATAGAGATATAATTTACTAAACCTATAATTAATTAGAATATTAGAGTACAATTAATATTATTAATAAACTATAATTAATATATATAATTTTACATCCTAAAAATAACCAAAATCCTATAATAGAAAGACAATTTACTAAAACCTAGATTTAATTAAAATATTAGAGTATAATTAACAGAGTATAATAAATCTAAAAATATATTTTCTAAAATTAATCAATTAACCATAATCAAAATATATTATTAAGATAAATTATAATTAACAAATTATTATTAATAAATATAAATATAATTATAATTAAGATGAAACCTTAGCGACAATATACGGCCCGAGCATCGACAGATGAGGCCGAAGCGGATGCATATGCATCGGTAGGGATGGCAATGGGTCTCGGACCCGATCCAGACCCGCTAGACCCGCCTCATTTTTAGCGGGTCTGGGTCCATGATTTTTGGACCCGACGGGTCTGGATCGGGTCTGGGTTCGCATATACCTTAAAGGGTCTGGGTCTGGGTCCAGTTCTAGACCCAGACCCGACCCGCTAGACCCGTTTAATATACATATGTGTATGTGTATATATATGTATACATATATAAATACATACTAATATTATGTTTGTCATTATCGTCTTAGTCTTATATAAGCTCCTTATTCATTTTTTTTAATTTTATTTTTGTATACTTACTTTATAAAAAATATGTATAACATTGTATTCTAAAAGTTAGGGATATAAATGGAGCGGATTTTATCCGAAACCCGACGGATTTTATCTAACGGATATGGATAAACGAATATGGATATGGATATGGATGATGGAAAAAAAATACCCGTCGGGTTCGAGTACGGATATAGATATGGCATATCCATACCCGTACCGTAAGCATACCCGTATCCATATCCGTACCCGTTTACCCAATATATAATTACCTTTTTATCCTTAATTTTTAAAATAAACATAGTATAAATTAAAGTTAGAATTATCATTTAGCTTAACTCTAAATAAGTTTATTTGTCGGGTGATGGATTTATCCATCGGATAATATCCATTAACGGATAAACTGATAATCCATCGAGTAACGAATATCCAACGGATACGGATATGGATATGTTAGTAGATATGGATGTGGGTACGGGTACGGATTCGGGTACGGATATTCTTATCGGATACGGATACGGATACGGATATGAGTATACCCGTCTCGAACCCACCCCATTTACATCCCTACTAAAAGCATTAAAACACCATTTGAAAAGTTAATATAACTATTTTAATATATTTATTTTTTCACTTAGATGATTTTTTTAACAAAAAAATACATATTAAGTTATATAAAGCATAAATGTATTTGTATTAGCATAGATTATTAATTATTTTTTTTAAAATAACCGGACCCATTTAGGACCCGTTTAGGACTCATTTACCCGCTAGATCCGATGGATCTGGGTCTGGGTCTGAATTTTTAAGACCCGAAGGGTCTGAGTCGGATCTGGATCTAGGTAATATAAACGGGTCCGAGTCTGGATATGGCTGGACGCGGTCCAGACCCGACCCATTGCCATCCCTATGCATTGGCGTGTTTGGCCGAAGTCCACCCCAGGCATCGGCACAATTTGCCGAACCCAGCCATCTACATCGGCAAATTTAGCCGATCTTACCCCTATTCCTTCAATATTTTTTGCCGAAACCCAGCAAAGATATCGGCAGATTTTGTCGAATCTCATGAGATCCATCGCCATAGTTCGCCGATCTCACCCTACCAGATTTTTTTCTTCTTATATCTACGATCTAATTAATAAAAATAAAATTTATACTTACACATTTATAAATTTTAAAAATTAAACTCAAATAGTTATACATTAAAAATTAAAAATTAAACTTACCTTAAACCTGATGCTGGAAAAAAAATTCAGCCGAAATTATAAAGTGTTTCTCGTAGAAGGAAGGAAGGAAGAGAGAAGCAGGAGAAGAAGGCAGAAAGAAAGTGTCGGCAGCAAAGAAAGTAAATAAAGATACAAGGATATTTTAATTATTTACCGTCTAAATATTTTCTACACATTAAAACTGCGTTTTCCATATAACAGCTATATCAGGCATGATCTCACAATTTGATGACTAGTGGTGTACCACTGTCATAAGAGCCAAATAAGATAGTTGGTCCTAGTTGCAAAGTAGGATGCACCATTACAAGTCTAACTTTACTATATAGTCATCCCATCACATCTATGATTTGATTCACCGACAATACTCTTACTCAGCTAATACTCATCGGCTAGTAGATAGAAAGGGGATTTCATCCACTAGAAAGTAGAAATTGATTTCACAAATTAAAAAAGTCAAATTAAGAAAGAAATTGCATGTTACCTCTGTCAATAATATTGGTTGAATGGATAGCTACCTCAATGACAAAATTTTACGAACCAAAGTCTCTTCTCAAGTCAATTGAGTCTACCTTAAAAAAATTTCTTTAAGGCTAGTTTTTATTTCCTTTTTGCGAGTTTTTGAAATTGCGGCCGTGTTGCTATGTAATCTATGAGGATGAATGAGTTTTACAATGTTGTGGGTTAGGGTTATGGAAATATATATATATAAATTTCATGTTATTTACTAATTAAAGATACTTGTAATATATTATAAGTAGAAATTTTTTCTATTCTAACTAAGAGACAAAGTTCAAACTAAATACGTACCCATACATATATACCTAGGGGCAATTATGAATAGTTAGAGATCAAATATATGTGACCTTATAACTATATGTTATATAAGGTATTGTATGGATATGAGAGGAGGATGAAAAAATAGAAGCATGAGAAATGAAAAAAAAAATGTAAATTATATTTATGGACATTTGAAAGCAATGGGATGTAATAATAGGTAGCTGTGAAAACAATGGGATGCAATCAATGTATGTATCTTCTCCATAATCTACTTTATATCATGTTTTTAGATTATTTTGTCTAGTATGATATTAGGTTTGATTTAGGGATGATAATGTATCCCAATTAGAGCTATTAAACTATTTTGTTTCTAATGTATTATGTAGGATATTTTTAGATCCTATGGACCTAAGTTGGTCCTGGATCTAAACCTAATAACTTTAGAGCTACCTCCCCCTACAAGGATAATGCAAGCCACATACTAGCTAGGTTCTAGTGTTGCTTAGTAGTCGGATAAAGTATTATTATATGATCTGAGTCATCTCCGGTCCCTTTATAAATGTGACCGCAGATTAGTAACCAGCCTCGATAGTCATAACAAGAAAAAGGAAAAGAAAAGAAAAAGGTAGTAGGCCTTGAAGTTTGACTTTATCCGTATGCAAATATGTTCCAAGTGATCAGGTCTTTGACCGATCCCTAAATCACTCTCCAATCTAGCTTGACCGGGTTTAGAAGCTTTCTTCCATTCACTTGGGCCTTATAGGGAGTTACAACTACTACAGCCCATATGAAGTCCGACGGATGGTCAAAATCTTAACCATTGCAATCCTAGAAATGAAAAACACTTGAGATATGTATATATGTATGTATGTGTGTGTGTATGTGTGTTCGGTAAAACCTCATTACTAATATTATTTATATATTATAACCTTAGGCTACGATTTTTATAACATCATTATAAGTATTTTTTTTATATATTACTATTTTATGAGAATGTCTAATTATCTTTTATTAAATATTTAAACTATCCTATACTTTTATTAATTATACTCCTCCACCAATTAACATTACATATTAGTAATGTGTTTTTCTTATATCATTCTTATTATTATTAAAAAAATTTAATAATTATAATTTATTAATAATGAATGATAATAATTATCATTAATTATTCATATCAATATTAATTATTACTAAGTAATATTAGCTATATATTATTATTAATTAATGTTAATGTAAATAATAATTAATATTAACTATTATAGTTGTTGTCGTTAATCATTACTATCAAATATTAATATTTTTTATTATTAATTACTATTATCAATAATAGATATTAATTATGAATTATGTAATTAATATTAATATTAATTATTTTATATTATTAGGAAAATAATTTATAATAATTAATAATCATATTAATATTTATTGATTATCAATAAAAATTATTAATATTACTTTTTATTATAAATAAAATTAGTAATTACAATTAATTATAAGTTATTATTAACCAATTTTAATAATGATAATTATTAGTTATTATTCATTTTCAATATTAAATATTATTATTATTAATAATTATTAATATCGATTATTACTATTTTTTTATTAATATCAATTATTTTTATTTATTATAATGAATGATTAGTATCAATATTTATTATTAAGTATATAAAAAATGAATAATATAATAATAATGATTGTTAATATTTTATTATGAAAATTATTTATAATAATGAATATTAATAGTTATTGATTTTTAATATAATAATAATTATTAATATTATTAATATAATTACTAGTTATTAATATTCACTATAGATCCAAAATAATTATTAATTAATGGTAATGATAATTATTAATTATTATTCTTTGTCAATGGTAATTATTAGTATCAATAATTATTATTAATTTATATATATTGTTATGAACAATATTTATAATAATTGCTCGTATTTGTTGGATTCATGAAGGTGACGCTAATATGGAATTTTTTCATTCCCATGTGAAAGAGAGAAAGCATGTAAAGCAGATTACTTTTTTGCAACTTGATGATGGGACCGTAGTATCAAGACAAGATGCAGTTATTCAAATTTTTATCAACTATTTACCGGCATAATGGGCGCATCACATGTTCTTAGAGGGCACTTTCGGTCTCATGGCTAAAGGGCCTCGATCACCATCATGGTCCCGGAAACGTTCGGAAACATTTTCGTCTAAAAAATTTTTCGACGCTGGAATTAATATTTAAAACATCTAATTAAGTTTTTTTAAATATCAATAAATTATATTATTCAATATATGTAGTAATTTTATAATTTTTTTTAATTTTACTAGATTTAATTTATTTTTTAAAAATATAAATACGATGTGTGTGTGTATCTGTACATAATTTCTTTTGCTACTTTTTTACGTCTCCGTTTTCTAAGTTTATAAAAAATAATGCTATCGCGTTTTTTTCCGTTTCCGTTTCTACGTATCCATCCCCGTCAGGCCGTCACCATCCTCGTGCTACACTGTTCACCATAATACAGCAATTTCAGCTCCTCAAGCTAGTTGACAAAGAAGATGTAGAGTTTGCATCATCTAGCATAATGGATGATGACAAAGCACCCGGCTTAGATGGATATAACACAAAATTCTTTTTGCACTGTCGGTCCTCTTTAGGAGACAACCTTTAGAGAGCAATCATTGAAGCCTTCGTTACGGATTCAATCCCTCCACAATTTAATATTGCTATTTTAAATCTTATTCTGAAGTCCCTAATGCATATAAAGTTAGTGATTATAGACCAATCACATAGTGTAACGTTCTCTATAAAACAATACTCTAGGCCATCACTAATAGGATGTAGGCTATTATGCCCTACTAGGTGGGAGAGGCGCAAGTAACCATCGTACAAGAGAGAGGCATATGAGATAATATCCTCCTAGCTAATCAATTAGTGAAGGGTCAACATGCTTCACCAAGGTGTAAGGTGAAGCTTGATAAGAAGGCATACAATACCGTCAATTTGGATTTTTTTTACAACATGTCCTATCTTCAATGTACTTTCTCATTCACTTTATTAGGTTGATTTTAGCTGGTGGCGCCTTAGCTAGTTATTTCTTACATTTTAATGGATCACTACAACATATTTTAGAGCCAAAAATGGTTTGAGTTAGGAAGATCCCCAATCTCTCCATTTGTTTGTAATTGCAATGGAGTATCTTAACCACACCATGAAAAAGAGGGACCAATTCACTTTTTAAGCCTCATCCCAAGTGAAATAGAATCAAACTTATTAATATTTCTTTTGTGGATGATTTTTTGTTTTTCGGTTAAGGAAATGCTGCTGACAATTTATAATATTTTTCAACAATTCTCTAGTCTCTCTAGGTTAATTTTTAATGACAATAATACCAACATTTTTTCCCAATAACTCTGTCCCTCATGAATAGAGACATAAGATTCAGCGCATATACATTTTTTGTGAGGGAAGCTTACCGTTTGGGTATTTGGGTGTCCCTATATCACCGAGGTAGATAACCTATCAAGATTATCAAAATCTTATTGATAAATTCACCTAGAGAATCAGATATTGGCACTCAAATCCACTTTGCTTAGTTGGGCCAATCAATTTTATTTGGCATTCAAGCTCATCAAGGGCCCTCCTTGATATTTTCCTAGAAATTCATCAAAGAAGTCATCTCATTTTGTAAAGATTACCTTCAATTAGGAGCTGACAAGTCCTACAAAGCCACTGTCTTCCCAATTAGGAGGGTAGTTTGGGTTTCTTGCAATTTCACCATTGAAATATTACTACTTAGGGGTGCTTGTTATGGTGGTTTATGAAGATGAAACAAGCTTTTGGTTATGTTGAGGGCATGAGTGTTATATTAATGTTGGATATTTTTGAGAGGTTCATATACATACAACCGCTTCTTGAAATCTTCAAAATCAGATGAACATAAGGAGTACGTTTCATGCAATTTTATTTTTTTTAAGATCCAACCAAGAGAGCATCATATACTAAAAGGGGGAACTACAATATCCCAAATATATGTGGCACTATTCAAAATAAAGCACCAAAGGTGTCATGGTGTAGAATTGTATGGAACTTATTAACTCTTCAACGATGCAGATTCCATCTTTGGCTTATAGTACAAGGTTGACTTTTTATTAGAGATAGAATGTCTGCTATGGGCTTCAGATCCCCTTGAGGGAATATTCAATTATGCATAGAGTGTATTATGTAAAATATACTCAGGTAGAAATGCAACATAAAGGTGCCTTATAATAAAAATTCATTTATAACATGTATGGATGGCAAGGACATAACACACATAATCACCAAAGAGGGTCATATAACCATTTACAATGGCTAGTTAATCACTTGTAACAGCTAGATAATCACCACACAATAAATAGTATATAATAACTTTTTTTAGCCACAAATTACCCATATAATAACAGGTTTAATGATATTGAATAAAATAGTCATTATATATAATTTTTTGTGATTATTTGACACTTTTTAGTGATTAAGTCTTGTGTTGTACTTTGTGTTATACATTGGTGTCATAATATACATTGTCATTGATAATGATGATTTATATGATTATTTGTTTTTCTATTATCTACAGAAGATATTTTATTGCGATTATCTTACATATTTTAATGATTATATTTGATTTTTGTGTGTATGATACACGTTTTTGTGACTATATCATGTACTTTGGCACGTGTTATATTTTAATGTCATAATACACTTTGTGATTATGTTTCATATTTTAGTGATTACGTTTGATTTTCTATTATTTACATAATATATTTTATTGTAATTATGTTGCATATTTTAATGATTATGTCTAATTTTTTTGGTGCTTATGTTATGTAATTTGCTTTGTGTTATACTTTGGCGTCATAATACACTTTGTGATTATGTTACATATTGTAATGATTATGCTTGATTTTTTGTGATTATGTTTTGTATTTTTCTCTACATGATATACTTTAGTGTCATAATATACTTTGAGATTATGACACACAATTTTATTCAACTTACTTTTTGTAAACATTACAGAAAGAAACAACCAAACTCTAGCCAAGTGCTGGTAAGATAATCACTTTAGCTACCTAAATAATTACCAGAGTATGCCAAATTATCACTAAAAAGACAAAAATAATCACTTGGTTTATTTTATCAAGGTTTATACTATTAGATACTCTTAGGTGTATCGTCCACGCTTTACCTCTTGAGTATGAAACTTATGTAATAGAGAGGAAGAGGCACACCAACATTTATTTTATTGTCCCTCCTTAGCTAATTTATGGTGGCATTGTTAAAGGCATACACTTAGAAAATACGCTTAATTTTTGGAGAAGAAAAAATCTACTACCATTCAAAGAAATTTGTTGACATACATATATTGACTTAAAAACTAAACATAAAAGGAAGAGAATAACCACCTACGTTCTACACTCATATTAACGTGGTTCGCGGCTAGAAAGTGAATTGAATGACACATAAAAATTCTATAAAATAAGATCCATTGACATAAATCTAATTGAACTAGTAAATAGTAAACTATCAGGTTGAATTCTCAACAAATTTCCTTCCCTAAATTGATTTGTAGTTTGTAAATAGTTTACATCCAACACTACATATACACTGAGCTGCTCTCAAAGTCTTAGGAATGAATCAAGCTTTAATGTCTTAGTCATAATATCAGTAGCTTGATTCTCTTTAGCATAGTGGACAAGTGTTAGAGTTCCATCTTTAACAAGATCGTGAATAAAGTGGAACCTTACATCAATATGTTTTCTCCTTCCATGTAGCATAGGGTTCTTTGATAGTGTAATACCTTGAATTTTTTTCACCTTAATTTAGAACGTTTAGCCTTTTATCTAAAAAATTTAACCTTTAAATATTAATTTAATTAGTGTTGTTAACATATGACCCATAAATCTAGATAAATTATTTAATAAATTATTATAATTATTTTATCTTACCCTTTTTATTTTAACCAACCCTAAACCAATAACTTTATTTGATTTATCTTTTTTCTTAATTGAATACCCTGGATTTGGATAAATTAATATTATCTTAAAAACATAAATTTAACCTAATTTTAATTCTTGCCATAAATCTATTTTCTTTAATTCTAGTCCTACACAGTCGATCTCAAGCCACAACCTCATCACCACCCAACCACCTTTACCCCTGCATTGTGCCCCTACATCGTGCCTTCCTACTGCCACCTCTACCTCCCTCCATTCAATCGCAACTCCTCCCAGCTAAGGCTGCTTGTGGCTATCCTTCCACCAGCCCACGCAGCGCACACACACACCCTACAGCCACCCCCGTGGCCAAATCCTTCCTCTTTTTCCTATCTTTTTCTTCTTCTCCTCTTCCCCTCCTTTGATTTTCCACCTTTCCTGTAGCCATGCGTTGCCTCTCGCCATAGCCCCTCATCTCTCCTACACCAGCCCATTGCCCACTGCCCCCTTCGCCACCTTCACCTTTCACAACAGCCCCTGCACTGATTAACCAAACCAACACCATCCAACCACCATCTTCAACCATCAACCAACCAACCATCAAACCTTCTACATGCATGGCTCACACTGTGCATTCAACGTGAGTTGTGTTGTGATTTTTAAATTGTTTTGGTAAGTATTGATATGTATGGGTAGTTTAATAGTTTTATATTTAATAAACATTTTTAATAAAAATTATTATTTTATTAATCAAATATTAATATGATATTTGTGATATTATTTTTAGGTACAAAAGTTTTATTAGAGGATCCTAATAATTTTTAGGAGGTTACCAATAAATTGTGATTTTGCTAGAAATTAGGTAACATTTATATTCTACTAAAATGTATGGATATCGTATGATAGCATGTTAGGATTTTGACATGTAAATTGTATTAAGCATGATTTACTACAAATAATTATGTGTTTATTATTTTTATCATAAAAATAAAAATAAAAAGAAAGAAAGCATATTATCCTATGTAAAATATCATGCATACAAGTGTTATTAAAATGGTTCTAATGTTGGGAATATGTTTTCTATGATATGCACAAGTGAAAATGTTAGGTCAAGCATGTTAGATATACTTGTAGCATGATTTTTATATTCTTGCACCCTAGGAAAAATTTGATCATTTAAGCACATCATGATATTTAATCTTAATGAAAATGCATAATGTGTTCTAATTATCATGAAGTATGGGGGTACATGACTTGATATTTCAGAAACACATATTTCAGTATGATCATTACTATTATATAGCCTGGGGGTATTTTAATAATTTTGAGGGTACCATGATAATTATTCTAATAAACATACCTAATATGTATTACTTATTATTAAGCACGAGAATAGGTGTTTTATTGTTTTAGAAACACATGTTTCGGCATGATTATTGTTATATGGCCTAGGAATATTTTGGTAATTTTGAGTGTATCATGGTGATTATTCTAATAAACATGCCTGATATGTATTCATAGTTGTTAAACATGAGAATACGTGTTTTGATGTTTTAGAAACACATGTTAAGGTTTTACATGCACAATTCTATATAATGATAAAATAGTCATTTGAATATCTGATGATTTAATTACATGATGAATAATTTAATTATGTTATGTTATCCTTTTTATGACAATTCGATAAAGAAAATAAGATCTGTAATGGAAATGGATGATAATGTAGTAACTTTAGGCTTAGGGGTATTTTGGTTATTTTTAATCTAAAGTGCCTAAGTATGAATAATTGAGCCTAGGATGGCCTTCGTAGACTTCTAATTTTGACACTGGTATTGCCCTTGATTATGGTCGTCTCAAAATATTTGGAAATGAGTAAAAATGGTTAAGTATAAAGAATTGGATCTATGTGATTAATATGCAGTTTGTGGTCATCATTAAAAAATACTAATAATTAAAGTGAAAGACCTTGAGATTAGGAATGGTGGCTCTTTAGGGGTTACTACCCTAAAGACATGGTTTAGCCCACGATTGCTTATGGATTTTGTTGGTGTACCTTAGTGCCCTAACTAAGCCCTATATCTTACTCTATTTAGCTTTACAAAACTAATAGGGGTATGCATACTTACGTATTAGATGTCCTTGTCGTTAAGGTACTGTGTTACCTTCGTGTACCAGTGCGAATAGGGTATCTTTGTATCCTTAGGTTGAGAGTCTGTAGGATACTGTGTTGCCTTTGTGCATCGGTATGATCATAGTAATTTAGTGTCTCCAGGTTGATATGATCTCCTCCCGAGTAAAATAAAAATTGAAATTATTATTATTTAATTTGAAATTATTATTGGATTGGTTCAACAGTAGAATTTGTGTCTACCAGTGGTTCGGCAGTAACCTTTGTGCCTACCTATGGTTCAGTAGCAGCTTTTGTGCCTATCTGTGTTTCGATAGTAGCCTTTATGCCTACTGGTGATGTCATAAGTTGTTATTGGTTTGTGCTAGTGAGCCTACATGTGTTATAGGAGTTGCGGGTTTTATTAATGAGAATTGAGACCATAGTTATGACATAAGAATGATGTTGTGTTCTAATTATACTGCAAAGAGCATCTCTTAGATGTTCCCTTAGTAAGTTTCACTTTATTCTAGATGAACAAGCATTAGTAGTTTACAGCCTTGATGTTATGTGGCTATATGAATGATTATCATATTTCAGTTAACATATGCATAATTAAATGTTCATGTATTATTGTGATGCTTACTTATGTGTTCCATGTGGACCTTTCATATTAGTTTTGTATAATTGGTTACTCGGTATCATTGTACTGAAGGGTTCCTTTTCATAGGCCCCTTATCATTCAATGGATTGTACCCTTTGCAAGTTATCTTACAAGATCAGTTGAAGGCTATCATTTGGGTTGAGAGTGTAGGGTTATTCAGTGTTTTGTCAGGTATCTTTTGATCCAGAAGATTCAGTAATTCTTACTGTCTTTATGTATTTCCTTTCACTAACATTTTATAGCCACCGACAGTTGTTTCTATTTGAAATAATGTTAAATTGCTTTAACTCTCTTGATACTCTAATTTACAATTGTGTTATTAATTTAAGTATAACAATATTTTTAACCTTATCATTTGGTAACAAAATGGTAGAAAAAACCGAAATTGTATCAAGTGTGGCAATAACACCCAACAATTTATCATTTTAGCTTCTACAATTAACTTTTTTTAAAAAAAAATTAGTTCATAAATTTGGGGGTGTTACAGATATGTTTATGGTTGAGAAATCATCATAGAATACTATAGTGCTCTTGTGTTTGAATGTGACCAAGTTTCTCCAATACTCTTCTCATCCAAACTCCCTAGCAAGAACATAAAGTAAAAGCCACATACTTTGCTTTAGTGGTGGATAAGGTTACAACATGTTGTTTCTTTGAAGACCACACTACAAATCTAGTTCCAAGCTTGAAGATATACCCAAAAATGTTTCTATGATCATCTAAGTCACCTACATAGTCATTGTTAGTGTACCCTAGCATAATTCCATCTTCATCCTTCTTATTAAAAATCCCTAAATCTATATGCTAATCAAGCACTCTCTTTATTGCTTGTAAATGCAACTCAGTGGGACTTACCATATATATGCTAACCAAACTAACAACATACATCATGTCATACCTTGTCACTGTCAAATAAATAAGACTCTTAACTATTTATCTGAAAGTAGTGGTGTCAACCTTAGCTCCATATCTGTCTTTCAGCAACTTGAACCCATGTATAATAGGATTCTTAACTAAGTTGCTATTTATCAACCCAAATATTTCAAGCACATCTCGAGCATACTTCTTTTGACAAATGTAAATCCCATCTTCATTTTGCATAACTTCAACTCCAAGGAAGTATCTCATCCTTCCAAGATCAGTTATTTCAAATTTTTGCACCATAGAGTTTTTGAATTTCACATACATCTTCAGATCATTACCAGTAAATATTAGATAATCAACATACACACTAACAATAAGAAGTTTACCTCCTAAGCCATATTTAAAAATAATGTGTATTCAAAGCTGCATTTTTCACTGCCCTCCTTCATAAAATAGGATTTAATTTGAGTGTACCATACCCTTGGAGCTTGCTTAAGACCATAAAGTGCTTTCCTCAGCTTATAGACTTTGTCATCCTCCCTTTTTTTTTCATAACCTTGAGGCTAAGCAATATTAACTTCTTTGGTAACCTCACCCTAGAAGAAGGCACTCTTCACCTCTAGTTGAAAGATATTTCAACCCTTTTAGCAGCTAACTCTATCATCATTATTATAGTGTCCCATCTTACAACCGGGGCAAGCACCTCATTCAAATAAATTCCATGATCTTGTACATATCCTTTATCCACTAAGAAGGCTTTTTACTTTTTTACAGCTCCATGCTTATTAAGCTTAGTCTTGAACACCCATTTCACATCAATGGTGTTTGCTTTAGTAGGTAAAGTCATCAACTCCTACGTCCCATTTATTTCAATTGCTTCTATTTCCAAATCCACAACTTTCTTTCATTTTAGAATTTCCACAACATCATGAAATGTGTTGGGGAATTTCCAAATCCTCCCCTCATCTAAGCTGGGGGAATTATCATCAGAGGATGCATGGGATAATTAATGAACTCCACCATCAACTTTATGCTCACTCTTTTCATCACTCTTCTCATCTTCTACATTATTATCTCCCCATGTAAAAACGTTCAAAACACATTTCTTTAGTGCTTCTTTTCCTATTCTAGCATTCATTTTCTTCAAAATCAATATCTCTATTGACGACAATACGTTTAGCAACAAGATCATAAATCCTATAAGCCTTTGATTCTTTACTCATTCCCACTAAAACACATGGGAAACACTTATTATCTAATTTTATCCTCTTTTTATCTAGAACATGAACAACACATCCAAACACCCGAAAGTAATCCATTGTAGTCTTGATATCGCTTCAAGCATTTTTTGGAGTCACATACTTCGAGAATGAATTTGGATTATGATTCAACACATGCATGCTCCATTCCACAACTTCTAGCTAAAAAAAATGGAACTTTCTTCTCAGATAACATACTTCACCATATTCATTATAATTTGTTTTTTTTTTTTTACTTAGTAACCCTTATTTGCTACGGTGTATAAGCTACTGTCAAATGTCTTTTGATGCCATTATTTTCACAAAATTTAGTGAACTATATATATAGAAATTCACCCCTATCCCTACACACACATTTTATGAATTTGTCGATTTCTTTCTCAACAAGTTGCTTGAAAATTTTAAACACATCAAATGCCTTTGATTTAAAAAAAAAATAAACCCAGGCATTTTTGCTAAAATTATGAATGAAGCTAATAAAATACACTTTTTACTAGTAGATATTGGTTTGATTAGCCCAGAAATATTAGCATGGACTAATTACAGCCTCTAGGAACTCTTCTTTGGTATACACTTTTGATTTTTCTTTCCAACAAACCAATTCTATAAAAAAAAATCCTTAGGCTTTTCAGTGCCATAAGTGTGACATATTGTAACACCCCAAAATTTACACATTTTTTTTAAAAAATAAGACCTTTAAATTTAAAACCCGTAAATTCGAGGGATGCTATCACCACACTTAGTACCAAACCGATTCACTCCTACCGTTCCAATACCAAGTGCCAAGGCTAAGAAAAACCTTTCCATCATCACACATTAATAAAAAAATTAAAGTTCGCAAATCAATAATTAGAGTACACAAAAATTTTACATAATTCAAAATACTAGAAATAGTTCTTCAGAGAAGAAAAATAGCTACAATAATCAAATTGTTTCTGAAGTTTCAAACATAATAAAAAGAGAACATGAATAATAATCTCATAAACAGAAAATGGCCATGCCATTCCAGGAACCGATCCACCCCAAATCATCACTCGGCCCCAATGTCCTATAGACATCAATGGCATCAAAGAAGGCATCACCTACCTACAACACATCAGACGGACCTTCTGCTCGTGGGAATGAGTAAAATCCATGAAAAGGGTGATCAGTATGCTACGTACTGAGTAAGGTAACCGTACACTAAGGCTAGCATACAAAATTCACACAAACAACGTATATTAATAAAGGAGCATAAAGTCCAACATAATAGCACAAGGTAAAATGCATGCTCAGGTGAAAATGCCAAGATCCAATATAGTCCAGATTAATTACTTCATCAATCCTTTATCGAATTTATTTTCACACCATGCTCTTTATCAAGTCCATACGAGTACGGAAACCCCACTATTTTTGCTGATGGATCGGTCTCTAGGGCGCTTCGTCTCCTAGCCACTATTATAGTTGGTGGATCGGTCACTTAGGGTACATGCCCTACTACTATTATATGTCGGTGGATCGGTCTGGCCCCTTTTCTTGCAAGGTGTTCCACTGTAAGTAATTAGTGTCTTTCCCATATCTTAGCAAATTGTAGGGTTTGGTTTATTGAGCTCGGGATCCCCCACTATTTTAGCTGGTGGATCGGTCACTAGGGTAACATACCCTACCACTATTATACGCTGGTAGATCGTTTTCCAGGATACTGTAGTACCTGGCCACTATTATGCCAATGGATCGGTCTGGGCCCGGCTCAATATCTTTCACTTTACATTATTAATGTTTTAAATATCTTATTCAGAAGCTTTCACCCAGACATGTATGTCGGAATCCTACTATTCTTATCCTCCAACTCTAGTTAACCACTCCAACCCTAGTTAACCACCACCACCAAAGTAAACTATGGCATACCCTAACACCCATGCAAACCATAATTCCATGCAACCCTAACACCATGCAAACCATAATTCCATGTAAACCCTAACACCGTGTAAACCCCAACTCCACCATGCATGGTCATATAATAATTAGATCACTCCCACATTAATTCATACTATAACACCATATCCCACGACCTACATGCATGTCTTATGGGCCGCATCAATTCATATTAAAAACACAACTTATACATATCATATGCATGCCATAAAATATCATATGAACATACCTCAATTCCACATCATACTACATATATAATAGTTATAAAGATACACATAAAATATATCATATTTCATATCACATGGCAAGTAAGGCATGTAAAACACATTACACATAAACGACCTCAGTTACACCCTTACTTAAATCATTACCGATTTTGGAGCACACTCCTATACCTCTTTAGGGCTTTGACTGGTCTCACCTATTATGAGGGAAAAACTAGAATTCGGTTCCCTCCTAAAATACTATTATTTACTAACTTATCCTAAGACTTAGTTTTTAAATAAAATAATACTATACTAATAATAACTATACGAAATACTATGAAAAATACTAATAATAATATTGATGTAATTCAAAACAGATGGTGATATAAGGGTCTCTACCCTCCACCAAAATGATGCTAATAATAATAATAATAATAATAATAATAATAATAATAATAATAATAATAATAATAATAATAATAACTTAAGCCTAAATAATACAAGGTAGGGTTTTCGACCCTTCCTCAAAATAGTAAAGGTACCATTTAATAATAATATTATTATTATTAATAACACATATTACTTATAATAATATTATTAATAATAAAGATAATAATAATAATAATAATAATAATAATGGTAGAAATATTAATATTAATAATAAAAATAGGAGTATGCACTCCATTAAAATAAAATAGGGCATTGACCCTCCTTAGATAGATAATAATAATAATAAATTAATAATACTAATAATATTAATAATGATAATAAAGCTTATAATGATACTACTAATAATAATAAGTCGAACCTAGTAACTTAAATAATTTATACCTATTCTCAACCCTACCAAGAAAATATAACACCAATATTACACCCAGTAATAATAATAATAATAATAATAATAATAATAATAATAATAATAATAATAATAATAATAATAATAATAATAATTGAATAAATGTTAAAAATTAAAATAAAATAGAATAAACTTAAATAGGGGAAAATGGCTGAGAAGGTCTAGGGTTTTACCTTAAGTCGGCGGAGATGGGTGGCACCGGCGGTGGTGCAAGGCGGCGGCGACGGTGGCCGGAAAATAGGTTAGAAAAGGAAAAAGTTGAGGTTTGAGAAGAAGAGGTGGGGAATGAGGGTGGAGGTTGAGGTGTTGGTGGTAGCCTAGGCTGAGAGGAGTAAAGTGACGGTAGTGGCGCAACAAGTGGCGGTGGCGCACGGCGGCAAAGGTGGCGGCCGAAATGAAGAGAAGAAGAAAGAGAGGGGAGGAGAAGGAGAAAGGAGAAAAGAAGGGTATGGCTAGGTGGAGGAAGATTAGTAGTAGCTTTTGGGTGGTGTAGGAGGCAGTGATAGTGGTGGACGGTGGCGCAAGGGGTTGCAGGTGTAAAAAATTGGCTTGATGGGCAGGGAACTTCGCACGGCTATGGTGGCTTGTGCAAGAAGAATCGAGGTAGATGGGTGGCTCAGTTAGTTAGAGGGCGGTGCAAGGAAGACTTAGGTAGGTTGAGGTGGCAGCGTAGTTAGCTGACGGTGGAGGAAAGGTCATCTAAAGTCGCGACGGTGCACATGGTAGGCTCTTAGGGTTTCGGGGAAAAAGTTTTGAAATCAAACAAACAAATACTATTTATAGAGTTTGGAGGGGAAGGTAGGGTTCTGAGGGTCGGCAGGAGGAAAATGCAAGTAGGGTTTGGGGTAGCCGACGACGTCAATCGGCCGACACAAATTTAGGTTGTGGTTGAATTTTTGCGCAGAAAAGGAGAATTTTATGCGAAGAAAAGTGGATTAGGCTGGGTCGAACTTCAATTCAAAGGGAAGAGAGAGAGAGAGAGAGAGAGGGAAAACGACTGGTCAAGTCAAGCATGGCCGGCATTGTCATTTTTAGAGCTTTGAAGCTACAGGTCGACGGCGGAGGAGAAAGGAGGAAGAAGGAGGTGAACTGGGCGGCTGGGAGAAAAAGAAAGAAAAGAAAAATAAGAAGAACCGGGCCAGTCGGCAACGGTTATAAAGGTTTTAAATGGAACGCGGCATTCCATTGGGAAAAGAAGCGACACGCAGCGTTCTGGCTGTCGAAGGAAGGAAAGAAAAGAGAGACGATGGGCCATGGAAGAGATGAAGGAAAAAGGAAGGATTGGGCCACGACAGGCCCAATCGGCAGGAAGAAGGAAAAAGAAAGAAAAGAAGAGAAAAAGAAAGAAAAGAAAGAAAAAGGAAGAAGGAAAAAAGAAATAGGAAAGAGGGAAAAGAAAATTTTAAGTAGGTTAGGGTCAATTAAATTAATTAGAATATTTTGGGTATTTAAATAAAAATATTTAAATAAAATAATATTAAAATTTTTTTGGGGCTAATTTAGGATTTTTAAAATATTTTTCCTAAATTCCTTTTTAATTAGCAAAAAGCCCAAATTTTTCCTTATAAAAATATTTGTAAATTCCTTATTAATTTGCCCTAAATAAATCCTTCCCATTTGAGTCAAAATAATTAATTAAATTAATTTCCTAATAAATATTTATTTAATTATATTTCTTAAAATAAATATTTTTGGGGCATTTCACATATCATCTGAAGCTACTTGAAGACAAGTAGAGTCACCAGGTTGTGCAATAGCTAGCAGTGCAAACATCTTGGTTGCAGACATTGAAGTATGTATGATCAAACCTCTCCTTCAATGATATAGCTTAAACATTCGTCCTTGAATTAAAACACCAAGGCCTTTTTCTTGAAGTTTTCCGATGGTAAGCATGTTATTCTATTAACTCTAGTATGTAAAAGACTTATTTAATCACCAATATAATCCCACCAACTTTCATCCTTATACTTTCTTTTCCATTGACTGCCAAATTTATTTTGTTCCCTAGTTTTACAGAATGCCAGAACTCTCATCAAGGCATGATAACCACTTTTTGTGCCCTCTCATATGATTACAACATCTAGAGTTAAGGAACCACATATCCTCACTGCTCGAATTCTTAATCTCAACATATGACATTAACAACATCTCATCCTTATTCTCCACTTCAACATAATTTACATTCATTTCCCGACTAGGACACTTAAAGTGAAAGTGACCAAGTTGATGGCAACTATAACACTCCACATTTATTTTGTTGAAAGTATGTGTTCCTCTTCCTCTATGGCCTCCACATCCTCTTCCTCTACCACCAACTCTATCCTCATATAAGAATTTGAGAACATTCTTTTCACCACTTTTATGTCCATTAATCCTTTGCTCATGCACTAACAAGATACTTTGTAACTTATCGGCTGTTAAGGTGTCTTGATCATTAGATTTTTCCATTAAACAAATGAAATAATCAAAATTTGAAGCTATGGACCTCAAAATTTTCTCAATGTTGACAGTTTGATCCATCTTCTCACCATTTATCTTCATCTTATTAGCAATGGTAAGAGTACGAGCAAAATACTCATGTACTCCTTCTTCATTCATCTACAATATCTCAGATTCTCATTTTATGGCTTTAATTGTGTTTATTTCACCCTTGTTGTGCCCTAATATTTTTACTTCATCAAGTCCCACATTTTCTTTGAAGTATCCTTGACAAGAACAACCTCCATAACCTGCCAATCCATAGTCTGAAATAAATAAATTTTCACCTTCAAATCTCTCAATTTTTGATCCTTTAATTGCTTGTGTCGAGCCTCGGTCAATAGTTCTCCTTCTCATGCCTCAGGAGTTCCATCCTCTACCACACTCTAATATTACTTTAATTGAAGGAAATTTTCCATAAGCATTGACCAGTGATCATAATGGCCATCAAACTTAGGAATCATAATGTGAACAAAGTTACTTTCTGTAACCATACCTTGAACACTTTCTGTCACTCATTTTCTCTTTTTACTCTCGAGCAGGCCCTTATAATGGCTCTAATACTAGAATTTGTTAAATGTATACACTTAGAAAATAGGCTCACTTTTTGAATAAGAGAAAATTTGCTACCAGTCAAAGTAGATAGTTCGTATATATATTGCCTTACAAATTGAATAGAAAAGGAAAAGAATAACTACCCATGTTCTACACCCCTATTAATGTGTTTTGTCGCTAGAGACTGAATCAAACATCGTATGACAATCCTATAAACTAGGATCCACTATCAAAAAGCTAATTGAACTAGTAAACAGTAAACTAATGGGCTGACTTTTAGTGGGTTGACTTCTCAATAGGCATCCGGTTGAAAATATGGAAATTACCATTATTCAACTGATTAGCATGATAACTTGTATAATTAGATGGAGAAAGGAGGAAGAGGGAAGAATATTAGGAAACTGAGCCCTGATAGATGTGTTTACTGCTTATATGTATCACCTCTAGAATGAAAGGCACCAACATAATTTCAAAGAGAAGTTGAGAAAGCCACAACAACTCATTCACACAATTAATATGGAGATTGCAGCCAAAATCACATCATTATCATCAAGCCTTTTTTTTTTAGTCTAGTTGAGATTGTTAATAAGTTATATTGATGAGATTTAGAGTCCTTTTGGCAGTAGAATTCATGGAGTCGTATACAAACTGATTTATCGTTAATATAATACCTTAATTTCCAAAAAAGATAGTTATAATAGTTCATATTAATATTAATAGTTATTAGTTATTAATACATATTATTATTATGAATTATTAATATTATTAAACTAATTAATAGTAATTATGATGATTAATATAATTATTCATTTATATTATTTAATAATGATTATATATTATCATTATTAATGAATGTTAATAATAACAATAATTAATATTAATTATTATTGAATATCCATATTGCTTATTATTAATAATTATGAATTATAGATACTATAAAAACTATAATTCATATTAATTATTATTATTTATGATTATTAATTATCAATATCAATAATTATTATTAATTATAAGAATTAAGAATAATATATGAATTAGTATTAATATTAATTATTAACTATTTACATATTACATATTATTTTGAACAATATTCATAATAATTAGTGTTAGTATTAATAGTTATTAATTATGTTTAAAAATATTAATATTATTATTACTTAATAATATTAATTATTATTTTTAATACATTTAAATAATTACTAATAATCATATATTAATAACTTATAAAATAGTATTAATCATAACTATAATTAATTAATAAATATAACAATGCTTACTATAATTAAATAATTGATACAGATAATATTAATTATTACTGATCTTATTTATTATTATTAATAAATATTTTTTTGAAGTGTGAATTATTATATAATAATTATTCATAATATTAATGACATACTGATTATTCATAATTAATAATTCTTCATAATATTAATATTATGTCGATTATTTTTAATTAATAATTATTCATAATATTAATAATATGATTATTAATATGAAATACTTAATTTTAATTATTAATATTATTTATGAATTATATAATTATAAAAATATTATTATTAATTATTAATAATTATCAATGTTATTATTAATTATTATTATTACTATTATTATTAATTATTTAATATAACTTATTAACATTGAGTTGAAAAACATATAACAAATATTATAAGAATGTGTCTTATTAAATTAAAGAATATCTAAAATTATCAACATATATAATTTATTTCAAATTAAATAAGTTGACAAATATTATTATTACTTCAACAAATTTTTTAATTAAATAATATATGTCCGCCAAATATCATTATTACTTCACCCACGTTATTACTTTAGACAAATTGTTGCTTTTGATTATATCATATAAAAATAAGGTTATTCAAAAACATAATTGTCTAGCTCTTGACTTTATCCTTCAGCTTATCAAAACAAATATGTTGATTGATTTCGGAGCTTAGCCCCGTAAAGTGGGCTAAGTCCTAAAGAGCAATTCTAATTCTTCCTATCATTTTTAATACTTGTAAAAGTAATAAAATAGTGGGCTATAAAAATAAAATAAGAAATATACGTAAAAACCTCAAACCCATGGGCTGACTTGTTGTTGGCTAAAGCCCTATCAAAACTCACCAAAAAATGTATTGATGGACTATTCACCGGATCTAATCCTAACTTGGTTTGACTCTGAACTGGTTCAGGGCCGTCAATCGACCGGTTCTAGCTAGATTCAAGCGAGAAATAGATATAATTCTAGCTATCTAAAAAATAATAATAATAGATTTGATATTATTACATTTTGTTGATATATCTATGGAGTTGTCGGACTTAATCGAGTCGAATCAAGTTAGTTTGGATTTATTTTTGAACTAAATTTAAGTATTCGGTAACCATATTATTTGTAAAGTATTTTCTTTTGTTTTATTTGATATAACTAACTATTATTTCGAGAAATTTGAAGTTGTCATTAATAATAATTTGGAAAAATGTTTAGCTCGTTATAACTGCATTATTATTTATGAGGAAAAGGAGCCAATGATCTTATGTATTATAACTGCATTATTCTTTATCAATAAACTCGTTAGACTCACCATATAAAAAGTTGTATTCTATTAGTTACGTAGTGTTATTCTTTTAGCTCTTGGAAGCGAAACTTGTGAGTTAGCTCACTCCTAAAAAATTAATCAGGGTAAGGATCAAGATGAGTGTAACATCCTTAAATTTACAAACTATAAATTTTTATTTAAAAAGTTTTTAGTTAATGCAAGTATGGGGAAAATGAGCCAATGATCTTATGTATTATAACTACATTATTCTTTATCAATAGACTAGTTAAGCTCACCATATAAAAAGTTGTGATCTAACAATTAAGTCATGTTATTCTTTTAGCTCTTGGAAGCTAACCTTGCAGTTAGTTTGCTCTTGAAAAATTAATCACGGTAAGGATTGTGATGAGTGTAATATCCTCAAATTTACAAATTGAAATTTTTTGTTTAAAAAGTTGATTGCGGAAGATAAAATAGTAAATCGTAGGGTATTACTACCACACTTGGTACAAGTCTCATTTCCTCTACCGTTCTATTACAGAGTACTAAGGCTAAAAGTATTACCCGACTTAAATTAATAATACAATTATAAAATCAGAGTAGAGAGAGAGTTAATGTAATTAAACATCATTCCAAATAAAATCAGCAATTAGTTGTTACAAAATTTTAGTGAAAGGAAATACATAAATACATTTAGAGAACATAATCTTCTGAATCAAAAGATGCCAGGTAAAACACTGGATAACCTTAAACTCTTAACCCAAATAATAACCTTCAACTGATCTTACAAGCTAACCTACAAAGGCTGCTACCCATTAAATAATCAGGGGTCCATGAAAAGAAATCCTTTAGTACAATGATATTGAGTAACTCATTATATAAAACTAATATGAAAAGCTTACAAGGAACACATAAAAGAAATTACAATAATACATGATATAAAACATTTAATTATACATACGTTAATTGAAATACAATAATCATTCATATAACCACATACCACTAATATCATATACTACTCATGCTTATTTATCTGGAATTAACTAAAATTTACCAGTGGGACATCCAAAAGATGCTCTTTACGGTATAATTAAAAACACCATCATCCTCAAATCATAACCAAGGTCACAAAGCTCAATATCAATACCAAAAAATCTCATAACATAGGTAGGCTCACCAACATAGACCAATAACAACTCATAGCATCACAGGTAGGTACAAAGGCTGCTATTGAAATATAGGTAGGTATAGAGGCTACTATTGAACCATTGGTAAGTGCAAAGGCTACTACCGAACACCAGGTAGGTGCAAAGGCTACTACCAAACCATATATAGGTACAAAGGCTATTACCGAACCATAAGGAAGCACAAAGGCTTCTATCAAATCACTAGTAGGCACGAAGGTTGCTACCAAACCACAAATAGGTACCAAGGCTACTACCAACCATAGGTAGGTACAAAAGCTACAACAAAACTACAAGTAGGCACACGGGTAGCTACCGAACTATAAGAAGGCACACAAGTAGCTACCGAACCACAAGTAGGCACAAAGGTTGCTACCGAACTACAGGTAGACACAAAGGCTACTATCGACAAATCCAATAATAATTTTGATTCAATAATAATCATTTTTATTTTTATTTACTTGAGGGGATATCATATTAATGTAGAGATGCTAAGGTACTCTGATCATACCAGTGTACAAAGTCAATACGGTATCCTAAGGACTATCAACCCAAAGATGCAAAGGTACTCAATTTTACTAGTACATGATGGTAACACAATACCCTACCAATAAGGACACTTAATCCATAAGTATCCATATCCTCAACTAGTCCGTAAAACTAAATGGAGTAAGATATAGGGTTTAACTAGGGCACTAAGACACACTAGTAAAATCCACAAACCATCATAAGCTAAAATACGTCTTTAGGGTAGCGACATCTAAAGAGCCACCATTCCTAATCTTGAGGTCTTTCACTTTAAGTATTAGTATTTTATAATGGTGACGATGAGACCACATATTAATCACATAGATCTAATTTATCATACTTAATCATTTTTATTAATTTCCAAACATCTAAGACAACCATAATTAAGGTCAAAATTATAAACCTACTAAGGTTATCCTAGGCTCAATTATTCACACTTAGGCACTTTAGGCCAAAAGGATCAAAATACCCATGAGGCTAGAATTACCACATTATCATCCATTTCCATTACAAATTCCATTTTATTTGTCAACTGGTCATGAAAAGGATAACATACTATAATTAAATTATTTATCATGTAATTAAATTATCAAATATGTCAAATAACCATTTTTCCCCTATACATAATTTTACACAGAAAACCATAACATACATTTCTAAAACATCAAAACACATATTCTCATATTTAACAACAAATAATATATATTAGGCATGTTTATTAGAATAATTTTCATGATACACTTAAAATAACCAAAATACCCCAGGCCATATAATAATAATAGTAATCATGCAGAGACATGTGTTTCTAAAATATCAAATTGTGTACCACCATACTTAATAATAATTAGAACATATTAGACATTCTGATTTAGGTTAAATATCATGACATATTTAAATGACCAAATTATTCCTAGAGCACATGCTAATAATAATTATACTATAAGTATATCTAAATATGTTCAACCTATCATTTTCATATGTACATATCATAAAAAATCTCTTCCAGACATTAAAACCATTTTCATCATACTTTTATACACATAGAATCTTACATAAGATAACATGCTTTCTTTTTATTGATTTCCATGATATCAATAATAAACACATAATTATA
Source organism: Tamarix austromongolica (assembly GCA_039764185.1). NCBI lineage: Eukaryota > Viridiplantae > Streptophyta > Magnoliopsida > Caryophyllales > Tamaricaceae > Tamarix > Tamarix austromongolica. The sequence continues at coordinate 59,617,023 of CM077808.1, read as the reverse complement.
ATGTAACGAATCATATTTAATACGATTTATATATCAAAATCTTAATGTGCTATTATACGATATCTATAATTTTAGTAGAGTATAAAAGTTACAGCGTAATGAACATGCTTAACATAATTAACGTATCAAACCCTAATGTGATATCATAAGATATCCAAACATTTTAGTATTGTATAAAAGTTACAATGTAATGAACACATTAACATATTTTATATATTGAAGACTAAACGCACTATCAAGCAATATCTGAACATTTTAGTGTAGTATAAAGACTACTTGATTTTCAACAAAAGCATAATTTTATCGGTATCCTCCTAAAAATTATTAGGCTCTACTAATTAAACTTTTGTACCTAAAAATTATGTCACAATAACCATATTAATATTTGGCAAGTAAAATAATGTTTTTTTTATTAAAATAATTATTGAATAATAAATTACCAAAATGACCTTAATGTTAAAATGAGGTAAATTTTAAATGAAAACTCATGCTACTCATGAAATGTGAGCAGCTAAGGCAAAAGGGGTTTCAAGGAAGTGGGCTGGTTGGTTGGGTGGAGCTAACGATGAGGTTGGCCGGTGGTTGACATGGAGGTGGAGCTGTCAACGGCCAAGGCTGTAGAGAGGATGGGTAGTAGCGATAGTGGAGATGGGAAAAGAAGGGAGGAGGAAATGAAGAAGGAGAAAGGGAAGGGGTTAAGGTGGTCAGGGCTAGAGATGGTATCTGCGATTGGAGCTGGAATGGGGTAGCTACGATGATGATGAGAGGTTGTGGTCGCTGCTAGGTTGGAGAGGTGATGGTGACGACAAAAATATAGGGGATTTGGTGGTCGGTGTTGGTTTGAAAGGAAATGGAACCAAACATGGCCAAGAGATAGAGAGGAAGATGTGTGTGGTTTTGCTAGTTTTGAGCAAACCAAACAAGCTTAGGAAAAGGGAGTTGGATGGTTGTGGTGTTGGTTGGGTGGTGGCAGGGAAATAAAACAAGTTAGGGAGGCGAAGGCAAGGTTGATAGGGGGTTAGTGGTGTATTAAGATGGGGTTTGAAGGGCTGCAAGATGCATAGGGGATGGCAGCGTCAATGAGGATGAAGAAGAAAGATAGAGGGGAAGGGTTTGGTGTTTGTTGGGGTAAAATGGAGGAGATTATGGTTTTGTGTATATATACTAGAGATTGGGGGTTGAATGTTTGATTAGTGGGGGAGGTTTGGTTGGTTAGCAAAAGATGGCAAAGGAGTTAGTGTGTGGTGGGTGTAGAAGGGAAAGGGAAAAACATGCGAGGGGAGGCATGCAGGGTTGGAAAAGGAAAGGGGGGCATATAGGGTTGGACGGTGTAGGCAAGGTAGAGAGATGATGCAGGAGCCAAGAATGGAATGAAGACATGAGTGGAAGGAAGGTGCGGGTCCAGTTTGGCTAGAAGGGGAAAGAAGAGGCTAACAAACAAGCATGAGATAGGCAGGGCATTGCAGGGTGTTGTTTGGGTGCGTGTAGGGATGTAGGAGAAAAGGACAAGTTGGCTAGGCAGACCAGTGGAGAAGAAGGAGAAACAAAAATAGATGGGTTGGGTTAGGTAGTGTAGGTTGAGGGAGAGAAAAAGAAAAAAGAGGGGAAGGGAAAGTGGGCCTGGGCTCGGGGAAGGAAAGAAGAAAAGAGGAGACAAGGTGGGTTGGGTTGGCTAGGAAAGGAGAAAGAGAAAGGAGAAGAAAGAAAAAAGAGAAAAGAAAGAAAAAGGAAAAAAGGAAAAAGAATATAAATTTAGGGTTAGAATTAGAGTGAGGTTAAATTTAGGTTTAGGATAATATTACTTTATCCGAATTTAGGGTATTCAAGTAAGGAAAATAATTCTGATAAAATTATCGATTTATGGTTGTTGTTGTTTAAAGAATAATAATAAAATAATTGAGATTATTTATTAAAGAATTTATTTGAACTACAAATTAAAGGTTATAAAAATAATTAAGTGAATATTTAAATGTTGGATTTTTTTAGATAAAAAACTAATCATTCTAAATTAAGATTATGAAAATCCGAGTTATTACATTGAAGATAAGCTAAAAGAGTTGTTCGTCGAATAGGACATTGAAGAGGTGATGTGTATCCCGATGCATGCAGTAGACAAGGAGGATATGCTCTTGTCATACTAGGATCAAGATGGAATATTGTCTGTGCGATCTTCTTGCGCTCTCCTATGGCGGCTGGAAAACATTAATGGACCTCGATCGGGAACTCGCACGTGGGATATGTTTGGGGGAAACTCTGGAAATACCATCCTTCGCCTCGAGTCAGAAACTTTGTGTGGACGTGCTGCTATAACATCCTCCTTACCATTGAAAAGCTCAAGGAGAAAGGTAAACCAGCCTACTGCCATGCACGTGGGCAACTCTAAACTGATGTGCATGTGATTCTAAAATACAAAGCCTCGAAATGAAAAGTGGACTTGGACACTGGAAATACTTCGTTGTTGGAACAGTTTGAAGGCATTTTTAAGATCGACGGGAAGGAAGCGGCATAAATAAAGCACATTTGCATGGCTTATTAGGTGGGCTCGAAATGAAGAGGGCTTTAATGGTATATCAGCTACGATGGGTGCGCCTTACGTATGTATGCGGGGCAGATATTCATATTTATGTGGGTGAGATGGAAACGCCGATCTCTCGCTAGAAGAGGATGGGACTTGGGAGATAGCAAGCACCGGGCGAAGGAAGACTGAAGATAAACGTTGATGCTGGGCTTTCTGGGAAAAACTGCAGATGGATTGTGGCGTTCGTTTGCAGAGATTTCAAAGTCAGTCTGATCATTGTGGAACGTAAGCATCTCGGCGGATCATGCACGGAGAATCGAGGAATCTGAAAGTGCTGCTGTCCGCTATTTTTTACTGATAGCTAGGAGAACGAAATAGGAGAGTGCAATAATTGGCACGGATTGCTTGAGGATGTACGAGAAGCTTGTGGGTTGTGGACGACTGTTACGAATGCGAGTTCACTATTTGGTGCAGGATATTCACAAGTTGGCCGAGGAGATTATTAGCGTTGATCGGTCCTGGGTTTCAAGGAATGCCAATAGGGCTCCTTATAGCGCAGTTAAGATTGTTACGCCGATAGAGGAAATACACCATCTATCATGCAGTTTCTAAATCTTCAAATGCAGTAATAAATTTGACGTGCTTTTCCCCTCAACCACAAAAAACCAAAAAAAAAAAAATGCAAGGCAATTTAATGTGATGACTTTTAAATAAATTTAAAACACAAAGGCATTCAAGGGAGGCTTTTGTCTAGATTTATGTCTGGATTTCAAACAATATGCCTATAGGATTTCTGATTTGACACAGCTCGGATGCATGCAACAGATCGAGCAACTTCAAAGGAGCTCGGCCTAACTCGTAATCAATACAGAATAGGCAGTGTAACCAAGGCCGTAAATGAGCTGAGCCGAGCCGAGCCAAGCAGAATACATCTGGGCTCGGACTCGGCTCGTTTAACTAAACGAGCCTGAGATAAGGATCTGGCGAGTCAAGCCGAGTTGAGCTCACGAGCCAAAGAAAAAAAATAATTTGAGCCTCACTTTTTCGAGCTTAGGTTTGGCTCGTTTAATAAACGAGTACAAAAGTGAGGCTCGGGCTCGACTCATTTAACTAAACGAACGAGCCAAGCTGAATACCGAACTGGCTAAGCTCATTTACATCCCTAACTATAACATTAGGAGGGATCTGTCCTTAACCCAATGCTACAAATTAAAAATAATAGTCAATTAATAACGATATATAAATGACGGTTTACCGATAACAATTGATAAATATGTAAAAATTTATGATTGATTATCATTTAACTGTTATCAAAACGTAAAAAATAAATAATTGATGCAAAAATTTTATAACGGTTATCAATATAAACATTATTAAAACTTCAAACACATACTTTAATTTTGATAACCTCATTGTTTCCCTCTTCTTTAGTCATTACTTCTATTTTAGATTTTAGATTTTCTTTCTTACTACTTTCTCTTGCTCTCGTTTTTCCTCTATAACACCCCCAACATTTACAGACTTACAATTTCGTTTGTTATGAAAAACCATCCACTAAAAATGGAGGTGTTACCTCCATGATCAGCACAAGAGTAACTCCCAACCAATCTCAAATTATCCACAATGCTAGAGAAATTAAAAGTAGTAATATGAGCAATCAATAAAAACCATAATAGTTTCAACGTTTTATAAATAAAACTAGAGTACGCAAATGTCAGAATTAATAAAGAAATGGAAATTAAGTATAACAACACCCACTATGAGGGGAAAAAAGGATAAGAAAAACAGATAATGATATATCCCGAGAACACCCTCTCGGACCTCACAACAAGTACAACATGCCATCACTCAGTCTCACCCAAGACATCATAGGCAACAAAGTCATCAATAACATCTTCTCCTACCTACAAAAACTCAAGAGGGCCCACTGCTCATAAGAATGAGCAGTACTTATGAAACGAGTGATCATTATGCTATGTATTAAGTAAGGTAACCATATGGCTAAGACCATGCATAGCATAAAAAGATAGATGTAACACCTCAAGTCTATACGACTACATGAGAGATACCTTAGAGAGCTTTCAGATTGATCGCCTAACCCCATAGATCAGCACAAATCCTTTCAACAAGCTTTGTCCTCACTCACACACTTTCTAATAAATGTTAAGAAAATTTCTTAAACTTTCTAAGAGGGTCATCTATCCTAAAATTGCTCCACAACCAACATGCTTAATTGCGAAGTTATTAGGACAGAATCACCAAAAGGAGGGTATACCATGCTGATATAAGTAGTCATATCAATCATTATAGCACTCCACACAATTTGGGGTATTATATTCACCCCTACTCAAAGAACGTAACGTCCTCATTGCTTCTCAACTATTAACTGTCTCAATATAGTTTTAATCATCCTACTAGGTGTCTGACTGACTCATCCATGATTATCTCACTATTACAATTTTGCTCTAATGCCATTTGTAACACCCTGAGTTAATACGACTACGCAGGGGCTACCTTGGAGAGCTTTCAGATTGATCAGATGGCTCTACAGATTAGCATGAGTCCTTTCAGTACTCTTTATCCTCACTTACGCAAAACGTTTTAGGAGGGTCACCCATCCTAAAATTGCTCTACAGCCCGCATTCTTAACTGTGAAGTTATTAGGAAAAAATCACCAAAATGATAGTATACCATGTTGATATAAGTAGCCATATCATTCCTTATAGCAACCCGCTCAATTTGGGGTATTACAGCAAATATTGCATGTAGTAAATCATTCAGGTTAATCACCATCATTAGAATTTATGAATTATTCTGTCTTTACACATCTCTTAAATTATATCCACATGAGTACAGGAATCCCACTATTATGGTCAGTGGAACAGAGACAATTACTCCAGAGCAAAACATACCTGGCCACTATTATAGCTAGTGGAATGGATACAACTGCTCTAAGCTAAAACACATATGGCCACTATTATAGCTGGTGGAATGGAATAACTACTCTAGAGCATAACGCATCTAGCCACTATTATAGCCGATGGAATGAAACTTATCCTAATTTAGCCTCGACCCACTTGATGTTTCACGGTAAGTACTTAGTATCTTTTCTGTGATTTTTTACCACACAAGGTTTAGTTTATCGAGCTCGGAACCCACACTAACATACTAGTGAAACGGAAATAACTACTCTAGGGCAGAACACTCCTGGACACTATTATAGTCTGTGGAATAGTCTCCAGGACAAAATGATCCTAGCCACTATTATAACCAGTGGAATAGAAATCACTCTAACCTGGGCCTAGCTCGATAATCTTTCATTTGAAGTAATTAGTATTATACTCATGTCTTATTCCATAAGTAACCACAACTAGATATGCATGCCCTCAATGGAATCCTATCTCATTACCCCAGGCATCTTGAATGACCCAGTCCTATATATTCAAACCTCTAAACTCCCCAAGACTCCCAAACCTCTTTTTCACCTTCTACCCTACTCATCATGACTCCAAAAGTTCCCATGTATATGGGTTAAGGCCCACTTTCCCATTTCTCCACCTAGGCTCACCATTACCTAGTAGAGTTTCCCCTTAGAAACCCTAAACTAGCCTATATGGCCCTAGCTTCACTTTTCCTCACCGAGCCCATACTCCCCTTTGACTCCAACACCATCGCTCCACACAACCCACTCCAAGAATCACATCCCTACTCCCCATCTTCCACATGTGATAAGGAATTCCTAGTTGGCCACCCCGAAACCCTAGTACTCCTTTTTTCTTTTACACCATCCCTTTGCACGAACACTCTACCCTTTTTACCACTTGACTCACCCCCTTTTCATAATACACCCTCCTAATCTCAACCCTAACTCCAACCAATCACGTTAACCCTTTCACACACTTTCCGATTTAGGGTTATTCCCAAAAAAATCCTGGTTAAGCCCCTATGCACACTTTTACCAACCCATGTACTATCTTTCACTCATGGACTTCAATCACCCAAAGTATTCTTCCCTCACCATGGTTAAACCTTAAACTACCTTTTCCCACATAAAATTTACCCCCATGAAAAGGCTAACCACCCTATGCAAGATTTACTCCAACTTACCTTAGCTCAATGCAAAGCAAGCTGCACTACACACATTTTAGTCCATACTCACACATAATACATAACACATATCAAAATACCCATGAGCATGTAAAACATACAAACCAAGCGTTAACCATATCTTTACCTAATAAGACACTGGGCTTGCAGCACGAATCCTATGCCTCCTTATATGAAGAGTTTGGTTTACCTATAAAAATGGAGCACTAATATTAACTTTCTTCCTACTCCTTTTTCCCTTTTATTTTATTTTTTTTCTAACTAAATATTAGTAAAGAAATTAATAATAATAAGGTTAATAATAGAAAAATATTTAAAATAATTTATACTAACACTACAAAAAATTCCATTTTTAGCAACGATAGTTTTTGTTGCAAAAGATACAAAGTCATTGGAAAAAATATATATCACAACGATATTTTTTGTTGCAGTCGTAGCGTGTCATGGCGTTGCAAAAAAATAAAACAACAACAATGGTCGTTGCTAAAAAGTAATTAAATGCAACATAAATTGTCGTTGCAATACATCACTTCATCTAACTACATGTATTTATATATTGCAATGAATTTTGTCGTTGCAAAATATTGATCCTACTTTGGCAACAATTTATGTCGTTGCAAAAACCTGTAATTAGCAACGACTTTTGTCGTTGAAAAAAATGGTTGTAGTTTGGAAACAAATTATATTGTTGCGAAAGCTTGTTATTTGCAACAACAAAAGTTGTTGCAAAAAAATAGCATATTATAGCAACAATATTTGACGTTGCAAAAACACATTAATTGGAATGGCTTATGTTGTTGCAAAAAATTGAATAAAGTTTAGAAACAAAAAATTACAAAATACCCCGAGTCAATACGAGTACATTGGCGCCACCTAATAGCACCCGAGACCCACAAATTTCTAACATCCCGAGTCGAAACGACCAGTTGGTAGCTACCTAGACCCATAAAAACTATGAGGGCTATCCTGGAGTGCTTTTGGATTGATCGACTAGCCCCATAGATCAAGACGAGTCCTTTTTGAAACTTCCCAAGAGGATCACCCATCCTGAAAATTACTCCAAGGCAAGCACGCTTAACTGTTGAGTTCTTCGGACAGAATCACCAAAAAGATTGTATACTATATTGATATAAGTAAGCATATCAATCCTTATAACGTTCCACTCAATTTGGGGTCATTACACTTTATCATTGTAAAAAATACATAATTGCAATAATAAATTCATTGCAAAATTTTATCGATAATTTCTTTTGTAATAACTTATTGTTGCATTAAAATAATATAAATATTTACAACAAGTATAGTCGTTGCAATAAATTCAATCAATATTTTACAAAATAAAAAAGGTCATTGCAAAAATGTTATATATATTGCAACAAATGAATGTCGTTGCAAATAAACTATCGCATATATTGCAACGACAAATGTCGTTGCAATAAATCCAATCAAAATTTTGCAACAAAAAAAATTCGTTGCAAAAACCTTTTGTATATTACAACATATAAATGTCGTTACAAGTAAACTATCACATATATTGTAATGAAAAATTTCATTGCAAAACATATAAATATCACTATGTTAAAATAATATAAATATTCGCAACAAGTATAGTCGTTGCAATAAATTCAATTAACATTTTGCAACAAAAAAAAGTCGTTACAAATACATTTTGTATATTGCAACATATAAATGTCGTTGCAAATAAACTATTACATATATTGCAACGATAAATGTCATTGCAAAACATATAAATGTCAGTGCGTTAAAATGATCTAAATATTTGCAACAAGTATAGTCATTGTGATAAATTCAATCAACATTTTGCAACAAAAAAAAGTCGTTGCAAAAATATTTTGTATATTGCAACATATAAATGTCGTAGCAAATAAACTATCACATATATTACAATGACAAATGTCGTTGCAAAACATTTCCTAATAATCATCTTATAAATGAATTATTTTTCGCAACAACTTTTTGTAACGTCATAAAATTATCGTTGCCAAATGAAATTTTTTGCAATAACAAAGTGTTGTCGTTGCAAAAGTTTTGTTGGAAAAGGGTGGTAGAGTGGGTGCGGTAGCTAGGGCAGTGGCGGCACAAGGGTGGTAGAGTGGTGGTGATAGAAAAGATATGATTTTGGGGTTGGAAAAGGGGAGGAAAGTGGTGTTTTCTTAGGTGGTAGGGTTTCTGGATCAGAAGGGGTTGTGGTGGTGGTGGTGGCGTCCCACGACGACAGGGGTAGTGGTGGTCGAGAGTGGAGGAGAGGAAATGAGGAGTAAGGAGGGAGAGAAAAAGGGAATGGAGGGTGTGGGAAGATAGAGGGAGGTTTTCTAGGAAGAGAGGGAGGTAGTGGAGGTGGTGCTTGTGGCAGTAGTAGCTATGTAAGGCAGTGCAAGGGTCAGCGAGGAGTGCAAAAGGGCAGCTTGAACTGCCCATTTTTCATAGGTGGGGAGAGAAGAGGAGGGAGAGTTAGAGGCGAGGGAAGGTCAAATTTATTAGAGGGTGGTGCAGAGAAGAGAGCGGGTAGAAGTTTAGATAAGGGCACGACACGATGGCGGTAGTGGTAGGCCAGTGAAGGCCTGCAATGGTGCAGGTTCACAAGGGCAGGATAGGTTTACAAGAGTTAGATGAGGGTGTTGGGCTACATAACGGAAGGGACCAATGCAGAACAGTGCCAACTACATGCCCTATAGGTTAGGACGGGGGGAAGGTGAGGGGAGGGAGGAACCATGGCTAAAAGGAGCCATGCGCGTCACTCGATGGGGGGAAGGTAGAAGACGAGGGAAAAGGGGGAAGAAGGGGAAAAATGAAAGGCAGAAAAAAGGAAAATAAGAAAAATGAAGTGATTGGGGGTGTTTGGAATTTCTTTAAAATTTTGGGAATAATAAAAATAGTAGAAATAAATAAATAATTTTTTATTAATTTATAAATTATTATAATTTACTTAAATTCATTGTAGTTTAGTAAATTATTCTAGTCCCTACTAATTTGATTCCTACATTATTTTTCTCCTTTTTGGCTTTAATTATTTTTATTATAATATTATTATTTTATTAAAAGAGGTATATTTAATTAAATTTCACCTATTAATCCCTATTTTATAATTAATTTCTAAAGTAGGGTTTTAGGGTATTACATTCTCCTCCTCCTCTTCTCGGACGATGACCACCATTTTCTTCCTCTTGCCTATCATCGACTAACTTGCTCCTCCTCTTGCTTGTATTCATTTTCTCTCTCTTCTTTCGGCTAGGGTCGTGCGCCATCATTTTGTTCTTCTCTCTCTCTCTCTCTTTCTCTCACCCTCCGCTCCCACCTTTATGTTGTTTTGTGTTGCTCCACTACTATCGATAGCCTTTTTTTGTAACACCCCAATTTTTACTACTGAAAAATTTCGTTTGCAGCAGAAGTAACTAAGTAAAAATAGTGGGGGTTACCGCCGTAATCAACATTATTTTGGTTTATTCAACCATCCTTACATCAATCACAAGGCTAACACGTTGAAGGTAATACAAGGAAATTAGAAAATAAAAGTACATTTATAGTACAAATACTGAGTTTGGAGTATTACTTCGAGTTTTACAATCCCAAAATACAAAAATGGGATATCGTGGATCAAGAGTCTAAAAGGGGTATCCATTTTAATACATAACCCGAATAATAGATACTCTTCACCCGACCCTGACATGGATGGAGTCACTCATCCCCACATAATGCTTCATAGACAAGAAAGTCATCTACCTGATCCTCTAAAACCTACATATAAGATCCAAGGCCTTCTACTCATGGAAATGAGTAGCACCTATAAAACGGATAGTCAGTACACTACGTACTGAGTAAGGAAACAATACTATAGAAATAGGAATACAAATAGCACATGCTTCCATATTAAATGATAAATGAATATAACAAATTAAATGAACATCTCATGAGGCATATTACGATCCAGATCCTTTTATTAAGTATAGTCCATTTTCATTCTTTTATATACTTTGAGTATAGGAACCCCACTATTCTTAAAATGGTGGAACGGTTTGAAACTTTTTGGGGATAACACACCCGATCCACTATTCTTTCTAGTGAAACAGAGGATAAAAACATCTCCTCAGGACAGAACGCTCCTGAGCCACTATTCTTTTCGGTGGAACAGAAGTTAAAACATCTCCTCAAGGCAGAATGCTCTCGAGCCACTCTCCTCAGGACATAACCCCAAATAATGATAATACTCCCATGAATTACTCAAGTTATTATTACAATAATTTAAGTCTGCTAACACATAAATTACCAAAACTTTCTTAATATTCCATAATGATCAAGTTACCCTTTGAGCACAATTAGCACCCTTATTTTATAAAATCTTATACCTTCCCTATATATTATTTTTCCAAGTCCTCATTAATCATCATACCTCATGAGAGACCTTAAGCTCATTTACCACAACTCATTCAACCCATATTTCATACCATAAGACATAATTTCACAAGTGTTATATTATCATCATTCAACCATAGATATATTTCCACAAGTATGATATTAACATCACTCAAACCATATTTCATGTTATAAGATGCATTCTCACAAATATGATATTATTGTCACAATCATAACATAATGGTGTCTCTTACAACTCTTATTTTCTTTCAACATAATATTCATGACATCACAAATTATCAATATCAACATATGTTACATATTATAGAAACAATATCATGAAAAACACATTTAGTCATACAAGAAATTATCATCAAAAGTCCTAAGCATCAAATATTCTCCTTACCAACTAAGACACCGAGCTCTAAACACGTAAATCTTAGAATTCCTCCTCTGTAGCTATTGGAAAACCACCGACGAAAATAATAAAATTATGGTTAGGTGTGAAGATAAACCAAAGGGGAAAAATCAAGGTAAAAAGGGTAAAAGTAGGTATAAACATAGTCAAATGGGAGCTTGAGGTGTGTGGATGTGTAGAGGAATGTGTGGTGGAGCTATGGTTAAAGTTTGATGGTGTTTGGTTGAGGTTTAGGGATGAAAATAGGGATGCATGACCAAAGGAATGGGGTTGCACGGCTGTGCAGTAGGCGATGTAGCTTCTAGCCGAGAGAAAACAAGATGTACAACTTGTGCAGAATTAGGCCAGGAGGAAAATATTTGCACGATTAGACGGTGCAGGGATTGCATGGCTATGCGGTAGGGGATTTAAGTATTGCAAGGTTGTGTAGAAGGTTGTGAACCGACCATGCACTCTATAATACCGCTACACGCGAGAGGAAGAAGAAGGAAAAAGAGGTGGCGGTCAGTGGCAATGGTTGGTGACAGCGAGGGGGAAGGTTGGGGCGACCTTGGTGGTCAGTCCACCAGCCAAAGGGAGGCAAGTGGTGGCCGAGGTGGTGCACGATGTGGGGGAGATAGTGGTGTAAAATCCAAAATAGGGAAAGGAAAGGGAAGAAGAAGAAGAAAGGGAGAAGGAGGGAAGGAGATGGAAGAGGGAGTTTGGTAATGGTTCTTTGGCACAAATATTAGCAGAGTGAGGCAAAACCAAAGATAAATAGGGAGAGTGTGATATATATATATATATATGTTCATGTGTGCTTGTGTGGTATGATTTGGGAAGAAGAAAAAGAATAGGCAGGAGGGTGCAGGTGTGCGACAGGGATGATGGTCATTTTGCAACTGTAAGGTAAGGGTGGTGGTTGCAAGGGATGGTTAGGGTAGGGTAATAGCTGCAGGGTGACGATGGTGATGGTTGATGAAAGTGTTGTGTAAGAAGAAGAAGAATGGCAGGGGAGATGGGTGGTGTGTATGGGGGTGCATGTCTGTAGAGATAAGGATGCAGAAAGAGAAGAAGAAAAGAATAAAGGAGGTGAGGTGATGGTGAAAGTGGATGGTGCAAGTGGGCATATTCAAGAGTTGTAGCTTGAGGTTGGCGGGAGAAGGAGAAGAAGGAAAGAAAAGAAAAGGAAAAAGGAAAATAAAAGGAAAAGAGAAAGGGTTGGGGAGATTAGTTTAGGGTGATTTTAGATTAGCTAAAGGTAATTAGGATTAATTAAAAGTTTAGTGGATTTGATTTTGGTCTACTAATTACAATTTATCAAAGTTAAGGTTTTCGGAATCGGATAAAGTTTTAGAATTAAGGATAGGTTAAGGCTAATATATGATTTATTGAGATTAGCATTAGATTAGGGCGCTAATGATGCAGGATTAGATTAAGTAAATTTTCGGGGTATTACATCCTTTGTGTAGAAGTTGGTTCTTTCTCTGCCGCCGACACTCGTTCTTATTTTATCAGTCACGCGCTACTTTCATATTTAGGTAGGTAGTTATTTATTCCTTCTTTTTTCATTATAAATATATGTATGCATGATATTTAGTTTGGTCTTATGTGTGTTCTTGCTTGTATCATATAGGTTCGCCTATTGCTATAATGTTATGTTTCTTTGGGTGCAGGTTGAATCTCTCCCTCTATAAATATATGCATGCATGTTGATATAATTTGCATGTTGTTGGTTGATGCCTTTGAATTATATAAAAAAAAACTACTATAAATATATGTATGCATGTTGGTTTAATTTACTCCTACAAAAATATTGTGTAGAAGTTAATTTCTTGTTGACAAAAATATTTCTTGTACGGTGTGGATGCACCTCTGAAAAAATGTTCTAATAAAAGTTAATTTCATGGCGATATCTTATATATGTGGTAATGTTGTTAGCTTTATGTAATTTTTTAGGATATGATATAATATATTTACTATTAATCCAGCTATAGAATTAACATAATTTATAATTTAGAAGAGTTAGACAACAACCTTCATAACATGATTTAGTGGTTGTTCTCTTTTACAAGTAGTAAGATGCTATGCTTACCTATCACTTAAATAACTCCAACATTTTTGGGCATGGCACCTAGGTTGCTTGTATGTGAGTGGATTGTACATTAATCCTATCCACTTCAGATCATGTTAGTTGTTGTTGACTCTGCCTCAAATGGTTCCTTATTCAAGGGCTTTAGCTAGTTATTTGCAATGGTTTGTCCACCATACCGATGTACAACACCCGAGATTTGTTAAGGGTGAGGTATTTGCAAGGGATTATGATCAAATAGCTATAGAGATAATGTTGATAGATAATAAGTGGAGGTTTCATCATAACATATTGCTGAGTATTCACCTTGGTTACTTTAGAGTATCTGTCATGGTACTCTCCGTTGATGATTTGAGGAAGCTGATGACAAATTGAGATGAATGGACTCTAAGAGTGATGGTGGGTAGTCAGCCTAAGCAAGGATAATGATAGATTTCATAGAATTGTTAGGGATTGTTCTTATTTAGGTGTCTAGGTTGTAGCATTTTTTTTTATGTATATAGTGTTACTATTGCCTTAGGGTTATTCTTAGGTTTTGGTTCTTGTTTTAAACACGTAATATATATATTTTTTTAGATTTACAACCCTTTTATAAAGTTGTGATAGGTGTATGTATGTGTGTGTGTGTGTGTGTGTGTGTGTGTGTGTGTCTGTGTGTGTGTGTGTGTGTGTGTGTGTGTGTGTGTGTGTGAAATCTTTCTAAGCATGAGTGGTTTATGTATTGGTATATTTTTGAAACATTTTAGAATGGTTTATATATACAGCAACATAATAACATGATACATTACACAAATATGAATTCTTCCTAAGTATGAGCGATTTGTGAATTAATTTGTAATAATTTTTTTTTGTGAAATTCATATAGATTAGAAAACTATGAATTGAAAATGGATGTCTACAATTGTTTGTCTAGAGAATATGACAAAGGAATTGAATTTTTCATCCAGTTTATAGAAGAATGTACTCGATACCCTAGTAGAGTAGTCTATCCTTATTTGAGTTGTGCTTATATTCAATGTGGCAATGCTAATAATTTGAAAATAAGATATATGATATGTGTGCATATTATTTTAACTTCACATATTGTATATATTCATGAAACATGAATTGTGGCTTATTGCATAACATTACTATATAGGACATGTGTTCTTGAAACTTTAACTTCATATTTTGTATATATTTATTTATTTGCTTATCTGTACTAATTTATTTATTGAAATTTTGTAGAGATATGATAACGAAAACTGTTGATAGGTAGTCTAGTGATAAAGAAGGGAAAAGAGAACCAATTATGATGAAAATCATCATCAACATGAGAAATATAGGAGAACAGGTAGAGTTGTAATGGAATACTTATAATCTTCCTATCAATAAGTAAGCATATATATTTATAACATATATATCACTTGTCACTTGTAATCATGTTCCTATCTCCTACAACAATTGGAAGTAGATTCTGAAAGCTCACAAGGAACATATTTAGTAAGAAGTCACAGTAAATATATTGTTTTGTTTGTTTATTTTTGGATGTCACATATTATTCATTTTAATACATTAACATTGATATATATATTTATGTATTATTTTGTACAGTGTATTCATCATCCTAGAGGTGAGGAAGAAGTGGATTTTTAGACACAACGATGAGCATCTAAGAATATTTAAGGCATACTTGACAAATAAAAATTTATATAGAAAGAGGGATGGTGCTTTGTACACGAAGCCACCTAAGCTCTATGGTTTCAATGATCAAGATAGTTATGACCATTTTATTGTATATCATCTTTTGGAGGAGATTAAGGTATTTGTTGCATAACAGTTAAGCTTTCTGATTAAGAATATTTCATTGATCTTTAAATAATCATAAGTAAATTTGTTTGGATTGTAATATAGGAGAAAAATGTCAAAAATAAAGAAATTGTGAAGAAGAATATATAATTCCATAATATGGCTCGAAAAGGTAATACAAGCCTTGAAAAAGAGATGGTATGACATTTTGACTTTTGTGTTTAAATGTTTATGTAGAGAATGTTATAATCATATTGTTATAGTAAGTGTATATTTTAGAGTTACAGGTCGTAACCTAGGACTTGGATCCATATACCTCATCCATCAATATGTTTATATTTTGGAAGAAGGTTTGAGCAAAAAAAGATAGATATCTTAATGAAGAAGTACAAGATGCTTCCAAAAAAAATATATATAAGTTTGAAGATATCCCTAACCCTAGTTAGTTTTTTTGAACAAATTATTATATTATGTTTATTCCTATATTCTAAATTGCATATATTATATAATGAACTTAAAACACCATATTATGTGTAGGGTGTAGATTAGTATAGCATAATGTTACAAGTAACATGAATTGAAGAACATTCCAGAAGACGCATGGGTCTTAGATTAGGGGTTACGAGAACAAGCGCGAATAGTCGATCGCATGGACTCCAAAATTCCAATGACTAAGTGACTCTCCTAACCATAAATTTAAACATGGAACTTGAATGGATGAGCAGTTGACCACAATGGAAATAGAGTTGACATTTATTAAATCTCAAGGGTATAAGCCATACTATTTAGATGCATATGTTCCGCTTCACATACCCTATGTAAATAGCATTAGAGACAGTTATGAAGCTGACAAACATTTTTTTTCTCTTCCTGAGGTAAGCATATAAAAATATAAAGTGCGATTCAACTCAATAATTAATAATATATAATATTTTATTCTAGGTTAATAAATGTTACTTGTTAGACAAAGATCCTTTAATTTTTTTTGGCAAAAGGAGGGGTATGCATCAATCATAGTACCAAAATAATGTCACTCTATGGATTTATCTTAGCTGCAAATATGAGACGTGTAAGTATTGATATTCCAATTATTAGAGATACACTATTGCCTTATTATAAAGAAGGTGATGAGGCGGCCATAATGTTGGAAGCTTTGTAACTTAACCCACATACCAAATACCATCTCACTACTAAAGAGGTACTAACGTTCTCCATCTATGTTATACCAAAAATGTTACATATATTGTTCATACCTCATTAATATATATATATATATATATATATATATGTGTGTGTGTGTGTGTGTGTGTGTGTGTGTGTGTGTGTGTGTGTGTGTGTGTGTGTGTGTGTGTGTGTGTGTGTGTGTGTGTGTGTGTGTGTGTGTGTGTGTGTGTGTGTGTGTGTGATCATTATATTTCATTTAATAATATGAAGTAAGGAATACAAAATTAAGAATGCTCCTAAGTCAAAGGGAAAGAGATTTACTAGTGAAATGAGTAAAATCAAAAGGGGAATTAAGAAAAGAAAGAGAACTAGATTATAAAAATTAATTTCCCCATAAAAGATTCCATCTTTAAAGGCGAACCAATAACTATAAGAACCTTGACGACCACCACCTATTTTTGCGATATTTTATGTCTACTTCTAAAACTAACTCAGTGGTGGTCTAATTATAATTGATAATCTTTCTGAGTATGTTGGGAGGGATGATACGACTTACATGGTATCGATATAGGTTATTAGTGAAATTCATAATAAAGAATGGATGTCAACCATGAGTGTTGTTGTATATGTTAAGTAAGTATTATTTCATATGATATATTTTAACATTTTACATTAATTTGTATAATTTTATAACCTATTGTATATGAGTTATCAATTATATATATATATATATATATATATATATATATATATATATATATATATATATATATATATATATATATATATATATATATATATGTGTATTATTATTTTCATACATAAGTTGGTAGTTAGTCGTGTTACGGTAGAGGAGATGTTGTCCTTTATTATGTTTGTAGGTCCATACTACATATCTGATTATACTATAATAAGCGAGAGTAGACACATAAATAATTTAGTAGATCACATATTAAGTGAGGGGTACAACAACAAGATTTATCTCATACCTCATCTCACAAGTGAAAATTTGGTTTTGTACACCGTTTGTCCTGATCAGAAAAAAGTATATTTGTTTGATTCCATTCAAAAATACCCCATTCCTTTTGCCATTGCTTATTCTAAAGTAAAATATTTAATTGACATGTTATTGTACTTCTACTTCTTACTTCATTAGCTTATTTATGCATATATTTTGCTTTAACTTTTTGAGGTATATAAAGTTACAATATTGTGTATTAACTTTATTTATTAGGGCACTATGAATAGTATATATAATGAGAAGTGAAAATGATGTGTCATACCCAAAGAGTCTTAAGTATGCGCTTGTAATGGTATATAGATATATAAGTATTTTGTTTTTTATTTTAATTTCAATGGACATCTAATAGAGCAACAATATAACTAAATTCATTTAATAATGTCTATAATAGCAAAATAGTAATGATTGTGGATACTAGATTTGTCGAGCAATAGATCTCATATTCTAGAATAAATATGTGAATATAGATCCAAGCCATGTTTGTTTATATTTTTCCATATTTTTTATTAATTAATTTATGACATATTAACTACTAACATAATGAACAAATTGTTTTTTTAGCGTTGGATATTCACGAGGCTAGAAATGCGCAGATGATAAAATTGATGAAGTTAGAGATCAATGGGGCCAAGTTTGTGTGTTCACACATTCAATATTAGGGATCTACATGCATGTTATGGTTTGTATCTCATATGTCTTTTGCTCTTCTATACAATCGGAGATGCACATGAATGCATACAATTATTTATAAGCTATTGATAGTTAGGTTTTATGATATATGAACTTTAACTTTGAAGTGCAGAACTACCAACTTGTGACATACCCACTAATTTTCATTCTTGGATAGAAGATGTGCATGAATTGGTATTATTTTACACATTGCAAATTTGGTCAATATTTGAACATACAACTATAAATATGGGGTGGATAAAACTGCACAATTTATTAAAAAAAATTACATTTTAATAACGATTATTGAACAAACTATTATTAAAACCCTAATTTATTCATAAATTGAAGGGGTTTTAAAAACAATTGTTAGAGATAATAATTGATAAAAGTTTAATTAAATGCTCATTAAATAATAATTAAAGTTTAATTACTACATAATCATATATTTAATATTAACATGTACATTTTTATAATATTTTTAGGAAAAAATAATCATGGATTTGATGCTAATTATTAATTATCTAGGGTTTTCATTAATACTTTATTGGGATTTAGTTAGGATTTTCTAGGGTTTTAATGTTATTAAATATAGTTGTAATAAATTTTTTTTTTACACAAAATCATTATTAAAAAACACCTAAAATATATTCATACATTACGGTTTCAATAACGGTTCAAAACTGTTGTTAAAACCTTTTTGGGGTGGTATAAAGAGTGATGTGACATATATATAAATAAGTTAAAAGTTTTTTTATTTTGTTTATTTTTTTAGAAATAGAATATCTTTAATTTTATATATTAAAAAAAATAAAATAATTATGCTAAAAAGTTGCTAATTCTCTACAAATAAATATCCCTTATTGGTATGGTTTTGTTATAAAAAAGTTGTGTTGAAATACAAGCATGTCATTAGTGAAAAATCAACCCAAATATCAATAAATAATAATGGTGAAACATTGATAATAATAATAATAATAATGTTGAAACATCATTAGTGATAATGGTGAAATATTAATAATTATAATCATGATGATGAAACATGAAGGAAATTATAATGAAGCATGAAGGTACATGTGGTGCAGTATGAGTAGTTAGTTTCTTTCAAAAGAATTGCAATAAATTAGTGGTAGAATATAGCAAAAATTGCAATAAAATATGAATACAATAATAATAAATCACAAACATAACACAATAGTGGTAAATTTAAAAGTAATTATGGTGAAATATGACAAGTTGGCTTTTTTTATTAATAAAATCACAACTAACATCTAATGTTAGTAAAATATAACAACAACTATGATGAAAGATCGAGACAATTATGGTGAAATATGAAGAAAATAATGGTAAAATATAAGTATAATAGTGATGAAGCATAACAATATAGTGGCGAAACATGTAGATAATTATAGTGAAATATGGCAAGTTAGATTTTTTTTTAAAAGTACAATTAATGGCGGTAAAATATAACAATATCTATAGTAAAATATGTAGACAATTATGATGAAACATGAAGGCGGTAGTAGTGAAACACAAACATAATAATGGTCATATATAAATATAACATTGGTGAAATCAATTTCAAGATAAAACATTGCAAATATCGTGAACCACAAATACAATTATAGTAAAAACACATAACTATATTTTATATAATTTTTTTAGTTAGAAGTATACCAATATTAGTTTTAAATTAAAAATAAAATTATCATAAATATAATGGTAGAATTTTTTTTAATAGCCCAAATAAAAAAATAACTTAAGCAAAAAAAAAAAACTAACAACTAGTTACATGGTGTATGCCATTAGAAGATATACTAATTAGGATCAGTCCATTAGTTGCCACAATCATCCCACAATTTTATATAATGCACCCGATACATTTTGTTCCCTTTTTTTTTTGTAATCATAGTAATTTTATTGAGATATGTGGGCAATTTTTTATAAATTTATAAATCTTTTTTATACATAAAAGCAAATTAGGTTCTCTCTCTCTCTCTCTCTCTCTCTCTCTCTCTCTCTCTCTCTCTATCTATCTATCTATCTATCTATCTATCTATCTATCTATCTATGTGTGTGTGTGTATTCAAATACGTTTATATTTAGATTCATAGTATAAAATATTTAAATTCATTTTATAAAATAAAAATGTATATTCATGCATAAAAGTAATGACTTTTTAGTTCTAGGTTTAGCATATATAACAATTAAGTTCATTGCAGCAAACATCTTAAGTTCATTCTATAAAAGTTCTATATTCATTGGAAAAAAGTTTATGTTGAACATATTTTTGTTTGGGTTTATTCATACAATTGCTAGTATTTATTATTTATAAACTTGTTTTCGGATAAAACTTAGATCAATATAATGGTATTGTTATAATACTATTACACTTATACAACAAACCAAATTTGATGGGGGAAAAAAGATCCTCAAGAATTTTTGAAATTTAGTTGAAGTTGGCTCCATGACCTTGTTTAACATAGAAAATCTCAAATTAAAACATCTTATTTCAGAAAAAAAAATGTAGATCAATTTAATAATAAATTTACTATTATGATATTATTTTCTACTATTATTCTACACATACTACTAACCAAACTTGATAGAACGAAAATAGAAGTTGTAGAGAGATTTTAAAATCTTTTAATGTAATTAGCATCATGACTAACTTTATATTTGAAATATCGTTAAAAAAAGGGTCATGTTCAAAATATAAAATACATTAATCCATTGTATAATTTGTTTTGTTAATTTTATAGAATTATAAGGATAACATAAAATTTTAATGTTTTAAAATTATAAAATTATAAAAGTTAATTTCGTCCGTTTCCGAGTCCAAGGGAGAGAGGGGGGGGGATGCGCCCGTATTTGGCAAATGCAATTTGGTAGAAGAATAACCTTTGCTGGAAAGCGGAAAGCGATCAACTTAGAGAATAATAATAAAAGTTAATAGGGAATCGGAAAAGCAGCTGCAGCAGCAAACAGCGGCATTAAACTGTTGCGGCCGACGTTTTGTTGGGCTGGGGGTGAGGGAGAATCCTCGGACAAAAGTAACTAGATCTTCCATATTCCGCATGGCTGAGGAGCTGGCTCGGTTGCTTTGAAAAGTGGAAGATTATGGAGCATGCATGTGCTCTAACATGCACGGCAGATTGGTGCATCCTTCCTTCCCAAAAGGCGAAAACTGACTGACCCAGATAGATAGCGCTTCATAATTAATAAAGCACGTAAATAATGGCAATCCAAGCCTTTGATTAACGCCATGAATGCATGTAACCCCTTTCCATATTTGAAATCCGAACTATGCTTCTCTTTTCCATTTCTTTTTTCTGTTAACTTCGTACGATCGAACATTCTTCGATCTACTTACGTTACATCAACATTTTTCAACCTCGTATAACCAATAATTTTTTTTTAAAAAAAATATTACAAAAAAAAAATGATAGCAATAGTCCTAAGCATTATTGTTACTAAACTAAAAACAAAAATAGTTATTGTCATTTAATAACACCTTCCCACTTAGTCGTATTAGTATCTAAGTTTCTTTTTGCTTCACTATCTAAATGGAACTAATATTGTAACTATATATTTTTAATATTTAGTTACTTAAGCAAAAAACATAATTTGAATATAAAGGAAGGTATCTAAATAAAATTATATAAAACAAAGAGCATTTAAAAATTAAAAATATTATATCAAATATCAAAAGTACTTAAATAAAATTTAATCTATTTATAATGTGAGTTGGGTTAGATTTTGTGAATCGAACCTTTAGAGTTTGGACATAGTAATTGAATAAAAAATTTATTGACTAATAAAATGTTGTTTTCTTAAATATCTAACAACTTTTGTCCATAAAAAACTAGTAGCGATTAAGCTTCATCGTGAAGCAAACAAATAATTGATTAAAAATACGAAATCCGTCCATTCAGGCGCCACCGACACATGGTCCAATGAGATTCGCCAGGTGCGGATAAAGACTGAACCGAACATGTAGCGGCGATAACGACGTGCCGCGCTGGCACATTACTGTGGATGAGCTGTTCCGTTCTGGATTTGTTCACCTTTATATCTTGGAAAGCAGTGTCGGAGTTGTTGACTTTCGTTCGTCGGCTTGGGAAGTGTTGCCGGATGGAATGACGCTTGACAAGAAGGAAAGAAGCAGATTATTTACGACGTCGTGGAAACGTCTTGAAATGATCTTTACGCCACCGGGATATTAAACGAGTACTTGCCCAAATTGCCGATAACGTTCGGAAAGGTGAACGGGCCTCGATTTCTCCCACGGTTCTAGATTTTTGCTCGCATCGTATGCTTATATAGCTGCAATTATATACACGGTTTTTTTCTTCTTCTTTTTTTATGACTTCACACTCTTTAAAATTATTTTTTTATTTCATAAAATTACTCCTTCTATTTTGCACCCTTCATCTTTTATCTTCAATACATAAATCTAAGATCAAATTTAATAATCAACAAATAATCCTCGTTCAATAACCAAAACTAGACAAAGTAAAATTTTATAATATCCTTTTCTTTTTCTATAAAGTTTATATTCTACGGATAAATTAAGTGTATTAGTTTTAAATCAATCACCCATTACTAACAAACGACTCACTCTTAAAATGTCATCCATATCGGACCAATCATCCATTTTCTATCCCTACTATTTTTTTAATACATGTGTTATTTTCTTATTACAATAATACTTTTGTTATTCATTAAATGTTAAATATTGTTATTAAAATATTAATTTTGTTGTTCAATAAATATTAATTTTATTCATTCAATGCTATGTTTTTTTCTATATTAGTAAAATGAACAAATAATAATGTGATTGATTTTTAATTATTATTTTCACACATTAATATTTTTGTCTGTCTTAATCAATTATGATATCAATCTTTTTTTCTTAATATTATTCATAAAATGTTAACATTTAATACATTTTTTTTAATTTAAGCCAAATTGGCTTAATTAATCCTCAACCCCAATCACCTGACTTTGATTATCTCTTCGCAACGGCGTACAGTGTGGTATTAATTTACTTAAGCCACTATAGATCAATTACATACTTATCACACATAGCTTTATCTATCAACTAACGGCTTGATCAAATCATTACCATCTTAAGTGTTAACAATTTGCCGAACTATGTATCTATAATGATCCTTTGTATGCTTTTTTTATTTACACTATATTACTCACACTCATGTTATAATACTTTATATGTTACCACCTATATTTAATCAATGGTACACACATGCTTATCCAAGTATTTTTGGACGGAACAAGTGATATCGTGATCGTATTTAGCTGTATAAGAATGGAAGGGTATGAGTGTCTACCGAGGGGCCCACTTTGATTGATGATTCATTGTAATGTAACGACTTTTGATTTGTGTTAAGTATTTTGTTGTACATATTTATGTACTTGTTGATCAATATGTTGATGAATTATTTACTACACATTTATTATCTATATTATCTACGTTGATCAACTATAATAGTGTATCCATAAAACAATACTAAAAAGAGTTTGGTGTAGAAATATAAATTATCAAACAAACAAAGTGATAACAACCTATAGTCCATACAAATTTAAAATAAAAATACACACGTAAGAAAAAGAAGGAAAAAATTACTACTAACTATCCTCAACACCATCATGAGCAGGGGTTGCTAAGCCTCTTTTTCATTGGAGGAGAGTGTTAGGCCACCCATATGGAAGTATACATCCCTAAGTCTTTCAAAATAATATGATATATCCATGCCCCTATTTTATTGTTTGAACCAATAGGGATACTCACCCATTCGTTTGTTATTGATTTCCACTTCTAATAGAAGGTAATTATTATCAACCGGTATTGTTGAAACTAATATATGATTGACTATCGGGTGGGTCCAAATAAGGAACCATTGAAGATAATCAGATGTTGAATCATGCTTACAAAGATATATTTGCCATCTATCATTGAAATTCACCAAGTGATATGTTACATGTTTTGAAATAATGTGGAAATAGAGTAATACACCTTATACCTTTTTTATGGAAGCATTATGGTAGAATCCTTGGGTTGGCACAATTAGAGAGTTAGGGAAACCAAATTGTTGGATTACTCAATCCAACATGTACTACTCCACAATATCCATGAAGCATATGCCACCTTGGTATGTTGTTTCAAGATACATCAATGCCAAGTTATTATGGAAGGGCATGAAGTCAATCTACAAAAGTATCCAAAAGATAGTTGATTAATTTTCAAAAAGTTTACTACAATTGAAAAATTGCCTACAAAATTAACTAACCTTCCGCACCCTAAGCATGTCAAGATGCCTCTAGTATCCAATTTGGTCTTTAAACAACTTAGGATCACTAGTTTGATGGGCAATATCCCATATCATCACTCCAGTGATGTATGATGCATTATAGTTATGCGATAATGTGCATCAAAAATAGGAAAACTAATCATAGATCTATGCCTGTGCACATTTACAAGACTCAAGTAATAAATAAAAAAAAAATAATAAATAAAGATCCATAAATGAATAATGATTAGTTGCAATGGTAGATATTATTACCTCAAGTTTCCCACACCTGGTCATGGACACTATTTCAAGTTGCCTATATAGAAACACTAAAACACCAACTTCGTTAACCATCTCACCTATTTATTCATATATACTACTTATCTTGAGACTGATAATGGAGCATGATTGCAAAATTTTCTATGAAAAGAGTATAAGGAAAAAGATACCACAAATTCAATAAGGTATACAACTCATCATCATCAACCGGTTCTGTTGTAATCTTACAAAATATATCATCTAAACCAATCGATGAACCCTTTAAATAACCCCCCTAACCACCACCTTAAACTCATCAAGCATATGAGAAACTATAAATATTGCATCGTTATAATTAGGAAAAACCTCACTTGTACACTCAATGCCACTACAATTAAGACCCAACATATAAATGACATCAAAAGGAATGTAAACCTTTTCAGTATTTAGGTGCCACCTCTTAACAAAAGTGTATATAAGTGGGGTAGTTATGGTGGTGGAATTAGGTTTATCACTTGTGTCTCAACCAAGAACACTCATTGTAATTAAAGTCATCCCCTATATCAGTATCATCACAAGGTAGTTTTCTAAAGCTCTACGTGTGAATCCTCATGATAGATTTTGGTTCTTATAACAAAAATAAGATTATAATTATCAATTTCATGAAAAATAATAATATAATTTACCTCATCACTATTATATATGGCATATGTCACATGGTCTTTGAAGCCTGTTAGTAGGTCGAGAATCTCTATGCCACCACCTGTAGGTCCAATCATTAGTATAAGATGAAGAAGATCCTGCTACTTAGCTTGAGGTACTTGTGCTAGCATCAAATCCCACGTTAGCAACATTATGATACTCTCCCTATTGTGCATGATCTATATTTAAGGTACAAGTAGTTGTATCGCGTACTACTAGCAGTGACTATCAATAACACCCTAAAATTTTGTAACTCTTATTTTTTCAAGAGTTTAGCCTTTAATTTGAAACCTAACCCTTAAACCTTAGATTAATTATTTTTTAACCCTTGATTAATAATCCATAAATTATTGAATAAATTTATCCTAATTACTTGTATCTTTCACATATTTTTTGTGTTAATAGTAAGTAGGATATTATGTTGTCTTGGTACGCTAGTGTGAACAAAGTTATTTAGTGAATCCAGGTTGATATGATATCCCCTTTAGTAAATAAAAATAAAAATAATTATTATTGGTTTGAAATAATTATTGAATTAGTTCATTAGTAGCTTTCGTGCCTACCTGTGGATCAGTAGAAGCCTTTATGTCTACCTGTGGTTTGGTAGTATCATTTGTACACGACTAGTAGTCTTTGTTCCTACATATGGTTCAATAGTAACATTTGTACCTACCTATGGTTCAGTAATAACCTTTGTACCTACCTATGGTTTGGTAGTAACCTTCTCTCCCACCCGTGTTCGATAGTTGCCTTTGAGCCCTACATGTGGTATAATGGTTTTATTGGTATTGATGTTGAGATATGAGATACATTGTGAATGTTATAGTTATTGGATTGAGAGTGGTTCTAATAATTACTTCAGTGAGAATCACTGTGATGTTTGGTTGGTAAGTTTAATTATGTTCTAAATGAATGGGTATGAACAATATGTGACTATGATGATATATGTTTATGATTATTATATTTTGATCATCGTATGTATATTTCAATATTTTATACCGCGTCTTGCTATGATGCCTTCTTTGTGATCTATGCAGACTTTTCATATTAGTCTTGTATAATAGGTTACTCAAAACTGTTGCACTAATAGTTTCCGTTTCATGGACCCTACTTATTCAATGGGGAGTTGTCTTTGTAGTTTACCTTATGAGTTCAAGTAAAGGCTAGTTTTTTGGGTTAAGAGTTAATACTATCCGTTGTTTTACTCTATATCATTTGATATGGATATTCTTGTACTCTTATATCCTGATGTATTTTACTTTCACTAACTTTTGTAACAAATGATTGTTTGTTTTATTCAAAATGATATCAATCTACATGTTTTCTAATATAATTCTTTCAACTGTGTTAATTAACTTAAATGGAGTCATGTTTTAGCCTTAAAACTTGTGGAGGTAACTGGAATTGTACCAAGTGTGGTGATAACACGCTATATTTTTGCTACTTTAGCTCCTACAATTAACTCTTTACACAAATTTTTAAGTCTTAAAAATGACGGTGTTACACTATCTGCTTTGCCACCTTTGTGGTAGTAGAAGTAACAATCCTAATATCGTTACCCTTACCAACTATCTAAAAATTATAATGAAAGCACTATTAATAAATATTCTATGATAACAAATCAAAATATAATATTATACTCTACTCTACTATAATATAATATTATGCTCTACTCTACTATAATATAATATTATGCACTACTCTACCAAAAATAAGGACATTATGTTTAGGCTTAGAGTAAAGGGGTGAAGGGTTAAGGGTTAAGGGCTTATGTTTTGAGATTAAGGGTTTATGGTTACGGGTTTAGTGTTTGGGGTTTAGGGTCTGATGTTTAAGGTTTAGGGTTTATGGTTAAGTGTTTGGGTTTTAGGGTTTACGGTTAATGATTATGATTTAGAGGGTTTGTGTATAAAGATTTAGGGTTTAGGGGTTGTGGTTTAGGATAAGGGTCATGGGCTTGTAGTTAAGGGTTTAATGTTTAAAAGGTTTGGGGTTAAGGGGTTTATGAGTTGTTCACCCGTTGAAGGAGAGGGCGAACAGGTGAACCGTCTATGAAAGAGTGGGGTGGGGGCTACGAGGAAATCACCTAATTGAGGCCACTTCAATAATATTAATATAAAGCATTTTTAATTTTCCTATTGCCATTTTACTTTCTCTTTCTTACCCCCAACATAAATGATTAATTAATAATACCTCTAATACTTCTTTGTGCTTTCTATAATAATTTATTTATTTATTAAATTTTCTTTCACACCATTTATTTTATTTTATTTTATTTTTCTTTTATTTATAGTTTCTTTATAAGAAAAGAACACCATATAGCTATCGATTAATACTTTAGTTAATTTTTATTTATGATATGAGCTTTATGCACTAGAATGTGCCTCACCTATGATATTCCATAAACAATCAAAATAAAAATAATATTAATAATATTATTGGCTTTATGCATTAGAATATGCCTCATCTATGATATTTCATATACAATCAAAATAAATATATTATTAATAATATTACTCTCCTTTATTGCTATATCTTTAACGAATTATTTTTTATTATTGTGTAGCATATATTAGTTCATTCAATTAGTCTAATTAGTAAACTTAGGTTATATTAACTCTTTCACTTTCACACTTTCTTCACTTACTATGCAACACCCTAATTTAGCTTATATAAAGAAAACCCTAATATTTTATGTGAATTGATGTATGATATTATTATGTGGTATATATTTATATGGATTTGTTTCATATGGCATAATTTATACGCCTTTTTGTTCAAGTTATTATTTCTTGGCCAAATTTTGCACAATTGATGATTTTGTGGTCAAAAGGAAAATGCCCCGACATACACATATAGCACAAGAAGAGGATCTAGATGACATTGGATTAAAGGAGTCAAGGTGAAAAGTTATTCACGAGTTATATGGACAAAGGGAGTAGTAGTCAATTGAGTCCAAGAGATTTAGAGTTTGGATCTAAAATTGTTACCATGGTGTACACTTATCTCAACATTCCTGTGATAAATTGTAGTGTGTGATTCATCATATAGATCCAACATGTCTGGGGGGTCCTAATAGGCTGCATTTGCCTGATTTTCTCCTAAACATTATTTTTCGATTTTAATCCTATAGGTCGGATTAAGGTTAGTTTAGAGACCTATAAATGGTCATTTATAATCAACTTTGTGTATGAAGTTGTAGAACGTCTCAAATTTTGGGTTTAGAGTTCTTCTTTTCATTTCTCTTTTCAAAATTTGATATTAATTATCTCTCAAGTTTAGTACTTAACGTAATATTTAATCTTTCTATTTAAAATGAGTATTTTTTCTTTAATTATTACCATATTTTAATTTTCTTTTGTCGAGGATATAGAGAAATCTTATTCTTTACATTATTTAATTGATTGATTGCTTAATTTTTAAATTACACTGTGTATTGTATGCTATTATGTTTAATTGTTCATGATTAAATATTGATCATCCTTAATTAGTATTTAATAAGTTGAGTTGAGAGTGACATATGATTATTCACTTTAAGTTGAATAACATAAATAGAAAATGAATGGGTTATGAGAGTAATTATTGTCAACTCTATTCTGTACACACAAAAAAATATTATTAGATTCTTTGTCTACTTTTCTATCAAAAATAATTAATACATGTAAAATTGTGTTTAATGTATTTGTTAGGCTTTGGTGTCAAGTCGTTTTCATTAGTTATGAATTTCAATTTGAAATTTGATAATTCTTGATTAATTATATAATTCTTGTTTCAAGTTTGGATCAAAACCTTCATCTTCTAACAAACAAATATCAAATAAAGTTAACAAAGAGATTATAGAACATAAAAAGAAAAATAAAAATAAGATATGCATTATATAAATAAATTAAATTAAAATTTTGATATAAATTATAAAAATATTACTTTGGTGCAAAGTACTATGATTATTTCCCAATTTTACCTTTTCTTTATTAACTGTTCTTATGAATCATAAAACCAAAATGATAATATATCAAAAAGGCGAAAGAAAAGTGCATAACACACACATTCATGTTGCATGGCCCATAAATTCTCATGTGTATACTATATGCTCCTTTTTCCAACAAGTTTTTCGCTTTTCATCTCATATGATAACTTAGAAATAAAATTGACAATAAATACTGTAACCCATCACATTATTTGTTCAATTCAATTATTTCCATTTTTTTAATTTAATCATGAATTTGTGGCAACAATAAATATTATAGCCGAAGGAGTGTGCATTGCACGTTAACATTCCTAATATATGCATTATTAAAAACTTTGATATTTTTGTTTTTTAGAATTAATCTTTTTATATATTTTCCTTTTTACGTTACATATTACAGAAAAATATGAAAATGACAACAAATTCTATAGTCTTGATTATATTTTCAATTAATTTGTGTTGAGGGGTTTCCGTTTTCTTCTCATATTATAAGTTAGCATATTTAAGAAGTTATGCTTCAAATAATTGCTAAATATCAGTCATATGACTATATAAGACACCTACTATATCAAAGTCAACTAGTAAAATAACAACTATCATTTTATTATAATAACTTAAAAATACCTATATTTAGCTAGGGATCTCAAACTATAATACAATAACATCAATATGTATCTGTAATACCCCGTATTTTTAAAATCTAGATTTATTAAGCTTAATGATTTTATTAGCGTAATTTGATGTAAATAATTAATTATTTTAATTTCGAATCGTTTTACGGATTTATCGATGATTTCGAATTCATAATTGAATGTAATTAATCATTGTCGTTGCGAACCATTCTAGATAAATTCGTTCACGACAATGATTTTATTATATTCTTATGATTTCGATCTTCGGTTAAAAATATATATTCCCGTTCTTTCTCGTATTTTGGTTTTTAATATTTCTAATTCGTTTTCGATTATAACTTCGTCATGTGATTACGACTTTGTTTTGAAGTTATATTTCATTAACGAAATATATTACTTAAATTATAGAATTTCTATTTAAATAGTTAAATTTATTTTAATAAGTTTATCCGTAGAAAATATTTCCGACTTTAAATTTATTCATTTTCGGAAATTGTTAATATTTTTGGGAAGTTTTAAATTAAAAATATTTTCGAAGTTTATTTATGAATTTATTTTTGGAATTAATTTTTCTTTAGTTTTATGCTTTTTGGGTTTGCGGAAAACCGATTTCGGAAATTATTGAAATTAATCTCGATTTATTAGAATTTGACTTAAATATTTTATTATATGCTTTTAAATAATTTTTCGAGGCTTTATAATATATTCTCGTAAATAATATAAATTCTTATGTTCGTTGGTAAATTCTTCCGAAAATGTTTCCGAAATTCTTTATATAGCTTTTTATTAATTTTAAGTCTTCGGATCCGTTCGAAATAAATTTTCATTAAATAAATTTTAGATAAAATCTTCCAATAATATTTTGATATTTTTAGTATTTTATTTTATGTGTATTTGTATAAATAAATAATAAAAAAAAACCCGCGGGTCTAGCCCGCCGGTACCCTTCCCCAGCCCTCCTTCTTTTTCTTCTCCTATTCTCTTCTCTGCTTCCCGACCCCCTGTTCCCACAACCCTAACCCTAGCCGACCCCCCCTCGCGCCTCTCCATCTCCCCAGCTCCTCCTCCCTGCTCCCCCCTCGTCGATCGTCGACCTCCAACTGCCGACCACAACCGACCGCCGCAGCAGCAGCAGCTAAAGCCGCGCGACAGCAGCCAACGCAGCAGAGCAACAACGGGCGGCGACAGCAGCAGCAGCAGGCCACGCAGCTCGCGCCACTGCCCGGCCACCGGCGAGCCCAGCTGATCACCGACGAGCAGTCCTTGGCCTTCGACGAAGCTTCCCCGGCCTTCCTTTGCCCTGATTTGTCGATTTTTCGTTTGGAAAGCTTTATTATGGATCCTCGAGCTAGTGATCTCTCTCTCCCTCTTATCTCGCTTAGCTAGCTTCGGATCCAGGTAAGTTTCTACTTACCTCCACTTATGGGTGTTTCGTAAGGATGTGGCTAAGGTTCTTACGTGTTATGTGACTTGTATGCCTTGGGTGCCTTGTATATATATATCATGCCCTGTTGTGTATCACATGATTATCCTTAACGTGTTTTATGCGTAGCGCAGCTTGGAGTTAAGGTACGTGGTATGTGTTTTCTCATGACATGAATGTGATATCCATACATGGTGATTATGATGTGCTGTGGCATGAATTAACCCTCTAGGACATGCATGTTAGGGTAATTATTATTATGACATGGAGATGAAAGGATAAAGGAAATAAATGGGAAGTGAGTTGCTAAAGGGGGGTATGAGGTTGACCAAAAGGAATAAGAGATGAGAACCATGCATGGAAATTTTAGGGTTTGCATGGAAAGTTCGAGAGTTTGCATGGGTTGGATAAAGCTTGCATGGGGATGATCGTTACGTGAGAAAAGTTGTATTAAGGTGTAAATAAGCTAAAGGGAGAGTTGTGGAGTGTTTGGAGACTTGGGATGAAAGATTATACGTAAGTTGCTGTAAGGGTGTATAAAGGACCCGATTAGGGTTTTGGGAGAAAGTAGTAATCTGGGAAATGTGGAAGTGAAAATGATTAAGGGAGAGTGGAGTATGGGTTAAGAGTGGGAATTGTTGCATAAGGGGTGATTATGGGTGTCATGGGAGAGAAGAGATATTGGGTGAAAAAGAGAGGGGTTACTTGTGGAAGAAGAAAGGTGCTAGGATTGAAGTGGCCAACTAGGGTTTTTCGGTCATGTGTGGAATCGAGGGGTAAAGCGATATGATTTGGGATTGGATCTAAATGAGATGAGGAGTGAGACGATAAATGGAGTAATGGTAGTGTAAGTGAGAGAAAGTTGGGCCACATAGGTCTAATTAGGGTTTCCAAGGGAAAACCCTAGAGGGAGATAGCATGTGGAGTGGATATAATGAGGTGTGATAAGGGGCGCAAGTGTCCCAAGATATGGGACGGGCCCTCCTGGGAGGATAAGTGTGGATAAAGTTAGTCATGCATGTCAAGGATAAAATACTTTCAAATAAGATATGTTAAGACACTAATTACTTAAAGAGGAAGATGTTGAGCCGGACCCAGACCGGTCCACCGGCGAATAATAGTGGTTAGGGCCGGGGTGCCCTACATGACCGGTCCACCGGCTATAATAGTGGCCAGGCACGTTTTGCCCTGCATGATTTTCGGTCCACCGGCTATAATAGTGGGGGATTCCGTGCTCAACAAACCGAACGTAATAACGATAAGACATGGGAAAGACACAAAGTAATTACAGCGAAACATCATGTGAGTCGGGGCCAGACCGGTCCACCGGCGAATAATAGTGGCCAGGAGCGTTCTGCCCTGCATGACCGGTCCACCGGCTATAATAGTGGCCAGGCGCGTTTTGCCCTGCATGATTTCCGGTCCACCGGCTATAATAGTGGGGTTCTCACACTCACATGAATTGATAAAGGCTATGATGTGAATCGATTATATTTACCAGAGATCTAGAGAATGACTGAATGAGTCTAACCGGACCATAGCCGGCTTTTATTATCTGTATTACTACATGCTGCTCATTTCCACGAGCAGAGGACTCGATTCGGCTTGGTTGGTTTGGCGTTGTCCGAAAATGCCCGATTGGTTGGTTTAATATTGTCCATGAATGCTCGGTTAGTTTATCTGAATGTCTTACTGGTTTAAGATGTTTGCTGCCACACTTACATGTTTAAATAAATGTTATATATGTTTTGCATGTTATTATATATGTATGGTAGGACTTATGATGTGGGTTTTGAGTATGCATAATATTATATCAACGTAAATGTACCATGATTCAATATGCACTTGATTTTATAGTTTACGTCTCTCCCATAAGATAGGGTAGTGGGATTTACTCAGTATTGGACCCGTACTGATACTACCTTGGTTGAATGGGTCCTGTGATGATCCACTGATGGTGGGGAGCAGACCTCTTGTGCAGGTTTAAGATCGGATACTATTTCGGGGTGGAAGACTTGACTTGAGAGAGTAGGCAATCCGGAATTTAATCTATCGGGATTTGTCTGGTCTAACTGTATTTATTTTTGAAAGTTTCAAGTATTGTATATAAAAATTTAATGGTGTTGTAATTGTCTTTTAAATTTTCTCGTACTCTGATAAGTTTTTAAAACTCAGATGTAATTGTTTGACAAGTTTTAGCCTTGCATCTAACATGAGATAGATGGTTGACATTTATCTTGTGTTAGATGTGGTGGTAACATTTTCCAAATTCTCTCCTAGCTTCCGCTTTATTCTTTCAAAAAAAATTTTTTTTTTCAGGAGTGAAATTTGGGGGTGTTACAGTATCACTTTGTTTCATTTTTATTTTAGCACTTATTCAACCAAACAACTTTAAGATATCTTGACAAAATAAAGTATTGTTGGATGTAATTTAGTATGTACTTTAATAACTATATTTTTTTTTGAAAAACAAGTAAAGTAAGTTGTTACAAAGATAAGGATAATTTTAGAATTCAAAAAATAAGTGACGGATTAAATAAGTTAAAATAAATAATTAATATAAAATAAAATAATAATCATAACTTGTCTTTTCCATTGAATAGTTATCTAATCAAAAATTTATCCTCTCTTTTACAAGGTAAAATAGTGTTCCATGTAAAATGAAACATACATTACTTTTTGGTAAATATATTGACTATGGGTTACTATTTTAGAGTACTTTTGGAATGGACAATCGACTTTATATATCAATACAAACCCTTCTAAAGTGATTTGTCATCAATTATTGTGTTTTTTAATGACAAACTATTATAAAGGAATATTGCATTTTTTTTGATATAGATAAGTATATCAATTATTTTAACCTAACCCTCATACTTGCTGCAAGTACTTACTGTGGATAGCCTTTAAGATTAATGATTCACTAGCTACCACACAAATCAGCATGAATATTTAATGTATTTTGTATGTATTTGCATGTTATCCAAAACCTTCTTGCACAAGGGGAGGGGTGTTCCTTAGATTGCTTCAAATCATAGAAGGTTTCCAATGATATGGATTTTTAAAAATGAAGGTACTAATTTTATACTTTCATCATTTATCACATAATTTCAGATATTACATAGACCCTCATTCAAGAATGCAATATTTTTGTCGAGCTTTGACCACACATTACTTTAGTTCCCATAAAGGCAAGTAATTAGTTTATTCAAGTTCAGTTTGCAATCACAATTTTTCTTTGATACTAATAAGGATATATAACAAAGTAAAAATAAAAATAAAAATGAATGCCTAAAAAATAGGAACATTGTAAAGTTTTTGGAAGAATGACATAAAAAGAAATAACATGCAAACGCAATGAAACCAAGGGAGTATAAGATTCGTGATTTGCATAACACTTGGCTACATTAGCTCTTGATAAAGATCCCCCCCCCCCTCCCTCAATTAAGGCTACTAATTGCGAATATGTATTTTTGGCTTGGAAATGATGCGTATGAAGTTGATTAACTATTGTGAAAGTAGTTATCAAACTGCGTATAACCGAATAAGGTGGACCTTCGCAATGTAGAAAGGTGACTTGAAACCTGAAAAACTGTTTTCGAATGCCATGTGTTTTACAAGGAAACTAGTACTTTTCAAGGAATGATATTATTTATTCAAATTTTAAATCTCAATGAAAACTCAAATTTTTTTAAAAAAATATACATATACACTAATTTTATTTTTTATTAATAATTGAATAACATAAACTAATAATAATGCACTATAAAAGAAAATTATGGCATAAAAATACAATAAACTTATTATTAGTATTATTTCTATTATAATCATCATTATTATTGTTAGTATAATAAAAAAAGATTTATATTTTTATCCCACAATTTTCTTTTATTTTGTATTATTATTAGTTTGTATTATTTAATTATTAATAAAAAAATAAAAGTAGTACCACCCTAATATATACATATATATATATATATATATATATATATATATATATATATATATATATATATATATATATTATTAAAAAATTTAATTTTTAATTTGATTTTAGAATTTAGGTACGTATCATAATTGCTTTCCAAGTAGGGCTGCCGATAAAGTATTAATATATATAATTATGATAAATTTAAAGTAAAAATAAAAATAACATACTAGGACACAAAATAGGTGCCACGTGTTTGTGGATTTTGGGTTAGTTTTAACATGATTATAAGTATTAGATATTTTTTCATACACATATATTAGAAAATTATAATTAATTTTTATGATTTATTTAATTATTTAGTAATAGTTTACCTCACTTTAAAAATATATAAACTAAATTTTAGTCAATTTTCACATATCAACTA
Source organism: Tamarix austromongolica (assembly GCA_039764185.1). Taxonomy (NCBI): domain Eukaryota; kingdom Viridiplantae; phylum Streptophyta; class Magnoliopsida; order Caryophyllales; family Tamaricaceae; genus Tamarix; species Tamarix austromongolica. The sequence goes on along the minus strand of CM077808.1, from coordinate 59,581,248 downwards.
CATGGAGTATATTAAATACATTGTAATATATAGTTGGCTAATATGGATATTATAAAAAAAAAAATTAATAATATTTTTTTTATAAATCAATAAAAGTAATTTTTAAATTACGCTTATATCAATAGTTAAAAAATAATAAAATATATAATGTATAAATAATATAAAAAAATTATAAAGTTAAAATAAAAGGTAGACCTCAACTTTTATAAAATAATATTTTTATATAAAATATTTATATCTAAAATAATTTTATTTTGATATTGGAAAGGTAGCTAATACAGGTAGAACATAAAATATATAAGGATAAAAATATAAATTATAATTACTATCAACATTTTTATCCTCTTTTATATATAGAAAAATTATACTGAAAATGAACGCATTTGGCAGACGAAGATAGCAATGATCTACGTGTGCCTCCGACTTGAAAAATAAGTGTTTATTATTACTATTATTATTATTATTTTGCACATCCATTAAATATCCAACGGTACCATGGACGCGAGGCAGCGTGTGAGAACATGTGCCGACGAAAAAAGAGGGGGTAGAGCATGTGGATAACGCGTATTGGTTCAGCTCTTCCGTGCCTATAAGTACTCATTCACAACGGTCCCTCTTCCCTCACTTCTGCAGCGCTCTTTCATACTCACCGCAACAAACAAGCAAAAAGATACGAACTCTTTCTAGCAGTACAAATTAATAATTAAGCAAGCAGGAAGTAAGTAAGAAGATGGGAAACGGCAGCACAGCAACATGCATAGACATCATTCTTGCTATCATCTTGCCTCCCCTTGGCGTCTTCCTTAGGTTTGGATGCCAGGTAATTATACTATATACCCGTCATCTGATTCAATTTTTAATTTGTTTGGATGAACGGTCCTCTAAGGTGACTTGAACATCGATTCCGAATACGATCTCGGATTTGGAATCAGATGCCTAGCTAGCTAAGTAGCAAAGTCAGGGTTAGTGATGAAACTGACGTCTGGTTTAAAATTATGCAGATGGAGTTCTGGATCTGTCTGTTGCTGACTTTTCTCGGATGGATACCTGGTATTATCTACGCTATTTGGGTCCTTACCAAGTGATCATGCCATCCTTGTTCGTTTTCTCTCGTCTCTTTTCCGGTAATAAACACTTTCCGGCCTTTGTCGTCCTCTCTTGTAATTGTGCACTGCTAGCTGATGTGAATTTTTTGGGTTCCTTCTGTTTGTGTGCTTGAATTATTGTCCTGATTTTAAGTGCTTTAACCTTGTAAATCTTGCCACCTCGACCCCCCCCCCCCTTTTATAAAAATAATTTATGTACATGTTTCGTTGTTTTTCGACAAAATAAAATGATAAGGCTATTTTTATTAGGTTTAGTCAAAGGTACGTAAGTTGTTTAAAAAAAAAATTATATGGAGGGTGTATTTATTTATAGGGATCTAGTTTATGTTAGTAACTAAAATTTTTAGAGAATTTCCTGGTTTTTTTTTAGTTTTATTTCATAATATAAGTTTTAAAATTTATTAATTGTTATATTTTTTAATTTATCTTGTTTTACCTCATTAATATATTTTATAATAATAATAATTAATTTTTAAAATTTTAATATAAATATTTTATTCTATATATATATATATATATATATATATTATTTATCGTAAATTTTAATATTTCTTAACCTGTATATTACAAAATCTTAATATTTCTGTATTAAAAAAATTATTTATTTTATTACAATTTTTTTTAGTAAAATAAACTATTTTTACAAAAAATTTAAAATTTATTTTTTGTTTTTATCCTTGTATTTGTTATATTATTATTATTTATATATTAAATATTTTCTTATATCTCAATAAAAGACATGATGAATTTTAAGATTAGTTTTAAAATAAGTTATTAAAATTTATAGATTACGATTTATTAGTTTTTAAAAAGTTATATAAGTTATTAAAGTAACTTTTTTTTTTATACCAAAGAAATAGGTCGGTAGTAGATTTTTGGTGGATAGGTATGATTGATATGGTCGACTAATTTTAGTAATAGTAAAGCAAGACCAAGGAGAAGAAAAAAGGAAAAAGAAAAAAGAAAGTACGCTACAAGATTAGTTAAAAGTTAAGCCCTCGGCAATAATATCAATATCCTACTCACCCTATATTTGAATATCGATATTGAAACGGACGCCTGTTTGTTTTCCATGTGTGTATTATCGTTCGTTAAATAAGTTTAAAATATGATTTAGATTTAAATTTATTTAACTAAATAAATAAGTTAAAACTTTTTAACTAATGGAGTTTACAAATAAAACTCAAAAATAAATCAAAATTTAACTTTTGGGATTCGAATTCTAAGTAGAATATTGAATCGGGTACCACCTATTTTTTTTGTTTTTTTTTTAAGTTTTATTGGAGGTTTTAAAAAATAATTATAAATTATTATATAGAAGAGGGTATCAATTATCATAAAGATATTTTACTATCGAAAAAAGGAATAATTTGGAGCTGAAATTTTTGATATTCAAAAACTGTTATTTAATATCAGACAAAATCTTATCTGGTCACACTACCAGCTACTTTGAAAGCGAGACAAATATCTTTCACCAGTCAAGATCATCATCTTGTGTCGGTAGCTTAGCCAAAATATGATATCGTGGGAAAATATTACACGTGTACTGATTTTTCACGAAAAGAATCGTATTCGTATATCTGCCTTTGTTTTTTCTTTAAACTTGCTAGTAGCTGAAAGCCTAACGCTCTGATTAGGCAGAAGAATATCAGAGCACAGGGTAATTAAATAAATGTACTAATCAAAGAAAAAGGTAAAAGTATTCTTGATGATAAATGTTCCGACTCCCGACATTTCTATTATATTATTAATCCAACTGGAAGCACATAAACAGAAGGGTGTTCCCCGGTATTGCGTGATTAGGTGGCTGGTTTATTCTGGATGCTTCTGATGATGACAAAATAGGCTACGATACAAACTACTCACCTTTATTACCAAAAAAGTACTACTACTTGGTAATTGTTATATTATGATATGAGGTGACATGATTACGTTGTTGTTGTTGTTAATTTGTATCCGTGGATCAATTGGATTGAGCAGGTTATGCAGCTGACAACATATGGTGGTGCGACCACATGCTATCCGTCTCATCGATTCTCTCCCTACCCCAGTTCTTTTCTTCTTTTCTTTTTTCTTTTCCTGCCTTTGCTGTCTCTATAATCAATCGATCAATCAATCGTTAATGTAATGACCATTTAGTCAGAAAGTATTATTATTGTTATGTGAGCGAGTGTTTTCAGTTTGGGGGTTACGTAATGTAATGTTCGGAAGGATTCGATTGTTAGCACAGGAATTTGGGTTTGTAATGTGGATTAATATCTATCTATCAATTGGTACCCTCTTTGTGATGTAAATTATTAAAGACACTATTAATAAGCACCATTTTCTGGAGTAGTCTTATCAGCCAATGCTTTTGGACGATGGCCGGATTTGGGCAAAAAATCATTGCATGTGTAGTGCTCTGTAACTGTCAGTTAACTAACGATATACGGGCCGACACAGACCTGCAGCAAGTACGTAGCGTATCATGATTCATGAAACAAACCGAAGGACCGCCTCTCTATTATTGTATTGTACATACTTGCTGATTTCCAAAGGGGGACGATATAACACGTCACGCGGCTCACCAATGAATATCCCTCTTTTTTCTTTTCTTCTCTGGTTTTTTCTCTTCCTCTCTGTTTTATCAAAAATTTGCATTAATTTCCCCTCCCCCACCACGACAAGAAAAAAAGGTAGCCTCTTCATCGGCCTAAAAGAGGCAAATAAGCCCTAAAATTGAACTTCGGTTGGCATACATTTATGTCCCCTTCAATCATTATCTCACCTACCAGGCTTTTCAAATCCGTTGGAGCTTAATTAACCACAAAGCAATGTAGAGGTTGCTTATCACATAGACTAAGGATACGGAGCTCCCCACGCGCCGTTATGATTTTCCAACGAAACCCTTTTACCTTCCTCTTTCCTCCCCCAATCACCGATCACATAGATGCCTAGCCAAATTCCCTTGCCTCAATCCAAAAAAGCCCATAAAACGGTAGATGATTCCCTTAAGGATATGGAAATGATCGGTGGGCTAACATTCGCTATAAGTCTCTTCTTCTTTTTATACCAAGGCTAAAACAAGTTAGATAAAATAAAATTTTAAAAAAAAAATCAAACAAAACCATGGAAGGATACACTAACACAAATAAAGGTTATGAATAAACATAGTTCACACAACATGCTAATAAAAATACAATAAGAGACATCTTGCAACATAAAGTCACACGAACTACGCTATGTATACACATCTTCAACACCCAAGTCGTTAAGTATGTATATTCCTATAGGATTTATGATTTTTGGTAAGTATAAACGAGCTCTTTGAGCTGGTGGTCTAATTATGTACTCGACGGCTCTACCAAGGCACGAGTTTCATGTTTTAATCCTCAAACCTTTCACTTTAAGTGATTAATATCTTTTTTAAGTCGATGTTATTATTCCACAATGACACTAAGGTCCAACAAGATATTCAAATTATCTAAGGATCACAAGGGTCACCACTATAAACACCATCACAGTATAGGATTAGCCGTCACACCATAACCCAAATGATCAATTCAACCCATTCCATTTTGATATCTTATTGATCATTTATTCTAAATTATTTCAAGATCAACCTTGAGGTCAGCTATCAATATGAAAGTCAAGAGTCGGCTCTAAAGTCCAATAAAAGTTAACCTATTTCAATTATTTGCACTATGTACATTTTAGTTTCAAATGACCAAAATGACCTTCAAAACCCTAGTTACCGTCTTTTATCCAATTTATCACCCAATTTTATTTTAAAGGACACTTTTTTATGAAAAGAATAAAATACAATAATTCATAACACCCTGTCGTGCAAATACACTCTACGATACGACAAAAGACTATGTTACCCTAACCAGGAATTTAACATATTACACACGTAGAACCCTAAGTATGTGTTTCTAACATATTATAATTTCATGCTACTCATGCATGATGAAATTGAAGAACACTTCGAAAATCACGGCAGCAATTAAGTTATGGCATAGACAAAAGATATTTCTCCCCTTAGGGCATACGACGGAGAATTATTTAAACTAACCCTAATCATGCTCTAATGCTATCATTCTATCACAATCTAAATAAAATGTTATAGGATATAATAGCATGCAAGATATATCATAAAATGGTAAGGGGCAAAAAATGCAAGAGAAGAGGGTGGAAATGACCAACACCGAAGGAGAAGAAGAGGGAGAGAGGGTTGGCTACTAGGGATTGAAGACATAAGAAAAATACTTAAGGAGAAAAGAGGGAAGTTTATGGAGGTTGGTAGCATGTAGGAAATAAAGAAAACAAGGCGAGGAGAGGTATAACACCCCGCATTGTTGGGAAAACCTAATTTATTTAAGATCAGTATTAGGAGGATGTTATAGTTCCTCAAGTTGATGTTTCGTCACATGTAGTAAGTGTTTTATAGCCCTAGTAGAATTTTCATAACATTTAGTTTAGGGCTCAATATCCTTTCTTACGATTTTTTTTCATGAGACTAATGACCTACTTTTGGTCCTCAAACTATGTCAAGACTTTTCTCTAATTTAGATATTTGAAATTTTCATATTTTTATGAGTCTCCTAAGCCCTCTTAAAATTTCAAACCAATTTTTTTGGCAAAAATACTATTTATGCCCCCGTTTAGCCTTAGTTCAGTGTTTTGAGCCCGTAAAACGCTCTCGGGTTATCAAAATTTCATGAAACTTTGATTGTTATTTTATTAGTGTTTTTGAGTTTTTCATAAATTAAAAGCATTATAAAAACAATTTTAAAATTTTTTGGACTAAAATAGATATTATTAGATACGTACACATCATCAAAACCAACTTCTCTTCTTCCATTCATACCTAAACTTTATGATCCTTTCATTTTTTTTATAAGAACACATGAGATCCACTCATTTTAAGCTGAAATTTGTGGCTCCCCTTTATCCCATATGTATTTCACCTAATAAGTCTTAATAGTCTATATTTCTTACACTGTCCAACTTATTTTTTTTTTCTTTTCTCTCATCTTCCTTCACTGCCACCTTCTTGCTACCTTTATCCCTCAATATTTTGTGGCCTTTATGGTTAAATTACACCATTATTGAAGCTTCCAGATTTTAAGGATAAGTTTTTTAACCCTTCCTCTTCAATTCTTTTTCCTTTGATTATGAATTTATTAGCTTGTTTCTATAATAGTGTCTATGACTTTTATAGGGTTTATTTTACCATTTTATTAATGATAAATATTGGTATTAAAGGCAAACCTTCAAAACTATAAGTAAATAAAATTGATATGTGATATATGCTTTACTTTCATAGTCATGATTTTGGTGGTTTGTGATTATTCAACCATACTTGGTGATTTGGGGCTTTTTGATGTAATGGTTGTTTTGTTAAATTGATGATACCATATTAGAATTAGTAATTTGTAGATTAATTTTGATACATAATGTGTTGTGATTTGAGGCTCCAAATTGTGAGTTATTTTTGGATGAATTTTATGTTGATTTAGGGTTTTTTATTATATATTTGTTTTGTTAAATTAATTATACCATAATGTGGATAAGTTGATGTTTAAATTGTAAAAATATGAGCTTGTTTGATTTGATTTTTAGCTAAAATAAGGTTTGGAAGCTTTAAGTATGATTTGGGTATGCTGATGATTTTGGGATTGGATTTAAGATATGATCATACCAAAATGATCATTGTAATTTGTAGACCAATTTTGGTACATATTATGTTTAGTGATAATCAAGTTTTGAAGGTCTTAATTTTGGTTTAAGTTTTGGAAGCTTTAGAATGTTCTTCATGGTACTCAAAATGTTATTATCTATTAACTCCCTAATTAACATAAGTAGAGTTTAATCTTGGATTAATTATGTTTATGATAAGTATTTTTACTAAAGTGAATAATTAACCTAACAATGACTTTTAACATAATTAGGGGGACAATAGTTAACCTTTAGCCATTGACTTTGACCACATAAATAGTAAATAATGTAAATAGTATTTTTTAATGAATAGTAGTTTTCAATAATAAAATATTTGTTAGTTTTTGTTTTTAAGCTTCTTAATATAAAACAACATTTCTGTCAGTGTGATGAATAGTAAATTTTGTTATTAGTGAATTTTTTTCAAATTTGATGTGGAACCTTGTTTATACTTGATTAAGCTAATTATATCTACAATTTTTGCTTATTTTTGTCCTAATGGTAAAAAAAATATTTTTAGTATATGTTTCCTCTTTCGGGGTTATTTGAACATGTGGATATAGTTTTAGACCTTTAAAGTATATTTCAATCTTTTATGGCTTCAAAGATGATTCTTTATATTTTAAAGTATTTTTGAGATCGTTTTGGATTTTATGCCTTGTAAATAGTTATGTTGGTTTGGCTTATGGCCTAGTTTAATCTTTTGATTATTTCACACTTTAGGTTTTATTGAATTATTTTGGGGCTCCATGACTTAGTTGATTTTAGATCCTTTGAATTTTGTGAAGTGGTTTTGATATTTGTTGAGATGTGACTCATCTTCTTATATGGTTGTATTGTGGAGGTTACATCTAGATGCCTAACCTTAGTCTTTGATAACTAGTTATTTGTGACCTTGAGTGGACAAATTTGGTATAGAACTTGTTTGGATATTATGTGTGTTCCTTAATGAATAATGAATTGTTATTGAATAAAATAATAATTATTAAAGTGGAATATCTCGAGTTGGAAATGGTTACTCTATAGGGTTAGCTATTCTAGAAATGAGGTAGGATTTATCAATTTGGTTTGGTTTCACTTGTATGCCTTAGTTCCCCTACTATATAGGTGACATCCATACCCTATAGAGGGTTATCAATACTTAAGGGTTAGGTAAACGAAGATAGAAGGATGTTGTGTTGCCTTTGAGTGCCAGTATAATTGAGGTATCTTAGTATCATTAGGTTGCATGGATGGAGGGTGCTAGTATTATGTGGCTTTATGGTTAATGTATCTTTGCAACTCTAGGTTACACTAGTATGGCCAATGTATTTTAATATCCTCTAGTTATAATATTTGGATCCCTCTCAACTAATAAATAAAGTCAATTTGGGTGTGTTGGTTGGTTAACATGTACTGGCTATCTATAATGGGTCAGTTGGTGGTTTTAGCCTATCTATTTTTTTTTTTGAAATGTGATGGATATTTATATTAGGTTAGTTGGTGGTTTTGGTCCACCTATATTTGTTGTTTATGGATGTACTAATTACTTATATTGGACTAGTAGATAAGCCACTTTATTTGAGTATGATATTTGTATGGTTATGGTAATATATATGAGATGAACATGGTTCATGAAATTTTATTAGTTACCACTGTGTACTGCCATTATTATTATTTTGATAGTTGCAATATGTGCACTACCCTTGTTGTTGAGTTGTGGGTATGTTATTGCATTAGATGCACTATACTTGTTATTGTGGTTGGATTAGTAGTTGTATTGTGCGCAAAACCCTTGTATGTATTGCGTGTTGGTACATGTATTATCTTGGATTTACACATGAGATTGTTATGTCCTATTGTGTGAGCATGATGTGCTATGAATATGCTAGGGGTTTTGAATATAAATTTTAACATGAAAGCATGATTATTTATGATGGTGGTTGTATGCCCTAGTGGTGCACCATGTTGGGTTATCAACATGTTGCTATTGCATGTGACTTATTGATTATGTATGATTTTTCACCTTAGTATGTTGTGTGAGTGTATGAGCATGCTATTTACTCAGGGTTTGGTACGTCAATTTTGTACTTTTGTACCAAATATATTACTCCCTCCATATTAAAAACAAATTCATTTTAACAATTTGCACACTTTTTAATAAAGTAATAAAAGTGGTTTTAAATTTATACTTACACCCATCATTAAAAATAACAAAGCATTTAATGTATATATAATTAAAAAATGGAGGTGAAAATAGAAAGTAGGATTTGATTTTCTAAAATAAATTTCTTTTAATATAAAATTTTAATGATAGAATTATTTTCTTTTTGATATGAAGGGATTTGTTTTTAATGGCTGTGATGCAGATGATTTGGATACTATTAGAGCTTGAGTTAAAGTTAAAGAGTAGGGTTTTTCTATGTTTTATCCCATGTTAGGAGTTTTTAGCTTTGGTTCTATTTGGCTTAATTCAACTTTATAACCATATATTATGATTTTGTAATGCAAAGAATTTTACTTTGATATTCTTGTTGTTTAATGTTTTTATACCCATCCTACCATCTGCCATAGGCTAAATGAACGCGCATACCTGTCCTCATGATAGATGTGACGGTAACATTCATTGTTTTTGGTTTTAGCTTCCAAATTTTACTTTAAAAATGAAATTTTAGATTTGAGAAAATGGGGGGGGGGTGTTACAAGCTAATTTGATGTTCAGCAAGAAAAAATCCAAGTGAGAAGAGTTGGATTCAGTATAGGGCTAGAGATAAAACATGAGGGGGTTTATTGTAGTGCATGAAAGTGCATTTGATAGGGGTAAAGTTGATGGTGGTGGTTCAAGAAGGGGAAGGTGCTACACAAAATAGAGGATAACAGGGAGGTTAGGTTTGGTTGTGGTGATGGTGGTTGGTTAGGGGGGTAGAGCGAAAGGAGCAAGGAAGAAAGGACAAAAATGATCATAAAGGAAATAAAAAAAACAAAGGAGAAGTCTTGTTGAGGGGGTTGAACGAGGAAAGAAGGAAATAAAATGAAGACGGCTAGGCAGAATAAACAAGATAGGATAAGTTGCGCAAGGAGGAAGGAGAAGAAAGAAAAGAAAATGGTTGAGCAGCGAAAAGGAGAAAGAAAGAAGGTATGATTGAGGTGATGAAACAAAAACAAGAAGGGGTGTTTAAAAGCGTGTTTTGTCAAGGATGGCTAGGAAAAAAATCCAAACAAAAATGGGAGTGGTGAGGAGTTATAGAGGTTGGTTTCGTGAAAGACGAGAGAGATAAGGGGAGGGTTTCACATAGGGAAAATGGGGGTTATGTAAGTTAGAGTGATGTTAGGAGGTAGGCTAAACTAGGATTTTTGTTATTTTATTTTAGTTTTAAATTGGTTAGGTTAGGGTACGCGATTAGAAAAATAAAGTGGAAAAAATTAATTAGTTGATGGTGACGTTTATGACAAAAGAAAATGGTAAAATTAGTTAAGATAATTTATTTAATAATTTATTTGGGTCACTGATCAATGGTTAATAATAAAAATAATTAAACTAAGGTTTTGGGGTTAGGTTTCTAATAAAAGGTTAAACACTCGAAAACAAGGTTTAAAAATTTTTAGAATGTTATAAAATATCATATGAATTTTACCAATAGCATGCACCCATGCTACAAGGTTGTCACGATTAGAAAATGCATAATATGTTACAAGAAAATTCTTATAGTTGTAACCCCTAAATCATTCTCTGTTTATAAAAACAAAAAAAAAACAATTAACCCTTAGATGAGGTGACAACAGTAGTTAATGAAAAAGGCAATAATAGATATAGACATAAGCTACATGAAGGGAAACAAAAATACTACAATTACAATGCCTAAAGAATGGAATCTCATAGCTAAATAAATCGTCGAAAACCAATGGAATTTTATGCAAATTAGGAGGGCGAGGAGTGAAGTATTCACATTGGCCTACATAGTATGTGTAATCAATGAATGTAGCCTTTGCTAAGAATCATTAGAGACTCACATTGAAGTTCTTTGACAACTTGATTTACTCACGCTAACCCATCTAGTAAGGATGGAACATCTTCTCGTGGGTTTAGGGATCTGCAGGGGATTCTTTGTTTGAGTTCACCAAAAATTTTGGGGATTGGGATTAGGGATTCTTATTGAATTTAGTTTTTAGGGATGTGTTTAGGGTTCTCATTCACTAACCCAACCCGAATAATTTTTAAATATTTTTTATATAGAATATAAATTAAAATTATATTGTAAAAAAATATGATAAGATATCGGAGATAAGATGGAGGATTAAGATTTAGGGATATGCTCAGGTTTCTAGTTAGATTTCAAGGTTGGGGAATAAATTGGGGATAGGGTTGAGTATAAAGATTTGTTCCCTATAGGGATTTGGTCAAGGATTTACTAATAAGAAAACATAAGAATCTAGGAGGGTTCAAGTATTGTTTTATATATTGGGTTTAGGGATGGAGATGGGGTCCCCGCTCTCAACCTTTCCCATTGCCATCCTTACCTCCTAGGCTATGTGAGCTTTTCATATTGGAAATCCAAGGTTGTATGTGTAACACCCCCAAAATTCAGTCCTAAATTATTATTTTTTTTGAAAAAATAAAGCGGAAGCTAAGATAGAATTTGGGGAATATTACCGCCACATCTAGCAAAAGATAAATGTCTACCATCTATCTCATGCTAAATGCAAGGCTAAACTTGTCAAAAAAATTTTCAAACATCTATGCCGTGAGGATAAACTCCGACAAGGAAATATCCACAAGCAGATGGCAAGTGAATATTTTCACTGAATAAAATCATCGCTGAAAGAATCAGCGGAACCTGTGAAATAAATTTGAATATTAAAAGCTTATCAGAGTACGAGAAAATTAAAAGACAATTACAACATCCTTAAATTTTATATAAAATACTTGAAACTTCCAAAAATAAATACAATTAAACCAGACAAATCCCGATAGATTAAATTCCGGATTGCCTACTCTCTCAAACCAAGCCTTCCACCCAAATACAATATCCGATCTCAAACCTGCACAAGAGGTCTGCTCCCCACCATCAGTGGATCATCACAAGACCCATTCAACCAAGGTAGTATCAGTACGGGTCCAATACTGAGTAAATCTCACTACCCTATCCTATGGGAGAGACGTGAAGTATAACATCAAGTGCATATTGAATTATGGTGCATTACGTTGATACAATATTATGCATACTCAATACCCACATCATAAGTCCTACCATACACACATAATAATATGCGAAACATATGTAACATCTTAAACCGATAATAGATTCAGATAAATCAACCAAGAATTTATGGATAATGTTAAACCAACCAATCGGGCATTTTTGGACAACGCCAAACCAAACCAAGCCGAATCGGGCATTTATCAAGCGGGCGTTTACAAGCAATGCTGAACCAACCCAATTGGGCATTTAGCCTCACAGACATTACTTAGGGACATGTCCAGCCCCAGTCGAGTAGACTCATTCTTTAGATCTCTGGTAAATAATAGTCGATTCACATCATAGTCTTTATCAATTCATGTGAGTGCGGGAACCCCACTATTATAGCCGGTGGACCGGTCATGCAAGGCAAGACGCGCCTGACCACTATTATAGCCGGTGGACCGGTCATGCAGGACAAAACGCTCCTGGCCACTATTATTCGCCGGTGGACCAGTCTGGCCCCGACTCATAGGATGTTTCACTGTAATTACTTTGTGTCTTTCCCATGTCTTATCATTATTACGTTCGGTTTGTTGAGCACGGAATCCCCCACTATTATAGCCAGTGGACCGGAAATCATACAGGGCAAAACGCGCCTGGCCACTATTATAGCCGGTGGACCGGTCATGTAGGGCACCCCGACCCTAACCACTATTATTCGCCGGTGGACCGGTATGGGTTCAGCTCAACATCTTCCTCTTTAAGTGATTAGTGTCTTAACATATCTTATTTGAAAGTATTTTACCCTTGACATGCATGGATAACTATATCCACACTTATCCTCCCAGGAGGGCCCGTCCCATATCTTGGGACTCCTGCGCCCCTTATCACACCTCGTTATCCATTCCCCTTTACACTTACACATAATGAAAACCAACTCTTAAGGGTGTGCCCAACACCTCGTGACATCAAACTCCACCCACTATCACCCCCTAGGGTTTCCCTTGAAACCTTAGTTGGACCTATGTTGCCCAACTTCCTCTTACTTACCATTAATCCATTTATCGTCCAACACCTCATCTCATATAGATTCAACCCCAAATCATATCACTTTACTCATTGATTTCGCATGTGATCGAGAAACTCTAGCTGGCCACTCCAAACCCTAGCACATTTCTTCCCCCACAAGTAATCTCTCTACTTTCCACCTAACATTACTTACTTCCCATGGCACCCATACTCATCCCTCATATATTAAATTTCCACTCTTAACCCATTACTCCACTATTCCTTAATTGTTCTTACTTCCACATTTTCCCCCATATTAGGGTTTCCTCCCAAACCCTAATCAAAGTCTCCTATACACCTTACACCAACCTACGTACTATTTTTCATCCAAAGTTTCCAATCACTCCACAATTCTCCCCTTAGTTTATTTACACCCTAATACAACTTTTTTCACGTAAAGAATTTCCCCATGCAAGATTTATCCACTCCATGCAAACTCTCAAAGTCCCCATGCAAATTTTAAGACTCCCATGCATAGTTCCCATCTCTCATTCATTTTGGCCATTCCTCCCTCTTTAATTTCCTCTCACGGATCATGAGGTATTTTGGTCAACCTTATATCCCCCTTAGTCAACTCACTTTGCATTTTCCCTTTTTATCCTTTCACCTCACATCATATTATTAATGTCCTAGTATGCATGTCCTAGAGGGTCATGTCATAAAATATCATAAACACAACAGAACAATTATTATACACACGTCATAAGGAATTCATATAAGCATACCTCAACTCCAAGCTGCGCTACAAGTAATTAGTCATTAAAATCATATAGTACACAACATGGCATAACACATGGCACACAAGGCACATAACACACATATAATTGATCCTAGCCACATCCTTACGAAACACCCATAAGTGGAGGTAAGTAGAGACTTACCTAAATCCGAAGCTAGCTAAGCGAGATAAAAGGGAGAGAGAGATCACTAGCTCAAGGATCCACAATAAAGCTTTCCTAGATCGCCGATAGAAATCGGAACTAGGTTAGAAACTATCTTATCAATTAATAATTCACATATTATAATTAAATAAACGCAAACGAACACAAAAGATCTTTATTGGAAAACATGTCCAAAACTTAGGACTTAAAAAGCATAGCTCTATTAAGATTTAAGATTAAATATAAATCAAAACGGATTAATACAAATACCATTTGGGACATTTCAAATTAATTTGGAAAGACCGAGAAAGAATAATCGATCATAAGTTAATTTATCGAAAATAACTTATTCATTAGGTTTTACAACTAAATAGGTAGACCAACCATTTACATAGAACCGAATCCAAACCGATTAGATTAAAACATAATTTAAATGATTTAAAACCCAAGACAGAAATCAATTAGATAAAAGACGCATAGCAAAAATCAATTTTATAAAACAATCCCCAAAGATTAGGGTTTTCAATCCCTAAACTACGAATCGACCAAATCACTTCGATTACCTCAAATTGATAGTTTTAAAACACAATTAAACTAATTTTAGAGAAATCTAGATAATTAATTTCAACAAAACAATCTTCCTAGTAACCAATTTAAGACTATCCATTTTTAAAATTAGGGTTTTAAAGCCCACAACACAAACATGGATAATTCAAATCAATTAATTCCAATTAAAGATATTAGAAAGCAATTAGGATCATTTCAACTATTTCTAAAAATTTAATTTTAGAAAAATAATTATACACATAACCAATTTCATAATCTCACTTGAAATCTAGGGTTTTTGGCCCGAAAATGAAATTCGGTAAAATTATATAAATTTAATCAAATTGAATGTTTAAAAATGCAATTAAACACATTTTATAACATATCAAATAATCAATTGATCAAAGCCGCTAAAAGAAATACCTAATTTAGCACAATTAAGGTTTTTGAGCCCGAAACGCAAATCCGATCAATTCTTGCTAAAATATATAAATTAACGGTTCGAAAATGTAATTAAATATATTCTAATATAAATCATATAGTCAATTGAATAAAACAACCTGATTATACAATCCAATTTGGACCCGCAAGAGTTTTGACCTAAAAATCCAATTCTGATTAATCCTGCATAAATTTCTCAAATTGAAGGTTCTGACATGAAATTAGATACATTTTAAAACGTATTGTATAATCAATTTATCCAAAATCGCCAAATCGGGCGAATCCAAAAAAATTCGGGCATAACCCGGCCAAAAATCCAAAATTTCAAAATTCCAGCATAACCATACAATTAACCTATCCAAATCATTCTCGCAGCACATATATACATAACCCAACAATGAATTTAGTTTATCACAAACTAAATCATACTCAATTAAATCAAATCAATGTTAGGGGTTTTTCAGAAAATTATACCAAAAGAAAAACAACAAATCGGAGCAAGGGAAGGCCGGAGAAGCTTCGTAGGAGGCCGGGGACTGCTCGCCGGTGGTCAGCGAGGCTCGTTGGTGACCGAGCGATGGCGGCGCAGCCTGCGTTGCTGTTCGTCGCTGCTGCAGCGTTCGGTGGATGATGCTGCTTCGATGGCTCCTGATGCGGTTGTTGCGTAGCTGCGTCGTCGTCGGTGGTGGCCGGTTGGCTGGCGACTGTCGATGAAGGGGGAGGGAGGAGCTGGGGAGAA
The DNA here is from genome assembly GCA_039764185.1 of Tamarix austromongolica. Taxonomy (NCBI): domain Eukaryota; kingdom Viridiplantae; phylum Streptophyta; class Magnoliopsida; order Caryophyllales; family Tamaricaceae; genus Tamarix; species Tamarix austromongolica. Next base: position 59,565,608 of record CM077808.1, on the reverse strand, counting down.
GGAGGCGGCTAGGGTTGCGGGACGGGAGCAGAGGTCACGAACAGGAGAGTCAGGAAAGAGAAGAGAAAACACACTCTGCCGATTGAAAAAGGAAGGAGGGCTTGGCATTAAAAATTTCATGGCCTGGAATACAGCTTTTCTCTGTAAGTATATATGGTTCATACAGGGTGAGAAGGAAACTCTTTGGAAAAAATGGATTAATACACATTATTTACACTCCAGTGGATTTGATAATTTCGTGCCTACACATGACACTTCACATTTCTTGAGAAAGCTTAGTCACATTTTCAGCTACTTGGTCCAAAAGGTTGGCTCAATTAATCAAGCCAAAAATCAAATTGCCTCCTGGGTCTCACCTTCTGGCTACTCATCCAAAGAGGCATATGACTTCTTCCGTGATAAGGCCCCGATCTAGAGAAACTATTTCCCTGTTTGGCACATGAATAAAACCAAAAGATATGCATTCCTCACTTGGCTCTCTCTACACCGAAGGCTCTACACAAAAGATCGTTTAAATTTTCTTCAAGGGCCAAAGGAATGCGCCTTCTGCCAATCTGAACCGGAGACTCATGATCACTTGTTCTTTTCCTGTCCTAGTATCCAATAGGTGTGGCAGCCTATTCGAACGTGGCTTGGTATCTCTAGGGGATCTACCACCCTTTTTAGTGCCATGAGAACCATTCGACAAAACACAAGGAAGCTACACAAAGTCTGGAGGGCTCGAGCTCTTGCATTAGCCGCCTTGGTATACTCTTTATGGAAAACAAGAAATGAAATCATCTATGATTCAAAATGTTTTGAATCGATAGGCATTGTATTACTAATTCAGAAATATGTCTACAGTGCTCTCTAGTTTATAACATTTGGCTACTTTGTATCAACCAGGGTATGCCCTGTGTACTTGTACAGAACTACTTTTATAATATTTATCTCCTTTTATAGGGAAAGAGAAGAGAAAGGGAAGAAGAGAAAAAGGAAAAGGAAGAGGGGGTCGGGCACCGGACGGGTTGGGGTTTCTTTTTTTTTTTTACAAATACAAGTAGAAAATAAATACTAAATATGTAAATTTATTATTGGATGATTTTATCTAAAATTTATTTAATAGAAATTTTTTTCGAAACGATCCGAAAGCTTAAAATCGATATAAAAGCTATATAAAGAATTTCGGAAACATTTTCTAAAGAATTTACCAACGAACGTAAAAATTTATATTATTTACAGAAATATATTATAAGACCTCAAAAAATTATTTAAAAACATACAATAAAATATTTAAGTCAAATTCTAATAAACCGAGACCAATTTAAATAATTTCTGAAATCAATTTTTCGTAAATCAAAAAGCGTAAAATAGAAGAAAATTACTTTCGAAAAGAAATTCTGACATCATCTCCGAAAATATTAACGATTTCCGAAAACAAATAAATTTAAAGTCGGAAATATTTTCTACGGATAAAATTATTAAAATAAATTTAACTATTTAAACAGAAATTTCATAATTTAAATAATATATTTCGTTAACGAAATTTAACTCCTAAATAAAGTTGTAATCACACGACGAAGTTATAATCGAAAACGAGTCTAAAATATAAAAATCAAAATACGAGAAAGAACAAGAATACATATTTTCAACTGAAAATCGAAATCATAAGAATATAATAAAATCATAGTCGTGAACGAATTTATCTAGAATGGTTCGCAACGACAACGATTAATTAAATTCAAATATGAATTCGAAATCGTCGATAAATCCATAAAATTAATCAAAATTAAAATAATTAATTATTTGCATCAAATTACGCTAATAAAGTCATTAGACTTAATACAATTAGGTTTCAAAAATACGGGGTATTACAGTATGAATGTATGAGTTTATTACATTTGGTGTAGGGAACATTTGAGGAGCATAAGAAGGTGAAGGTTGCGATGCAATTCCACATGGCATAGTCACATTGTAGCTTCATAGGTGAGTTTCTCACTTTGATCATACTCTTATGCATTAATATTTCATGCTGCCATTCACAAGCAACATCAATAATCACGATATCTTGCATTGTTGCACAATTTCAAGTGAATATCTACCTTTTCATTATGATTAAAATGGACGTATGCTATCGTATCTTGATCGTGGACTAGTTTATAGCTACACGCATTATCTTCTCCTTCTTCTTTGTAGTTGTAACACAAAAATGTTTTCTCCGGATGCTCCGAAACTAGGTTTTAGTGGATAAGGAAAGTGAAGAAAAGATCTTGGAATAGATAATGAAGTGAAGGGAGGATGGGGTGCATTAAGAAGAGATAAAGGAAAGTGAATGGAGGAGCTTGGAGGATGGGTTGTACATGAAGGGAGAAATGAAAGTGAAGGTTGGGGTGAGGAAAGGCAAGGGCAGACGAAGGTAAATTAGTTGAATTTAGAGTCAATGTTTTTCTTATAATAAATACTTTTTTTCTCAATTACAAAACCTTTTTTTCCCTCTTAAAAGGAGAAACTTAAAACAACTTAGTAGCATGATACGAAGCCAAATCAGTTATAGACTACAATATTCCTATCATACCAAATACTAGTAATAAGTTATAATAATAGAGTTTGGAGAAAATAATTCTAGATGCACGCTTTTGGTAAAATTAAATTTCCTAGCGAATGCACTAAAGCCTCGACTAGAGTTGGCAAAAGTTGACCCGACCTATCCGATTCGATCCATATAATATTCTACCCAACATAACAAGAGAAATTCATCAACCTGATCTGACCCAAAACCAACACCAACCCACCCTATTATCAATTCAATCTACTATCAACCTGACTAGACAAAACTAAATTTAAAATTAATTGGTTATGATAATAAAAAATTACACATGTCTTATTATTTATTTAAAGCTTTTAAAAATATATTCTTATATAAATTTTACTTATTTTTCTTATTTTTATTGTGAACATATTTATTCACCAATGATATTCTAATTTTACCATTTTTTGCATAAAAACAAAACATTAAAAAGTGATAATAATAAAAAATATCAATTAATAACACATTATTAATTACATGTTTACATAAAGTCAAACTTAATCATTGCTTATAAGTTCAATGAGTTAGATTAATCTTGGTGATCTATGTCCGATTTGACCCAAATTCAAAGTGATTTGATCCAAAACTAGCTCAATTCGAATCCAATTCGACCCATCAAAATCTAAAAAGACTAGATTCGTCAAATTAATCCAAATTTGACATGTCAAATTAACTTGAATAGGAAATCACAAGAATACGAGCTTGCTCGATCCAAGCACGACCTGACCCAATCTAACAAGCTAACCCGAAGTAACTTGAACCTTACCCAACTTGAACCTAAACTAGATAAACCCGAACCTAAACTAGGTAAACCCAAACCCAAATTCAACCTGACCCATTAAATTAATCTAATACAATGAATAAGCAACGATAGAACCTAAACTCTAACCGACCTGAATAATAAGGTGATCTAAAATGACCCGATCCTACCTACAATTGATTCGTAAAGAAAAATAACCTGCAAACAACGTGAATCAAGAACGACCTGACCCGCTATATCCCAACTCAAACCCGATCCGCCTGACCCAATTGCCACAGCCTTGACAGAGCTTTAGTAGATTCTAACCAAGTTACCATAAGCTCTTAGCTACGGGTACAAATTTAGATTATGTTTTCTTCACCTTATAATCATATTAGATAATATGGTGATGATGATGATGATGATAAGTAGTAATTATTACTATTATGATTGATTATAATTATTATTACTATAATACTAATTATAATTATAATTATTAATATAATAATATTTTTTATATAATTATTTTACTTATTATATGATTTTAATTATGATAATAATTAATATTAATATAATTACTATAATTATTAGAATTAGAATTACTAATATTATTAAAATAATGATTAGTATTATAAATATTAATAATATTATTATAACTATTAATATAATCATTATAATAAGTTATTAATGTAATTATGAATATTATTGTTATAATTGTAATTATTAGTATCAATATTATTATTACTATAATAATTAATATGATTACAATTATTAATATAATCATTTTAATTAAAATGGTTATTATTATATATATATTATAATAGTTGTGTCAATAGCTATAAGAATAATCAATAACATATAATTATAATTAAATTAATGATTATATTAGTAATAATTAATTATATGAATATATCTTTTTAATATTAATATAATCAATTTATTTTTATTAGCACTAATTTGATTATATCCCTTAATTGATCAATAATTTCCCTATATACATATCTAACGCAAACATACACGAGCAATTAGGTTCACTAGTGATTCCCTAAATCTCAATATATAGGTCAATAAAACTTAATTAACTAACCTATATGACCAACAAATTAAGAAGCATAAATTTAGATTAAATTAGTAATTATATCAAAGTAACAAGTTAAATTAATTAAATAAAACTCAAAAATTAATATTTTTATATTAAAGCAAAAGATTAAATCAATTAAACGGAGATGAAGAATAATATAAACAAATAAGAACTAATAAATTATGCACTAATGAATAACAAGAACCGGTAGAATAATATAAAGGAAAGTACTTTGACCAACAAGAAAGATTTATAAACTGTTACGACTTTGGTACTTGAACTGTAGTCTTGAAAAATGAAAACTGGTTAGGGGGTAATGAAACAAGACTAATAAAATAAAATTCGAGCGAAAAAACAAACTACATGGTTTTTTTGGGCCAGATACAACAGAAAATTAAAATTCGATCATACGAGGTTTGTGCATGTTGACAGAATCTGCCCTATTTTTTTCAATTAATTTTTGAATTACAATGTGATATTATTAGTATTGATTTGATTTATCCAATTAATTTTGATAAAAATAAAATTATTTTATTATTATTATTATTAAATATTATTTTAGTTAGTCATATAATAATTATAACAATATTATTTATAATTATAAAAAAATTAATAATAATAATAATATTATTAATTATAATAATAATGAAAATTCTAATAATTATATTATTATTAAATATAATAATTATTATCATAAATATACTAATTATTATCATAATGATTATAATAATAATTATTATTATTTTGATAATAATTAATAATATTTATAAGTTCAATAATATTTATAATAATAAATATATTAATCATAATTATAATGATTGAATGGTTAATTATTATGTGAATTAATTTTAATAATAATGATAATATTTATAATTATATGAATAATAATAAGAATGATAATTACATTAATGATTATGTTAATAAGAATTATATTAATCAGTATAATTAAAATAATTGTTATAATAATTATAGTTATAATAACTATAAGAATATTCTCAATTATTATTATTATTATTACAATTAATTATTATAGTAATAATAACTATAAGAATCTTCTCAATAATAAATATAATAATAATTAATATACATCATATTAAAATAATTATGATAAATATTATTTTATATAATTATTATAAATACTACTAATAAAAAAAATTATTTAATATGATTTTATTGATATTGATTTGATATGATATAATTAGTATTATTGGTCTCAATACCACTACTTCCATGTCGTCGTAGGTCTTCCTTCCTTCCACTTTGTCATTTTTCCACTAAAATAAATTGTCACATAGGTGACTTGAACATTCGTGACTAATAAATAACAATTTTATTGCTAAAATATTTTGCCACAGAAATATTAGGCGTCATCTTTCGTAGTCTATATGTAACACCCCTAAAATTCACTACTAAAAAATTTTATTTTATTAGAATTTGAGCAGAAACAAATATAGTAAATTTTGGGGATGCTACTGCCACACTTAGTACCAAACCAGTTTTCTTCTATCATTCCATTACCAAGTACTAAAGCTTAAAAAGAAGTGAACAGATTTTACACAAACCAAGATTACAAAATTAAATCAAAGTAGAGCGTTAAATACATTACAAGAATAAAATTCATTATTAGTGGTTACAGAAGAAAAATCATTAAACAATGGAGTATAAAAGTTTAAAGGAAAACCTTGAAAGCTTCCCAAATAGTCCTACACTCTTAACCTGAAAAGAAAGCTGGAATAACACCTACGGGCTAACATGCAAATGATACTGCCTATTGAATAGGTAGGGGCCACAAAATAAACCCTTCAATACTACGATATTGAGTAACCATTTATATAGAACTAAAAGATAGGGCCAACATGCAACACATCAATTCAAGCATAAGAATAATAGATTATACATATACATAGAAGGAGATACACTAGACATTAGGATGGACTCGTACTTCATGAATCATATGTCACAACGTTCATTTACTTAGCGTTACCTGCACTTTCCAAGAGATATCCAAGTGAAGTTCTTCGTGGTATAATTAAAAGTCCAACCTCATACTCAATTGATACACACCACCACTTAATTCAAAGGCAGACACTTAGGGTCGCTATCATATCATAACAACATATCATAATGGTATGGTCAACATTATCTAGACTTAAGCCATTATTTAGATATTATTTATAATCATCTCTTTAATTATATCTATGTAGGTTTGGGATCCCATTATTATGACTGGTAGAATTGGAATAAGTTATCCAACTCCAGGGAAAAACATACCTAGCCACTATTATAATTGGTGGAATGGTACACATATACAATATCTAGGGTAGCGCGCATCTGACCAGTATTATAGCTGGTGGAATGGTACACATATACAATCTCTAGGGAAACACGCACCTGGCCACTATTATAACCGGTGGAATGGTAAAAATGATATAATTCATATGGTTCCGACCTATGTGGTGTTCCACTGTAAGTGATTAGTGTCTTTCCATTTAATTAGCACACCCATTCTATTTATTTAACTCGAGGAGCAGATCACGAACCTAGAGACACAAAAGTACACTGATCATACTGACACATACAAGCAGCACATTACCCCCAACTATCAACCCAGGGATGTAAATCTACCCTGGTAGCACTAGTGCACGAAGACACACAGTACCTTACCGACAATGACACCTAATTCATAAGTATGCATACCTCTTAAGTAGGTCCGTAGAGCTAAATAGAGTAAGATGTAGGACCTAACTGGAGTACTAAGGCACACCAGCAAAATCCAGAATAATTGTGGGCTAAACCATGTCTTTAGGGTGCGACCCCTAAAGAGCGACCATTCTTGATCTCGAGGTCTTTCACTTTAAATATTAGTGTTTTAATTAAGGTGACCATAAGAAACACATTAATTACATACTTAATCATTTTTATTTGTTTCCATTATTATTAAGTAATAATTATTAGGATTATTATCAATGTTAACCTAATTGGTCCACTAAGGCCATCCTAAGTTCCAATTCTCATACTTAGGCACCTTAGGTCAAAATGACCAAAATGCCCCTTAGGCTAAGGCTTCATCTTTTAATCCACTTCCAATACATAGTTCATTTTTATTTATCAATATACCATAGTAGGTTAACATATCATGAGTATACTACTTAATATATAATTATGTACCCTACACACCAAATGATCATTTTACACATAAACCCTAACATGCACTTCTAGAACAAACAACACACATTCCCATGCATAATTAATAATTAAGGTACTTCTTACATATTTATAAAAATAACCTCATAACACGACCTAATTTACTAGCTTACCCTTAGACCATGCATACTCATTATTAGGGTTGTTGACAAACCAATCCGACTCGCTAGCTTTTTAGGCTCGGCTCGCTTATTAAATGAGCTTAAAAATTAGGCTTGAGCTCAACTCGATTATTAAACAAGCCAAACTTGAGCATAATAAATTTGGGCTCAAGCTCGTTTATAGTGTAAAAGCTCGTGAGTTCGGCTTGTTTACCACCAAAGCTCGAGAGTTGGCTTGCTAAAAGTTTGGCTCGACTCGTTAAAAGATCGGCTCGATTATATACAAGCCAAGCCAAGGTCAAGCTTCATTTTTAAACTCGTTTAGTAAATGAGCCAAGCCCAAGCCTACCTCGGCTCGGCTCGTTAACAACCCTACTCATTATGATACACTCTAATTTATTGAAATAACCCTAGCCTTATAATACACATGATTATATTTAATCAAGTGATACTAAGGCTATAAACCCTTATTCTCTTATTTAACATCACTTATGACTTATTATGAAGGTTTATTAGACCAATTGCCATGCTACATGTAAAACTACCAATTTACCCCTTCTTACTTACAAAATTACTAAAATCCCAATCTTACTTTCAAATTACTAAAATACCCTTTTTACTTGCCAAATTATCAAAATTCCCTTCTTACTTGTAGAATTACCAAAACACCCTTCAAGTAAGATTACCAAAATATCCTCCATAGTTGTAAAATTACCAAATTACCCTTCTTAGTTGTAAAATTACCAACTGATCCTTCTTACTTGTAAAATTACCAAATTACTCTTCTTACTTGTAAAATTATTATATTACCCTTCTTACTTGTAAAATTACTGTAATACCCTTCTTACTTATAAAATTACCAAAATATCCTTTTTAACCATAAAATTACCGAAATACCCTTCTTACTTTTAAAATTACCAAAATACCCCTTTCTCATGCACAACTACTAAAATATCCCTAGCACATAAAATATTAATATCCATGACCCACATGCATCATTTAACACCACAAAATTCTTATTTTTATTCTTAACACCCATTATCACCCACCATGCACATTTATTTAGGTCACTCCCTATGTACTAGTAAAATTAATAAAATGCCCCTATGGCTCATATTAGCATTATTTCTACTGCAAGTGTCCATATTACTTAGAATAGTTTGCATATGCACATAACATCATTATTAATATCAACCCCCTTTTTTAACCACCATTTCCACACATGTCACACTCCATACAAGATAGCATACTTTTCTTCTACCTTCCAATATAACATTAAAATCATGAGATGATTAGCAACACATCATATACACAAAACACATACCAAAACTCTAATGTGCTAATATACGTAAATCCATATATTTTAGTAGGGTATAATAGTTACCTTATTTCCAGCAACAACTAAACTTTACTGATATCTTGGTTTAAAATCTTAATATTTGATTAGTAAAAATTGTACCTAAAAATAATATCACAAGTAACATATTATTAGTAGATAATTAAAAGATTATTTTTTTATCAAAAATACTTATTAAATAAATATTATTACTAAGCTATATTTTACCTCAAAAATTAGTTAAATAAACTTAAACTATGTAGCAATTATATGCATAAAAGGGGGGTAGTGGGTGGAAGGAAGGTTTGGGTGAAGGGGAAGAAAGGGTATCAGGTGGTTGGTTGAGGGAGTGGTGGAGGGGGGTTAGCGTGGTTGTTGAGTGTAGGAGGGGTGGCAGGGTGTAGGTGGTGGCTGGGGTTTGGAGAGTGGTGGATCTAGGCGGAAAAGACGGCGGTGGTGGCCGTTGGAAAGTAGGTGTAAAGAAGGGGGAAGGAGAGGAAGAAAGAAAAAGAAGGAGGAGGAAAGAAGGGTTGTGGGGCGTTTCTCGGGCAGGCTGAGGCAGGTGGGTGTAGGGGTGGTGTCAGGTGGTTGAGGGTTGAATTCAGTGGCGGCAGAAGAGGGGAGACAATGGCACAAGGTGGCGGTGCAGGGTGTGTGTCGAGAGGAGAAGAGAAGGAATGGAAGGGGGAAAGTTGGCAATTGGGGCGTGTGTTGGCTGCTTAGGGTGGTGTAGGGAGGAAGTAGGGGAGCCAGTGTGGTGGCCGGTTGGGCGGTAGAGACTGTAATACCCCCAAAATTCACTATTAAAAAATTTAGTTAATTAAAAGGAAATTAGCGGAAGCAAATTAATAAACCGTGAACTTTGGGGATATTACCGCCACACTTAGTTCCAGACCGGTTCACTTCTACCATTCCAGTACCAAGTGCTAAGGCTAAAAGGGTAAAATACAATTTTACGAGAAACTTAAGCATGTATAAATCAGAGAAGTGCAGTAAACAATCTACGAGAGTAAAATCCAACAACGGTGGTTACAAAATAACAAATGCATAGAATTTAAAAGAGATAAATTAAAACCCTAGTACTTCCAGATAGTTCCTTACGCTCTTTCCCGAGGCTTGCTTGAATAGCACCGAACACGACCTGCAAGGGGCACTACCCATTGAATAGGCAGGGGCCCCACGAAGGGAACCCTTTAGTACTACGGTACTGAGTAACCCTTTAAATACACACTTAAAAACAGGTCCGCATGTAACACATGTTGTACTACTATGTCCGTACATAATGACAGTTTTAACATAATATTCAAACCCACACATATAGTATATGAGGTCATGAAGAAATTCTATCACGTATAAATGATCAAGGCCCCACATAAAGTATATAGTTATTCCAGATTAATTATTTAATTAATCTTTTTATCGGAAGTCGATGCACAACATGCCTTTTATCGAACCCATGTAAGTACAAGAACACCCCACTATTTTAGCCGGTGGGCCGGTCACTTGCGGGACAAAGTTCACACCACTATTATTCGCCAGTGGATCGGTTACTTATAGGGCAAAACGCACCTAACCACTATTACTAACCGGTGGATCGACTGGTTTCTGCTCACATGGTATTCCACTGTAAGTAATTAGTATCTTTTAAGTGTCTTTAGCACACTCTGGTTTGTGTTTATTGAGCTCGGGTCACCCCACTATTATTGCCGGTGGGCTGGTCACTTGCGGGACAAAGTCCACACCACTATTATTCGCCGGTGGATCGGTCACTTATAGGGCAAAACGCACCTAACCACTATTACTAACCGGTGGATCGGCTGCACCCGGCTCAATAATCTTCCACTTTACATGATTAGTATTTTATCGTATCTTATTCAACAGATTCCACCCTAGACATGCATGACTAACTCCAGCTATAAGATAATAGCATGTAGAGCACGATATAAAATTGTACAAGGCATCCAAGGCAAGTAAAATGCGTAACACATAGGCGGCCTTAGTTACACCTTTACTCTATTTAGGTTACCGAGCTATCTCCTACCCTTATTAAGCCACTAATCACACTTTGTAATTATTACACTTAATGTATTTCCCATTTGGTTAGTTAGATTACCAATTTACCCATTTCCTTTATTGTAATTAACAAGTTGCTCTTTAGTTGGTCAAATTACCAAATTACCCTTGTTCAATATCCTAATTACCAAATTACCCCTCACATTTATCATGTTTACCATTTTACCCTTTTTTCATTATTAAATTATCAAATTACCCTTTAGTTATTTAAATTATTATTTTACCCCTCTTAATTGTTACAACTACTAAGTTACTCCTTTCCATTTTCCACTTTTATCCCTCTTGTTTACAAAATTACTATATTACCCCTTTACTTTCAAATTTACCATTTTACCCCCTTAACTTTCAAAAATTACCATAACACCCCTTTCACTTATAATCTTATCATTTTATCTTGGATTACGGAATTACCATTTGACCACTTTAATTTCAAAATTTCCATTTGCCCTCTAATTATGAAACTACTATTTCACCCCTTTATTACGAGATTACCATTTTGCCCTTTTATTAGAGAATTACCATTTTGTCATTTTATTATGTAATTACCATCTTGCTCTTTTATTCTAAAATTATCATTTTTCCCTTGTATTACAAAATTACCAAATTACCCTTTTTATTACAAAATTACAAAATTACCCTTTTATTACAAAATTACCAATTTACACTTTTATTACAAAATTCCCAAATTACCCTTTTATTACAAAATTCCCAAATTGCCCTTTTGTTACAAAATTACCAAACTACCCTTTTTATTACAAAATTACCAAATTACCCTATTATTAAAAAATTACAAAATTGCCCTTTTATTATTAAATTACTAAATTGCCCTTTCATTACAAAATTACCAAATTGCCCCCTTTTATTACAAAATTACCAATTTACCATTTTATTACAAAGTTACCAATTTGCCTTTTTACCTTTTATTACAAATTTACCAATTTGCCCTTTCATTACAAAATTATCAATTTACCCTTTCATTACAAAATTACCAAATTATCCTTCTATTTACAAATTTACCATCTCACCCCTTATTACTCCACTTATAATAAACTATTATTATTACTACATAAATTGTTAATATTAACACCTTATCTACAACTCTTATAACTAATACAATACTTATTAGCACCCATATACATATTAGGCCATATTCTTTTACAAGGTACATTAATAAAATCCCCTAAGGCTCACAAAACATTAATCATGCATTAAGATCACAATAGCATAATACAACATGGATAATACTTAACATTTTCATTAATAACTAACTTTTACCTTAACCAATATATCCAAACATAACACATAATCTATCATACTTCCTTTTCATCAACCAACACAAGAAAACATATATAATATATTAACAACATATATCAAGCATAATACACATTAAAAATGCCTAATGTGATAACATACGTTAATCCATGAGTTTAAGCGGGATTTAACGATTACCTCAATTTTTGCAAAAGCAAACCTTACCGGTATTTCAGTTTAAGGTTCAAGCTTGATTTATCAAAACCAATACCTAAAAATAATTCAAGACTTATTGGATTAGAAAAGATTAAAAAAAAACAAATTATAAGGCTTTATAACACTTAATTAATCAAATAATTAAACTAAAATATTATTATACCTTCAAAATTATTAAACAAATAAATCAAAGAGGGCAGCTGCTCATCTTGCCCATGCAGCATGAGTTGCATGCAAAGAAAGAACAAGGAGGGACACAAAGGTGGTGGAAATAGGGGAAAATGGGCATTTTCGGGTTGGTGGTTTGGGGCTAAGAAAAGGACATGATGGGGAAAGATTTGGGGCAAGGTAATGGTGCATAAGTGGAGACGGGGTGTAGGTGGTGGTCAGGGATGGGTTGAAGGTTGCTAAGGGCAGTGGAGGTGGCGGCAGCAAGGCTCTTAAGGCGGCAACCGAGGTAGGTGTCGAGATGGGGGCTGGTGAGGAAGGAAAAGTGAGGGGAAAAACAAGGGCCTGAAGGTGGTGTTTTCGGCCAAAGGAGCATTAGGGGTGGTAGAGGGGGTTGTAGGGAGTAATAAAGTGGCTCAAGTGGCGGTGAAAGCGGCGGGACAGTGGCGGAATGTGGCGGTGCAGGGTGGTTGCCGAGAAGGGAGGGAGAGAAGAGAAAAAGAGGAGAGGAGGAAGAAGGGGGCTGCGGGGTGGCTTAATGGGGGCTGTGATGGCTTGAGGGTGAAGTAGATGGTGGCGGGAGGTGGTTCAGGTGGTGGTTGAGGCGGCGGCATCGGCAAATATTGGCGGCGAAACAAAAACAGGGGAGAGAGGGGAGGAGAAGAAAGGAAAGAAGAGAGGGTCGGGGAGTTCAGGAAAAAACACAGAACGGGCAGGGAAGGAGCAATAAATAGAAGAGGGAGAGAAGGTAGGAGACAGGGATCTCGAGGGGTGGTTGTAGGTGGTAGGGAAATGGTGTTGCAGGGGGAAGAAGGGATATGGCAATGGCAGGGAGAGCAAGAGGGAGACAGGGATGGTGGGATCGGGATGGGCAGAGAAAACGACGCGAGGGAGAGAGAGAGAGAGATAGGGGAGGTCAACGGGGAGAGGGAGCTGCAGGTTGGGCGGCGAAAATGGTGGAGGGTGGCCGGGATTATCGCTAGTGATGGAGGAAGAAGAAAGAAGGAGAATCGGGGAGGGGTTGGGTGCGTGCGAGCAGACCGGCCGAAGGAATGGAGCGGGCCGGTCCGGTCGAGCAAGAAAGGAAGAAAGAAAGAGGGGCGGTCGGGCGACGCGGGAAAGGCAGAGGAAGACTGGGTCGTAGGCCCAGTACGCTAGGGAGAGGAAGGCAGGCCACCGGCGGCCCAAGGAAGAAAAGGAGAAAGAAGAAAAAGAGAAAAAAAAAAGGAGAAAGAGAAAAGGGAAAAAGGAAAAGAAAAGGGAAAATTGAATAAAATAATTAAATTGATAAAATAATAAAATAGAATAATTTTGGGTAATAAATTGATTTAATAATTTAATTTAATATAATTAAAATATAAGGATTTAAAAGGGAAAATTTTAGCAAAATAATAATTTGGAAAATTATTTAAATAACAAGAGTATGATAAATAACAAAATATTTGTTTTAATTTATCAAAATATTTATACCAAATTTCATACACTCAAAAATCCATAAAATAATTAAATTAAAAATATTTAAAAGCTAATTTATCCAAAATAAAATTTATTTATTAAAATATAGGTTTTAATTTGGGGGATTACATCCCTACCCCCTTAAAGAAAAACCTCATCCTCGAGGTTTACGCCTAGCACTAGGGATTACAAGGAGGGGTTCTAAGCTACTTGGGGTAACTACCCCCTTAAAGAGGAACTTACTTAACTAAGGAAAAACAACCACACACAAAATTAATAATACAAACAATCACGTGAGACCCGACAGATAGCTTGAAGAGGTTACATCATGATAGATCGCTTGCTCATCTTCTTCGATTAACGAGGCTGAACGGGTTGCTCCAAGCGTTGATTCTGTCGAACCGATGGTTGCTGTGGCCTCTGGATTCCTTTAACTGTAAAGTTCTTCAACAATTAACTTTCCATAACTTACATTAGGTACTATATATATATATATAGCTTTCAAATGGCAATAAATTTGTTTATATGATTACACATTTGACCCATGGTCAGCATAGCACTTTTTCTTACAATCATATTTTTTGGATAAGTATAATCATAGTATATTAATATGTATGTTTGTGTGTCTGTGTTTATATATATACTATTTACTATTCCATAATTTATATACACATTTAATTTAGGATACAAACTAATAATTATTTAATTTTATTTTTTATTCACATTAGTAAAACATGAAAGATAGAAAATGTACCAATAATGTACTATCATTTAAAAAAAATGACCTAGTAATTTCTTAATAAGGTGTTTAATTTGGCATATTAACATTTTATATATATATATATATATATATATATATATATATATATATATTAGTCAATAACTTTTATATACATTTAAACTATGATCCAAATTAATAATTAGTTAATTTTACTATTTGCTCAAAATAATTTAAATGCTAAGATGAAAATGTATTGTATTATACATTTTAATTTTTTTAATCAAATTAATTCATACTATGGTCATATTTTGTGGCAAATTTGTACTAATTTAGTTACAAAGATATCTTTTTATAGCAAATTCTTGAGAAGTTGGTTACAAAAATATCTTTTTGTAGTAAATTAGTCGTAGGAATACATTTCCGTTGCAAAATTAAAGTAATTTAGTTACAAAAATATATTTCTATGACTAATTTATGACAAATTAGCCATGAAAATATCTTTCTATGAAAAATATATGGTGAATTAGCCATGAAAGTATTTTTTTATGACAAATTTGTGGTAATTCAACTATAAAATTATTTTTTCATGATAAATTCGTAGCAAATTGTTATAGAAGAATTTTTTTTTTTTTGTGGAAATTCATGATGAGTTAGCCACAACTTTTTTTTTGTGAAGAATTAGTGATAATTTTGTCATGAAAATATATTTTTGTAATAAAGTCATTGTGCCACTTTATCACAAGAATATTTTATTTGTAGTAAATTGATTATGGATATATTTTTCTATTACAAAAATATAAATATATCCAATAAATATTATTTTTGTAGTTATTTTTATCAAAACTACAATTTTATACCTTGTTAAAAAAATTTGGCCACCAATTTTTATTTCCTATGACCATTTTGGTGGCCTATGTCATTTTTTATTTTAGTATTTCTTGACGAAACTCACTGGGTGAGTTCGTCCTAGCACCGTTGTTGGTGCTTGGGTTAGTACCGCCTCTACTTGCTAATTTTGTGGTAGTTGGATGAAGCGAAAGCCATATGGGTTTAGATTTTTATTGCATCTTCAATTGTTGATCATGAGTAGCCTAACAATAGTGGTAGTTATTTACCGACTTAGTTTATTAATACCGTGAAGCCTTGATAATTTTGCGGCAGTCCGTTGCCTAACACATCGATCAAAATGTACAGCCAGGCTGGTTGACTGCTAACACTGCCTCTGTATTAAAGATTTTCTTCAGCCACTACTGAGTTTGTATTACAAACATATGTCATCGTTGCTACTAACTTCTGTGTTTGTTGCCCCATTTTTGCTACGTATACCGTACACTGAGAAGCAGTGGTGGAACAAGATATTTTACTCGTGTCCCTCTATTATAATAATAATAATAATAATAAATTTTTTTATTTATAATGAGTTTACCATTCATATAACATCCCTTTTTTGTCAACCAAACTTTGTTTTTGATTTATAACTTTTCATGATTAAAGATATTGAATTATTATTATTTAAAAAATCTCATTAAAATATTATTTGTTCATTAATTAATCATATAATTTTAAAATGTATTTTTAATAACATTATAAATAAATAAAAATTAGCTAGTTATAATTGCAAGTAACATAATTAGAGACAAATAAACAAGTACATTGATTATGATTAAAAAAGAAGGATTACAACGATTTAGGATATATACTACCTATAAGTGAAAAATATCAACACTACTACGGAAAGGGGTTTTAATAACGGTTTTCAACCGTTATTGAATTGCCCGTTATTAAATCTTTAATAACGGTTCATAACCGTCATGAAAAATACACAAAAACCCGCAAATATGTGCGTAAACTTCAGTAAAAACCGTTATTAAAACCGAAGGTTTAATAACGGTTCTTAAACAAAACCGTTATTAAAAGTATATGTTTTTTTTTAGCATTTTTCTGTTCTGTTCCTGCCCACATACACAGTTGTATGTTAAAACAATTACCAAATCTACAATGTAAAACAACATCAATTCATACCAAATCTGCAATCACACCATAATTTCAATCAATCTATAATTGGTATGCATGTCTCAATACACCAACTATACTTAGGAATAAAAATTAGTGGGCATACCACAACTTGGTAGCTCTACACCCTAAAGTAAAGAGTTCACAGATCTAGGCTAGAAGACCGAAAGATGTAGACGAAATACAAACTTAAAAATGCATGTAGAATATATAGATCGCTACCTAATACCAAATGAATGAGTGCACGTGCTTGGTCCATTGGTCTCTAACTTCATCAATTTCATCAATATTATATTGCTGGCCTCGTGCATAGTCATCGGTGAAAAACTACAACACCCATGTTTCAATTAATATACAGTTAGCCATTAGGTCAAAAATATATATGTCATGATTCATTAATAGAAAAATATGGAAAAGCAAACATACATGGCTTGGATCTATGTTGACCAATCTATTCTGGACTATAAGATCCATTGCTCGTCTTCTTCACTTGAACCCTTAAAAACTTCAATTTCATCATCATCAACATCATCATCTAAGTTCCTTTGTCTCGAAGATCTGGTTCCAGTAGCTCTTTGGAGGTACCTAAAGCTCTTATCTCATCCATAATTACAATAGAGGATAAAGAGATAAACAATAGAGGAAAAACAACTCTGATAAAAGTAAAAACTAAAATAACTGAAAACATGTAATACCCTACATACAAAATAATACAAGGGGGTAGATATATAATGGTTGTTTCTATAATAAATTCTATATAAAAATACAAAGGTAGGCAACATGTATTACCACTTTAATCAAGAGGTTATATAACACCAATGTGAAAAAGGTTTTCAGGATAGTCTAAATTAAAGGTTCAATTTGTAAAAAAGGCCCTAAAAATATACCCTTAAGGTCGTAGATCTCGAAAAAATACCCAAAATAGCCTCCTAGATCACCTAAATCCGAGGTCCCATAAAAAAGTTATGACCCTCCAAAGTTTACAGTAATAATGTCTTCTCTTTTGTTTATTACTTACTAATATGTTGAATGGTGTTAATGTTAGTGATTTTATTTCTCTAAATATATTGTATTTCTGATCCATAGTACCCAAATTTATTTCCCAACAGCCATTATTCAACAATAATGTTGAATCTATATTCTCCATACAAACAAATACAACAATAATATGTAAAGGTCTCGGCCAACACATGCATTTGTTAATATATAACAATAACGCAACAAATTCAACAACAAACAACAAAATTTTCAGCCAACACATTTTCGAACGACAAACCACAATCTTTCAATAACAAACAAACAAGAGGAAGAACAAACACATACATAAAGTGAGCTAGCTACAAACACGACGGTGAGAATGTTGAGAGAGGCAAGGGCTTCAAACACGACGGAGAGTTGGCGGTGCGAGTTGGTGGTACACAGTGTGGTGCACGGCGTAGTGGTGCGAGGGTTTGCAAGGAGAAGGAGAGCAAGAGAACGAAGGTGCAGAGAGTCTGAAAACTTTTTGGCACGAAACAGAACTGAGCGAAATTTTGGGGTTTTAAAACAGAAGGAGAAGTTTGATTTTGGGGTTTTAATAACGGTTCATGAGATAACCGTTATTAAAAAGAGGATTTAATAATGGTTCTTGAGTGAACCGTTATTAAAACATCTTTTAATAACGGTTCTTCCAGGAACCGTCATTAAAAGCTTCTGACTTTTGACAACGGTTCTAATATGAACCGTTATTAAATCCTCTTTTAATAACGGTTTACATAAAACCGATAATAAAACATCCGTCCAAATTTTAGCGTTGCCTTTTTAATAACAGTTTTTAACTAGAACCGTTATCAAAACTGTAATACCCCGTATTTTTAAAATCCAGATTTATCGAGTTTAATGATTTTATTAGTGTAGTTTGATGTAAACAATTAATTATTTTAACTTTAATTCGTTTTATGGATTTATCGACGATTCGAATTCATATTTGAATTTAATTAATCGTTGTCGTTGCGAACCATTCTAGATAAATTCGTTCACGACAATGATTTTATTATATTCTTATGAATTTGATTTTCGATTAAAAATATGTATTTTCATTCTTTCTTATATTTTTATTTTTAATATTTTATATTTGTTTTCGATTATAACTTTGTCATGTGATTTTGAATTTATTTTAGAGTTATAATTCGTTAACGAAATATATTATTTAAATTATGGAATTTCTGTTTAAATAGTTAAATTTATTTTAATGACTTTACCCGTAGACAATATTTCCGACTTTAACTTTATTCGTTTTCGGAAATCGTTAATATTTTTGGGAAGTTTTAAATTAAAAAGATTTTTGGATTTTATTTATAAATTTCTTTTTGGAATTAATTTTCTTCCGTTTTATGCTTTTTGGTTTGCGGAAGACGGATTTCGGAAATTACTTAAATTAATCTTGATTTATTAGAGTTTGACTTAAATATTTTATTATATGCTTTTAAATAATTTTTCGAGGCCTTATAATATATTTCCGTAAATAATATAAACTTTTACGTTCGTAGGTACATTCTTCCGAAATTGTTTATGAAATTCTTTATATAGTTCTGTTATTAATTTTAAGCTTTCAGAACCTTACGAAATAACTTTTGTTTAATAAATTTTAGATAAAATCTTTCAATAATAATTTTTAAACTTTTAGTATTTTATTTTAAGTCTATTTGTAAAAAAAAAAAGAAGCCCAAACCCGTGACGGTGCCCCAACCCTCCCTCTCTTCCTTTTTCCTTTTCCTTTCTTCCTTTCTCTTCTCTTATTTTCCCCAACAGCCCCGACCCTCTGGCACCTGCATTGTTCCCTGCGCCCCGAAACCCTAGCCTCCCTCACCTCCATTCCCTGCTTCTCTTTTGTCGGCCGCCAGCTACCGCCACCGCCAGCCGCGAACGCCAACCACGAGCAGCCACGCACAGTAGCCGAAGCAGAGCCGCTGCAGCAACTGCGCGCAGGAGCAGCAACCCCAGCAAGTCTTGCCGCCCTCCGGCCACGGCAAGCGTCGCCGACCACCGGCGAGCCATCCCTATTCCTCGACGAAGCTTCCCCGGCCCTCCTTTGTCCCGATTGTGTTGATTTCATTCGGTATAAATTTCCGAAAACCCTAATATATATATTTGATTAATTGAGTATGATTTAGCTTGTGATAAGCTAAATTAGTTGTTTGATTATGTATATTTATGCTGTAAGAATGATTTGGATGGGTTAATTGTATGGTTGTATTGGAATTTTGGAAAAATTGATTTTTTGGCCGGGTTATGCCCGAAATTTTCAGATTCGTTCGATTTAGCTATTTTTGATAAATTGATTATACAAAGTGTTTTAAAATGTATCCAATTTCAATTTGGAACCGTCAATTAGAGAAATTTATGCAGTTTTTATCGGAAATTGATTCCTAGGTCAAATTTTGGGTGTAAGGAAATTGGGTCGTATAATTGAGCCGTTCCGCTCAATTGATTTTATAATATTGTTTAAAATGTATTTAATTTTATATTGGAAGTGTTGATTTGGGAAAATTGTGCGTAATTGATCGAAATTGGATTTTTAGGTCAAAACTCCCGCGGGTTTAAATTGGTTTGGGTAATCGGGTTATTTTATTCAATTGACTATATAAATTACATTATAATATGTTTAATTACATTTTCGAACCGTCAATTGATATGCTTTGGCAAGAATTGATCAGGTTTGCGTTTCGGGCTCAAAAACCCTAATTGTGCTAAATTAAGTATTTCTTTTATTGGTTTTAAGCAATTGATTATTTGATATGTTATAAAATGTGTTTAATTGCATTTACAAACATTCAATTTGATTAAATTTATAGAAATTTAACGAATTATATTTTCGGGCCTAAAACCCGAAATTTCAAGTGAAATTATGAAATCGATTACTTGTATTGTTGTTTTTCTAAAATTGAATGTATAGAAATAGTTGAAATGGTATTAATTGCTTTCTAATACCTTTAATTTGAATTAATTAAATTGAATTACCTGAGTTTGTGTCGTGGGCTTTAAAACCCTAATTTTGAAAATTGATCGTCTGGAATTGATTTATCGGAAGATCGTTTTGTTGAAATTGTTTGTCTAGATTTATCTAAAATTAGTTTAATTGTGTTTTAAAACTATCAATTTGAGGTAATCGAAGTGATTTGGTCGATTTGTGGTTAGGCATTAAAAACCCTAATCTTCGGGGATGATTTTATAAAATTGATTTTTGCTATGCGTCTCTTATCTAATCGATTTCTATCTTTCGATTTTAAATCATTTAAGTTATGTTTTAATCTAATCGGTTTGGATTTGGTTCCATGCAAATGATTGAGTTACCTATTTAGTTATAAAACCTAATGAATAGGCTATTTTCGATAAAGTAACTTATAATTGATTATCTTTCTTGGGCTTTCCAAATTAATTCGAAATGTCCTAAGTGTATTTGTATTACTCTGTTTTGAATTATATTTAATCTTAATCTTAATAGAGCTATGCTTTTAAGTTCTAAGTTTTGGACACGTTTTCTGAGAAAGATCATTTGTGTCGCTTGTGTTTATTTAATTAGAATATGTGAATTATTGATTGATAGAATAGTTTCTAATTTAGTTTTCGATTTCTATCGGATCTAGGAAATCTTTCTCTTGGATCCACGAGCTAGTGATCTCTCTCCCTCCTATCTTGCTTAGCTAGCTTCGGATCCAGGTAAGTCTCTACTTACCTCTACTTATGGGTATTTAGTAAGGACGAAGCTATGGCCTTGTGCTATGTGTGATGTGATGTGTTGATTGTTGTGTGCACCATGCTAATGTGTGTTATATGATGTATGGATAACTTGTCTCATGTGTAGCGAAGCTTGGGAATTGAGGTACGTCGTGTGTGCTTCCATGATATGAGGATGACATGCTTTATGTGTGATATTCTGTTGTGTTGATACGGCCCTCTAGGAAATGCATGCTAGGGTTTCGGTACTATGAAATGGGACTAAAGGAATAATGAGATGGGGAATGGGAAGTGAGACCATTAAGGGGGATATGGGGTTGACCCAAATGAATAAGAGATAAGAAGTATGTATGGGAATTCTAGAGGTTGCATGGGGACTTGAGAGTTTGCATGGAGTGGATAAATTTTGCATGGGGGTGATCCTTACCTGTGAAAAGTTGGTTTAGGGTGTAAATAAGCAAAAAAGAGAGTTGTGGAGCGATCAGAGACTTGTGAGTAAAAATAATACGTAGGTCGGTGTAAGGGTGTGTGAGGGACCCGATTAGGGTTTTGGGAGGAAGTGATAATCTGGGAATTTTGGGAAGTAAAAGTGATTAAGGGAGAGTAGAGTATGGGTTAAGAGTGAGAATTCTATTATACAAAAGATGAGTATGTGTTTCCTTGTGAAAGAAGAGACTTGGGGATGAAAAGAGAGAGGTTACTTGTGGAAGAAGTGAGGTGCTAGGGTTTGATGTGGCCAACTAGGGTTTTACCGAGTACATGCGAAGTCGAGGAATAAAAGGGTATGACTTGGGGTTTGACTTAATAAGGGTGAGATGTGGGGTGAATAATGAGTAATGGTAACGTAAGTGAGAAGAGGTTGGGCCACATAGGTCCAACTAGGGTTTCCAAGGGGAAAACCCTAGAGGTTGAGAATAGGCGAGATCGATGTCGTAGGGTGTTGGGTTTAACCTACACTTCCAGAAGTTGGTCTCTCATTATGTGTGAGCTTAAGGGGAAATAATGTCGGGGTGTGACTAAGGGTGCACGAGTCTCAACATATGGGACGACCCCCCTTGAAAAGAAAAATGTTAAGGGTGATGTGTGACTTAATAAGACACTGATAAGACATTAATCACGTAAAGCGAAAGATGTCGAGTCGAGCCCATGATCCGGTCCACCGGCTATAATAGTGGATCAGAGGCGTTTTGCCCTGTGCGTATTTTTCCGGTCCACCGGCTATAATAGTGGATCAGAGGCGTTCTGCCCTGTGCGTATATCTTCCGGTCCACCGGCTATAATAGTGGGGCTCCCACGCTCACATGGGCTATTGAAGAATGTGTGGAATGAACATATTATTAATGAGAATAAAGAATAAGTCTAAATAGACCACGACCGGCTTTTATTATCTATTACTACATGCTGCTTACGTGAGTATGCCACGTATTGAGTTTTAATAATACGGATCATTCCTACCTGAGGCGTATGAGCCACTTTATATTTCGGTTATACCACGCTTATATGTTAAATGGGATGTTACATATGTTTTTATATGTTACCATGGGTGTATGGCAAGATACATGCTGTGGGTTGTGAATATGTATGATATGGTATCAATGTGTTGTACCAGGATTTAATATGCACTTGATGTATAGTTATATCTCTCCTATATGATAGGGTAGAGAGACTTACTTAGTATTGGACCCGTACTGATACTACCTTGGTTGAATGGGTCCTGTGATGATCCACCGATGGTGGGGAGCAGACCTCTTGTGCAGGTTTAAGATCGGATACTGTTTTGGGGTGGAAGGCCTGACCTGAGTGAGTAGGCAATCCTGATATTGATCCTTCGGGATTTGTTTTTGTTTAGCTATATTTTGTATTACATTCCTATTTTGAGAAACATATTCTGGGGTTGTAATCCTAAATCGTATTCTAACTTCTATTGACTTACCACTTATTAAGGATTTATTTTGAATGTTGTCTTGCGTTTTTTTTATACTTCGTACTAAAGGTTTATCGGATATAGCCTTAGCACTTAGTACTGGAACGGTAGGAGTGAACCGGTCTGGTACTAAGTGTGGCGGTAATACCCTCGAGTTTACGGTTTTATCCTTTGCTTCCGCTAAACCTTTTGATTTTAAACGAAATTTTTCAGTAGTAAATTTGGGGGTGTTACAAAAACTCTCCCGCGCATTAATTTTCACGCATTTGACAACGGTTTTCGAACTACCGTTATTAATGTCCCGTTATTATTTCCCGTTTTCATAGTAGTGCAATAATCAACATTTGGATGAATGGTTGAGGTGGGTAAGGTATGCTTTGGTGGTTGTGGGTTTGAATCCTTATGCTGCCATATGGATTATTTTAATTTTATAGGTCCCAAGTGAAGTAAAAATTAAGATGTCATAGAGATTTGATCCTTTGACCTCCATCCCACCTATTATGGCACAATTCTCGTATATCTTCCACTACACCAAGTTGATCTTTGTGATATATGGCCATATTAAAATATACTTGATCTGAAATTGTATGGTATCCCATGACACCATTGAAAGGCCCTAGCTCCGGAGGTCAATTGGTTAGTTTATGTGCTTTTTAATGTGGGTTTTGTCATTTGGATAATAGATATTTACTTGACAGGAAATAATTATTTCTATCCCAAATAAAGGCTATTTATCCTAAATGACAAAACCCCAAAATTTTTTAAAACCTATAAGTTAATAAATAGCCTTTATTTGGGATAGATTAACTTTTAAATTTATTCAATTTAATTATTTTGTGGATTTTTGAACATGTAAAAAGGGACATGAATAGTTAATAAATTAAAATAAATATTTTGTTAATTTATCATACTCATTTTATTTAAATAATTTTTCAAACTAATATTTTAATAAATTATCCTTTTAAAACCAATGTATTAAATTATAATAAATTAAATTATTAAATTAATTTATCTAACAAAAATATTAAATTATATTAGTTTAAAAATTAGTTTATTTTATTTCTCTCCATTTTTCATTTTCCTTTTTTCCTTTTCCTTTTTCCTTTTTTTCTTCTTTTTCTTCTTTTTCCTTCGGGTCGCCAGGCCTGCTGCCCTTCTTTCCCCCTTCTAGCTCTAGGCCGCCAGCCCACTCCTTCCCTCCCTTCTCCCTCTCTCGCGTCGTCGCCCCAGCCCTCCCTTCCCTCTTCTTCTTTTCTTTTCCTTCCTTCCCCCCAACTGGGCTAGCCCACTTTTCTCTTCTTTCTCCCTTGCACGTTGGCCAACCCACTCCTCTTCTTTCTCCCTCACTCGACTAGCCTGCTCTCTTTCCTTCCTTCTTCTTCTTCTCTTCTCTTCAACACCGACCACCTCGCCATGTTTGCCCCTCCTACACCGCCGTTTGCCACCATTTGTCTTTCCCCTACGGCCTACTCTCTCTCTCTCTCCATCTCTCTCCCCTATCCTTTTCTTCCCATTTTCACACCAAACCAGCCCCTACAAACCCACCCCGCATGCCCTTATTTTTTTCTCTTCTTCTCCTCCTCTCCCTGCAACCGCGACCCTACGCCTGCCACCACAGCCTCCCAGCCGGCGACCTACCTCCCCTCCTCTCCCTCCTCTTTCTCTTCTTCTCTCTTGCTTAATTTCTACCCTATTTGAGCCCTTTTCTCCATCTCTCGACCCCCCATTCTCCCTTCTTCTCCTCTCCTTTCCTTCCCCTATTTTTGCTCCACCACCCTCGACCGCCACTTCCACCGCCCTACCAACCACATGCACCACCTCCTGCCACCTCCTATTACCACCCTACACAACCAAGCCACCCCCTCGAGCCCCTGCATCCCCCTCTTCCTCTTCTTTTCTTTCCCCCTTCTCAGCCTCCACCCTACTTGTAATACCCGAAAATTTTGCTTAATCTAATCCCGCATCTTTAGCCCTAATTTAACTCTAATCTCAAGAAATCTTATTGTTAACCTCAACTAAATTTCTTAATCTCATAACTTTAACCAAAACTGAAAACCAAAACCTTGATTCTATTAAACCAAAATTCGTAAACCGAAAACCACTAATCTAAATTATTTAGCTAATCCCAAAATTCCTAATCTAATCCTAATTCCCTAAGCTTCCCTCTTTTTCCTTTTCTTTTCTCCCTTTCTTTCCTTTTCTTCCTTTTCCTTTTCTTTCTTTTCTCTACTTCTCTCTACGCCAAAATCCTTTGGTGTGAGAAGTTTTTCTTCCCCCGCACATGCACCACCATCCACTTGCCTCCCTCATGCCAGTCACCATCACCCTGCCAGCCCTGCCATCCCCCTTCTTCTTCTTCTTCTTCTTCTTCTTCTTCTTCTTCTTCTTCTTCTTCTCCTCCTCCCTGTGCATGCCCTATTTTCAAAGCCATCACCTGCTAGTCTGCCACTCTCTTCTTTCTTCTCCTTTCTTCTTCTCCCTATCTTCTCCTCCCTTACACGTGTTGAAATACCCCCAAACCCTAATTTAGGAATTTGGGAAAATAGGGATTTATTAGGGGAATTAAGTAAATAAATTATTTTATTAAAAACTAAGTGGAATTAATAAAGGAAAAACAAGGAGAAAATAATAAAGGAATTATTTAGGGAAAATTTGGACTTTTTACTAACTAACATGGAAGTTAATGAAAACTTATCCAAAATAGCCTAATTAATCTAAAAATGGATTTCATTATTTTTCTTAAAATAATTATAATTAAATTTAAATATATAACTTAATTATATAAATAAATAAAGACCAAATACCCCCTACCCAACTATTTTATCTTTATCTTTTTCCTTTTTCCTTTTCCCTTTCCTCCTTTCTTTTCCTTTTTCCTTTTTCTCCTCTCATTATTTTCCTCTCTCCTCCCCGATTGGGCCAGCCGCGGCCCAAACTCCCCCTAGCCCGTCTCGCGCAGCCCCGACCGCGTCGTCCACCCCCCTCGCCCGTTCTGCCCGGCCGGACCGCCTTTTCCTTCTTTTCTTTCTTTCCCAGGACCGCCCGGTCCACCCCGCCCTGTCTTCTTCTTCCTCATGCGGATCGCAACCCCCGACCTGCAATCCTGTGCTTGCCGATGGCCACCTGCTCCGTCCGGCTGTCCTCCCCTGACACCCCCGTTGTTTTTCTTTCCATTTTCGACCCAGCCTACTCGTCCTCCCTCCTCACGCGTGCTGCCACCCTTTCCTTTTCCCCACACCGAGCCAAACGTACCCTGCAATTCGCAGGGCATGCACCGCCTGCCACTGTCGGTTGACGACCTGCCTCACCTGCCCCCGGTTGTCTTCTTCTCCCTTTGTCATTTTCCTCCTCAATTAGTGAAATGCCCCGAAAAATTCTAATCTAAAATATTATATTTAAATGAGATTTTATCATAAAGATTAATTAAATAAATTATTTTGATTAAAATAAAAGGAAATTAATTAGGAAAAATCAAGGATAAATTTATAAGTGTGTTAATTAAGAGAAATTGGGTATTTTAGCTAATTAAGGATTTGTATTTTAGAAATTAACTAAATAAATTATTTTATTTAAAATAATGAGGAGAAAATAGTTTCAAATTAATATTAATTTTATAAATAATTTAATTGGAAGAAAATTAGGGTTTTTGCTAATTAAAATAGAAGTTATGGAAAATCTATTAAAAATCCTAATTTAGCCTAAAAAGGGATTTAAATATTATTTTATTTAAATATTATTATTTTTAAATATCCTAAATATTCATATTAATTTAATTGACCCTAAACTAATTATTTTTCCCCTTTCCTTTTTCCCTTTTTCTTTTTCTTTCTTCCTTTTTCCTTACCTTTTTCTTTCTTTTTCTTTTTCCTCTTCTTTTCCCCGACTGGGCCTGGCGCGGCCCAGTTCTTCTTTTCTTTTCTTCTCCCTTCTTCGGCCAGCCCGCGCGGCTGTTTCTTCTGCCGAATCAACGCCGCGTTTTGTTTCTTTTTCCACCGAAACTCACCGTTTCGTTTATCTATCACCCCTCGCGCCCGTCGCCCTTTTTCCGCCCCGTTCCGCGCCGCGTTTTGGCTCCGTTTCAGCCGAAGCTCGTCGTGCCATTTAACGCACCCTCGACCGCGCGCGAACCGGCCCGGTTCTCCCCTTTTCTTTTCTTTCTCGGCCGACCGGCCCATCTTCTTTCTTCTTCCTTCTCCCTCCGTCTTCCCCGACGCTGCAACGAACCTCGACCCCATCAATGGCCTCTTCAGATACGATGAATTATACCGGTCTTTTCTTGTCTCATTGCCTTCCTATTAACTACAGAAATAACTTCATATAATTATTGGACGTTAAATCTCGCCCGTTTCCTCTCCCCAGCCCCGCGAATCTTCGAACCAACCCAAACGTCAACCGACCATTTAACGCCACCGGCCACCCAAATTCTTGCATTTAAAACTTCCATGTCGACCTCCAGCTCCTCATTATCCATTCCAACATCTATAAATGGCTGGATTGTAGGAGTTGTGGAAGATTTTTCTTCCCCGAAACCCTCGGCGAGGGCTTCCATCATCGAGACTTTAGACGCCTCTTCCGCCTCCGTTAGCCAATTTCAGCGCCACCGAAACCTTTCATTTTCTTCCCTGCATTTTCCTCTAGCTAACTACGTTTCTCAAATTCCTCGATTCTTCTTGTACTGGCTTACATAGCCGTGCCAAGTTGGCTTATTGTCTCGCCTGAAATTTTACCCAGAAAGCATTAAACCGCCTTCCGCCGCCGTGCGCCGCCACCTTTGGCTGCACCAACACCATCATTTTGTCCCTCTCCTCCTGGGCAACAATAAACACCTCTTATATCACCTCAATTCTCCCTATCTTTTTCCCAACATCCATCTTTCCCCTTTTTCTTCTATTTTTCCGGCCACCGTCGCCGCCGCCGTGAACCACCGCCGGTGCAACCTATCCCCACCAGCTTAAGGTTGAACCCTCAACCATTTTCCATATTAGTATAAGCCTTGATTTAATTTATTTCAATTATTTGCATATAATTACCATTATTATTATTCTTAATATGTTTTATTATTATTTGATGAGAAATTTTATTCTGAATTTTACTTGCAGGGTGGAGAGTGGTAATAAAACAATATTATTGTTAGTTTTGAATTTTAAGTTATTAAGTGAATTATTATGGGATTATTATCATTCTTCTTAGTATTATTATTAATATTATAATTATTAGAATATTTATTATTATTATCATTTTATTAATTATTCTGGAAAATCTTAGGCCCTAATTTTGTATTAACATTTGCACTTATTTATTTTAGTATTATTGTTTCTATTGTTCTTATAACTATTGATAATAATATTATCATTATCTTTATTATTTTAATGTTATTATATATGTTAGTAATTTTATTATTATTATTAAATAATTGTTAAGTCATTAGTTATAAGTAGGGTCGAAACCCCACTTTAAATTTTAAAGCTTATTATTATTATTATTATTCTCATTGATATTAGTTTTATTATCTTTGATATTATTATATTAGTATCATTATTATTATTAGGGTAAAGTCTTGAATCCTATATTATCAAGTTTTATAATATCTCTATTATTTTTATGTCTTTAGCAAAGTTAGAATTTTGTTAAGGTTATTATTTGGTCAAAGCCCTAAGGAGGCGTAGGAACGTGCTCCAAGACCGGTGTCGTTTCAGGTAAGGGGTGCTAAGGCCTTTTATGTGCTAATGTGCATTGTGTGCCTCGTATTCTATGCATTCTATGTTTATGATTATTAATTATGCCGTATATGATATGACATGGAGTTGAAGTATGCTTTCGTATGACATGTGTATTATTTGTGTATGACCCTGTAAGACATGCATGTGAGGATGTTGATATGATTTTTATGTGGGAGAAAGGATGAAAAAGGAGGATGGAGAAAGAAGTTGATTAAGGGATGTGAGTTGACCTAAGTATTCCATTGATTCATGAGTAAAGGAATAAAATGGAGAATTTTAGGGTTTCGTGTGTGAGAATCTGATTTATGATTTTTGAGGTTTTGTATGGAGAAGATAACTTATGGTTTTATATGGGGAAGTTTAATTTATGGTTTTGAATGGTTTTGTGGAAGACAATATAATTTATGACGTTATATGGGAGAATTGAATTTATGGGTTGTTAGGGAGAATCTAATTTAAGACGTTATTTGGGGAGAATGTAATTTATGACATTATATGGGAGAACCTAATTTATGATTTGATTGGGAGAATCTAATTTATGATTTGTTTGGGGGAATCCAATTAATCCAAATTATGGTTTTGCTTGGGAGATTCTAATTTATGATTTTATGGGGAATAATCTAACTTATAGTCTTGTATGGTAGAATCTAATTTGTGGTTATGAAAGGGGAGAATCTAATCAATTGTATTATGTGGAAAAATCTTTGGGTTTTATATGATTTGAATCCTTGTGTTGGTATGGATTGAATTTAGGGTTTTGTGTGAATGAATCTTTGGGATGTATATGGTTTGATCTAGGGTTTGGTATGAATGAATCTTTGGGTTATGTGGATTGAATTTAGGGTTTGGTATGATGAGGTTTTGGGTTGTACATAATGGTTAATGTTTGCATGGTTGGAATTAGGGTTTCACATGGAATTTTAGGGTTTGCATGAAAAAGGTTCGAAGGTTAGTATGGGGAGATTAATGTCTGCATGGGTATGAAATTATGTGTGGAAAGTTAATTTGGGATGTAAGGAAGGTAATGTAAGTGTTGTTTGGGTGTTTGAGCACTTGGGATGAAAAATAGCAAGTGGAGCAAATTAAGGGTACGAAGGAGACTAAATTAGGGTTTTGGGATAAAACCCTAGAGTGAGATGTGAAGTAGAATTGGAGGATAAGTGTAAAGGGAGCGATCCATGCATGGCTAGGGTTTGGTGGTAGCATATGTGTATGTGGTGATTAAAGATGATGATGAATATGGAATTTATGATTTATGATTCGTGCATGTGCATGGTGAAAGCTTTTGAATAAGATACTTAAGACATTAATCACGTAAAGTGGAAGATGTTGAGACGGGCCCAGACCGATCCACCGGCATAATAGTGGCAGGGAATATTTCCCTTGCGACCGATCCACCGGCTAAAATAGTGGCAGGGCATGTACCCTCGCGACCGATCCACCGGCTATAATAGTGGGGGATCCCGAGCTCAACAAAACAAAACGTTATATGTTGAACGATATGGGAAGACACTAATCACTTAAAGTGAAACACCGTACGAGAAGGGGCCAGACCGATCCACCGGCTATAATAGTGGCAGGGTATGTTACCCTCGCGACCGATCCACCGGCTAAAATAGTGGCAGGGAACGTTTCCCTCGCGACCGATCCACCGGCAAAAATAGTGGGGTTCCCGTAATCGTATGGACTTGAATAAAAGTATGGTGTGACATGATTCTGATAAGAGATTAATTAAACAATTAATCTGGATTATATGGGCCTTTGTACTTTTACCTGAATTGTTCATATACCTTTATGATGTTATGTTGGATTATGCCCTGTTATTATTCTGCATGGATTATGTGCTTATGTGTTGGCCTTAGTGCTCGGTTACCTTACTCAGTACGTAGCGTACTGATCACCCTTTTTATGGGTGCTGCTCATTCCCACGAGTAGTATGCCCTTCTGATTTGTGCAGGTGGGCGAGATATCAGTTGGGGCTGAGTGTTGAGCATGTTTGGCTCGAGATTCAAGAGAGTTGTGGCCATATCATAGTCTTTATATGACTCTAATTCTTTTTGTTAATCTTTTATCGGTTGTAAGTTTAATTCTCTTTTGGAAATGAATTACATTTCTTGATGCGTACTCTGATTTTGTTTTACAACCGTTTAATGCTTATTTGGAAATTGAATTGTATTGATTATTTCTTTTCTTAGCCTTAGCACTTGGTACTGGAACGGTCGGGGAGAACCGGTCTGGTACTAAGTGTGGCGGTAACATTTCCAGAATTCACAGGTTTTCAGTGCTTCTAATTTAATTGCTTCCGCTTTTAAGAAAAAAAAAATTAGTGAATTTTGGGGTGTTACAAAGTGGTATCAGAGCGGTTGTTCCTTTCGGACACGCTCTTTCGTTTAAAATATTTTTTAGTTGATACCACAAGATGGTATCGAAGTTGATTTCAACCAAGCTCCTTATTTTTAAATTTTTCTTTAAGCTGATACCACAAGGTGGTATCAAAACTGGTTCCGATAACCACGCTCTTGTTCGAAAATTTTTAATTTAACCAAGTGTTCCTTGTTTTTAAAAACATTTACGCTCAGAACTGGTTTTAAAAAACCATTTTCTATTTTAAATGTTTAGCTGATACCACAAAGCGGTATCGGAGTGGTTGATTCTTCGAACACGCTCTTTCGATTTTAAAAATTTTTAAGTTGATATCACAAGTTGGTATTGAATCTGGTTTCGACCGTGCTCTTTTGTTTTTAATATTTTTAAGTTGGTACCACAAGTTGGTACCAGTGAGATTGATCTTTTTAATTACGCTTCTTCTTGAAATTATATTTGGCTTACAAGTTTCTTTGTTATTAGTTTTGAAGCGTGTTTCGGTATCTTTTGATTTTAATCTTTTTAATTTGATACTAAGAGTAGTATCATTTTCAAAATGAATTGGGATTAAAAAGTTCTCCTTGAATTGAAATCGTTTTTAAACGAAAAAGAATTCATTTATTTTAAAATATTTTCATTCCGGCCACAGTGAGAAGAGAAGGGTAGAATTTTAATTAAGTTTATTCTTAAGGGGGTAGTTTTTACAAGTATTTTTTTTTTCTTTTGTATGGTGTCCTTATTTCCGTTGATTTAAATTTTCTTTGGTAAGTTTATCCCTAAGGGGTTAGTTTATATAGATAGTAATGTTATTTTGGTTTCTAACAACATAGAGCATTTCCTCCCTAACCCTAAGCGCTCCCGGAGACTTCGGGGGCGAAGTCTGTTTTTAAGGGGGTAGTAATGAAATGCCCCGAAAAATTCTAATCTAAAATATTATATTTAAATGAGATTTTATCATAAAGATTAATTAAATAAATTATTTTGATTAAAATAAAAGGAAATTAATTAGGAAAAATCAAGGATAAATTTATAAGTGTGTTAATTAAGAGAAATTGGGTATTTTAGCTAATTAAGGATTTGTATTTTAGAAATTAACTAAATAAATTATTTTATTTAAAATAATGAGGAGAAAATAGTTTCAAATTAATATTAATTTTATAAATAATTTAATTGGAAGAAAATTAGGGTTTTTGCTAATTAAAATAGAAGTTATGGAAAATCTATTAAAAATCCTAATTTAGCCTAAAAAGGGATTTAAATATTATTTTATTTAAATATTATTATTTTTAAATATCCTAAATATTCATATTAATTTAATTGACCCTAAACTAATTATTTTTCCCCTTTCCTTTTTCCCTTTTTCTTTTTCTTTCTTCCTTTTTCCTTACCTTTTTCTTTCTTTTTCTTTTTCCTCTTCTTTTCCCCGACTGGGCCTGGCGCGGCCCAGTTCTTCTTTTCTTTTCTTCTCCCTTCTTCGGCCAGCCCGCGCGGCTATTTCTTCTGCCGAATCAACGCCGCGTTTTGTTTCTTTTTCCACCGAAACTCACCGTTTCGTTTATCTATCACCCCTCGCGCCCGTCGCCCTTTTTCCGCCCCGTTCCGCGCCGCGTTTTGGCTCCGTTTCAGCCGAAGCTCGTCGTGCCATTTAACGCACCCTCGACCGCGCGCGAACCGGCCCGGTTCTCCCCTTTTCTTTTCTTTCTCGGCCGACCGGCCCATCTTCTTTCTTCTTCCTTCTCCCTCCGTCTTCCCCGACGCTGCAACGAACCTCGACCCCATCAATGGCCTCTTCAGATACGATGAATTATACCGGTCTTTTCTTGTCTCATTGCCTTCCTATTAACTACAGAAATAACTTCATATAATTATTGGACGTTAAATCTCGCCCGTTTCCTCTCCCCAGCCCCGCGAATCTTCGAACCAACCCAAACGTCAACCGACCATTTAACGCCACCGGCCACCCAAATTCTTGCATTTAAAACTTCCATGTCGACCTCCAGCTCCTCATTATCCATTCCAACATCTATAAATGGCTGGATTGTAGGAGTTGTGGAAGATTTTTCTTCCCCGAAACCCTCGGCGAGGGCTTCCATCATCGAGACTTTAGACGCCTCTTCCGCCTCCGTTAGCCAATTTCAGCGCCACCGAAACCTTTCATTTTCTTCCCTGCATTTTCCTCTAGCTAACTACGTTTCTCAAATTCCTCGATTCTTCTTGTACTGGCTTACATAGCCGTGCCAAGTTGGCTTATTGTCTCGCCTGAAATTTTACCCAGAAAGCATTAAACCGCCTTCCGCCGCCGTGCGCCGCCACCTTTGGCTGCACCAACACCATCATTTTGTCCCTCTCCTCCTGGGCAACAATAAACACCTCTTATATCACCTCAATTCTCCCTATCTTTTTCCCAACATCCATCTTTCCCCTTTTTCTTCTATTTTTCCGGCCACCGTCGCCGCCGCCGTGAACCACCGCCGGTGCAACCTATCCCCACCAGCTTAAGGTTGAACCCTCAACCATTTTCCATATTAGTATAAGCCTTGATTTAATTTATTTCAATTATTTGCATATAATTACCATTATTATTATTCTTAATATGTTTTATTATTATTTGATGAGAAATTTTATTCTGAATTTTACTTGCAGGGTGGAGAGTGGTAATAAAACAATATTATTGTTAGTTTTGAATTTTAAGTTATTAAGTGAATTATTATGGGATTATTATCATTCTTCTTAGTATTATTATTAATATTATAATTATTAGAATATTTATTATTATTATCATTTTATTAATTATTCTGGAAAATCTTAGGCCCTAATTTTGTATTAACATTTGCACTTATTTATTTTAGTATTATTGTTTCTATTGTTCTTATAACTATTGATAATAATATTATCATTATCTTTATTATTTTAATGTTATTATATATGTTAGTAATTTTATTATTATTATTAAATAATTGTTAAGTCATTAGTTATAAGTAGGGTCGAAACCCCACTTTAAATTTTAAAGCTTATTATTATTATTATTATTATTATTATTATTATTATTATTATTATTATTATTATTATTATTATTATTATTATTATTATTCTCATTGATATTAGTTTTATTATCTTTGATATTATTATATTAGTATCATTATTATTATTAGGGTAAAGTCTTGAATCCTATATTATCAAGTTTTATAATATCTCTATTATTTTTATGTCTTTAGCAAAGTTAGAATTTTGTTAAGGTTATTATTTGGTCAAAGCCCTAAGGAGGCGTAGGAACGTGCTCCAAGACCGGTGTCGTTTCAGGTAAGGGGTGCTAAGGCCTTTTATGTGCTAATGTGCATTGTGTGCCTCGTATTCTATGCATTCTATGTTTATGATTATTAATTATGCCGTATATGATATGACATGGAGTTGAAGTATGCTTTCGTATGACATGTGTATTATTTGTGTATGACCCTGTAAGACATGCATGTGAGGATGTTGATATGATTTTTATGTGGGAGAAAGGATGAAAAAGGAGGATGGAGAAAGAAGTTGATTAAGGGATGTGAGTTGACCTAAGTATTCCATTGATTCATGAGTAAAGGAATAAAATGGAGAATTTTAGGGTTTCGTGTGTGAGAATCTGATTTATGATTTTTGAGGTTTTGTATGGAGAAGATAACTTATGGTTTTATATGGGGAAGTTTAATTTATGGTTTTGAATGGTTTTGTGGAAGACAATATAATTTATGACGTTATATGGGAGAATTGAATTTATGGGTTGTTAGGGAGAATCTAATTTAAGACGTTATTTGGGGAGAATGTAATTTATGACATTATATGGGAGAACCTAATTTATGATTTGATTGGGAGAATCTAATTTATGATTTGTTTGGGGGAATCCAATTAATCCAAATTATGGTTTTGCTTGGGAGATTCTAATTTATGATTTTATGGGGAATAATCTAACTTATAGTCTTGTATGGTAGAATCTAATTTGTGGTTATGAAAGGGGAGAATCTAATCAATTGTATTATGTGGAAAAATCTTTGGGTTTTATATGATTTGAATCCTTGTGTTGGTATGGATTGAATTTAGGGTTTTGTGTGAATGAATCTTTGGGATGTATATGGTTTGATCTAGGGTTTGGTATGAATGAATCTTTGGGTTATGTGGATTGAATTTAGGGTTTGGTATGATGAGGTTTTGGGTTGTACATAATGGTTAATGTTTGCATGGTTGGAATTAGGGTTTCACATGGAATTTTAGGGTTTGCATGAAAAAGGTTCGAAGGTTAGTATGGGGAGATTAATGTCTGCATGGGTATGAAATTATGTGTGGAAAGTTAATTTGGGATGTAAGGAAGGTAATGTAAGTGTTGTTTGGGTGTTTGAGCACTTGGGATGAAAAATAGCAAGTGGAGCAAATTAAGGGTACGAAGGAGACTAAATTAGGGTTTTGGGATAAAACCCTAGAGTGAGATGTGAAGTAGAATTGGAGGATAAGTGTAAAGGGAGCGATCCATGCATGGCTAGGGTTTGGTGGTAGCATATGTGTATGTGGTGATTAAAGATGATGATGAATATGGAATTTATGATTTATGATTCGTGCATGTGCATGGTGAAAGCTTTTGAATAAGATACTTAAGACATTAATCACGTAAAGTGGAAGATGTTGAGACGGGCCCAGACCGATCCACCGGCATAATAGTGGCAGGGAATATTTCCCTTGCGACCGATCCACCGGCTAAAATAGTGGCAGGGCATGTACCCTCGCGACCGATCCACCGGCTATAATAGTGGGGGATCCCGAGCTCAACAAAACAAAACGTTATATGTTGAACGATATGGGAAGACACTAATCACTTAAAGTGAAACACCGTACGAGAAGGGGCCAGACCGATCCACCGGCTATAATAGTGGCAGGGTATGTTACCCTCGCGACCGATCCACCGGCTAAAATAGTGGCAGGGAACGTTTCCCTCGCGACCGATCCACCGGCAAAAATAGTGGGGTTCCCGTAATCGTATGGACTTGAATAAAAGTATGGTGTGACATGATTCTGATAAGAGATTAATTAAACAATTAATCTGGATTATATGGGCCTTTGTACTTTTACCTGAATTGTTCATATACCTTTATGATGTTATGTTGGATTATGCCCTGTTATTATTCTGCATGGATTATGTGCTTATGTGTTGGCCTTAGTGCTCGGTTACCTTACTCAGTACGTAGCGTACTGATCACCCTTTTTATGGGTGCTGCTCATTCCCACGAGTAGTATGCCCTTCTGATTTGTGCAGGTGGGCGAGATATCAGTTGGGGCTGAGTGTTGAGCATGTTTGGCTCGAGATTCAAGAGAGTTGTGGCCATATCATAGTCTTTATATGACTCTAATTCTTTTTGTTAATCTTTTATCGGTTGTAAGTTTAATTCTCTTTTGGAAATGAATTACATTTCTTGATGCGTACTCTGATTTTGTTTTACAACCGTTTAATGCTTATTTGGAAATTGAATTGTATTGATTATTTCTTTTCTTAGCCTTAGCACTTGGTACCGGAACGGTCGGAGAGAACCGGTCTGGTACTAAGTGTGGCGGTAACATTTCCAGAATTCACAGGTTTTCAGTGCTTCTAATTTAATTGCTTCCGCTTTTAAGAAAAAAAAAATTAGTGAATTTTGGGGTGTTACAATTAGCCTATAAATACACTCCTGGGGCAGCCATAGTCGAACTCCCTTTTTCGCAAGCCCAGAAACTTTGCTTCTCACCGCCGCCGCCAACGACCGCCGCAACAAACGCCGCCCACCAAAACCATCCCCGCACTTCCCTCTACAAAACCAAGCCACCATCACCCCCTATCTCGCCCTACACGTGCCGCCCCGGCCGTGCAAAGTCGCCAACCCGAGCAGCCACTCCAACCCCTCGTCGCCCCTCGCGCCGCCTTCTGCCGCCACCCTCGCCGCAACTAGCACCTCCTCCACCTTCCAAAACACCCAGGGAACCTTCCCCTACCTTCCCATACCGTCATCTCCCCCTGCCTCCCTCTCCTTTTACCTCCCCCATCTTCCACCACCTTCCACCATCTTCGACCGCCGCACTAACCACCGTGCGCCGCCACTCCCAGCTACACCACCACCTTCATTCCACCCCTCTTTACCTGCTACACCTTCCTCCACCTCAAACACCCCTCCACTCCCTCTCTCTTAGCCTACATATCCATTTTCCCCTCTCTTCCTCCTCCACCACGCGCCGCCGCCGCCGCCGGTTCCACCACTAACCTTAGGTGGTGCTACAACTTCCCCAGCCCCTAAACTATTTTCTATAAGTGTTAATAATTTTATTTAATATTAATAGTATTATCCTTAATATTACTATTATTATTATTATTATTATTATTATTAGTGTTTTATTATCATGGTTATTATTATTATTATTACCATTATTAATATTATTATTATGTATCCTCCTTATTTCCTAACCTAATTTCAAAAAATACTTATAACTAGATTAAACTATTTAAAAGGCTACAACTTTAACATTAAAATGGTTATCATCATCATCATCATTATTATTATTATTATTATTATTATTATTATTATTATTATTATTATTATTATTATCATCATCATCATCATCATCATCATCATCATCATTATCATCATAATTTCTATTACTACTACTAATACTACTATCATTATTATTATTATTCACAACTTTAGTATTAATATAGTTACCTCTATTATTATTATTATTATTATTATTATTATTATTATTATTATTATTATTAATGTTATTTAAACTGAAGTTGGAGTATTATCGTTTTGTCATTAAAGAGGAAGAATACTTAAGCCTTAGTATTTTACTATTTAATATTAGAATATCATTAATATATTATTCCTAATGCCTTTAGCACTAATATTGTTACTATGGTATCATTATTAGTTATTACTATTATTATTGTTATTATTTTATTACTATTATTGTGACAAAAACATTTGAACCCTTATATTATCGTTATTCAAAATATAACTTTTATCATTATTATCTTTAGGAATATTTGTATTTTGTTGGTATTGCAATTATTATACTATTATTTTAACCCTAATACTATTATTAGACTTAGCCTTAAAAATGCTAGGGTTTCTATCATTATAAGCATTAACATTACTATTATTATTATTGTCACTATTTTGCTATAACTAGTATTAGTGCTATTATTAGAAGAATAAAGCTATTAGGTTTAATAATGTAAGTATAGTAATAAATATTAACATAAACATATTTTGACTAGTAATATCTAGTAAGCTAACTTGAAGATAAAAACTCTAGTTTTCACATATAATAATCCCTTTAATAATAATAATAATCCTAATCTTAGACTAAAATAAGGAGTAATGGTAATTTTGGTAGGAGGGAAACTAATCCGTAGTATTTTCCCTCTTATAGGTGAATCGAGCCAAAACCCTAAGGAGTCGTAGGAGCGTGCTTCAAGCCCGGCGTTACTTTAGGTAAGGATGTAGCAAAGGCCCATGTGTGTTATGTGACTTGTATGCCTTGGATGCTATATATATCATGTTATATTGTGTATCGTATGATTGTCCTTAACTTGTCTTATGTGTAGCGCAACTTGGAGTTGAGGTATATTTGTATGTGCTTCTTATGACATGAGTATGATATGTATATATGGTGTTTATGGTATGATATGATATGGCCCTCTAGGATATGCATACTAGGACAATTGATAATATGATATGGTAATGAAATAACAAAAAGAAAGAAATGGGAAGTGAGTTCATTAAGGGGGATATGAGGTTGACCAAAATACCTCATGATCCATGAGATGAAATTAAAGATGAAGGAATGACCAAAATAAATGAGAGATGGGAAACATGCATAGGAATCTTAAAATTTTCATGGGGACTTTGGGTGTTTGCATGGGATGGATAAAACTTGCATGGGAGTGATCTTCAAGTGAGAAAAGTTGATTTAGGGTGTAAATAAGCTAAGGGGAGAGTTGTGGAGTGATTGGAGACTTGGGATGAAAAATAGTACGTAGGTCGGTGTAAGGGTGTATAAGGGACCCGATTAGGGTTTTGGGAGGAAGTAATAATCTGGAAATTGTGGAAGTAAAAATGATTAAGGGAGAGTGGATTACGGGTTAAGAATGGGAATTTATTATGTAAGGGGGTGAGTATGGGTGCCATGGGAGAGAATGAATATTGAGTGAGAACTAGAGAGGTTACTTGTAGGAGAAGAAAGGTACTAGGGTTTGAAGTAGCCAACTAGGGTTTTTCCGGTCACATGTGGAATCAAGTGGTAAAGCGATATGATTTGGGATTGGATCTAATGAGTTAAGGTATGGGGCGATAAACGAGGTAATGGTAGTGTAAGTGATAGAGGGGGTTGGGCCACATCG
This sequence comes from Tamarix austromongolica, assembly GCA_039764185.1. Classification (NCBI taxonomy): domain Eukaryota; kingdom Viridiplantae; phylum Streptophyta; class Magnoliopsida; order Caryophyllales; family Tamaricaceae; genus Tamarix; species Tamarix austromongolica. Next base: position 59,525,565 of record CM077808.1, on the reverse strand, counting down.
GTCCAATTAGGGTTTTCAAGGGAAAACCCTAGGGGGTGATAGTAGGTGGAGTTGATGTCATAAGGTGTTGGGCCTAACCCACACCCGTGGGAGTTGGGTTTTTCATTAAAGGGTAAGTGTAAAGGGAAATGGATGTCAAGGTGTGATAAGGGGCACACGAGCCTCAAAATATGGGACGGGCCCCCTTGGGAGGATAGAAGTAGAAGGTAGTTGATATGCATGTCAAGGGTAAAAAGCTTTATCTAATAAGACATGAATAAGATACTAATCCCTTAAATAGTAAGATTGTTGAGCCAGGCCTAGACCGATCCACCGACATAATAGTGGCCAAGTGCCGGGGTGCCCTAGAGACCGATCCACCGGCATATAATAGTGGTTAGGTGCGTTCTGCCCTATAAGTGACTAATCCACCGACTATAATAGTGGGGGATCCCAAGCTCAACAAACCAAACATTATACTGCCAATGAATCATGGGAAAGCTACTATATACTTACATTGAAACACCATGAGATTCGGGGCCAGACCAATCCACCGGCATAATAGTGGCCAAGAGCGTTCTACCCTAGAGACCGATCCACCGGCATATAATAGTGGTTAGGTGCGTTCTGCCCTATAAGTGACCGATCCACCGGTTATAATAGTGGGGTTCCCGCACTCTCATGGATTAATAAAGACTATGGTGTGAAACAACTACATTTAACAGAGATTCAAAAGAAAATAAGTCTAATTGGACCATAGCCAGCCTTCATTATTTGGATTACTACATGCGGCTTATGTGAATGTGCCATGTATGCAATGTTGTATGTTTCTATGTTTGGTCTTAGCGCATCTGTTACCTTACTCAGTACGTAGCGTACTGATCACCCATTTCATGGGTGCTGCTCATTCCCATGAGCAGAAGACCCATCTGAGCTTGTGCAGGTAGGGGATGATGTATTCGATGCCTACGACACCTATGAGGCATCGGGTGGGGCTGAGCGTTGAGCCTAAACCTGACTTGGGGATCGAGAACGACTCGGACCGACTCTGTTTCTTTTATTGGACCTTGTATTATCATATTTTAGTTGTGTTTTTGTACTATGCTTTATGTTTTGAAAAACTCTAGTCACGTACTCTTTGGTTTATAATCCTAAATCGTACTCTGATTTCTGTATGACTTGTGTTTTATTAATGATTCGTGTTTAATGTTAACTTTATTTAGCCTTAGCACTTAGTAGTGGAACGGTAGGAGTGAACCGATCTGGTACTAAGTGTGGCGGTAATGCCCCTGAGTTTATGATTTTATCTTTTCGCTTCCGCTAAACCCTTTTAATTAAACGAAATTTTTCAGTAGTAAATTTGGGGATGTTACACGTGTCCTTCTCCATCATCACCTCGTGTGCCTTGCCTAACCCCATCCACCTCAACCATCACCATCCCCCTGTCTTCTTTTTCTTCTTCTTCTTATCGGCAGAAAAACCATCGTTATTGTCATCATCCTTCTTTGCATTTTTCTCCTCCTTAGCACGCCATCTACTAGTATAAATAACCCCCAACTCTCCATTTTATTATCCCTCATTAACTTCCTGACCTTCTCCTCTTCTTCTTTCTCCTTTTTCCTTCTTCTTCCTCCATTTTTCCTGTTTTCGACTTTCGTACCACCCCATCCACCACCCAAGCCACCACTAGCTGCCCTTTGGCCGGTGGACCAACTACTAAGGTTGCCCCCACCTTCCCCCTCGCTGTTGTCGGCCATCGCCGCTGACCGCCGCCTCTTTTTCCTTATCTTTTCCCTCAATCGTTGAGAGTTTCAGAGTGCACAACCTACTCCATGGCCATACAAACACTCATATACCCTGCTACACAGCCGTGAAACCCTTGCACCGTCTGACCATGCAACAATTTTACTCTCGGCTTGATTCTACACAGCTGTGCAACTTCTAAACCGCCTAGCCATGTGTTTTCTTTTCTCTCAACCTATTGTACTTTGATTCTGCATGGCCGTGCAGCTTCTGAATCGCCTACCAGTGCAACTTCTTTCTTGGTCGTGCAACCTTATTTTCACCCCAAATCTTCTCCAAATACCACCAAAATTTAACCATGGCTCCACCGCACATATTTCTACACTTCCATATAATTCAAATTCCATTAGACTTTGGGAAATTCATTTTTACCCTTATCTACCATAATCTTCCTTTTAATGTTTAACCTCCGATCCTAATTATATTTTATCTTGTTTCATAGGCGATTTTTTAGGTAATCTCGGAGGAGGTATAGGATTTACATGCATAGAGCCCGGTGTCCTTGTCAGTAAGGATACATGTCATAGTTAGGGATTTATGTGATAATTATATCTTTGTATATGCTTTTGTGTTGAGTATGTTATATTGAATAATTCAAGTATGGAAATACTATGATATGATATTTTTTAGAGTAATTAAATTATGCAAGTTTGTATTTAGGTATAATATTGGATACAATATACCTATGGGAAAGTAAGGATACATGTCATAGCTAGGATTTTTTATGCTCCATGTATTTTCCTTGTATTGTTAATGTATTTTTTGGTGTTGTATATGTGGTATTGAATAATTTAATTATGGAAATGCTATGAGATGATGATCTTGGGAGTAATGAAATTATGTAAGTATATGTTTGGGTATAATATTGGTTACAGGAAACTAATGATATGTACTTCGGATAATAAGTGGAAATGTACATACTTTGGGAGAATACAATTGTCTTGATTACCCTCAAGGTATTATGGTCTTTTAAGGATAATTACGCGGTCATACTTATGTGTTTAAATGTAAGTTTTGAGTTTGGCATGATAATATGCAATCAACTCTTAATAAGATATTAATCATGTAAAGTGAAAGATTACTTGAGTTGGACCGAGGTGTTTATATGGCTCCGTTCCACCAGATAATAATAGTGGCTCAGGTGTGTTGTCCTCAAGAGGTGCTCCATTCCATTCCACCGGATTAAGAATAGTGGGCCCCCATACTCAATGTGAATAAAAATATAATTAAGAGTTAAAGTATAAATGGAAAGATATTAATCATTTAAAGTGAAAGAATACGTGAGTCAGGACTGAGGTGTTGAGTCTGTTCCACCGAATAATAATAGTGGCTTGGGTGTCTTGTCCCCGAGAGGTGCTTTAGACCGTTCCACCTGTTTAAGAATAGTGGGGTCACTGAACTCAACGTAAATAAAAGATTTGAAATATGGTATATCTAATGAAAGACCTGGAATCAGTATTTATCTGTCTTCCTTCTTTTTATGTATATTTGATTTGTTTATGAGAATTATTGTATTATGTGTAATCCCACTTGATTGTATCGTTACCTTACTCACTACGTAGCATACTGATCATTCGTTTCATGGGTGCTGCTCAATCTAACGAGTAGACAACCCAGATGTCTATGTGCAGGTCAATGAGGACTAGGTCGATGATTTCGCAGCTTTTGATGCGATATATGTGGAGGAATGATTCATTCATATCAGGGTTGGGTGTAGAGTTATGTTATCTAGAGGATTGTTTTTACTCGGATACCTTTTTGGACTCTTAGTTCCATGGGATCCCTTTTTGGTCATATTTTGATATTGTAATCGGAGTTAATCTCCAAACACTTATTTGATGTATAAAAGTTGTCTCATCTCTTTCTAATCATGTTTTAATTTTTCTAATCCTTTTGTCTTGTGATTGAAGTAAGGATGGTGGGATGAACCAGACTTATGTCAATTACGGTGGTAACACCCAAATATTTGATTATACGCTTCCGCTTAAAACGAAATTTTTTCAGTAGTAAATTTGGGGGTGTTACACTACTCCTCCACCGTTCGTCGTCGTCCCACCGCTTCCGCCACCTCCCAAACCACCAACCTACTCCCAACAACCTCCCCTACCATCCCCTTACCTCCTTTGGCCAAAACCCAGCCCTGCAGCCTCTCCTTTTCCTCCTTCCTTTCCCTTCCTTCTTCTCCTCTGCCACCCCTGCAACCCACTTCACAACCCTGCAACCGCTACCTTCGCTACCCTTAGCCGCCAATAACTAATCCCCGACCACCACCTACACCCCCACTCCACCCCTGCATCTAGCCTCTGCCCTAACTCCCCTCCACCTACTCTCCACTTCACTCCCAAAACCCTTACCCGAAACAACCACCTCTCCCTTCTTCCACCCTCTTCGACCCCTCCTTCCTTGCTGCTTTGCATGTAGCTCATGTTGCATGAGTAGCGTAAGTTTGTTGCCTCCCCTAGATTTGTTTGGTTAATAATATTGAGGTATAATGATGGTTAATAGTAGTATATATTTACTTAAGTTTTGATAAAGGTTATTCTTTTGATTTTTTTCTACTTCTAATATGATAAATATTGATATTATTTTTAGGTATTAGTTTTACTAATCAGAGCTTGAATATTTAACTAGGGTACCGGTAAGGTTCAATTTTTACTAAAAATAAGGTAATCGTTAAACCTTACTTAAACATATGGATATACGTCTGCTAGCACATTAGGATTTGTAATATGCTTATATGCATGATATATGTTGTTGAGTATAAGGTATTTAGTTGCATGTGTTGATTGATGAAAAGGAAAGCATGTTAATTTATGTGTCATGTGTAGAAATAATGGGTAAAAATGAAGTTTTGTTGTGTAATAAAAATGTGAAGTGCTTATGTATGATATGTTATGCTAATGTGGCCATTTGTTGCATAAAATTTGTTATTATGGGCCCTAGGGGCATTTTAGTCATATTTCTTAAGTTAGAGTGTGGCCTAAATAAGTGTATGTGCTAATGAGTATTATGATAAATAACAATAGTTGGTAGAGTTAGATGATGGGTATGGAGCATTAATATTGATATTTTATGTAGTGAGGTTATTTAAGTAAAGGTGGTATAATAAGAACAAAATGGTAAATTTTAAGAGTTAAGGGGGGGAAATGGTAAATGGACAAGGAAGAAGGGCATTTTAGTAATTTTACATGGAAAGGGGATAACTTGGTAATTTTTGGGTGTAAGAAATTATTTTGGTGAATTAAATATAAAGTAAAAGGGTATTATGGTAATTTGGTACAAAAGAAGGGTAAAATGGTAATTTAATAAGTAGAGGGATAAAATGGTAATTTGGTGTAAAGGAAGGATAATTTGGTGCATGGAAATGTGCGTTAGATATGTTTGAAGTGCATGTTAGGGCTTTGTTATGCCGTGATTCTTAATATGGAATGCTTGATTCTATGACTAGTATATCTTATGTCTTTGGATTTGTGACATTTCCCTTTCCTTTGAATAGAATAAATGGACCTTTGAATAATACAAGAATAAAGTACTAATTACGTAAAGTGAAAGAGTATTGTGCTGGACCTAGACCGATCCACCGGTAATAATAGTGGCTCGGCATAAGATGTCCTGGAGACTAGTCCGCCGGCAAATAATAGTGGTCAGGTGCGTTCTATCCTATATGTTTCCGGTCCACCAACCATAATAGTGGGATTCCTGTACTCAAATGGATATAAATCAAAAGATGATGGTTGAATAATGATTAATTCATGTCTTAAGGTCCAAAAAGTATTGATTCGCTATATGATCTATTGATATGATCTGATTTGGCTTCAGTGTTTGTCTCTGCCTAGGTACGTGATGGATTTGTAAGTACATGAATTTTTTGTTATGCATCTCTCATTGTATGTGGTATCGCCTTGCGTATTAGTCTGCATGTTATCTCCCTATATAGTTTTGTATTATGCGTTACATGCGGGCCTGTCTTTCAGTGTGGTTTAAAGGGTTACTCAGTACTATAGTACTAAAGGGTTCCCTTCGTGGGCCCCTACTTATTCAATGAGCAGTGTCCCTTGCAGGTCCATTACAGATGCTATTCAAGTGGGCAACAGAAAAGAGCGTAAGGATTATCAAGAAACTTTTAGGGTTTCACCCTTTTGCCTTTTAATTCCTGGTTTAAATGTAATTTGTATTCTTGTAACTACCAATGGTGGATTCTATTCTTGTAACAAAACTTTTTGCGCTACTCTGATTTAAATGAAGTTTGAATTCAAGAAAATTGTATTTAATTCTTTTATCCTTAGCACTTAGTACTGGAATGGTAGGAGAAAACTGGTATAATACTAAGTATGGCAGTAATATCTCCAAATTCACAATTTTTGATTTTTACTTCTACTATTTTCTTTAAATAAAACGAAATTTTTTCAGTAGTGAATTTTGGAGGTATTATAAAGGTGCTCACGAATCTTTGAAGAGATTTTTGGAGACATCAAGAGGAAAATTTAACACAGTGTTAAAATAAATGCACACGTTCCTTGAATTGCAACATAATGAGATAAAAACATCGCTAGAGAGGTCTTTATTTAATACTTCTCATTTTGTTACAAGTGCCCTTTATGCCAATTTGAGAGGTCACGTTGCTTTATACGGAATGAAGTTGGCTAACAAAGAGTGTCAAATAAGTAATTATGTAGATACCGATGATTATTTATGTGAATGTTACATGCAGTGTACGCATGGGATACCATGTACGCACAAGATTAATACATACATTCATAACTACATGTCAATCCTCCTGTCCTCTATTCATCCGTTCTGGAAGAAAATCGACATAGATGGACTAATTAATCCACTAACACCACAAAAATTAATAGAGGTTGCACCTCATTTACTCTATATTTCTATGGAAACTATTATAAGCCTACCACCAACATTACACAATCAATTAGTGAGAGAAATATGTAATATTATAGTTCCCTAGAGACCACCTTTCTAGGAGCCACCGACACGGTAGCAAAAGGGTCTCCCAAGGAACTCCACCAGAAGAAAACAATCTAGTTAGGAGTGCATAGAACAATAATTTTCAATTCATTCGAGATCAACATGAGGTCGAGCCCAAGATCAAGGTCGAGGAAGACAATCGACATTTATGTCGTCGGGCCGATTATAATTTCCATATGTGAGTCAGATGAATCAACATATAGTTCCATGTATTAGTACCTGGTATAATGTGTTAGGAGATGGAAATTGTAGTTTTATAGCATTGGCGTATATTATACTATAAAATGAGGAATGGTGGGTTTAGATTCATACCAAATTATATCACGAGATATTGACGAGATGATAGTCACGAGATTCGTACCAAATTCTTAATACTATTTCCCAATAGGAAGGGTCAGCTCCGATAGCACAATGGAAAGAAATAACATATATTGGTCATGTCATTGCAACCCATTATTGTGTGTTGTTTGTATATTACTCGTTGTATGCGTGCAATTTATTCCTACATTTAGTGGTGCAATATGAAATTCAAGGTGTAACACCCTGAATTTTTAGAACTAAAAAATTGAATGTTTAACATTTTAACTGGGAAATTTTAATCTTTAAATTAGTGATTTAATTATCTTTGTGAACCTTTGACTTACAAAAATAGATAAAATTATTTAATAAATTAATATAATTATTGTTATCATTTTATTTTACCTTTTTATATAAATAAACCCTAAACACATAATTTTTATCAAAATTATTTTCTTAAATTAATACCCTAATTTTTAGATAAATTAATCTAATATATTTTCAATAGCCCAATTTTAATCTAATTTCTAATCCTAATCCTAATCCTAAATATATTTTTCTTTTTCTTTCTCTTCTCTCCCTTTTTCCCTTTCTCTTTTTTCTTCCTTTTCTTTCTTTTCTTTCCTTCTTCCTTCTTCCCTCAGGCCAACAGGACCTATCCCCCCTTTTTCTCTTTTCTATTCCCTTAGGCCAGCCCTTGCCTCCTCCTCCTTCTTTCTTTTCTTTTCCCTCTAGCCAATCCAACCACTCTCCTCCTTCTTCTCTTCTCCTCTCCCATGCGGCCCAGCCTTCCTTCTTCTTTCTTCTTTCCCCCACATGGTCCAACCTTCCCCTCTCCTTCTTCTTTCCCTACCTACGCTTGGCCAAACACGCGCCAAAATTTCCCCCTATGCACACCTCCTCCTCTTTCTCCTGCACCCCTACATGCTTGCGATGCCACCCTCTCTTCCTGACCAAACACCTTGCACCACCACCCTCCTGCCATCCATTTCTTTTCCCTTTCTAGCCTTGCAGCCCCCTAAACTTCCTCCTCCACATGCCTTTTCTTTCCATTTGTACCCCTGCCATTCCTGCCTCAGGTTGCCACTCCCTGCACCCATTTACCGTCTCATAATAGCCTTTCCCCCCTCCTCCTCCTCTTCGTTTTCTCTTATTCCTTTCCTCTCTTCTCCCTCGTGGTATGATCTCTCCCCTAACCTCCCCTTCTCCCTTGTTTCTTCTTCTCCCCCCTGTTTTCCCCAATCGCTTCAAATGCAGACACCTGCGACGCCTCCACCACCAACCTAGCCTCCACTGTCATCCACCACCATTTCTCCTTCCTTCCCTCCTTCCTCCTCCTCCTTTGCCGCCCCGTCTCTCCTTTTTTCTCCTCTAAGGTAGTTCTTGTCGATTTCCCCTTGCCATCATCCATGCTCCCTTGTAACAACCCTTTCTCTGTCATAGCCCCTATAACCTCCCCCACCTTGTAGCTCCCTGCACAATCTAGAACAGCTAGCACTCTAGCCTTCCTGCACCCCTGCCTCCTCTCCTTCTATCCCCTTTGACACACCCACCATGTAGCCACATCCTTCCTTCGTCTACCTCATCCCTTCCTTTCCTCCACTGCCACAACTCCTCCCAATTGCCTTCCGCAAGCCGCCACCACCACGACCTCCACTCATGCACCATCACTTGCAGCCACCCTAGCACCACCTTCCCTTCCTTCCTTCTCTTCCTCTTCTTCTCCTTTTCTGCCTCTTCTTTCCCTTATTTGCACCATTATCCCTATAGCCTACGCTACCGCCTCCGCTCCTTCGAGCCACCTGCACTACATCTCCAACCACCAGCTATCTCCTCCCTCACTTCTTGCACCCAAAAAACAAAACCCACACCTCCCATCATCATTCACAACCTTTACTCAAGCCCCCTTCTCCCCTTTTCCATTTTTCCCATTTCTATATGGCTCATGCTGCACATTTTTATTAGTGTACCAGTAATGAGGTACAACTAGTCCTAACCAACATGATGTTCTACTATAAATAATTAGTGTCTTTCCATAGATTATTATTGTCCAAGGGTTTTATTACTTGAGTTTGAGAGCCTAATATTTACACCAGTGGATCGGTAAATACAATACAACCTAGGAAAGAACACTCCTAGCCTCTATTATCACTGCTGAATCGATAAATAATTTACAATCGACCCCGACTCTAATGATATTACACTTAAGTGATTAATATCTCATTTGTGTCTTATCTATTCCAGATACCACACAAAACATGCACAATTCAAGTAAGGCTCATGCCCTACTACAGCCCGGATCTACCCTTCCCCCTTAGAAACCCTATTTCATTATCCCTAGTACATCCATACCCCCTAATATTCCTTTGAGTTTCCAATTTTACCTAACACACCCAAACCTGTCATTAGAGTCCCCTCTTATCGTGAGTCATGGCCATTACCCTCGTTTCCCACATATGATGGCCATTGGCTCTAGGGTTACTCTTGAAAATCCTAGTTTTCCCTAGTTTATCTAGCCCCTCCTTTATTACTTGGCTAGACCTAATTTTCCCCAACTAGGCATATTGTACTATGCTTATTCATCCCCTAAATTTTTTTAGCCTAACTCCACCAAACATGTGATAATAACCTCCTAAAATGGACCCCTCTTGAAACCCTAAGTTTCCCATGGAAGTTATATCTTCCCCCACTTATCCCACTTGGCTATCAGTTTTAGTACACAATCCCCAAATAGCATGATTAACATCATAGTCCAGATATATAAGCCAACTCCCTTATTTCCTACTTGTGATAATGACCTACCCCTAGGGTTTCTGAAATATCCTAAAACCCTAATTTTAAGAATTATAGCTAATTAAGGATTTATTATAAAAATTAATTAAATAAATTATTTTATTTAAAATAAGAGGGAGTAAATAGGGCCAAATCAATAGGAAATTTAAAAATAATTTAATTGGAGAAATTAGAGTGATTTGATAATTAAATTGGAGAAATTAGAGTGATTTGCTAATTAAAATGGAATTTAGGAAAAATCTTTTAAAAATCCTAAATTACCAAAATATTCTAAATATCCCAACCCACCTATTTTTCTTTTTCCCCTTTTCCTTTTTCCTTTTCTTTCTTTCTTTTCTTTCCTTTTTCTTCCTTTTTCCTTCTTCCTCTTTTCTTTTTTCTTCCCCTCCCCCGACCTGGGCGAGCCCAATGGCCCATTTCCCTTTCCCTTTCTTCTCCTTCGACGCGGCCCGGTGCGCTACGTTTTATTTTTCCCCCATTGCCCGATCGGTACTCTTCTTTTTCTTTTCTTTCTTTTTTCCCAGCCACCCTATCCACCCCTACCCCCTCCTTCTTCCTTCTTCTTCTTCTTCTTCTTCTTCCCCCATCGACCTGCAACTCCCTCCCCTACCCGCGCTGTGAATTTCGCCGCCGACCACATCGCTGACCAACCATCTCTCCTCTCTCTTCCCTACTAACTCACCTACCGTTCTACCCAAACAACTCTCCTTCCTTCTCGCACACCATTTCTTCCTCCTTGGCCAATCACACCCTGCCACGAACAGGCCTGCGCTTGCCTACTGTTGTCGGCCGGTGAGCCCTAACCTACCTGTCCCTATTCTCCCATTTTCCCTCTAACCTTATCCCCTCCTTTAGCCCTATAAATACCCCCATAACCAGCTTTGATCGAGCTTTGGATTCCAACCCAGAAAAATCACACCTTTGCACCACTACCCAATCAGGTGTTCGTTCCGCCACTGTCACTCAGCGCCACCACTCGAGCCACCCACAACACCACTCCCTGCATCACCCTCTACCGAACTACACCACCCTCCTCCCTTGATTTTTCCTGCATGAGCCACCCCGACTGTGCAAAGTTTCCTTCTCGATCAACCACTCCTTTACCCCTACCACCCTTCGTACCACCATCTACCACCACTCCCGCTGCAACTACCACCCCTTACACCTCCCAAAAATACCTGCAGACTTTCCTCTACCTCCCCCTACCCTCCTTTTCCCTTTCCTCCCTCTCCTCCTCCCTTTCTTCCTTTCCACCACTTTCGACTGCCACATCCACCGTCGTGCGCCGCCACCTTTGGCTGCACCACCACCCTCATTCAACCCTCTCAAATTGGACAACTTCAATCACCCCAACTTCCACCCTCATTCCCCCTATCATATTCCCAACATTCAACTATCTCTCTTTTCTTCCCTTTTTCCTATCACCGCTGTCGATGCCGCCAGTCACCATCAACCCTAGGTGGTACCCTAAACCCTCTCAACCCCTAAATCCTAATTATTTAAGCCTTATTCATTTTAATTGTAGTATTATTACTATTAATATTACTATTATTATTGTTGTTGTTGTTGTTATTGTTATTGTTATTACTATTAAGGGTTGAGACCCTATTTTATCATTAATTCCATTATTATTATTATTATTATTATTATTAGTATTATTATTAGTATTATTGTTATTTCAATGAAGGATCGAAACCCTATTCCACTATATTTCAATTAATACCATCATTAATAATAATAATAATATTAATAATAATAATATTAATAATAATATTATTATTATTATTATTATCATTATTGTTAGTAGTGTCACTATTATTATTATGGTAAAAATATTATTACTATTATTACTTTTATCCATAGCAATATTAGTAATTTGTTACTGTTACTATTATCATATTATTATTTTACCCCTAACCCTATTATTAGTCTTAACTTTAAAAATACTAGAATTTCTATTACTATGAGTATTAGTATTACTATTATTATTAATATCACTATTTTGCTATAAATAGTGTTAGTACTATTATTAGAAATAAGTTATTAGATTTACTAATATAAGTATGGCTATAAATATTATTAAAAACCCTATCTTCACTTATTAAGTTTTCTTTAATAATAGTAACCCTAATTTTAGAATAAAATAGGAAATAATAGTATTTTTGGTAGGAGGAAAACTAATCATTAGTTTTTCCCTCTTATAGGTGAAACCAGTCAAAACCCTAAGAAGGCGTAGGAGCGTACTTCAAGACCGTTGTCGTGTTAGGTAAGGATGTAGTTAAGGCCTTATGTGTATAATGTGCCTTATATGCCTCGTATGCCATGTATCATGATATGTTATGTATCTTATGCTTATCGTTATAACCATTTTATGTGTAGCGTAGCTTGGAGTTGAGGTATGCTTATATGTTACCTTATGGGATGTGTATAATATGTATATGTTGTGATTATGATGTGATTTGATGTGATGTGACCCCTTAGGACATGTATGCTAGGATATGTATATGCCATGGCAGGGGCGGCAAGCTCGAGGGAAGAAGGAAAAGGAAAGGGGCAGGTGCTCGGGAGAGGGGAAAAGGGTTGGTTGGGGCTGAATTAGTGAAAGAAAGCGACGGGAGAGGAAAGGGAGGACGGTGGCAACGATGGTGGCCGGTGGAGCGCTTGGTTACAGCTCCTCAGTCGCCGCCACGCCTCGGGGAAGAAGAAGGGCTCGAGACCGGGAGGCACAGGGAGAAAAAGAAGAAAAGAAAAAGGGGACCAGACCGGCCGAGGAACGAAAGAAAAAAGAAAGGGGGGAAACGATGCGGACCTGGGCTGCCGGGGGAAAGCTGGGCCACGCGACAGGCTGGCCTAGGTCGGAGGGAGGAAAAAGAAAAAAAGAGAAAGAAGAAGAAAGAAAAGAAAAGAAAAAAAGAAAGGGAAAATATGTGGGTTGGGTATTTTGGTATTATTATTATTTTTTATATATATATTAAGTTAGATATTTAATTTTAATAAAAATTATTTTAAGTATAATAGTTAAATTTATTTTTAGATTAATTGGGCTATTTTGGATAAATTTTCCTTAACTTCCATTTTGATTAGTAAAATGTCCAAAATTTTCTAAAGAATTTATCTATTATTTTCTCTTCACTTTCCTCAATTAATTTCCTCTTTATTTAATAAAATAATTTATTTTCTAAATTTTCCTAATAAATCATTATTTTGCCATAATTCTTAAATTAGGATTTTTTTTGGGGTATTTCATCACTACCCCCTTAAAGAATGACTTCGCCCCCGAAGTCACTAGCATTTCCCTAGGGTTATGGCCAAGAAGTTCTAAGCAGCTAAAATGGACATTTCACTAACACTTGTACAACTACCCCCTTAAAGAAAAAGGTTTACTAAGAAGTATGCTTCCCTATAACTAAGGTCACACTTGGGAGATAACTGAGTATACTATGATTACTTACTATCTCACTTTCAGAAATACGCCTAGTCTACCCTTCAACTCCTCACTGGAGCCGGACTCAGGAATATTAAAACAAGAGGTTTTATTAGGGCATGAAAACACTTCAAAATCTGGAAACAAAATGTAAATCAAACTTTGCTTTAAAAACTAGGCGTGATTACAAAGACCAACGCACGGATACTAATTGGTGGTATCAGCCAAACATTTGAAATTGGAAAGGTATTTTTTTTAAATCAATTCCGAATGTAAATATTTTGATACGAGGAAAACTTTATCAAACCAAAAAATTTCAAAATGAAAGCGTAGTTATCGGAACCAACACCTTGATACCAACTTGTGATATCAGCTTAAGAAGATTAAAAATTAAAGAGCGGTCAAAACATACTTCAGAATCGAATACAAATTTCGAAAACCAACATTATTATCGAAAACGAGCGAGGTCAAAAGGATCAACCGCTCTGATACCAACTTGTAACACCCCTAAATTTACTACTGAAAAATTTTGTTTAATTAAAAGGGTTTAGCGGAAGCAAAAGGAGAAAACAGTAAATTCGGGGGCATTACCGCCACACTTAGTACCATATCGGTTCACTCCTACCGTTCCAGTACTAAGTGCTAAGGCTAAATAAAGTTAACATTAAACACGAATCATTAATAAAACACAAGTCATATAGAAATCAGAGTGCGATTTAGGGTTACAAACCAAAGAGTACGTGACTAGAGTTTTTCAAAACATAAGGAATAGTATGATAACACAATTAAATATGATAATACAGGGTCAAATAAAGGAAACAGAGTCCGGCCAAGTCGCTCTCGATCCCCAAGTCAGGTTTAGGCTCATTGCTTAGCCCCATCTGATGCCTTGTAAGTGTCGTAGGCATCGAAGTTATCATCCCCTACCTGCTCAAGCTCAAATGGGTCTTGTGCTCGTGGGAATGAGCAGCACCCATGAAACAGGTGATCAGTACGCTACGTACTGAGTAAGGTAACAGACGCACTAAGGCCCACATACACAGAGATACATGACATAGCAGACATAGCATAATTACGTAGATAGCATGCAATAACACAGATAAACAACACCGGTTATGAACCAGATAACTTTTTCATCAGATCTCTGATAATTATAATCTATTCACATCATAGTCTTTATCAGTCCATGTGAGTGCGGGAACCCCACTATTATAGCGGATGGAACGGTCACGAGGGCCATGCTCTGCCACTATTATAGCTGATGGACCGGTCACGAGGGTAACATACCCTGCTACTATTATTTGCCGGTGGACCGGTCTAGCCCCGACTCACAAGGTCTTCCACTGTAAATATTCGTATCTTTTCCATGGCTTATCATTATTATGATTGGATTGTTGAGCATGGAATCCCCCACTATTATAGCCAGTGGAACGGTCACGAGGGCACATGCCCTGCCACTATTATAGCCAGTGGACTGGTCACGAGGGTAACATACCCTGCCACTATTATTTGCCGGTGGACCGGTCTGGGTCTGGCTCAACATCTTCCACTTTACGTGATTAATGTCTTAAGTATCTTATTCAAAAGCTCTCACCATGGACATGTACGAATCATTCTCTTTATACTTTTCACCTCACAAATAATAAAATTCCACAATCATAATTACACTTTAATCAATAAGTACACATGATAACACAAAAACTCTAAGCAGCCATAACCAACCCTAATTGTCCACACCAAATCGTGGTTAACCACTCCAAACCCTATTTTACCATAACAACCATAATTAGCCATTCCAAACCTTAATTAACCACAATAAATCACAATTAGCTACTCCAACCCTATTTAATCACAACGACCCAGAGTTAATCACTCCAAACCCTAATTCTGGCTCCTCCATACCCTTATAATACTCCACCTACTATTTTCCGTCCAAAACAGTTCAAACACCCAAATAATACTTGCATTACCTTCCTTACCTCCCAAATCAACCTTTCATATGTAAATTTCGCTCACATGCAAACTTTACACATCCCATGCAATCATTAACTCCCATGCAAAACCTTAACTCCACCATGCAAACCCTAATACCACCATACAACCATTAATACCACCATACAAACCATAATACCACCATAAAAACCCTAATACCACCATGCAAACCCTAGATTTCGTCACACAAAACCCTAAATTCAGTCCACACAAAACCAAAGATCCATCCATTCCAAACCCTAGATTCAAACCATATAAAACCCAAAGATTTGTCCATATAATACAATTGATTAGATTCCCCCATTCATAACCACAAATTAGATTCTCCCATACAAGATCATGAGATAGATTCTTCCACATAAAATCATAAATTAGAATCTCCCATATGAACCCTAAAATTCTCCATTTTATTCTTCCACTCATAGATTATTAAAATAATTAGGTCGACTCACCTCCCTTGGTCAATCACTTTCCCCATCCTCCTTTTTAAACCTTTTTCCCACACAAAACACATCAACTCCCTCACATGCACGTTTTATAGGATCACGACACATATCATCACATATACATAATACACATGCCATGTAAACACATCACACATACTTCAACTCCATGTCATGCCACACACGACATAATTAATAATGATAAACATAGGGTACGTAGCATGCGAAGCACATAATACATATAGACACACAAAAGGCCTTAGTTACGTCCTACCTAAAGCGACGTCGGGCTTGGAGCACGCTCCTACAACTCCTTAGGGTTTTGGTTTGATTCACCTATAAAAGGGAAAATACTAAGGATTAGTTTCCCTCCTACCAAAAGTACCATTACTCCTTATTCTAGTCTAAGATTAGGATTGTTATTATTAAAGGGAGTATTATACGTGAAAACTAGGGTTTTTATCTTCAAGTTAGCCCACTAGATATTACTAGCCAAAATATGCTTATTTTAAATATTTAATACCATACTTATAGTATTAACCCTAATAGCTTTATTCTTATAATAATAGTACTAATACTAGTTATAGCAAAATAATGACAATAATAATAATAATAATAATAATAATAATAATAATAATAATAATAATAATAATAATAATAATAATGCTTATAGTGATAGAAACCCTAGCATTTTTTAAGGCTAAGTCTAATAATAGTATTAGGGTTAAAATAATAATATAATAATTACAATACCAACAAAGTAAAAATATTCCTAAAGATAATAATGATAAAAGTTGTATTTGAATAATAATAATATAAGGGTTCAAATATTTTTGTCACAATAATAGTAATAACTAATAATGATACCATAGTAATAATTTTAGTGATAAAGGCATTAGGAATAATATTAAATGGTAAGGTACTAAGGTTTAAGTGTTTTTCTGATTTAACAACAAAATGATAATACACCAACTTCGGGTTAAATAACATTAATAATAATAAAAGTAGTAGTAATAATAACAATAATGACAAAGATGTTAAGTATAATAATAATAATAATAATAATAATAATGATGATGATGATGATGATGATGATGATGATAACGGTAATACTAATAGTAATAATAACAATAATAATAAAATAAAGTTAGGTTAAGTGGTAGTAGTAGTAGTAGTAGTAGTAGTAGTAGTAGTAGTAGTAGTAATAATAATAATAATAATACTATTAACACTTATATAAAAAGGGTTTCTAAAGTTAGATTAACTAATGATAAAGATAATAATAATAATAATAATACCAACCATAATAATAATGATAATGATAATGATAATGATAATAACAATAATAATAATAATACCCTTAATATTAGTAAAAATTATTAATCACTTGTGCTAAAAAGGTTTAGGGGTTGAGGAGGTTAGAGCACCACCTAAGGTTAGTGGTGTAACCGGCGGCGGCGGTGGAGGAGGAAGAGAAGGGAAAATGGGTATATAGGATAAGAGAGAGGGAGTGGAGGGGTGTTTGAGGTGGAGGAAGGTGCAGCAGGTAAAGAGGGGTGGAATGAAGGTGGTGGTGCAGCTGGGGGTGGCGGCGGCCGAAGGTGGTGGAAGGTGGTGGAAGATGGGGGAGGAAAAAGGAGAGGGAGGCAAGGGGAGATGACGATATGGGAAGGTAGGGGAAGGCTCCCTGGGTGTTTTGGAGGGTGGAGGAGGTGCTGGCTGCGGCGAGGGTGGCGGCAGAAGGCGGCGCAAGGGGCAGCAAGAGGTGAAAATATGTTGATTGGGTTGGAGGTTTTGCACGGCCGGGGTGGCTCGTGCAAGGCAAATCGAAGGGAAATGAGGGTCTAGTTAGGTATAGGGTGGTGCAAGGATCGGTTCTGGGTGGTTTTTGGCTGGCGGCGATAGGGGGAGGCGGCGGAGGGCTCGTCTAATGAGGCAGCGGCGAGAATGGTGGCTTTCTGGGTTTTGAGACCAAAATTCAAATTTGAGGCAGGCTATGGGGTATATATAGACCAATTGGGGTGGATAATTACAAGGGGAAGGAGACAAGCTCGAGGCGGCACTGCCATGGCAAGGGAGGCAAGCTCGAGGGAAGAAGGAAAAGGAAAGGGGCAGGTGCTCGGGAGAGGGGAAAAGGGTCGGTTGGGGCTGAATTAGTGAAAGAAAGCGACGGGAGAGGAAAGGGAGGACGGTGGCAGCGATGGTGGCCGGTGGAGTGATGGGTTGCAGCTCCTCGGTTGCCGCGACGCCTTGGGGAAGAAGAGGGGCTCAAGACCGGGAGGCACAAGGAGAAAAAGAAGAAAAGAAAAAGGGGACCAGACCGGCCGGGGAACGAAAGAAAAAATAAAGGGGGAAACGGTGCGGGTCTGGGCTGCCGGGGGAAAGCTGGGTCGCTCGACGGGCTGGCCCAGGTCAAGGGGAGAAAAAAGAAAAAAAAAGAGAAAGAAGAAGAAAGGAAAGAAAAGAAAAAAAGAAAGGGAAAATATGTGGGTTGGGTATTTTGGTATTATTATTATTATTTATATATATATATTAAGTTAGATATTTAATTTAATAAAAATTATTTTAAGTATAATAGTTAAATTTATTTTTAGATTAATTGGGCTATTTTGGATAAATTTTCCTTAACTTCCATTTTGATTGGTAAACTGTCCAAAATTTTCTAAAAAATTTATTTATTATTTTCTCTTCACTTTCCTCAATTAATTTCCTCTTTATTTAATAAAATAATGTATTTTCTAAATTTTCCTAATAAATCATTATTTTGCCATAATTCTTAAATTAGGATTATTTTTTTTTTGGGTATTTCAGATATCATGGGAAGCAAGAGTGGAAGGTGAGAAATAGAGGGGTAACATGTGGAAAGGAGGATGGTAGGGTTTGGTGTGGCCACCTAGGGTTTCGTGGGCATACGTGTATTTGGGGAGTAAAATGAGATTATGAGGGTTGAATCTAAGAGGTGTGATGTGTGGGGTGTTAAAAAAATATGGGTTCTGTGAGGCAGAGGAGGATGAGCCACATAGGTCCAAATTAGGGTTTTTGGAGAAAATCCTAGGGTAAGGCAATAAGTGGACTTGGAGGTGTAAGGTAGCGGGCCTTGACCCACACAATTAGGAGTTGGGCCTCTAGTGTGAGTTAGGGAAAGAAGGAAATGATGATGGGTGTGTTAGGAGGGGCAAAATCTCAAGATATGGGGCGGGCCCTCTTGGGAGGATAAGCGTAGATGGAGTTAGTCATGCATGTCTAGGGTGAAATATGTTGAATAAGACACAGTAAGACACTAATCATTTAAAGAGGAAGACTGTTGAGCCGGGCCCAGACCGGTCTACCGGTGAATAATAGTGGCCAAGAGTCGGGGTGCCCTAGAGACTGATCCACCAGCGAATAATGGTGGTTAGGCGCATTATGCCTGTATGTTTCTGGTCCACCGGCTATAACAGTGGGGGATTTCATGCTCAACAAACCGAACATAATTATGATAAGACATGGGAAGACACTAAGTACTTACAGTGAAACACTATGAGAGTCGAGGCCAGACCGGTCCACCGACAAATAATAGTGGCCAGGAGTATTTTATCCTGGAGACCAATCCACCGGCGAATAATAGTGGTCAAGTGTGTTACACCTTGTATGTTTCCGATCTACTAGCTATAATAGTGGGGTTCCCGCACTCACATGGAATGATAATAAGTATGGTGTGAATTGAGCATTGATCAGAGATTTAATAATCAGTTTATATGGACTTCAGCTTGGCCTTTAAATATCTGTAAAGATTGTATATTGTCATGTTATCGTGCTTGTATTATGTGCCCTTATATGTTAGCCTTAGTGCATAGTTACCTTGCTCAGTGTGTAGCGTACTGACCACCCTTTTCATGGGTGCTGCTCATTCCCATGAACAGAAGGCCCCTCCGACTTTGTATAGATTGGTGATTCTATTTTTGGTGTCTTCAATTCTTGTGAGGCATCAGAAGGGACTAAGAGTTGAGCATAAACTTGGCTCAAAGATCGAGAGTGGCGTGGCCATATTTCCTCTTTATGTTCTTCTATTTCTTTATGTTATTCCTTTTGTATTGGATTTCCCAGAACTAAACTTTTATAGTTTGTTGACCTTATTCATTTCAAGGAATTTTGACTATGTACTTTGGATTATGACTCTTTTTCACACACTCTGATTTCTATCTTATAATTGATTGTACTATTTTGGATTGTAAAATTTTTACGCGTACTCTGATTCCTATGTTATGATCTTTCTAGTTCTTTTAATGAACTATTGGTTTAAGTATTGACTTAAGTTTGACAATAATTCTTTTTAGCCTTAGCACTTGGTACTCAAATAGTAGGAGTGAACCCGTCTGGTACTAAGTGTAGCAGTAATATTCCCAGAATTTACAGTTTTGGTTATTTCTCTTCCATTAAACTTTTTTTATTAAACAAAATTTTTCACTAGTGAATTTTGGGAGTGTTACAGTTTCGTGCTTTGACCTACCAAAACCCTAGTTCCATTCCTTTAGTAATCTCCCATCCCTTAGTATTTAAGAACTCCCTCAATTGTGCCAAGCTACCCAACAATATCATCATTTTCCTATATCCATTCTTAGCAACCGTCCCTAACTTAATCACCCCTGGACATAGCTCGCATTAGATTTGATTCACCCCATGCATAGTCAACCCTCTCCATGCAATGTTCACCCTAATTATTTTTATATTTACCATTGTTATTTTGTTTAGCACCTTCCAAATGATATTAGGCTAACCCTAGGGTTTCCCTATATGCCTATTTTCATAATATTGACCAAAGGGGGTGAAAATGGAAGGGGGTGGACAGTGCACAAGGGAGACAAGCATGAGGTAGGAGACAAGGAAAAAAGGAAAAGATAAAAGAAGGGAGGGAGAAAAAGGGAATGAAAGAACAAGAAGGGGGTTGGGCCAATTGCTTGGGGAGAAAGAAAAGGGAGAGGGAAGGAAGGTTGGGCCGGCTAGGGAGAGAAGGAAGAGAGGAAGAAGGAGGCGGGCTTGGGCTGGAATAGGCACAACCTAGAAGGGAAAGGAAGAAAAGGAACAAAGAAAGAGAGAAGAAAGAAAAGGATTGTAGCATACAATGGTGCCTACACAAGAAGAAAAAAAAAGCCCAATCTAGCCAAATAATAAAAAGATTCAATATTAACAAGCTTAAGTCCTCAATGACACCAAATACATTATGGGTCAAACCGTAAATGCACAATTATCGTTATAGCATATCAAGGTCGTCTCTATAGAGACTTATTGTTAATATCTAATGTCAAACACATAACATCAATAGTTTAAGTTTGTTAAAGTCCTTGACATATGTATCAAAAAAAATTTAATATAGTGGTAAATGTCGGTTCATGAGTACCCAATTATCTTGAATTTAAATCCACTTTTTATTCTCTCCAAAGTGTAACATATTCATAATATTTTTTACTTTCGATGTCGAGACTCTTATAAATAAATAAATAAGTCTTTGATACGTGTAGTAGAAGTAGTGACTACGTAAGGCCAATTATCTTGAATTTAAATCCACTTTTTCTTCTCTCCAAAGTGTAACATATTCATATTTTTTTGTACTTTCGATGTCGAGACTCTTATAAATAAATAAAAAAGTCTTTGATATGTGTAGTAGAAGTAGTGACTACGTAAGGCTTATGCAATTTTTTGAGGAAGGCACTGAATTTTGGTATAAAGAAAGGACTATCACAATGAATGACTTTGATCTCTAACAAGTATTCAAAGAATCAGAGACAACAATGGGGAATACTGTTGACACCTTTAGCTTATGTAAATGTCCACGAATGCAACAGTGAATGAAGAGATGGCCAATATAATTGATATCATGCTAGCTAATAAAGGGATGGAAATCGATTGAATGACACGTACGATGTACTCAATTTTTGAATATGTTCACCATTTACTATAACAATAAATTATTTCATAATTGACGGCTTAATATTTCGGGATACGAGGAAAACAAAACATATAAGTACTGTAACAAAATTAATCTTTAACAACCGAAAATGTTGTTATTATCAGCAATATTGTATTTTTTACAATAACAAACTATCATTGTATTTTAAGTTGTAGCTAAAGGTTTTAATAATAAATTTTTATTGTTGCTAAAAGATAAATATTTTGCAATGACAACTTTATAACTAAAAAAGTTCTCTTTTTATCATAAATAGTTATCAAATTATTCAAGCATTATTATTTTTTCTAAAAAAATATTGTGAAAAATCTCTTTTTTTTTTAAATTAATATATCGTTGTTGATATTGTATTATTTTTTGTAATGATATTGTTGTCGTTAATAATGTATTATTTTTTAACAATATGGTAGATGATATACTATATTTTTATTTTTTTGTAATACCTATTTTGCTATCTAACCTGCTAATTCTTGCAACAACTATTTTGTTACTAAGGATACATTATTTTTTATGTGCTATTTTTAGCAACTATTATGTTGTTGCCGATGACAAAGCATCTTTGTTGCAATAGTATCCCAACTATCACCCAACAACCTGTTATATTTATAATAAGGTCTACTTATGCGTATATCTCATGCATATATTAATAACAAATTTAATTTAATTGCCAATATAAGAAGCAAAAATCATCAATTGTATAATAATTTGTCCAATACAATTGTCAAAAAATAAGTACTTGTTCAAATTATTCAAAAAGACATCACAATCATCGCAATTGTTTTTGTCAAGGCAATCTATTATAAAAGTTCTTGTTCTAAAACATCACCATCATCCTCAAGTTTATATCTAGACCTAAATAATGTTGTGGGTCCAGCCCACATGTATTAGTAAAATGTGTATTTTGCTTTGTCCTAAGGAATGGACATTTGATAGCATTTTTACTAATCTTGGATTAAGTCCAACTTGGGCTTATTATTTGGGCTTCTTAATTAAGCCTTTGGTATAAATACTTGCTTTACAAATTAGGGCAAGAAGGGAGAGGTGTGAATTTAGAAAGTCACACGCACAATTAGAAGCAAAGAAGAGAGGAAGACAAAGGGTTTGGAGAATATTGATTTGCGATTGTTCAAGAACAGCGTTCAGAAATTTGTCGATCGCCGGAGTTTCCACCGTTGGATTTTTCTGAAATTTGGTCAGCTTGTTGGGGACACATAGGGCCTCATTTTGAACGGTTGGATCGTCGTTTTGAGATCTGGTTTGTCTGTTATTGCAGCAGGACCGAACCTCTGATTTGTGGTGATATTCTTCACCTTTGATCTCTTCTTGCTTAAGCTCTTATGTATGTTCTTGTTGGTGGGTTGTGAATTGTTGTGAACTGATTTGGATGGTTCATTTTGCCCTCAATTTATCATAATAAGAGAAGGAGATAGGGTGGACTCCTCAAACGTCCCGTGGTTTTTACTCTTCACATCGAAGGGGTTTTCCACTTATAAATCGTGTGTTGATTGGTTCATTTTGCTAATCTATTCATTTGTGCTTGCTGCCCATAATTGGTGATTTACTTTGGTGAATTATTTGTGGTAGATTTGGGTTATATTATTTGGTTGATTGTCTTGGTGTTGATCCTTGTGGGTATTGCCATATATTACCCGGGTCCTTTCAACTGGTATCAGAGCAAAGGTTTAATTTGACTGTTATTATGGAGTCTAGTAGTAGCAGTTCAATGGTTAAATTGACATCAACCAATTATTCCATCTGGAGACCGATGATGGAGGATTTGTTATACTGTAAAGACTTGTTTGACCCAATTGATTCAATCACAAATGAAGATGGCACCATTAGTAAACCTGCAAAACCTGAAAAGATGGAAAATAGAGATTGGGAAAAGATGAAAAGAAAAGCTTTGGGGACTATTAGACAATGGGTTGATATTAGTATTTTTAACCATGTGTCTCAAGAGTCCGACCCATATGATCTGTGGAAGAAATTGGAGGGTCTTTATGAAAGAAAGACCGCTCATAACAAAGCTTCATTAATCAAGAGACTTGTTAATTTGAAACTGAAAAGTGGAAAGTCAGTGTCAGAACATCTTAGTGACTTCCAGGACATCATTAACAAGTTGACTACCATGAAAATTGTTCTTGATGATGAATTGCAGGCTTTGTTCTTGTTGAGTTCTTTGCCAGATAGTTGGGAAACGTTGGTTGTGACTATTAGTAACTCTGCTCCGGATGGTGTGCTATCATTGGATGTGATCAAAGAAAGCATGTTCAATGAAGAGATAAGAAGAAAGGAGATGGGAGTTGATAATTCACAAGCTCTTGTTGTTGAGAACAGAGGAAGAGGCAAGAGTCGAGGTCCCAAAGGGCGTGGCAACTCAAAAGAAAGGTCCAAGTCCAGAGACAAGGAGACTAGGACATGTCATTATTGTAAGAAACCTGGCCATTTGAAAAAGTTTTGCTACAAGTGGAAGAGAGAGCAAGGCAAGATGCAAAATTCACAAAAGGAGGGAGATGATAAAAATACTGCAGCAACCGCTTCTAAAAGGGATGATGAGATCGCTTTGATTTGTGCAACTAATGATTGTAATCATGTTGAGAGTTCATATTCAGAGTGGCTTGTAGATACAGGAGCTTCATACCATTGTGTTCCCAAAAGGGAGTACTTCATGAACTACCAAGCTGGTGATTTTGGTAGTGTTAAGATGGGAAACCAGAGCTCAGCAAGCATTGTTGGGTTAGGTGATGTTCGTGTGAAAACGAGTGTTGGGTGCATGCTTACATTGAAAAATGTGTGCCATATTCCTGATCTACGCCTTAACTTGTTATCTCCAAATGTCCTTGATCAAGAGGGATTTCGACATACCTTTGGTGATGGCAAGTGGAAATTATCCAAGGGTTCTATGACAGTTGCTCGAGGCGAGTTGTGTTGTTCTTTATACAAGGCATACTTGAATGTGTGTTCTGGTGAGTTGAATGCAGTGGAAGAAAAGAATTCTCCAAATTTGTGGCATCGAAGACTGGGACATATGAGTGACAAGGGGTTGAAATTGTTAGCAGGTAAATCTCTTATTCCTGTTGATAAAACTATTTCTCTTGACCCTTGTGATCATTGTTTGGCAGGAAAACAACATAGAGCTTCCTTTGCTAGGAAGTCTACTAGAAGGCAAGATAAGTTGGAGCTAGTACACTCTGATGTTTGTGGTCCTATTGAGGTGGAGTCTCTTGGTGGTAATAAATATTTTGTTACCTTTATTGATGATGCTACTCGGAAAACTTGGGTCTACATGATGAAGACAAAGAGTCAAGTTTTCGAGATTTTTCAGAAATTTCATGCCATGGTAGAAAGGGAGACAGAAAGAAAGCTAAAGCGTCTTCGTTCAGACAATGGTGGTGAATATACTTATAATGAATTCAAGCATTATTGTTCACAACATGGCATTAGACATGAGAAGACAGAGCCCGGCACACCACAACACAATGGAGTTGCAGAGAGAATGAATAGAACCATTGTGGAGAAAGTGAGATGTATGCTTAGAATGTCAAATCTTCCTAAGACATTCTGGGGTGAAGCAGTTCAGTGTGCAGTGTACTTGATCAATAGAGCTCCATCAATACCTCTTGGCCTTGACATTCCTGAGAGAGTGTGGAAGGGATGTGATCCCACGTGTTCACATCTGAGAGTTTTTGGGTGTAAGGCATATATGCATGTGCCGAAAGAACAGAGGTCAAAACTTGATCCCAAAACTCATCCTTGTGTGTTTGTTGGCTATGGTGATGAAGAGTATGGTTTTAGACTATACGATCCAGATAAGAAGAAGGTAGTGAGAAGTAGAGATGTAGTATTCTTTGAGCACGAGATGGGTGCAGAGCTTTTGAATACAAGGTACTCTTCTTCCTCAGAATTGTTATTTGATTCTACTGATGTTTCTTCTTCTACTACTTCTGTTGAGCAGCCAGCAAATGATTATGTTGATGTGATACCTGATGATGTTGGTGAGGTACAACCTGATGGTGGTGATGTACCAGTTCATGATGATGGTGATCATTCAGATCATAGTGAGTCTTCATCTGATGAAGAAGAGCTTCATGAGGGAGAAATTTATGATGAAGAGATTCATGAGCAGGGGGAGCAACCTACCCCTCAAGTGGAGGATACAGAGGTTCGAAGGTCAGTTAGAGAGCGTAAACCTTCAACAAAGTATCCAAGCTCAGAGTACATTCTAGTCACAGAAGATGGGGAGCCAGAGAGTTATCAGGAAGTACTGTCATCTGATGAGAAAAATATTTGGCTCGATGCTATGAAGGAAGAGATGGATTCCTTGAAACAGAATGATACTTATGAGTTAGTGAAGCCTCCCAAGGGCAGGAAAGTCTTGAAGAACAGGTGGGTTTTCAAGAACAAGAAAGATGGTGAGAAGATTGTGAAGCGGAAAGCCAGATTGGTGGTTAAGGGATGCAACCAGAAAAAGGGCATCGACTTTGATGAAATCTTCTCTCCAGTGGTCAAAATGACATCTATCAGAACCGTGCTAGGTTTAGCTGCAAGTCTTGATCTTGAGTTGGAGCAACTTGATGTGAAAACTGCTTTCTTACATGGTGACTTGCATGAAGAAATCTACATGGAGCAGCCTGAAGGATTTGAAGAGAAAGAGAAAGAGAAACTTGTTTGCAAGTTGAAGAAGAGTCTTTATGGGCTTAAACAGGCACCAAGGCAATGGTACCGAAAATTTGATTCATTTATGATGAGTAATGGTTATAAACGAACTTCTGCCGATCCTTGTGTGTATTTCAGAAATTTCCCTGGAGGTAAATTCATCATCCTTCTGCTATATGTTGATGATATGCTGATAGTTGGACAAGATGCAAATATGATTCAAAATTTGAAGAAAGACTTGTCCAAGTCATTTGACATGAAAGACTTGGGTCCAGCAAAGCAAATCTTAAGCATGGAGATTGCTCGTGACAGGAAAGCTGGGAAATTGTGGCTATCACAAGAAAAGTATATTGAACGGGTGCTTGAAAGGTTCAATATGAAAGATGCCAAGCCTGTTAATACACCACTAGTTACTCATTTCAAGCTAAGCAAGAGAGATTGTCCTACAACAGAGAAGGAGAAAGAAAGTATGTCATCTGTTCCTTACTCTTCTGCTGTTGGTTCTTTGATGTATGCTATGGTGTGTACCAGGCCAGATATTACACATGCTGTTGGTTTGGTGAGCAGATACTTATTCAATCCGGGTAAGGCTCACTGGGAAGCTGTGAAGTGGATTTTCAGATACTTGCGGGGCACTTCCAAATTGAGTTTGTGTTATGGAGGTGGCAAACCTATACTTGAAGGCTACACTGATGCAGACATGGCTGGTGATTTTGATAACAGAAAGTCTACCTCAGGTTATGTGTTTACATTTTCAGGGGGAGCCATTTCATGGCAATCCAAGTTACAAAAGTGTGTAGCATTGTCCACAACTGAGGTAGAGTATATTGCGGCCGTGGAAGCAAGTAAAGAGATGTTATGGCTTAAGAGGTTCCTTCGAGAGTTGGGTTTGAGGCAAGGTGAGTATGTAGTATTCTGTGATAGTCAGAATGCTATTGACTTGAGCAAGAATGCAATGTATCACGCTCGCACCAAGCATATTGATGTTAGATATCATTGGTTGAGGAATGTGATCGAGGATAAGCATTTGAAACTGAAGAAAGTCCACACAGATAAGAATGGTGCAGATATGTTGACAAAGGTAGTCCCTGGAAGCAAGCTTGAAGTTTGTGGTAAGCTTGCTAGGATGAAGGTCAAGTGATCATGGAAGTGATCGTGTCTTCCCTGCATTGGGCTGGAGGGGGAGATTGTTGTGGGTCCAGCCCACATGTATTAGTAAAATGTGTATTTTGCTTTGTCCTAAGGAATGGACATTTGATAGCATTTTTACTAATCTTGGATTAAGTCCAACTTGGGCTTATTATTTGGGCTTCTTAATTAAGCCTTTGGTATAAATACTTGCTTTACAAATTAGGGCAAGAAGGGAGAGGTGTGAATTTAGAAAGTCACACGCACAATTAGAAGCAAAGAAGAGAGGAAGACAAAGGGTTTGGAGAATATTGATTTGCGATTGTTCAAGAACAGCGTTCAGAAATTTGTCGATCGCCGGAGTTTCCACCGTTGGATTTTGCTGAAATTTGGTCAGCTTGTTGGGGACACATAGGGCCTCATTTTGAACAGTTGAATCGTCGTTTTGAGATCTAGTTTGTCTGTTATTGCAGCGGGACCGAACCTCTGATTTGTGGTGATATTCTTCACCTTTGATCTCTTCTTGCTTAAGCTCTTATGTATGTTCTTGTTGGTGGGTTGTGAATTGTTGTGAACTGATTTGGATGGTTCATTTTGCCCTCAATTTATCATAATAAGAGAAGGAGATAGGGTGGACTCCTCAAACGTCCCGTGGTTTTTACTCTTTACATCGAAGGGGTTTTCCACGTATAAATCGTGTGTTGATTGGTTCATTTTGCTAATCTATTCATTTGTGCTTGCTGCCCATAATTGGTGATTTACTTTGGTGAATTATTTGTGGTAGATTTGGGTTATATTATTTGGTTGATTGTCTTGGTGTTGATCCTTGTGGGTATTGCCATATATTACCCGGGTCCTTTCAACAAATAAATATAAAGATTAATTAACATCTCTTGGAAATATATATTGCTTTCTTAAATTTTTGGTGTGGTTATTAAAGTCTAGAAAAAGTTGTTTAGTTGGAGGTTCGAGATCTTTTCTCTTGCAAGAAGGGTGACGTTGATTCAATCCATAACAAGCTCTATGCCATTGTACCACATGCAATCTAGTAAACTATAATATCAAAGGGGGTTACTAAGGACCTCAACTGCGCCAATCGAAGATTCATTTGGGGCAATGGCTGCTTCGTAGAAAGATGCATCTTGAAAATGGGGTCAAAGCAAGGAACAAGGTGGTATGGGCCTCCGTTGCATCAAAGTCTCCAATCAAACAATGATCATGAAGCTTAGTTGGGAACTTTTGCAGGACCGGGATCTTTTACGGGTAAAATTAGTACGCGGAAAATACTTGTATGGGCACCATTTGTTTGATAGCCATGCAACGCATTCATCCTCACACCCACCTGTGGAGGAATATAGTCAAGTTCATGCCCACTTTCAAGAAAGGGGTAAAGTGGGAGAGTCAGATCTAGAAATCAGAGTCGCTTCTGGATTGCTTGGTGGGCAGGTTTTTTGCCTCTTTTAGCTTTGACAATGCAAGTAGCATCGACTGATGAAGTTTAAAAGAGAGTCCGGCCTTATATTAACGATTCATGATGGAACTTCGAAATGGAGTGCCTTCCAGCATTTGTTGCCTTCTTACCGCCTCACAGAAATTAATTATGTCTTATCTTTTTTAATTCGACTTGCACGGAGGAGGACCTAACTATTTGTTGGGGCCTTACGAGTTACGTCCGATGGAATTTTTTACATGCAGACAGCATACTCCATGGCTAGTTTGGATGACACTCCTTCCTCATCAACTTGGAATCGCGTTTGGAAATTGAAAGCAGACAACGTATCAAGTGTTTCTCTTGGCTGGCTATCCATGATAAGCTCCTTATACCAATGTCAATAGAGTTCGCGCGCGGAATTGGTGATGATGCGTCCTGTAATATATGTCACCATTCCGAAGATGACATATTGCATGTTTCCCGTGATTGTCCTGTTAGTTGAAACATTTGGCTAGATCTGAATCCTACCAAGGAGTGAATCACTTTCACCGCAGGGGACTGGCATGCATGACTGGTTCTAGAGGAACATGAAGAAGACGTGCAACGGTGTAACAACAATGCTGATGACCCATTTTGAGCTAACTAGTTTATAACGACATGCTAGTACCTTAGGAGAAGAAATGCACCATAGCTAGCTAGGTAGTTCGGTGGACCCACCGCTTCATCAAGGACGAGTTTGCTGCTTTGCAATAGCTTGCACTCACGCAGCAACAGGAAGCATATATAGTCAAGCACTAAGCTGGGAACCTCCCCCTAATGTGATGTTATTAAAATCAACGTAGATTGGAGTGTGTTGTCTAACCCGAGCAGAATATCCGTGATCGGTGTTACTCAAGATTACATAGGACAGTGGGTTTTTGGATTTGCTACCAACTAGGGTAAGGAATCGATTCTTATGGCTGAGTTCCACGGTATTTTTATGGCCTGCAGCAAGGAGTGAATAGGCAATATAATCATGTAATGCTTTGCTGTGACTCTATACTAGTTGTACGCCATCTCTGGTAGTTAACGACGTATCAATAAATTAAATAACTATACTACATTTAAGATACAATGAAAATAAAACACCATCAAAAGATAGAACTTTAAAAACCAAAATACTCTCTCTACTCATCCAGTAAGCATGCATCATTTATCAAGTATGGTCACAATCTATCTACATAAGAATATCTGCTTACCATAGATTATTGCAACCCCATTTAAAACAACAGAAAATTAATTAGAATAACAACTAAGTAACACATTATTCAAAAGGAAAAGATCATAGTTTATAGAATCACTATAATACATCAAACATAACCTCGTATGAGTTAAATAATAAGGCAAATATTAGTTTACCATTAATAAAAGCCTCTTAAATTAGTAACCATATAAACACATAATCCAATTTTATTTATTGAGTGGGAAAAACCCAACCAGGAGAGTTAAATGGAAAATAAGTTTGAATACATCCAATAACAAACAAAACAAACCATAAAAGATCCGCCTCCTAGGCAATCTCAGTGGTCCTAACATCAAAGGGAAGAATCCAACATCAGTTATAAATCCTTAAATGTACACAACCTCTAAGAGTTCCAAAGATCCTAATAGAGTAGATATAGAGCTTTACTGGCTCTTGGGCAGGTAAATAAACCAAATAAATACGCATCACTACAATCCAAGGAATGTCTATTGCTGATCCCCCAACTCTAGGAGGCTAACCTCAAATGATCCTATCCCAGTCTTATATTTCACTTTAAATTTTAGTTTCTTATTCAAAGTGACGATATAACATATCCAAAACACACAACCATATCCATTTCTTAATTATCCACCTTTCTAGATCTAAATATCTTCCATATTTGGTACTTTTCAAAAAATAGCAACTTTCGTAAATAACATTTTCCATAATTAACACATTCGATGAATAACACTTTCATAAATTACATTTTTATTAAATAAGGCTGTCTATAATACCACTTTCTAATTTAAATAATTTCCATAAAGAGTTGACCACTTGTGCCACAATCCAATCAACCATCATTGTGATTTAATGCCAATTAGGAAAACAAATATTATATATTCATAATAATATCATATGACTACATGTACGATAAATTTCATTCGATCACCAATAACAAATAAAATCACATAAACACTTACATATGTTTGGAATAAATTAGAAAATAAAATATATAGAAACATGTAAGAATAAACCTATATTTATAAAACACAAATTGTTAGATAAAATTATGAACTAGGTGGATGAAACACAAAGGTTTGTAAAATAAAGGTTACCCCATAAATAAAATTTAAAGCACCTTAAATCATATATTACAAAAATAGTATCACATATATTAAAATATAGTTAGTAATTTACCTATGAGTAGTCAGAAAATTAAGTTGGCTACCTTAAATGTGATCCGACCACCGAATGCTCATTAGTTAACTAATCCTAAATCTAACAATAATATATTATTAATGCTAGGTGAAATATATTAAATAAATGTATTATAATTATCTTAGGCTCAACTAATATTAATGCATAAACCCTTAATTCCAAAAGAATTAAAGGGCATGAATTACTCTAATAAATAAAGTGTTAAGTGATCATTTACTCTATTATTTACCTCCAAATAAAACTTATAAATTTAAACTTGGTAAAAAAAAAAGTCTAATATAATACTAATACATGCTAGTTAACCCATGTTTGGAGTTACTTATCAAAAATAGTTATCCATGATAATTATTACTCTCTCCCTATTAAAAACGAAGTCATTCTATCAATCTATATACTTTTTAAAGAAATAATAAAATTAGTCTTAAAATTACACTTATATAATTCATTAAAAAATAAAAAATATTTAATGTATATATAATGGGTAAAAAAGTGAGGATAAAAATGAAAAGTAGGTTTTGACTTTTTTTAATGAATTTTTTTTTATACAAAAATTTAGTCATAGAATGACTTTTTTTTTTACATGGATGGAGTATTTTAGAAACATTTTAGATTATTAAGTTGTAAAAAGAAGCATTTTAGATTATTAAGTTGTAAAAAGAAGCAATTATCATGGATAATTACTTTCGATAAGTAGTTTCAAACAAGCTCATAACTACTGTTTGGAAACTAAAATGGTGAAATCAGAGTTTTAGAGGAGACCCAAATAGTAACCATTGGGATAGGTTATTATCGCATGTGTAAGACGTGGGAGTTAGATGATAATTTATTATTTTATGGTTAATAATGGTATTCTATGTCTGAGTATGGAAATTGGGAAGTAAATGGGAACTAGAAAAGGGACTATGCAGGTATGGGAAATTAGGGTTTTGGAGTAGATCTAAATAGTAACCCTATGGATAGGTTATTATCGCATGTGTAAGATGTGGGTTTTAAACAATGATATTTGAATAAGTGTTTCATAACAACAATTTAATATTAGGTATGGAATTTGGAGACTAAAGGAGTACTAGATAAAAGAGTATGCTGGGGTTGTGAGATTAAGGTTTCTAAAGGAAATAGGACTTGTTTTAGGATATGTGTTTGAATGGTGCCTTGCATGAGTATGTGTATATGACTTCATGATTTCCTTAAAATAAATAAAGTATGAATAATACACTAATCACTTAAAGTGAAATATCACATGATTCAGACCAATTATACCTATCCGTTCCATCGAATAAGAATAGTGGCCAGGAGCGTTTCACCCTAAGGTTGCACATATGATACCATTCCACCAGTTGAGAATAGTAGGGTCTACAAGTTCAAGTTAAATAAACTCTTAAATTATCATAACCCTTAATAAGATACTAATTACTTAAAGCAAAACACCACGTGAGTTAAGACCAATTGTACTTTGTTACCATACCGCTAATTGAGAATAATGGCTAAAAGCATCTTACCCTAGGGTTGTACTTTATTACCGTTCCACCAGTTGAGAACTGTGAATTTCCTAAAATCAACATGAATAAAATCATGAATAATTAGAATGACATCATTATTATACTATTTGAAAAGGAATAACTATGTATTAACCCCCCCCCCCATTAGAGGCATAGAGCACCAAATTGACTTTGTACTCAGTGTTATACTCCCTAATAAGGTGTCCTATAGGTGTAACCCTAAGAAAGCCTTGGAGTTACAAAGGTAAGTAGATCAATTATTGTCTAAGGGTTTAATAAGGGAATCCCTTAGTCTTTGTGTCGTGCTTACCTTGCTTATGCCAAAGAAAGATGGAACCATGAGAATGTGTGTTGATAGTAGAACTATCGACAATATTACTATCAAGTATAGGCATCCTATACCTACACTTGATATGCTTGATTGTCTGAATAGTGCATGCTTTTTTTTCAAGATTAGCCTAAGGAGTGGCTACTACAAAATAATAATGAAAGATGATGATGAATGGAAGAATGCATTCAAAACCAAGGTAGGGTTGTATGAGTGGATGGTTATACCCTTTGGTTTGTTAAATGCCCCTAGTACCTTCATAAGACTTATGAATGAGGTACTTAGGTTGTTCATTAGCAAGTTTATGGTAGTTTACTTTGATGGCATTCTTATGTATAGCTCTAGTGAGAAAGAACATGTAAAGCTTATCAAGATTGTATTTCTATCACTTAGAGGTCACAAGTTGTAGGCTAAACTAGAAAAGTGTGAGTTCTTTGTAACTAGGGTCAAATTTCTAGGTTTTGCGGTGTTCAAGGATGGCATGGTCATGGATGAATCCAAAGTGGAAGCAGTCAAGACTTGGCCTAAAACTACAAGCCTTACATAAATAATATTTTTTCATGGCTTGGCTTCATTTTATAGGAGGCTTATTAGGGATTTTAGCAGCCTACTAGCACCTATAACCAAATGCATGAAGAAGGGTGAATTTAAGTGGACCAAGGCAGCCAAGATGCCTTTGAGGTGATCAAGGGAGAGTTAAGTGAAGCACCTATCCTAACAGTACCTAACTTCAACAAATTGTTCAAGGTTTAGTATGATGCTAGTGGAGTGGGCATTGGAGCTATTTTACTACAATAAGGGAAACTAATCACCTTCTTTAGTGAAAAGCTTAATGGATCAAGGGTGAATTACAGCACATATGACAAGGAGTTATATGCTTTAGTAAGAGCTCTTGATCATTTGTCACACTACTTAAGACCCCAATAGTTTGTACTAAACACAGATCATGAGTCATTGAAGTACATTAACGTCCAACACAAGCTTAATCCAAGAAATATGAGATGGGTAGAATTTTTACAATCTTTTTTCTTTGTAGCCAAACATAAAAGTGGTAAAACGAATATAGTAGCATATTCACTTTCTAGGAGATATTGTATGATCTCTTTGTTAGAAGTGAGAATATTGGGGTTTGGATGCATTAGGGAACTCTACAAGGAAGATAAAGACTTTAGCTGCTACTTCAAGGATCAAGACAAGAATAAAGGCTCGTTTGTCATCCAATAAGGGTTCATCTTCAAGAAAAACAAACTCTGCATTCCCAAATGTTCCATCAGAGAAGTACTTGTAAGGGAAGTGCATGGAGGAGGGCTAGTTGGACACTTTGGCATCAACAAGACCATTGACGTGCTTTGTGAGCATTTTTATTAGACCAATCTTGTGGGATATGTACAAAGTGTAATAGCTAGATGTGTCATTTGTCAAAAGTCCAAGAGTCATCTCCACTAAGGGCTCTATACTCCTTTTCCTATCCCATATCAACCATGGGATCATGTGAGTATGGACTTCATTGTAACATTTCCTAAGACACAAAGGTAAAATGATGTTATAATGGTGGTGGTGAATCGGTTCTCTAAGATGGCTCATTTCGTTACCTATCATAAGACTAATGACACCTCTTACATAGTCAATCTATTCTTCAAATAGAAAGTTAGACTACATGGTATTCCCAAGTCCATTATCTCAGACAAGGATACCAAGTTCCTTAGCTATTTTTGGAAGACCTTATGGAGGCTAGTTGGTACCAAAATCCTATTCATTACCACCTACCATCCACAAACCAATGTGAAAACCAAGGTCACCAATAGGACCCTCACAATGCTCCTAAGAATTTTGGTTCACAAATCCTTAAAGGATTTGGACACAAGCTTATCCCATGCCAAGTTTGCCTACAACCGATCACCAACCTATGATACAGGGTACTCACCCTTTAAATTAGTATATGGGGTGAACCTCACTACTTCCATTGATATCTTACCCGTTCCCATCAAGACCCACACCAACTTTGAGGCACGCGAAAGGGCTAGGGCAATAAAGAAGCTTCATGAGCAGATGAGGTCAAAAATCGAGAGGGTAAATGAAATGAACAGGAGCAAAGCCAACAAACACTAGAGATAACACTTGTATAAACCAGGAGATCTATCTTGGTTTCACCTTAGGAAGGAACAATTTTCTTCTAAAAGGAAGAACAGAATCATACCTAGAAGTGATGGCCCATACAATGTTATTGAAAATATTGGTGCAAGCGCATATAAACTGGAGCTACTAGAGGAAATAGGAGATATATCAAACACATTTAATGTAGGAGATCAACTTCCTTACATTCATGATGAGCCATTCAAAGACAAGGAGGTTGCTTCTCAAGAGGGAGAGGATGATGTGGGAGCATCCTAATTTAATGATCACAATCTCATCATTAA
This sequence comes from Tamarix austromongolica, assembly GCA_039764185.1. Classification (NCBI taxonomy): domain Eukaryota; kingdom Viridiplantae; phylum Streptophyta; class Magnoliopsida; order Caryophyllales; family Tamaricaceae; genus Tamarix; species Tamarix austromongolica. The sequence continues at coordinate 59,490,007 of CM077808.1, read as the reverse complement.
TTTTTTCAAGTTTGAGAGCCACAAAACTCTCCTTACTTGAAAAAATTAATAAATCCTTAAAAACTAGCCATGTAATCCATGCAAAGTCATACAAGCCTTGTCAACTTTTTTCTTACCACCCACAAAACACCCCAAAAAATGCCACCTTTAGCCATGTTTTTTCCTCTTATTTTCCCACCTTTTTTAACCCATTTTCCTTTACTATTTTAGCCCTAAAAAGTCCACAAAAATGCATCCCATTCTGTACCCATAAGAGCTACACAAAACAGCCACAAGTCCCTCTCAAGTTATATGTTAAGTCCTATTCAGCACTTGGAAAGAACAATGCAGATTTTTGGGAGAATAAGGAAGGTTAGAAGGCATTCCTTACTCCTTTTTGTTTCTTGAAAGATTAAAATAATTTTTGTCTATTTCCCTGTGAGTTATATGGCTTCTATATGAATTAAGACATGTGACAAATAGGTCATCACATTCGAAATCTGCACACACAGACTAACCATGACTGAAACTCATGGCTAAGATATTAGGTAGATTTCTTCCTTTGTTTTAGCTCAAATCACATGTAGTAGTTGGATAATTTATAACCTTTAATCCTACACTTCATCAATAAGTGTCAAGGATAGATGAAAGAGAAACACACAACTTATTAGCTGCAACTTTCTCTCTAGCAAACCGAGAGCCCCCCCTTCAAAACTCAAGTGTAAGAGTTTGAAGTTTGAAAAAATCTTCCAAGATTTATCCAAAGATTTTATAACTTAGGTGGTTATTGTGATTATTGATTCAAGGAGTTACCAATAATTAATTTTAATCTCTCAAATCTCTCCCCATTATTCTCTTTATTTTTGGTTATTCTAAGTTAATTTAGAACACCACCTCCTATTATAAGCCAAGTTGGATCTCATATGCACCAGTGACTAAGTGATGTGTATGGAATAAGTATTGTGATCATAAGTTTATAAGTTAGTAATATTTAAAGTGAAAGATAATGATTTAGGGCATAACACTTCTGTGAACCTCAAGATGATTTCTAAGATAAGGTTGTGCATTATATGCCTTACATGTGTTTCTTTATGATAAGAAGATACCTCTTTGAACTAGTAAGGTGTCACATATACTCTATAGCCTTCAAAAAACTCTATAGGTTATATGCATACTTATAGATTGAATGACCCAAGTGGTTAATGGTATTCCTATACCCCTATGCCTTAGATTGAGTGGTATAGTATAGTGGTATTCCCTAGAATTTTAGTGTTATTGTACTATGGTATTCTTTTTCCTCTAAGTTATGGATTTAGTAATATCCCTCTCATGTGGATAAGTGAAGTGACTTGTGTGATCACATTAAATAAAGGATATAATGTAATACCCCAAAATTTATAACTGAAAATTTTCATTTAATGAAAAGGTTTAGCCAAAGCGAAATCACAAAAATATAAATTATGGGGATATTACCGCCACACTTAGTACCAGACCGATTCACTTATACCATTCCAGTACCAAGTGCTAAGGCTGATTGGGATAGACATCAAACACAAGTCGATAATTAAAATGAGCATTCATAAAAGAAATGAGTCGTTAACCGTGCAGGAAATTAGAGTGCGGTAATCAAAAGGTACAGTCCAAAAGTACAGTTTTAAAGTTCCAAACATCAGAAACATCATACATTAGAAATAAACTAAACATAACGATATAGGAAAGATAAGACGGACAATAGACTCTGGCCACGACACTCTCGACCCCCAAGCTAGGCCCAGACTTAACTCTCAGCCCCGCCCGATGCCACGTAAGCATCATAGGCATCGAAGATAGAATCACCAACCTACACTAAGTCAAAAGGGTCTTCTGCTCGTGGGAATGAGTAACACCCATGAAACGGGTGGTCAGTACACTACGTACTGAGTAAGGTAACCATGTAACTAAAGCCAAACATATAAGGCACATAACACAGGCATGATCATATAGGTAACATGTAATAATACAGGTAATGAGGCCGCTTACATTCCAGATGAACTTATTCTTTAGATCTCTTAAGGATATACTCATTTCATACATACTCTTTATTGATCCATGCGAGTGCGAGAACCCCACTATTATAGCCGGTGGACCAGAAATACATACAGGGCAGAACGCTCCTGACCACTATTATTTGCCGGTGGACCGGTCTCCAAGGTAAAACGCTCCGGCCATTATTATTCACCGGTGGACCGGTCTGGTACCAACTCACATGGTGTTTCACTGTAAGTACTTAGTGTATTTCCCACATCTTAGCTTCATTACGTTTGGTTTGTTGAGCACGGAATCCCCCACTATTATAGTCGGTGGAGCGAAAATCGTACAAGGCAAAACGCTCTTGGCCACTATTATTCGTCGGTGGACCGGTCTGGGCCCGGCTCAACAATCTTTCTCTTTAAACGATTAGTGTCTTATTCGTGTCTTATTCAATGATTTTCTTTACCCTTGACATGCATGCCACCAATCTTCTACTTCTATCCTCCCAAGAGGGACCCGTCCCATATCTTGAGACTCCGGCACCTCCTATCTAACCCGACATCCCTTCCTTATTCCATTACACACACCAGAAGCCTAATTCTGTTGCAAATGGGTCGAGGCCCACCACCTCATACCACTAAGCCTATTCATAGTCCCCCCTAGGGTTTCCTCCAAAAAAACCCTGATTTGGGCCTATGTGGCCCATCCTTCTCTACCCCACACGGCCCAAACTATTTTAACATCCCACATGTCACGATCCTTAGATTCAACTCTCCCCTCATACCTCACTTACCCTCATTTATTATTTCATTATTTTCATTTTCTTTTCCACCTTCTCAAATTAGGGTTTCCTCCCAAATCCTAACCCGGTCTCCTATGTACCATTATACTATCCTACGTACTATTTTTCACCCAGAGCCTCCAGTCACCCAAACGACACTTCTATTACCTTCCTCATGCCCTGATGCAACTTTCCACACGTAAAGTTTGTCCCCATGTAGACTCTAACCATCCCATGCAAAACCCTTGATATCTATCATGCCAAACCCTAAAATTTCCATACAAACCCTAGTTTCTCCTACTCTTTCATTTTATTTAAATCCCCCCTTTTTATTCACCACTCATGGATCATGGGTCATGTCTCCATCCCACATCACCACATCCAATACCCTTAGCATGCATGTCCTAAGGGCCACATCACGTCACGTCACAACTTGAAGCATATCCATATTAGCACATATTAGAAGAGAGCACATGAACATACCTCTGTTCCAAGCCGTGCTACACATAAAATAGTTAAGATAATAGAATATAGAACACAACATATAATTATACGGGACATCCAAGGCATGTAAGACACGTAGCACACATTCGGCCTTAGCTATACCCTTACCTAAATGTCGCCGGGCTTGGAGCACGCTCCTACGCCTCCTGAGGGTTTTGACTTAGTTCACCTATAAGAGGAAAATACTATGGGTTAATATCCCTCTACCAGAATTACCATAATTTCCTATCTTACCCTTATCATGGCCTGCTGCTAAGGCTAATAATGATAATAGTAGTTTTATAATTAAAAGTAGGGTTATTATTCTTAAAATAATTAATCATGCCGCTACTAACCAAAGTAAGTCTTAGTAATATTTATAGTATTAAAGCAAGGGTTTCAATATTACTAATATTAATATTATTATTAGTTTTATAACGATACTAATATCGACCCTAAATTCTAGTAATAATAATATTATTATTAGCGATGAAAGAAATATAAAAGTTATGGCCATAATGAAAGCAATATAAAAGTTATGGCCACAATATAAAAGCAGGGAAGGTTTTAGTGGCCGGAGTGGGCGGTGGCGATGGCCAACGGCGGAGAAACGATGGTCTGATCGGGCGGTGGCGCGCGAATTGAGTTTCTGGGCTGCCAAAATCAAAACCCAATTATGGCAGCCTTCAGGGCTATATATAGCTCGATTGGAAAGGAAAATTTCAAATGGGAGTGGGAGAGTAGGGGGACAAGGGTTATAGGGCTCCGACCGGCGAGGGTAGGCTGGCACAGGTCTACCTTCGTAGGCCATTTTTGACAAGAAAGAAGGGGATGGCGCACGTAGGAGAGGGGATGGCCAACCGTAATGAAGTGACAGGGAAGATGACGAGGAAGAGAGGAGGAGAACGGCGTGATCGGTGGCAGAAAATTCAGCACCGATTGAGGGAGTTGTAGGCGGCGTGAGAGGAAGAAGACGGCATAGGAGAAGGGCTGGACCGACGGTCTAGGAGAAAATAAGAAAGAAAGGGAGAGGCTGGACCGGTCGGGAGAAGGAGAGAAAAAAAAAAGAAACAACGCGACTTGGGCCACGCAGGGAAGGGGGAGGAATTGGGCCAGCGGACCAGCCCAGGTCGGGGGAAAGAGGGAAAAAGGAAGAGAAGGAAAGGAAAGAAAAGAAAAGGAAAAAGAGGGGGGAAAAGAAAAAAAAGAAAAAGGAAAAAGAAAGGAAAAAGGTGGGTTGGCTTAATTAATAAATTTTGGGTATTTTGGGATATTTAATAAAATATTAGTATTAAAATAATAATTAAATTCTCTTTTTAGGTTAATTTAGGGATTTTGAAAGATTTTTCCTAAATTCCATTTTAATTAGCAAAATACTCAAATTTTTTCCGATTTAAATTATTTATTAATTTCTCCTAGATTTACCTTAATTAATTCCCTCTTATTTTAATAAAAATAGTTTATTTAATTAATTTTTCTAATAAATTCTTATTTTGCCATAATTTTCTAAATTAGGGTTTTGGAGTATTTCATATAATATGTGGGATGACCTTATATGTTGCTTTAAGCGTTATCGTTATTATTGCATGTGACTATGAGGTCATTTGTGTGATTATCATATCTATGTTATCATACGTGTATGCATGTTAAATTATTATACAATGATAACATGTTTGGTGTGAGCATGTTAGCACTTTAAGTTCGGTGTATTTACTTAGTACTTCACCTTATTGATACTACACTTATAGAGTTGATATATGCAAGTGTTTTTCCTATTCTAAAGTGGTTTTTTAGGTTGGGATGAGAGTTAGAGCTATCTAGTGTATCCATTGAATATTTTAATCTAGATATTTGAGTATTATGCATCATTTTCAATTGTACTTCGCTTTTATTTATTGATTTATCATGTTGGTTATGTTTAATACTCTTTTGTTGTACTTCAAGATATCCAATGTTTATTGAAAAATATTTTTGATGATGTTTAACCTTGTATATCATTATAAAGAACTAAATTTTAAAGATTTAATTTTTAGCTTGTGCTTTTCAGAGGTTTAGTGTATGTGTTAGGTATTGGTTATATGTCTTATTTTTATTAGATGTGGTAATAACATCTTATAATGAATATGTCTAGCTTTCACAAATTTGTATGTAAAAAAATCTACTTATAAAAAAAATGGGGGTCTCACAATGGGTTATCGTGCACATACTCATACAAATTACATCATTGGCAGGACCAGTGAAAGGTCAACTTTGTAAAGATTGTTGTGCTTAATCCCTTGCGATATTATTTTACATGTAGAGATGTTATTAACTAGACAATATTTGTTAATAAACTCAAGTTTGTTCCCTTGTCACACAATTACGAGATAATTATGATATTATGCTTTAGATCATGAGCTAAAAGAACATTATTGATGGCATTCATTGATTACTTACCAACTGTTTCAACATGAGTGATCATTTCTTATCATCTCCAAATGCCACACATCCACCATTGAAGATCTTGAATGAAATAAATTGTGTAGGATCTCCAATCATATGTCTTAAACAACCACTATCTGATTTAGGAAACTAAGTTGTCTTACAAAAAAATTATTTCTTTATTTTAGGAACTAAAAATTTTTTACATCCTTAACATTATCCATGATAGCAAGCACATTATTCCTAATATTCATTCTTGTTTCGCATAGAAACTATTTCTAAAATGGGCATTTTTATTTCTATCACAATTATTCTCAACATGCCCATTATTATCGTGATACGTACAATCCATGAGAGTTGGTAACCCAAAATATTTCATTCTCTTGAAATACATCATCCAAGTATTATTTCCATTTTTAGTATTGAATCTAATATTCTCATTGTCGGCGTATTTGTTGTTGTTCCCTAATTTAGTGAATCCCAAGCCTTTTCTATCATTGTTATCGACTTGTTTGTTGAGTAATGACAAGGCCTCTTGTCTAGAGAACCATTTCTCAATTTGCTTATTATCCATCTACAATATTTCCTTTAATAGATCAATTTTAGCTAAGAGCCTCCTAACTTTGTCCGGCTAGTGTTTTTATTTCCTCATTTGTAGCATTATGATGCCTATGTGGCTTTTGGTGATACAATGTACTTTCAAGAAAATGCTTTTCCTTTTGTATAATATGATTAAAATCCCTCAAATCATTGGTTAATTCATTAATTTTCTTTTAAGATACATCCTACAAAATTTTACAAGTATTAGGGGATACTTGATTAAGAACAATAAGAGCAATCAAATGTCCTTACAATAAAACTATTTATGAACTCAATTTATCATCATAGAGCTAATCACATTATTCTCATCCTTTAATTTGGTCCATTTTCAAATAAATCTAAGCATAATGTTTCACATGCATTTTTATATTTAGTTGTGGACTTAAAATAATATTGTAAGGTGTTATACGCATCACCTAAGCTCATGCATGCACTTATCACTCACATAATCAAAAAAAATCATCAGTTTATTCTTGGAGTGGAAATTTATATTTCAAAATGGAAAATTTTACCTATATGACATCATTTGATTCATATTCTCTTGCCATCAACCACAAATCTCCCATTTTGAATTATTACCTTTAAGGCTGGCAATGCTTCTGTCTTTGTTGTTAAATCTACTTTTTTCTAATGTGCAATTTTTCTATAGTTTAGTGAGACCTATGTTTGCCTGTAAGAACTAATCATCTTCTTACTCCTCTTCTAATCCTGACTCACCCCACACACAAGTATCATTGCCTTCTTGAACTCCTTATTAGCTTTTTCCAGCTCGTTTTTTTTTTTTACTTCTCTTATTCCCATTAGAGAAACTCTTTTATTTTTGGTTCCTAGTACACCACACTTAAACCACATTAGATTGTTAGTGGTATTTTTAGATGAACCAGTAGAAAACTTAACTTTTTACAAGGAATTTCTCTGGCTTATTTTTGCCTTGATTCTTATTGAAATACTTGTTCAATCTCTTTGAGAGCATACCAATTTATTTTTCCTCTTCTTCAACATACTCTTCTTGATCCTCACTTACCTTACCCTTAAAGTTTGTTCCCTTTCCATTTCTTAGTGCTTATAGAGATTTAGATTTTAGTATCATTTCATGAGTCATCAGAGACCCAATTAGCAACTCCAAAGAGTTCTTTGACAAGTCCTTAGCTTCCTTAATTACAGTCACTTTTACCAACCATTTTTTGGATAAGCTCCTCAAGATTTTGTTTATGACATCTTTGGGGTGAAGTTCTTCCATGGTGGCTTAATCGTATTTGTTATGTGCATGAATCTATTAAGCATGTATTTGATGGGCTTGTTTCCATGTATTAGGAATAGTTCATACTTATACATCAATAGATTAGTACAAGAGTATTTTACCTCACTACTTCCTTCATGTGCCATTCTAATGTATCCCACAATTCTTTAGCACTTTCACATGCAGAAACTCTATCATATTTGTTCTAGCTTATGGCATGTTAAAGCATTCATAAGGCCTTTGAATTCATTTCAACCTTTAGGTAGTCCTCTATTGTGTACCCCTTTTCATCTTTTTCCATCCCAACACTTTTGTTATTTATCTTGGTGAATATGACAGGGTCATCATGAACTGCCTTCCAACATTGATAGACGGATCCCTTGGTGTAGTTTGTCATCCTATTCTTCCACCATGAATAGTTCTTTCCATTAAAGATAGGTATTTTTTAGTTAATGTCCTAAAAACTTCCATGTGAAAACATACCAGATATCCTCACAATGTTAGTATTATGATGATAACCAACTTTGATGCCATCACAAGTCATAATTAAGAGAGAGGTGGATTGAGTGTGTGCTATTTCAAAAGCTTTTGTATAACAATGAAATTGTAAAGCTCTTTCAAAATTGGATACTAAAGCAAATTTAGTATATACTTCTACACGAGATCATGTATGTGATACTATGTTCTAAGATTAGGTAGATGTGTTTTCATGCCTTGATAAAGTACAAAAATATAAATATTAAATGCACAAGATTTACATAGTTCAACCAACACCCAAGTAACTCTAGACTTAATTCCCTTGAGCTAACTCTATTTTAACAATTTTAATTATAACTATGTAATTGCTCTCAAAGTACTACTGTACCACTTATTACGCTTAATTCTAAGTACCTCTTAAGGATTATTACAAGAAATTGATGTACATTACAAGAAATTGATGTATGAACATTTTCTCTAAACCTAAATATTATATTTTTACTCAAATTACAAGAATTATTCTCTTATAAAATTCATTTGCTATTACTTGAATGCTTTTATATATTTTTGCTCTTATGCTTCTATTTTTTTCTCTATAGCTCAATGATTTTTCATCTTCATTTTTCACATACACTTATACACCCAAAATAGTTTAATATATGAAGGTTTTCTTTTTGAAAATGTTTTTACAAAATCAATTTTGATTTTTTTTTTCTATTCCAAAGTGGAGAGGTAATCATCGATTTTTTGATCATATGACTTAATCTATAAACTCATAAAAGGAGTTGCGGAATCATAAATTATCTTTTCCCATGGGAAGTTAGAATTTTAATTATAAGTATTGAGAAAATATTTTGAAAAGTCCCCATTTTCTATTTTGAAACTACTTTGAAGGTATTTGTGAAATTCTTTATAGTAATACTCAACTTCCTTCCTTGGAGAATTAAATCATATTGTTTAATATTTGGGAGATATTTAGATATGATAGTATTCTCCACGTGAATATTTTGTAACTGACATAGTTGGACGATAACTATATCTATTTTGATGTCCTATATCATAGCTGGTTTTGTATGTTGTTGATTCATATTGATTATTTTCAAGCACTTTGTATAACTATTTCCCTTGGACTTTTATTGAATATAAATAAAATTAATTAGAACATTCTAATATGCTTTTGTCCTTCACCAATCATGTGTGATTTGTTTAGATTTTAACTTTCATGACTTCTTTTTTAGGACAATACCTCATCATGTATGGTGTATTGCTTCCTAAACTACACATTCTCAAGAATATTCTTATTGTTGATCACCCTTAGTAAGACCCTACTTTCCTCCTCTAAATTTTCTAATCTAATAATATCTAATATGATGCATTTGGAAAATAAATTGGGTCATGCTAAGAGTTGATGATGGAATTTGGATTGAATTCCAACATAAGGAAAATCAAAAATTAGATGAAGAAGATGAGAATAATATGATACTTGGTAGCTCCTTATATCATATAATTAAAGATACCACCTCAAGTATTCAACAACTAGGATAAAATCAACAAGAGTTTGGAAGATAGAGATTCAAAATTCATGCACCAGAGTTTGAAGGAAGAAACATAAGGTTTCATGGTCAAACAAATGACATCCAAGCTTCCTTTTCATCCCATGCATTGTCCTACTTTTATAGGAGTACATAAGACACTTAGTTACAAGATAACCAACCATTTTAATGAACTAAAAATCCTAACTCATCTAGTTACTTAGGAATTAACTAAACACAGCCTTAGAGATAATGAAATATGAGTTTAGCCATATGGGGGCTGACCTAAGTTCCCTAAACTAGATACAAGACACTTGGGAGCAAATTAAGATAGAAAATGACCTAACCATACTCTTAAAATGTGCATTTGACTCATCATATGAATCCCAAAATGGCTACTACATCTCCCTTGTGTGTATGCCTTTATTTGAATTGAAATCGCCCAAATAAAATTGTTGAAAAGGTATCAAAATTAGCCCAAAATTGTGCCCCTCCTTGGTTGGTTGTTATGCCTTGATTTGTTAAATGGAGTTGAAAATAAAATGTTGAAAATGAAAGTGGGATGCTTGTAAAATGTTACTCTTCATGACTCCATTTTTTATGACTTAGGGTTGTATATGACAGCCAATGATCTTATGAAGAGGACTTGGCAATGCTTGAAAAGGACTTGAAAGAATCAGCCATATCTCCCTTGATTCCTTGCAAAACAACACCAAAATAGTTGTCACCCTTTGTCCTTAAGCCTTGTTTTTAAACTAAAAATACTATATTCAGATGTTGTAAATGATGGAGGTTGTTGAAGATTCTTGGCTCCCTCTCGGTCCCACCGAATAACCCTTTGAGCCATATTGAAGCCATTAAAGATGTTAAAGTTGATCACATAAGAGGATGGAATTGGGGTTGATGCTTGATGGCTGCCTTGTAATTTGTATGGATCATTAAAGATGTAATGATTACACATTCTTCATAATATGGTTCTATTTTAAAGAATTTGATCTTGAAAAAAGGCCCTAGATGCATGTTTAGGACATCAACTAGATTATTATAAGTTTGATAAGAAATATATAAAATAATGGACGATGTTCTCGCATCATTATTTTATCTTATCTTATCTAATTTGATCTAATATGATTAATGTTGATCTAATATTATCTTATTTGAGTTGATATAATATGAACTGATTAGTATTTATAAGAATCAAAGAAATGTGTTGTTGTTGTTGTTAGATAATCATAATTATAATTATAATAACATTAATGATAATAATAATAATTATTATTATTATTATTAAGAACAATAATAATAATGATTCTAACTAATATTATTATATTTATTATTATAAATTATGGCCATATTTATATTATTATTATATTTATGCTAATATTAATTACTATACTAATTATAATAGACACAAAAATATTATTATAGTATTTATTATAATAATTTTATGAATATAAATATAATAATAATAATAATAATATTGTTATTTATAACAATAATAATGATGATGATGATGATGATGATATTTATTATATAACTTTATTTGTGTTATTCATATTATTATTATTATAAATAATAATGACATTGTTAGAAATATAATAATTATAAATAATAATGATAATAGCATTATTATAATAAATAACATGATATTATTTTCAGTAAAATTATTATTGTTATTATCAAAATTAATTATATTATTATAAATACTAATTTTATTATTCAACATAATTACAGTAATTAATAATATTATTACAAGTAATATAATAATAAAGATAACAATAATAATAATAATAATAATAACTATAATATTAATAATATTAATTTATTATTACTATAAATATATTTGTAATTCTAAAAATAATAATAAATGGTATTATAAATAAAAATAATAATATTTATAATGCTAATTATTAATATTTATAATATTTATAAACACTGAATAATAATTTTATCATTCTTACGATTATAATAATAGTTATTATAATAATTATAATTATAATATTTATAATAATTATTGATATTTATAATTATTATATTATAATAGTAATTGTTATAATAATTATAATTAAAATAAAAATTATATCAATGATTGATAATAATAATTAACTATAATAATAATAGGAGTAATAGTACTAATTTTAATATTATCCTATCTAATACGGTTGTTGTTAATTTAATGTGATCTAAAAATATGGTGAGGAAAATAAGGCTTGCTCATTATTTTTTATCATCAAATCATCATCCAATCTAATAAATTATAATAAAAAACAACAGCAGGACTTGTCTATTATAAGTGGTATCAACGACCCTTCGTGGATAATCAATGTTCGGTTATGCTAAAAACATGCCCCATATATATATATATAGATTTAGGCTATTATACAAACTATTATTTAAAATACAAATGTAGGAACTCTTAATAACCGTTAGATTTAGAGGATTTAAGGGTTGGGATTAAAACAAATTTAAGTTAGGTATGTATTAAATCTTGACCGTTGATCAAACACTAATTTAATGGTTATGATTGATTCCTATACATATATCTTAGAAATGTTGTGTATGGGACATTTACCCTATATATATATATATATATATATATATATATATATATATAATCTTTTAACATTTTGAAATTTATAATATTGTATATATATATATATATAATCTTTTAACATTTTGAAATTTATAATATTGGGTTTTATCAAGTAAATTAATGATTAGACGAAAATTAATCTATTTGGCAAGTAGCGTAACTAATATGAATAGCCGACACCCGATAGTCCGTTGCCGCATGATTTTCTTCTAATAAAAATAGCATGTAAGCAGAAAGGAGCGATCGCTTCACATTTTCACACTACTACGCCGAAATACGAGCTGTCGGAAGACAACAAAATCGAGAGGCAGCGAAGGAAGAATCTTTTAGCATTTAAACCAGCAAAATTCAGCTTTGAGGTCTTTAGCCTTTTCAATTCGTGTTCTGAAATTTCATCTTCTAGACTTCTATCAATTCATGTGATTTTTATTTTTAAAGATTAGGTTTTCGAATCTTAATTAGTGGATCTGGTAATTATTGTGGTTCTCATAAATTGGAGAAAGTCAATTCTGAAAATAAAATCGTGGCTTTGATACCTATATCGTTCGCATTTAACTTTTCTATGCTAGGTTTTTCATTCTTTCAGTTCCATGGAGGTTGTGATTTTTGTTTGGTTGTGTTTGTGCTTTATTGGGATTGTAATTAGTTGCTGATTAATCGTGAATCTGTTCGGAGAGTTGAAGATGATTAACCCGGACAAGCTTAGTTTTTTTTTTTGTGTGTAAACGGAATTGTTGCTTCAATCTTGGGAGCATCTCATGATAAAATTAATGTGACTCAGGAATAGAGGGGGAATGAAAAAGGATGCAGGGTCGGAAAACAAGGGACGTGTATCGCTTGGATGTTTTGTTTCGGCTTCATTAGTTTATCGGAGGGCTACAACGGAGCTGCTTTGATTTCTGCTACCTTAGCTCTGTGTATATATATGCAGAGAAGCTATAAAATTGAGGAAAAGAAGTTCAGACGAGCTTTTATTGAAAATTAGAAAGAAACTAGTATCTATTGGGAGTGAGAGTAGAGGGAAGCGTTTGAGATGCACATGGAGCATGGGGAAGATGTTTCCTGTAAACCAATAGTGGGGGATGTTTGACTCTTTTCTACGTATTGGGGAAAAGTAGTTCAGATGAGCTTGTTGTCGAGAATTAGAAAGAAACTAGCACCTGTTAGGAGATAGAATAGAGGGAATCATATGAGATACACATGGAGCACGGGGAAGGTGTTTCTTCTGAACCAATAGTGGAGGACTTTGACTCATTTCAATAAGACTAAAGTTCTCCACAAACTGCAGAGAAAACTTGTATTTGTATATTTGCTTGTCTTCGGGATACATTTGAGATTGGAGAAGGAAAAGGGTTTGGTGCCATATTTGATGCATGATTTAGGATGAGCAATGGGAATATCTGCAATCCCAAGTCCAGTATTATATGATGGTCAGTTTTCTTCCTAGTGACCTGCTATATGTGTATAAAGTATGAAACTGGTGCTTTTTCATTGAGTATGAAAACTGAAACCCTTCCTCTTTCGCTCCCCAATTTGTAAATCCATACTGTCTATATTCCTTTCTCAGATCCCTTGTCTTCAAAAACAGTTTTCCATTTCATTCTTTCTGAAGCAAGAAGCAGAATAACAATAAATACTGTCCAGCATTGCCTGTCTTCTTGCTGGCTTGCAGGAATTAAATGTAACACTATTTTTTTTTTATTTCTTTGCATTTTCATTTCTGATTCAGTAGGGCTCTTGTGATGGAATTTACATGGAACAGTGGTGGAACAGAGTCAAGCACTCGAAGGAAACAACTATATGAAAGCAAAGAGGTAAAATAATTTATTGATATTAGGGAACTTTGTTGATATCTCAGTAGACCTCAGCAAAGTGACAATATCATTCTTAGTCTTGATGAACTAGCAACTTGTCGGTGGCTGTTTTTGCAGATCCCCTAGCTTAGCTTTAACATCATCTCACAATTAACTACAGTGCATTCCTTTTTCAGTCAGATAATTGTTTGAGTGAAGAGGAGCAGTCATATCTGATTTTAGTTGTATGATTATATTGAATTTGTTTATACTGTACTTCCTTTTCTTAGGCATTGCAGGATTCATTCAACGAGGATATGTTTGAGGACTTTCGTCTTCCAATTAACCACAGGCCTACAGAAAATGTTGATTTGGAGAATGTTGAACAAGCATCATTGGACACACAACTGACATCATCAAATGTTGGATTTAGGCTTCTTCAGAAAATGGGATGGAAAGGAAAGGGACTTGGAAAAGATGAACAGGGTATGCATGCTGAAGGATGCTTATCAATCATCATTTTTTTCTATATTTTTATTTTCTTTTGTTTGTGGCAGCTTAGCACATGCATATGCTATCATTGGAAGTGCATACTCTCTTGATTCCAAGGTTTAAAAATGCATACATTAGTGACATGAGTTAGTTTCAAGAGCAACTGTTATGATAGTATCAAAATCGTAGGCATATAGCTCATGTTCTCTTTAGTTTTTTGGGGGGGTTTATCTTGGTGGAAACTGCTATATTGATAACATTGGGCTAATACTTGCAGTTGTGGCAATCCATTCTTCTTACCTTTTTTCCTTCTGCCTCCACATTCTCCAGGTATAATTGAGCCAATAAAGTCTGGAATCAGAGATCCTAAACTGGGGATTGGTAAGCAAGAAGAAGATGATTATTTCACAGCTGAAGAGAATATACAGCGAAAGAAACTTGATATTGAGGTGGAAGAAACAGAGGAGCTTGCAAAGAAGAGAGAGGTATTGCCCTCAAAACTGAAAACTGTGTATAGTTGTAACGATTAATTAGTATCAGAGGTGTCAGATGAAGGGAGTTTGATACATTACTTTTTCTGAAACCTATATCTAATAGCAGAAGGCAGCATATAGCATATATGCGTGTCTTTTGAAGGGATTGGTATATCATAAGCGAACATCAACTTTTGGAAGGTCTTGAGAATTTCGTGCAAATTTTATTACCTGGTGGCTTCTACTGCCTGCTTCGTGCACATTATGAAAATCCAGGTGATAGCAGAACGGGAGCATAAAATTCAAACTGAGGTGAAAGAAATACACAAGGTGTTCTTCTGTGAGCTGTGCAACAAGCAGTACAAATTGGCTATGGAGTTTGAAGCTCACTTAAGCTCTTATGATCACAACCACAGGAAGGTAATTGTGGATATATTACATAATTTTTTTCATTTTTTGAAGTTTTCCCATGATGCTTCATATCATCTGTATGTGCCTTATAATCCCTCACTTCTTGTGATGCTTTCAGCGCTTCAAGGAAATGCGAGAAATGCATGGCAGCAAGCGTGATGATCGCCTGAAACGAGAACAGCAGAGGCAAGAGAAGGAGATGGCCAAGTTTGCTCGCAAGCAACAACAAGAACAAGAGCAGGGAGGAATTCAGCCTGTTTCAAACGCAACAAAAAATGCTACTGCAGTAGCTGACCAGGATCAGCGAAAAGCTCTGAGATTTGGATTTTCTGCAAAACCTAGTGCGTCAAAGGTATGCTTGCTGCTTCTGTTTTATGATATATAGATAAATTTTGGCAAAAGTCGACCTGAGAAACTGTCAGAAAAGATGGGATAGTGCGCCTGGTAGACAAATACGGAATCACGTGTGCTCAATTCTTTGCTTTTGTCCTACACCGTTAGTTGCATTGAATGGTCTGACATCCCATTAGTATTCTGTATTCATTCTTAAAAGTAGTTGTGTCAGCAGTCACTCTGGCCGAAACAGAACGTGATGATATGAAAAGAACCATTAAACCAATCCTGCAACAAACGGAGGGTCAGTCAGGTGATAATATTGTTCTCCTTGCCTTAAGCAGACACCATCTGGGGGAGCTGTAAAGAAGCCAAAAGTTGCTGTGGCTTCAGTTTTCGGCAACGAGAGTGAAGAAGAGCAATGACAGCTACTAGATGCATGGATAAAATACCTTCGCTGATGAAATTTGTCAAAACTTTGATTGGTGCTAGTTTGATGACAGTACTTTCGGTGTTGCATGCTGGTTTGATGCAATCGCCGCTCAATGGTGCTAGTTTGATGCAGAGCTTTTCAGAATGTGAGACGTCGTCGTGAAGAATGCGGGTCATGGTCGTGGAACCATATGTATTCATGAAAAGTTATGTTGGCCTTGTGGTTTTATGGTACTGTGATAGAGAATCATCCTGCCTCTGTTTAGTCTTATTATGGTTGCCAACGCTAATTTATTGTGAGATTTAGTGTAGTAGCCCTCGGCTCATAGTAGATATTATTGGTTCCAAATTTCTGTTTTATGCAAAGCTGTCTATCTGATTAGGCGGCGTCAGCAAAACCAAGCCGAAGATCCGTTAGTCCAATGTTTTACCGTTCTGGAAACGTTTTTCAGATTTCCCCCTCTATTCTTACACTATACATAAATATATTTTATATTGTGTTTTCGTACGTTTTGATTTTTCCATAACACTGGCTGAAGATTAACAAAATAAAAGAGAAGCTGATATGGTAAACTCATCCGAGAATCCAGCGGCATCACAAATTTGTTATGCTTTGACATGCTTGCTTACAAAAGAAGGGAACTCAAGCAATTTTTGTTTTTGGTTTTTATGGTAGTACCAAAGTTAATATTGGAGAAGTGAAAGTGAGAAATCCAGGCTAGTTAATTAAAAGCTATCCCACAAAGTCTAGCTGCAATGAGTATACGAGAATAACATACTAGAGTAGGCGACGAGGAGAGGTTCGTTGCCACATTTTTAGTGTTTCTATGGTAGCCTGTGTCTCACATCTGGTGCTGCTCAAAGCATGGAACCATGGAAAGATATTCAAATGAGATTTTTTGTTATTTTTCAAATAAAAGAAAAATATAAAATAGCTGAAGGAATTTATAAGAAAGTTAGCTTCCCCCTCCCCCCGATATAATGGTATACAAGCTTTAATATATGACCTCACTATATCATAACCCATAAAAACATATAAAATAATTTTGACAAAAGTTTATCCCACTTGAGTTCTCTTCTGATTTGTTTCCCAAGTTTCCACCGTAGAACTCATGATCCCCGCAAATTTATCAATCATAGATTTCTATAGGAAACCTCATAATTCCTATTCTAGGTATCATGCTCAAAATAATAGTATAATAGAGATGTCTACAAATAACATCGAGTCTCTGATATAATATTGACATTAGTATGTAAAGGGGAAGAGAAGAGTGTGCATTTTTGCCTAACACAGCCATAAATTACGTGGAAAAATATATATGTATTGTTACAATGTACTAATAGACGCATAAATACACAATCCACGGCCTTCAGAATATGTCGAGTAGAGTACTAATGATTTTAAACTCCATAATACATCTAATATATATTTTTAATATCTTTCCATTTCCTTCCATTTCAAATCTTAATTTAATTGTTATATGTAAATTAATATGCCAATGTTCAATAAATTAACTAAAAGATTCATACAGCATATTGTTACTAAAAAAATATATAAATGTATAAATGTGTTGGTATATAATTGTTAAAAGAAATAAAAAAATATTATTGTAACTTATACAACAATTTGGATCATGGTATTGTTTCCTACAAGCATGCAAGAAATGATGTCATTTTTGTAAATTTGTTGACCTTATTTTTAAATGGTAGTAAACACACACATATTTTTGAACAAAATATACATGCTCTATAATACAAATACACATATTTTTTTAAATATAAATATACATCTTCTATGATAAAAATACACATTATCTAAATGTGTGGTGGAAAAAATGGTGATATTTTTGTAAACTTTGTTTTAAATAATGGTAAAAGCGTACACTTTTTTTTCCCACCAATCTACACATCTTTTAAGAGACAAATATACAGCTTTAAGATATAATACACACCTTCTAATAAAAATAGCTTTATGCACATTTCTCCGAATATAAACACACATATTTTAGAATATATATATATATATGCTCTCGCAAGATATATATATTTTTTAAAATATGAATGTACGTCTTCTAATATATAAATATACATATTTCAAAACATAAATACTTATCTTTCAAGTTAAAAAATAGTTCAATACACGTTTTTAAGGATGTACATACACATCTTGCAGAGTACTAATATATATTTTCTAAAAGTATAAGTACATAAATTCAAATTTTTTTAAGATATAAATACATATATTTTTGGATATAAATACACATCTGCTATAATTTAGATGTAAATAGGAAAAAAATGTGTATGTAGGTACAAATATACATATGTTATTGTACATCTTAAATGAAAACATATATACCTTATAAAATAAAAAATACACCTTTTATAAGATAAGAATATACATATATTATTTAAACAAGTGCAAGGGATATATCAGGGTTTTAAATACTAACTCAAAAATGGATCTGATGAGGCGAGATAGTTCTTGCAATACCCTAAATTTTTACCTTAACATAATCCCAAATAATAATACCTTAACCCAATTCTTATCTAAAAAAATTATACTTTAGTCTTGTCCTAATTATTTAATCCCAAAATCTTAACCTAATCCTAATCTTTAACCCAGATAATTTATATTTTTTAACATAACATTAATCCCCATTGATTTATATATTTAATCTTACCTAAATTAGCTAATAAAAATTTAATCTAATATGAATCCTAGTCTCATCCTTTTTCCTTTTCTTTTCTTTCTCCTTTTCCTTTACCTTTCTCCTCCCTCCGCCAATTTCTTCTCCTTTCACCTGCATTGTTTGCCTTGCTCGCAAATTTACTTAACTTTTGCAACACACTACTGTCAACATTCATCTCAACCATCATCTCTCTCAATTCCTTATGATATGTTCTGTTGAAATTTTTACCTTCAACCCATGCCCTACCATCTCCTCGTGCCTTTATCATGCCAATCACCATCATCATCACCCCTCTGCCATCTTTCCTCCTTTGCACACTACCATACACATATATATACACTACCTTCTCACTCTAGCTCCCTCATTTATTTCCCCATCTCCTATTAAGCAAATCATCGCCTAAGCCACCTTCTTCTTCCTCTTCTTTCCCTACCCTATTCGACTTCGTCAAACCATCATCACTATCACCACACACCACGACTACCACCAAGCGCATCCATTGCTTGGTAAAAAAAAAGCCAACTCAAGCACCCCTATCAATTCCCTTCATCGTCGCCTTTTTCCTCCTTCCCTGCGTGCTTTGTTTCATTTTTGTGAAGGCACATAGACATGCTTCTCGCACACGCCCTAGTCCTGCCCTCTTACAAACTTTCATGCACAACCTTGTTTCTCGCACACAACCAACACATGCATGCTTACACAGCCCATGCACAGTCTCGCACACAACTGTGTGTTCCCTTTTCTTTTTACTTGTGTGCTCTAGACTTGTGCATTTGTGCTCATGCTATTACATCACCAAAACACCACCTTAGCACCACCATACTTTCCATCACACTTCCACGCAACCCAAGCTTCCCATTGGTTATGCTTATTTCCATTTTCACCCTCCTTTACCTTAAATTTTCCCTCAGTTGTAATCTTAGGTCCTAATCATGTTTTATTCTTATTTTGAAAGTATCTTCCGATGATCTCAAAGAAGACGGTTTAGGAATCATGCTTAGAGCCCAAAATTAATAATGTTGTAGCTAATGCATTATGTGCTACATGAATATTTGTATGTGTTTTTTGTTGGGAATGTTATATTAATAATGTTGTTTATGAAAATGGTATGATATGATATCTTGAGAATAATGAAAATGTGTAAGTATGTATTTTGGGTATAATGTTGGATTTAAGGTATCTATGTATATACTTAGGGTTTTGTATCTCATATGAATATCGGAGATTGATATATATATATATATATATAGGGTTTCATAAAGGCCGTTGGGAGAGTATGATTGCCTTAATTATCATAAGGGCACTATGGCCATTTAAGGATAACAATGATAATAATTATGGCTTTGAAAATTATGTAATTGGGTTTCCTTAATTCAATTATATGTCTTGCATATTAATATGAGTCTTGCATGTTGATCTCGAATATATAATCAAATTTGAATAAGATATTAATAATTTAAAATAAAAGATCACGTGAGTTGGGTCAAAGTGTTTATATGGCTCTAATCCACTAAACAATAATAGTAGTTTGGGTGTGTTGTTCCTAAGAGGTGCATCAATCTGCTCCATTGGATTAAGATTAGTGGGATCCCATACTCAACGTGAATATAATTCAGAAAGAAATACTAATGGATAGGACATTAGTCATTTAAAGTGGAATATTATGTGAGTCAGGACCAGGGTGTTGGATATGTTCTACCGAATAATAATAGTGGCTCAAGTGTGTTGTCATTGAAATGTGCTTCAGACCGTTCCACAGGTTTAAAAATAAGGGCTTAGGAGTGTTTTATCTTAAGAGGTGTTGGATATGTTCCATTGGATAATAATAGTAGCTCAGGTGTATTGTCCCTGAGAGGTGTTTCATACCGTTACATTGGTTTAAGAATAGTGGGATACCTGAACTCAATGTAAATAAAAAAATTAAAATAAAAAATATCTAATAATGAGACCTGGAGTCAGTTTTTATCTTTCATCATTTCTCTTAACGCATGTATGCTTTATTTTCTGAGGTAAACTCATATATTATGTGTAACCCTACTCGACTGTATTGTTACCTTATTCGATATGTAGCGTACTAATTATCCATTTTATGGGTGATTCTCATTCCCATGAATAGATGACTTGGATGTCCTTGTACATATCGATGATGACCCAATGGACAAGTTTGAAGCTTTTGATGCATTATATGTGGAGGAGTGAATTTTGTATCAGGGTTTTGGGCGTAGAGTCATGTTATCCAAATGATACTTTTACCCGAATACCTTTATGGACTCTTAGTTGCATGGGATCCCTTTTGTTGTATTTTGATATTGTATTCGGAGTTAATCTCTAAACTCTTATATGATGTTTATGAAAGTTCTCTCATTTCCTTTTTATCATGTTTTATATTCTAATTGTTTTACCTTGTGATTGATATGATGATGGTATGGTAAGTTAAACTTATGTTAATTACGACGGTAACACCCAACTATTTGATAATACACTTTTGCCTAAAATAAAATTTTTCGATAGTAAATTTTGGGGATGTTACAGCCCAAAATTTACTACTAAAAAATTAATTTTTGTAAAAGCGTTAATAATAAAATATTGGGTGTTACACCATATTTAACATAGAAGAGGTGTTCCCTATACCCCATCTATATTAGATGCAAGGCTAAAAAATAACTCGTATCTAGAGATCGGGTATAGGAAGCACTTTATCCCGCTATGATACAAGATTACAAAATAGATAGAGAATAGATATGATAGAAAACAAAGGACTAAAAGTCCAGAGAGAGATCCAAATAATCATACACTTGAACCAACCCATAACTATTCACCACAGACAACGAAAGAATTGAATCAAAATATACTTACAAATAAGGCAGTAATTGCTCACAGGAATAAGAAACACCCATGAAAAGGATGGTCAATACGCTATGTACTGAGTAAGGTGATAATACACATTCATAGAAAAGGGCATGTGTAGCATTCACAATATAATGACAAGATAGATATTATAAATGCATAGATGCTCAAGGTACAAGATGATCCAAAAGAGAGTCTTATTTAAAGTTTCTTATTAGGTGATTCACATAATCCATTTATTTAATCATATTGAGATTAGGAAACCACTTGTAATACAATCACTCCTCTCCTCTTTCCCCCACAAATGGGGGAAAGATAGCCAATATCACTAATATATAACATTTACTCTCTCCTTTCCTCTCAAATGTACCTCACTCATACT
Organism: Tamarix austromongolica; assembly: GCA_039764185.1. Lineage (NCBI taxonomy): Eukaryota > Viridiplantae > Streptophyta > Magnoliopsida > Caryophyllales > Tamaricaceae > Tamarix > Tamarix austromongolica. The sequence goes on along the minus strand of CM077808.1, from coordinate 59,468,038 downwards.
TTCACATCTAGAGCAAAACACACCCGAGCCACTAGTAAATCTCTAATCCTTAAGTATGCATACCCCCTATAATAGTCAAATTATTCAACACTAGGAATTATTTTGGTCCCATCTCATGTGATGGTCTACTTTAAGTTGTAGTGTTTCACAAAATCGTTACTAACACTTAACACATAAAAAGTGCATCACTTGATTTACTTTATGTCATTAGACTTCTACTTTTATTACCATTAACTTACCATGATAAAACTAATTATAACTTCTTACAAGAATCTTTTATTATCATAAATTTATTCCAACAATTGTATTTATTTAAAATACTTAGAATTGTGCCAAATTTAATTGAATCAAACATGTTATAACCACATGAGGAAAAGATAATACATGAGGTAAACCAACAAGCACAAGTGATATTGCACAAGGGAAAAGGCCATAGTGCCCTCCCCAAAAACCTAATTTCAAAAGTATACCACAACCTCATGTATAAGCCTCTCCAACTCACCAAATTTGACACATCATATCAATATCTTATTAACAATATCATAGCCAAAAATCATAATCTAACTCCAAAATTTCCATATCGATGTTACCCTATGGGTTATTATTCTCAATTTAAGTCATTTTTCATAAAACCATACTTATGTCGATCATAATTTACCAAAACACCTCACATGTCATATTTATCATATCTTAGCCCAGTGACACTTATGAAACACCAAAATTCCTAGATTTGACCAAAATACCCTTAGTTCACCTAAATACCTCCAAGTTTATCATTTTCATAACTTAAGTCATCATAGTCCAAACCTTAACATATCATATATTATATTTATTGTAAAAACCTTAAAGAAAAAAATGAAATATTTATTTTCTTCAATGATTACAAAAACATTATTTTACCCCCATGGTTGAAACTCTTCTAAAATTTTACAAGCTTCTACAAGATTTCATATTTACTAATTTTACAAACGACCACATCTACATTATGGTCATTCCAAAAATATAATTTACAAAAATTAAAACAATGCACAAAACCACAAAGGGCTACATAGCTAAGTCCTCTACAAGGCATAAAATCCCCAAATTTTGAGATATCGACATATTACACAAATCGCCATACTTTGACATAATTTAATCTACTCATCCCAATACTTAAAATAATAACATAATATACTATCATGTTTAGAATTTTATGGAAAACCCTAGCAAGACATAAAAATAGACATTTCACATAAAACTCATAAAATCACAATTTAGTAATTAATTCATGGATATAAATTTAAAATAAAATCTAGCATGATCTCTAGCATAAACCATGATAACATGAAAATTTATAAAGCTAACACATAGTTACCAAAATCCCTAAACTAGATACATGCATCCTTATCAAAGGCTACATCAGTCTCTACGCAAAATTACTCATAATAATCTCCTTCCACACTTTAATTGCCTAAAAGAAAAATATAAGAATTAGATAAGAAGAAAATAACAAGATTTAGAAGAGAAGATAATAAATAAATAAATAAAAGAAGTGCGAATAACCCTTAGGATTTTTTTTAAATGGGGCTTGAGAAACCTTCAACAATTTGTAACATTAGCTTTATTTTGCTTAAAAAGAAGCACTAAAGACTTAAACTTAAGATTTTAGAAGTAAGTACATGAAATAAAATGGAGTGGAAGGATGAGAGGGGCTTGACATCAAGGAGAAAGATACAAGATCAACACAATAAAGAACAAGCAAAGGAGGATAGATGAGAGAGCAAAGTTGAATGTAGACAATTAGCTAAGTGTGAAAATGATCACCAAAGGACACACCATCTTATGGTTGTCAAAAATGGGTAGAATAGAGGGAGAGACATCAGATGGGAGGTTGGGTGCAAGCAAGAGGAGAGATGGGAGTAATTGTCTTGAATAAAAGAATGTAAGAGAGTTGGTAGAAGGTAATTATGGTTAAATGTTTTATTGAATGAACAAGGGTCATATGGGAACTGATCATGGGGTGTAATAGGGTTGGTTTTTCAAATTCAACATGCCTAAAAAAGTCAACAATGATTATAAAAAGTTTAAGTAAGGTAAAAAGTTTATTAAATGGTTAAAAATGAAAAAAATAATCAAAAAAATCCCAAAAAATTATAAAATAATTAGGAAAATGTGAAGAATTAATCTAGGAACCCAAACATATAAAAATATTGGGCATAAAAAATTATTTGAGGTCAAAATAAATTAATAAAATCTAAAATAAGAAAATTTGCTTAGCTTTGATTGACCAGAAGAGGCTAGTGGTGAATCGCCTAAGGCCCTGAATGATAGGGTTTGGAACACTACTAGTCTATCAACCAAAGGAACTTTTTGATCAACTAAAATAAAAACTAGGATTTTAAAGGACATGAAGGTAAAATAAGAGTTTGAGAGGTATTGATGAGGTGTCCAAATAAGTTTTAAAGTATAAAGAAATGATTAAGAGACTAATTACCAAGAATTAGGATTATACAAATTTGGGGTATTATAATGGTAGCGATTCAACCAGAATAACAACGGTTTGATGGAAAATGCCTTGATACAATACTTGACTCGATTTGATCGGTTCGGTTAATTCAACCAACTTTGATTTTTTAGTGCATGACGACGTTTTGATTCAGTCTAGGTAGACCTAGTCCAACCAATTTCTAGGTTTATCCAATCAATATACAAATTTCAAAACCAGACATTTTATACCAACGGCCCTTCTGTTACCCTATTGGACATGCTAATCCAGCTCTATTCTTTATTGAGTGGGAGATATACACATGTTTTAAAATGAATACGCATCTTCTAAAATATGTGTACATAAATAAAAACATACATATGTTATTATAATTCTTATATGACAAAATATATACCTTTTAAAATAAAAATATGCATCCTATAAGATAAGAATGCACATATATTATTTAGACAAGTGTAAGGGAGATATACATATGTTTCAAAACGAATACACACCTTCTATATTAGAATACACATTACAAAGCAAGAATACATATATTATGAGATAAAAATACATATTTTTATATATGCGCATTCTTATATGATAAGAATACATACATAATAAAATGGGGGTATGATCTATTTCTCTTTCTCATTGAGTGAGTGTTCTAGCATCATTTTTTAGACTCACAAGATGTGAATTGTTGCTTGCTTTGATCGGGGTTGAAGAAATTATTTTACTCAGAATCACAATTGGTAGAAAATCTATCAAGTACAAGTTATTGATAAGTAATTCGTTTGTTCTTGATTCAGGTTAGGTTCAATTGAAATCCATTGGAGTTAACAACTTCGAAACTATACTTGAGTGGATAATGAAATGGCTAACATTGAGTAACTTGAAATTCTAATGAGATGCTTAAATACTTATTTGTATGATTGTTGGTGTGAATGTGTGGGATTGATTATGGAAGGGAGACACTACTAGTATTTTTGTGGTGGAGAAGTATTTGGGTAGTAGCTTTAGGCTCCATTTGGTTATTGTAAAGCTTCAAAGAAAAGAAATAAAATGAATAAAAAATATATATTTAAAAAAATTGTAGTTGATTTACTTAAAAAGCCAAAGGTCGAAAAATAGTAAATAAATATTAAGGATTATTTAATTTTTCTTTAAAATATTCAAAAATAAGTATTTTATTTTATAAATCTTTTTTAAATCAAATGAAATATTAGTGTTTTGGAGAACAAGAAAAATAACCATTATTGTGTCGGATGGATTCGCAAGAAATGGTATTATAGTATAACAAATTGAACTTATACAGTAGATTATACGATCAAATGTCATATTTCAATAGAATTTATCCTCTCCTCTAAAAGCAAAAAAGAAAAGGGTAGAATTTATCCTCTTAACATTTGTTCATTTGGACTTGTGATATGCATGATAAATTGATGATATTTATACATACATATTGAGTTAGAGCTTATTTATTTGATCTTTTTGGTAGAAATCCATCACTATGCTATAATCGATGGGTAGATTCCTAGATTCTACGGAAAGGGAAAGAACTATATAGTATTACTAATAAGCTCTCCGGTCTCCTCTGTGTGCGCTCGTCCTCTACGTCGAGAGCCCCTTTGAACAAAAACCCTATTTTATCCGCCCATCCCTCATTAGGATGGACAAGGAAGCCGCCTCTGCCGTGGCACTTTCCCCTACCCCGGCGGCTACCGCCGACGAAGGCCAAAAGTGCTGCAGCTGCAACAGCGACGACCATCTAATATACCATATCTTATGCGTTCGCTCCAACCGTAGCACCAATTTCCGTCGCTACTGCACATCTTGCGTTCTCAGAACACACAGACACTGTTTCTGCCCTACCTGCTTCTCTCTCCACAACGACCCAAACTCTTCTACCACGCCTCCTACTTCTCAAACCCCTCCGATTCGAACTCTCGCCTGCCTCAGATGCAAATCTTATTCCCACTTCTCTTGCGTCCCTTCCAACGCTCCCAAATCGCCGTATCTTTGCCCTCCATGCTCCACCCCTAATTACAAATTCTTCGATGTTCGAAAACCCTCTTCAAACAAATTTCCCAAGGACGGTGGTGATAAATCGAGGAAGGGTCAGTACATTGATCTGAGGCTCTCGAAGGTTTTGCTTCTTGCGGCGAAGATTGCAGCGAATTCGTTGGCTAATGCCGCTAAATTGGCCAAGCAAGATGCGGATCAAAATGTTAGGATAGCTGCGGAGACTAGAAAAAGGACGAGGGAGGCTTTGGAGGTTGTGGCCCATTTGTGGGGTACGGAGAAAGAGAATCTATTGAAGCAGAATAGCGAGGGGACAGGGGAATTGTCAACGTCGGTGTCAGTTTCCGCCTATGCACAGAGGAGGGAGAATGGTATCGGTGGGAGGGAAAGTGTGATGAGGCAGCAACATGCGTCAGTGCAGCAGGTACGGGACAAGAATGGAGGTGTTGGTGGTGTAGATAGAGGAGTAGAGAATGTAGTTTCCTCTCGTTGGCCGAGGCAAACACCATCCGGGCAGAAGTTGAATGATGGAAACGTGAAGGCAGTCTCTAACCATGTTGCTCGTCGGGTGAACAAGGACAATTTTGTGCATAATCAGCAGCAGGGGAAGGGAACTCACAACAATGGCGCTCCAAGTAACAGTGCGGTGGGAAAACAAGGGAGTCATGGAGTGCCATCGAACTCCAAGAATTTGCAGAATAATAATGGCAAAAAGGTGGAATGATTTGTGAACTTGCTCACTATTCTCAGTGAATCTTTATGCAGTAGCGGTACGGGCAGACATAGCATCCCTTATGGATTTAGAATGTGTCTCGGTGTAGATGGTTGATGGCAGGTATGTTCATTCTGGAAGACCTTTGGTAAGGATTGAAATCTGTAGTTTTCAAAAACTAGGAGGTCACTCTAATACGAACAGTTGTTTCTAGGGCCGGTACGATTGTTCCGGTCACTTGTATGATAGCGGCGGAAAGGAAAATTATGTACAAGTATATTTGCATCCTGGTTAGTTTCTTTGTTTTCAAAACGTGTTTTCTGCATCCTATTATAGTTTTTTTTTTTTGAAGTTTTTGCGTCTGTCTTGCAAGGTCTAATTAATCCATGCGCATGTACAAAGATCTTTAGTGGAAGATCAATGATCTATTTTGTTCCTGGCCTGGAATAAGATATTTTTTGAAATATGAGGAAACTTTTAGCTGTTTAGGAGGTGGAGGATTTTATGAACCTGCCAGATCCTATCCTCATTGACAGAGATTAGCATTCGAGGCATTGGCTCTATTCAATCTTGCTGGTCGACTTGCATCTGTTTAATCATATTTTTGGGTGCAGGAGTAGAGAGGGGGGCGGGGTTAGGCCGCTACGCTAGGGTATATCTGTGACCTAAAGATTATTTGGATGGCAAAAATACTCGTGGTCGAATATTTGGTAGCAAGGTAAATGGAATACAGACAAGCTTTCTATGATGATGCCAACGACGTGTACCCTTTGATGAAAGCTTGACCATAAACTGCAAAATAATCCCTCATGGAGATTTGCGCGCCAAACGACAGTTTCATCCATCAATTTACTTTACGTGGGGTTTGGCCGCGCGTTGATAATTTGTGCGAAACTAGATATGGCATCGTTATGCATACATGATATGATGTGTGGCTGCTTCAATGAATTCGCCTACCAAGGGGGAGTCCTTATGCACTGACCTGGGACATCTTGGTCGACCCCTAATGCCCTAATGGATCCACAAATGTGGAAAATTACATTTTCTGAGGTCGGGATTACAGCATCTCTCGTTCCCTTTGGTCTAAACTCGGCTTGACAAGTGTTGAAGCTATTTCATGACATTGTGTATCTGGAAGATCCTCTTGGCATGTGTATCTATGCATGTACTTTCAGCCTTATGGTTTATGAGAAACCATAATATATTCTCATATGCATTCTTCCTCTTTTGGTGGGTATTCGAATGTGTGTATCTTAAAGAGTATAGTCATTATAAACTTGATGGAAAAGAGGAGATCTCTATAATAGATGGGAACTGCCAGTTGGATCACTTACACCAATTAATATTGATGGGTTAGTTTATCATAATGGCAACAAAGCTGGGGATGGGGATGATGGGGCAAAGGGAAAGTGAGTTAACTACACCAATCATAAAAATAGAAAAATCCTTTTACTGCGATACAAACTCTAGTATTCTAGTGTTAATCAGATATTACACTCAACAATCTAAAATAGCATAACTAGATAATAATTGCAACACTTAAGAGTTTGCAAATCCTAAAATATAGCAATTGTAAATAAATTCAAAGGTCAGTCTATAGGCTACAAACAACAAGTCCTTTTACAACAAAGGACAATCAACAACAAAATGTTAGCAATAACTTTACTAATTTTCAACCAAAATCGGGAACAATAAACTACTCAATCGAAGTTAAAACCAAAACCGATTTAAAACTAGCCTAAACATAAGTGTCCACTGAAATATCAACAAAAACTTGACCTGGAGAGTTCTAAATCAAATCTCTACCGTTTATAATTACGATTGGTATCTTGGAAAGCTTGTGCCAAAAAATCAGAAAGATCCAACGGTGAATGACTTGAATACAATTGGTTTTACTACATACGAGTAACCCTAAATGTCCCAACAAATTATCCCCCTCCCAACCATATGGAGGTGATCGTCATCCCAGCGATCATACAACAAACCTCAAAATTTCATATTGGTAAGGCTTTTGTCAACATATTAGCCCCATTATCATCAGTGTAAACCTTCTCAACTTCTAGCAACTTAGCATCCAAAACATCATGTATCAATGTGTTTTGATCTAGAATAAAATGTAGGATTCTTACCAAGATGTATAGTGATTTGGTTGTCACAACTGACCACATATCTTTCTTGAACAAAACCAATCTCTTGAAAAAATTTCTTTATCCATGGCAACTCCTTGCTAGCTTCGGTCATAACAACGAAATTTGCTTTTAGAGTCCACAAAGAAACACCTTTCTGAATTCTAAACTACCATGACACTACTCTCCCTATAAAAGTGATCAAATGACCTAAAGTAGATTTCCTTAAGTCAACAACCCCAGCCATATTTAAATTAGTATACCCCTTAATGACTGGCTTATCACTTCTAAGACAAATTCTCAAACTAGAAGTGCCACAGAGATATCTAACAATTCACTCTACTGCATTCCAATGCTCTCTACTTGGGTTATAAAGTAACATGCTAACAAATCCAACTACATGAGCAATATTAGTTCTCGTACACACCAGAGCATACATCAAACTACCCACAACAGATGAATAAGAAATGCTCTTCATATCTTCCTTCTCTACTTCACAAGAGGGATATTGCTTAGAGCTTATTTTTAAGTGAGGAGTAGGTTGAGTGCCTACAACCTTGGCATTGTCAATCTTAAATATCTGAAGTACCTTGTCAATGTATTTCTATTAAGATAGTAACAATTTCTTAGCTCCTCTATCTCGAATGATTCTAACTCTGAGAATTTGCTTCACTAGACCCAAGTCTTTCATGGAAAAAGACTTTCTTAACTCCTACTTCAACTTCTCAATCCTAGAAGTGTTCTTAGTAACAATGAGCATATCATCAACATAGAGAAATCAAATGATGAAATCACCATCATCAAATTTCTACATAAAAACACAGTGATATGAAGTAGTCTTCTTATAGCCATGTTGTTTGATAGTAAACTCAAACTTCTTGTACTGCTGCATCGGTGCCTGTTTCAATCAACACATAATATTCTTAAACTTGCATACATAATGTTCCTTGCCTTTCACCTAAATATCCTTTGGTTGCTCCATGTAACTATGTTCTTGAGACAAGGAAAAGACTTTCCCAAATTAACGCTTTTTTTTTTTGCTTGAAGCCTTTAAACACCAACCTAGATTTGTATCGTGGGACTAAAGAATGTTCATATTGCTTCAACTTGAAAACGTCACTAGGTCAAAGGTATGGTTGTCATATAAAGGTTATGTCTCATCTTGCATTGCTTCAAGCCATTTATCTTTGTCTCTTCACTTTCAACAACTTCTTTGTAAAACTAAAGCACTCCCCCATTAGTCAAAAGCACATACTCTTGTGAAGAGTATCTAGAAGAAGGTCTATGATATTTGGTAGACCTCCTAAGTGGAGCTACCAGTTCATTTGCAGGAGCTTCTTGGTGATCATTTACAACATCATCTGCTGGAGCATCAATATCACCATCATGTTGCTACTCATCATGAGTCAAACGCTTATCCATATCATCTTGTACTCCATGATTAATAATTACACGTGTCGATTTCATCTTCACCAGATCTATATCTGTTAGTTGATCATCACTCTCAACTCTACTCATCTTAGCTTTATTAATGTCAGCAATGGTTTGGTTTTCAATGAACACTACATTTCTACTTTTCACTAGCTTTTTCTGCATAAGAATATACAACCTGTAGCGAAATTCATCATGAACATAACCTAAAAAGATGTACTAATGAGTTTTTGGGTCCAACTTTGACCTCTCATCACTAGGGACATGAACATATACATTGCACCCAAACACACAAGTGATCATATAAGATATCCCTATCAAACCAAACTTTATTGGGAGCATCACTATTTAGAGTAGTTGCAAGACTCAAATTAATCACATGTGTAGTTTTAAGTATAACTTTACCCCAAAAATACTTAAGCCACTTTGCCTCTGAAAGCATACATTTAACTCTTTCAATAAGAGTTCTATTCATCCTCTCTATCAAACCATTCAATTGAGGAGTCTTTGGAAGAGGTTTTTGGTGCCTACCCTGCTAAATGAAATACCTATCAAACTTACCACATTATTAGTACAAATGAATTTCAATTTTTTACCATTCTCTCTTTCAATAGAAGCATGAAAGTGTTCAAACTTCTCAAACAATTCATATTTGGATTTCAAGGTATAAACCCACAGCTTTCTAGAATGATCATCAAAAAGGATAAAGTAAAGTGCACCACCAAGAGATTTTACCTTAATTGGACCATAAACATCTGAATGCGCCAATTCAAGAACTTTGGCTCTTCTTGATGGAGGAAATTTATGAAAAGAAACCCTATGTTGTTTAACTGCCATATAATGAGAACACTTCTCCAATTTGGCACACTGCAAACCAAAGAGCAAATTCTTCTTTGTAAGGTAGTTAATTCCTTTCTCACTTATGTGACTAAGCCTCATGTGCCACAACTCAAATACATTCTTGTTTCCCACCGCATTCCAATGATCACTATAAATTAAAGCTTGTAAAAAATACAAGTTAGCATATCTGTAGCCTCGAGCCATAACTAGATTACCTTTGGTGATCTTCCATTGGCCTGAACCAAAGCTATTTCAGAATCTCTCATCATCAAGTTTACCAACTGAAATCAAATTTAGGCGAACATCTAGTGTGTGTTGAACGCCCTTGAAAATAAGCTTTGTCCCAAGCCTAGTCTCAAAGCATACATCTTCCATGCCAATCTCCTTAAACAAGCCATCATTATCCATCTTCAAAACTCTAAAATCACAAGGAGTGTAATAACTGAAGAATTCCTTCCTAGAGTTAATATGTTGTGAAGTGTCGCTATCAATAACCCAACTCATCTCATGATTCAAAAGATTCACAAGATTTTCATCAACAATAATGGAAAGATCATCAAATGTGGCAACAAAAATACAATCATTATCGTCATAAGTATTCTTTCTTACTTGAAATTCTTATTATCTCTCTTTTAGTAGTACTTCTTGATATGCCCCATTTTGCCACAAAAATGGAATTCAATAACCCAACTCATATCATGATTCAAAAGATTCACAAGATTTTCATCAACAACAATGGAAATATCATCAAATGCGGCAACAAAAATACAATCATTATCGTCATAAGTATTCTTTTCTTACTTGAAATTCTTATTATCTCTCTTTTAGTAGTACTTCTTGATATGCCCCATTTTTCCACAAAAATGGAATACAATATTCTTGTACTTGCCACTTGACTTACGACGGCTCTTATCTATACCCTTTTAAAATTTTCTCTTACTTCTCCCCCAACTTTTGGTAAACAAAACATCTAAATGTGAGGATAACCCTTGAGTCCTTCTTCTTATCTCCTCATTCAGAACTCCACTCTTGACAAGATCCATGGTTACCTCACCATTTAGGGCAAAGTTAGTAAGTGAGACCTAAAATATCTCATAAGAATCTGATAAAGTATTAAGGAGTCACAATGCTTGAACCTAATCTTCAAAATTTAATTACATACCTGAAAACTAATCTAACACACCTTAGAATTCATTCAAACCATTCAAATGACTATAAATCAAAGAACCATCTTTGTATCTCAAATTAATTAATTGCTTCAAGAGATACATTTTTTTGTCACAATCTTCGAGGCATACAAATTGTCTAGTTTATCCCATAATATCTTTATATTTGTCTCATTCACAATGTGGTTGTAAACATTGTCCTCTATCCATTTCCGAATAAAACCACACACTTGTTCATGATCAAATTACTAATCTTCTTCAATTTTGTCTATCACTTTATCCGTAGCAAAAATTGGTAGATGCAAACTTTTCACATACAAAAAATCCTTCGTTTTATCCTTCCATCTATGATAATTAGATCCATTCAAAGAATCCATCTTAATTGTATTATCCTACATCTTATGCTCTGACATAACTTTTATGGGGCAAAGAGGGAATAGGTCAACAACACCAACCATAAAAATAAAAATAATAACAAATCAGTGACACACAATTTATGTGGAAAACCTCTTTTAATGCGAAAATAAAAAACCACAAGATACTTCGTTCCACTTAGAAAACTTTCACTATATTAAATATTAGATGCAAAGTTTAGTATTCAATTGCTAATTGGATACTATACTCATCAACCCAAAATAGCACAAGTAGATAATAATAGCAACACCCAAAAATAACAGTTTGCAAACCCTAAAATATAGTTGTTGTAAATACAAAAAGGTTAATCTAAAGGCCACAAAATAGTAATCCCTATAACAATAATCAACAATAAGATGGTAACAGAAACCTAAACAATTTTTAGCCAATACTAAGCATAATATACCACTCAATCAAAGCAAAAAACAAAAAATGATCTAAAATCGATCTAAAAAAATATCCACTGAAATATCAACAAAAACTTGACCTATAGATCTCTAAATAAAATTGCCAACATTCAAAATTATGATTGATATCCTAGAAAACTTGTGTCAAAAAATTAGAAAGATCCAACGATGAACGACTTTGGATCTCCAAATTGATCAAATCCGTGTTGAAGAGAAAAATGGTAGATTTGTTATGTTTCTTTCTCTCTCTCACCTACGGGATTCAAATCTCAATTTTTCTCACAGTTACTCACCTTCCAACATCAACTTTTTAGCTGGTGTTTAGCCTTTTCAAACTTAGGTCATTAATAAAATTGAAAAAAAAACTGGGTTAAAAATCAACTTTACCACATAGAAGAGAGCCTAAATGTCCCAACAATAAATTGATCCATGACCACCATAGTCAATGGGTCATATGCTTTGTTGTTTTTAGCTAAATTTTAGGAATTGCATCTTTTCTTTTCATTTAATGCGATGCTCTGTTTATTAGGAGTGGTAGCAGTTGATCATTGGTGAAATATATGGTAGCAAGGTAAATGGAATACTGGCAAGCTTTCTATGGTGTTATCGATGACATGTACCATTTGATGAAAGCTTGACCATAAATTGCAAAATAATCCCTAATGGAGATTTGCATGCCGAATGACAAATTCATCCATCAATTTACTATATGTGAGGCTTGGTTATGCATTGATAATTTGTGTGAAACTAGATATGGCATATTCATGCATACATGATATGATATGTGGCTACTTCAACAAATTCGCCTACCAAGAGGGAGTCCTTATGCTTTGACCTGTGGCATATTGGTCGATCCTTCATGCCTTATTGGATCTATAGATGTGGAAAATTACATTCACTGAATTTAGGATCACACCATCTCTCGTTCCCTTTGGTCTAAGCTCTGCTTGACAAGTGGTGAAGCTATTTCATAACATTATACATTTGGAAGATCCTCTTGGCATGTGTATTTATGCATGTACCTTCAAACTTATGGTTTATGAGAAACCATTATATATTCTCACATACATTCTCCCTCTTTTGGTGGGTGTTCAAATGTGTGTATTTTAAAGAGTATAGTAATTATAAACTTGACAGGAAGAAGATGACCTCGATAATAGATGGGAATGGCTAGAATGATCACTTATACCATTGAATATTGACGGGTTATTTCACGATAATGGGAAGAAAGTTAGGGATAGGGAATGATTCATGACCACCATGGTCAATGGGTCCTAGGCTTTGCTTGGGATTTGGTTGTTTTGGGCCTCTGGAGACAAGTTGTCTTTAGCTAAATTTTAGGAATTATGCCTTTTTTTTCTCTTTTCATTGAATGAGATGCACTATATATTAACAACGGTAGCCATTGATTATATTTGATTGTTGTTTTCAATTATTTTATAATATTATGTAAGTAAATTTGTTAAAAATAATATCCTGAATATATTAGAAATTATGGGTAAAAAATATTTGTTTGAGCCTAAAACAATCATCCAAATATGTTATTTATCTAATAGAATATGGTTGCACACCCACTTGTATTATGTAATAGTAATGGACTAAAGGGTACTTTTGAGGGAGTTTTTAAAGGTGTTTTGAGACATGTATATAGGGAGACAGACCAGGCATGCAAAAGAAAATTTCTTCTTACATGAAGATAGAATAATATGATTGAGGGTTTACTCTAAATTAAACTCACCTAAGAGTTTCTCGAATTTGTGTGGATGTTGTTCTATGTTTGTTGGAATATTTTGCATTTCACTTTGTATGTTGATAATATGGGACTATATCATCCAATACTTGAACAATTTTCATGACATAAATATTTTTTTTTCTTACAAAAAAATTGTGAGAAAATACTGGTCAAGATGTATGGTAGTGGATATATTTTTAAACAAGCCTATTTTATCAAGTTTTTAAGATAACACAAATTGTCTATCAACTAATTATGACATGAATATAATAATAATTAACACTCCATCTATTGTATAGTATAGGTTACTTGTTAGATTTTGATATTAAATTTTGATTCTTAATTTCTTTTAAATTATAATAAATCATAACATAAAAAATATAATGATTACATTCGTATTTAAAAACACTTTAAAATTATTATTTTTATAAAAATTTCAATATATATTAAAATATATTAGTGGTTAAAGTTTCCCTTATAGAATCAAAACGATGTTATAAAATGGAGATAGTATATTGCTAATTTTGAACTGGGTTAACAGACAACTATAGAATTTATAGTGTGCAATGGTCAAATTGTCTTGTTTAGAAACTTATGTGGATGTCATTTTTAAAAAAATAATTTGATGTTTGTTTGAGAATTTTGTTTTCTACTTTGATCGTTGATGATATATGGTATAAATGTTTTTTTCTTAGGAAAAATGTACGAGGAAGTGATATTTAGTTACATGGTATGACTTAAATAAATTGTGTGTTATCCACAACACACCAAGATATTAATTATGTCACATGAAATTGTTTCATGCACATAATATTTACTCTATTAGTAAAAACCTTGAATTAGATTATTTTATTTAATATGTAATCAAATAGAGTGATTATGATTTAATAAGTTATTCTAAGAAATATCGCATCAAATATTATTGACGAGACATAAGTTCATTTTATCTATCTAACATATCTGACAATGTGATATATTGAATTCATGTAAAAAAAAATTATGTCGATATTTCTTAGTAGATTTTAGTTTGATATTGTTATAGGTTGTTGGTGATTTTTTTTGTTTGAAGTTACTCGAAAATCAAACATACAAAATTTCAATAAAAAAATATTCTATTAAAAAATATAAGTTTTTTAGGGGAGAGGGAGAAGGTGAACTCTCCCTAAATCAACATTAGGTACAAGCCTTACATAAAAAAATAAATAAATAAAAGGTTGATATTCATTTGTGAGTTCCAAGGCTATATGGGAATAGGAAAATAGGAATGTCGAAAAATAAAAAAATTTATGTTGATATTTATTACTAGATTTTAGTTTGAAAAAATTATTATTATAGGTTGTTGGTGATTATTGTTGTTCGAAGTTACTTGAAAATCAAACATACAAAATTTCAATAAAAAAATATTCTTTAAGAACTATAAGATTTTTAGGGGCGAGGCACAGAGTGAACTCTCCCTAAATCAACATCAGGTACAAACCTTACATAAAAATAAATAATAAATAAAAATAAAGAAGAAGGTTGAGATTCATTTGTGAGGTTTTAGGCTCTACGAGAATAGGAAAATAGGAATGCCGAAAAAGAACAATATATTAAATTTTTAAAAATATAATGCACTTCTGCTAATAATTTTCTAGAAACGGAAACTAGAACAAGAAAACAAAAAAAAATATCTCTTAAATTGGAAAGAAAAAGAGGCTAAATTGATAAAGTTTTCTTGCAACATAAATAAAGTTACACTTGTGATGGATGACTTAACACGCGTTTGCTTTACTAATGATTTCCATCTTCTTTGTTTCTTTTCTTTTTTTCCCTTTTTAACGGCAAGCATGTTCCTCAACTTTTTAAGCTTCCATAGCCTAGACTCTATTACACTACGTTATCATTCTTATGGTGCATGATACTGCTATATGGATAGGTTGAACTTACCCTCTTAATGAGTTCATAACCTTATTCTTGCGTGATCCTAATGAGACCAACTTGATGAATTCACCGCTTGATGTATATATGGTAGAGCAAACTTATGTTCTTAATGAATCCATAGCCTTATATGGTGATGTTTGTGAGACACACTTGATAGATTTACCTAGATGAGCATAAATGGGGGGCGCTTCTATGAAAGACTAAGATTATCTTTCTAGAGTGCATATTAGTACCCAAGGTGCACACATGACCATTAATGTAAGACTCAGTCAAAGTCAGGGTAGTTCAAGACTTGTTCACTGCCTAGATATGATTGTTGTCTCACTTCACTATGTATCAATTCAATCCTTGTGATATTGATAATTAAGTATTACACCTTTCCTTTTTTTTCCTAGTTATTTTTTGTGTTTCCTTTTAGTTTTACCATTGGTGGGGGTTTGTTGGACAATGGTAAAACCAAACTCTGGTTTTGCTATTGTTGGGGTCTTTCTCCAGTCCCACATCAATAGGATAAGCGGGTTTTACTAAATTTTTATATTCCCCAATCACTTGCATTCTTTGAATTGAAGATATGGATTGTTTTGTATGGGTTGTGGGCTGAACTATTATACCAAGCACGCGCACCTCTCGTACGTCCGGTAAGGGCTGGGCGTGGTGAGTGCGGGTCATAGATCCTGTCGGACGATTTTAATCTTTTTTTTAATAGTTTTATATTCACTCTGTCTTCTCCTCTACTCCAAAGGACTTGCGGTTTTCAAAACGTTATTCGTCGTGGACTAATTCTTCGGGGGAAGTGGAGAGGCTTTTCTTTTTCAGTTACTCTCCCCTAGTTTTTCTATTTAAAGAGAAGGAAAACCAAACCTAAAGGGGACATCAAATTAGACCTTCATGTCCTGCTTTTCTACAATTCAAACACTAGGTAAATTTTCTGACAATCTCTGTGTGATGAGTTCCGCAACGACGCAGTTGGATTGGAAGAATTTCTGTTGAAAAATATGATCGAATGCTCGATCTTTGACACGGCCAAAAGACAACTCTTATGGAAGGTCGGAACTCCAGCAGCACAATACCAAGAATGGCAAACCGAGAGAGAGAAGGAGCAAAGTTGTTCTTCGTGAAGCAGAAGAATCAAAGTCGATGGAGCTTTATTTCAATTTTCACTTGTCAAAAAAATGTGTCTTTCTGACATGACAATCCTATATATATATATATATATATATATATATATATATATATATATATATATCATACCCAACTAATTCTAATACATAGCCCAATATTATTTGGCCCACTATTTACCATCCTTCATAACAGCCTAATTACGACTAATATATATATGTATATATATATACTGAATTATATTATTTTACAAAATCAACATCATATCATAATATCCACAGCATAATTCAGCATATCATCCGGCATGATGTCCATACCTATTGAATACAATAGGAAAAAAGATTATAAGTGACAAACTTTATCAACATCATACAAAAATACACTCACATAATAATTAACAATAGATACACATCACGTAGCTTCGGTGTTGAGTGCACAACACCGCTACTCGTTCTATTAATCTTAGGGCGGTAGTATTTACACCACGATCTGACCGAATAATCACTTTAGGGCAGTAAATTACTTTACGGCACAGTACACATATTTGATAAGTATTTCCGCTTCCTCTTGTTTTATATATTCGGAATTAGAGCCTACGTATAATGTCTATAATTATTTAACAACATTTAAGTCGGATCAAATTTAACTCTAATCAGAAACATAAATAATCAAATTGCTTGTTTCAAACTTTCTAAAAGAAAGAAAAATAAACAACATGCAAAACCTTAGTAGTTGTTCATCCGTATTGCTAAGCATATACAATCAAATCACTTGCTTCGATTGTCGCCGGATTCATGGGACTTCAATTGCTTTACTTTAGGGTTGCTCCATTTTGAATTATGTTATTAACTATGTCTTGTTTTACCGTAAAAAAAAAATTTTGTCGGTGTCATCTGAAAATTTTATCATCTGTCTTTCCTCCCGATGTCATCCGAGTCTATGAGATATGCGTTAATTTTTTTATCTATATTTGGTGTTTTACTCCCGAGTATAGTTTCTAAACTTTGTAATCCAACAATTAAAAGAAAGTAGAGATGTGAAAGAATGAAATGTAAGAGAAGGTGGAGGGAAATGATGGATGGGTTATCAAGGCAAACACATAAAAATTAATAAGTAAAGGAAGGAAGATATGTGGCCCACTATATTCATCAAAAAAAAAACAAATTATTAAAATGAGTAGGTGTTTCAATGTGGACAAGAACATATAGGTAAAGCAGTCATGATTTAGCGAGATCTTTTTTTAATAAAAAAAAGAAAAAAGAAAAAAAATAGTGGAAATCGTTGATGATTAAGAGCTTGTTTGGTTTCACTTACAAAAAGTAGTTTTTTAAATAATTAATTATAAAAAGTAATTACAGATTATTTATGACTGTTTGGTTTTCCTTTTTAAAAGTTATTTTTAAAATTAATTATCTAAAATTACTTTTTATAAGCTATAATCAAGAAGTAAATTCTACCTACTTATAAAAATTAGTTTATAATCTACACGGCACGGTACTTGTTAAGTAAAAAAATCGTTTATGATAAATACTCCATCGCCTCTTCTCGACGGGCATTATGCGGATACGAGCAAATATGAATCAAGATATCGGCCGCCCACCCAGCAGCAGCAAGTTCTTCGTTCTCTGTCTCTTTCTTCAACTCCCGCTTGATGATGATTGCATATTCAATTTTGGATTTACATAAATGCTAATTCTTCGGTTTTATTCGGCGCTTTCAGCAGCTCTGTGATAATTACATGTTTTGTTGAATCTTTAATTGGGACTCTGCTCTTCTTTTTTGTATCCATATAAATAACTGGCATCGCCGTAATCGGCAACGATTCCGTATCAGATGTTCGTCTGATCTGGGTTCGCTATCTGGGAAGGATATCGACACCCTTCTGCGGCAAGAATTTTAGCCATCAAATATATATATATATTAAGGCATCATGATACTGTATGGCCAAACCCTAGCTAGTCTAACGTCATCTTTCTTCTCATTCCTTATTCATCAATCTATAGCAGATATAATAAAGCTAGATCGAGGATTGGTAATTGCCGATTCGTTGCTACGTAATTTTTGAGATAACCCCTATGTTCCCAGCTTCGTCGCCGCTTAACAATCCCTTCCTGTAGATTTGCACTTTGGCTAACTTGTTGTTGTATGCACTGTCCCAGATTAATTTGCCGAAAGAAAATCACCTACCCTTGCAGCTTTGCTCTGAGGTTCGTAACGCATACATCGATTCCTAGCGATACGTAAGATGCCAATTCCCTTTTCGGCTGCTTGTTTTAGTGCACCACCAGGCCTATCCGAAGGAAGACGCCTTGCTAATCACCACTGCTGCTTAAATAAGAAAAGAAAGTTTTATATTTATATATTTTTATATTTTTTAATGTTTCATATGTTTTTTAATATTTAATATTATATAATTTATATAATAATTATTATTAAAATATATATATATATAAGAAGATAAAAATTAAAGATGGAAAATGAAAAGTAAATTTATAAAAAAATAAAAATCAAACACTAATAAGGTACTATAAATAATTTTTTAGTATTAATTACTTATATAATAAAAATAAAAATAAATATATATTTTACTTACCAAAATATTTTTTTAAAAATAAATTTTTAAAAATAATTTTGATCTAAAAATAGTTATTAAAAATAAGCAAACAAGGGCTAAATGAAGCGCCGCGCTGATCGTGAATTCGGTACTTTTGTCTGGCCCTCTGCATGATGGAAATCATGTTTAAATTTTGGTTCTCTCGTCTACGAGGTGAAGGTTGATTTGATCGTCCCCTTAGAGACTAAAGCGTTCTTCTGCGTTCCGGTAACTGAATTTTGTAGTTTTTGTTATTTCGGCAGAACAGAAATCGTTGGTTCTTAGCTTTCCTCCAGCTCGCTTATTCTCTTTACTCTTCCCACAATTTTCTCATTTGATCCGTATATCTTCTAATTCAATCCCCTGCTTTTCATAATTATTGTTGGCCCATTTCATCAATGAATTTAACTTTGGTGTGATTATTGTTATGTCAAGTGATGACGTCAAGTGCCGACCGACCCACGTCGTCGTCATCGTCTAATTTGGCCACAGCGTCGCCTTTTTTTCTGCAACGAGGAAGGAGATTGACCCTTTATTGAAGGATTGGAATGAGAAGAAGCAGAGTTTCTGCCGCAATGTTGTGTCTTTGGCAGCTCAGTTAAAGGAGGTTAGAGCTCGTATTGCTTTCCAAGAGCAATCATATGCTAAAGAAATCCTAAACAGAAAGGTGAATAAAATTACTGTCCTTAATGGATTTAATTTGATTTTATATCGATTTCTTTTTTACTTGGTTACTTTTGCGCGGCATAGGGTTGATTTTGTGATATTATAATGTTTCTATAGTTTGAGCTTGAATTGAGAATCAATGATTTCATACTTCCTTTTCGTGTTCATGAGTTCCGTCTGCATTATGGGCCCATATTTGTTCTCTTTTCTATGTAAAATGGAGAAACAATTTTGATGGGTATTTTGTAGGAAGCCGAAGCCAAGGTCAATACTATGGAAGGGGAAATCAATAGATTGCAAAAGAACATGGAGGAGATAAATGGTCAGCTTCAAGCTTCATCTTCTAATGCTGAAAAGGTCCAATCCATTAATTACTCTCCTCTACACATCGTCTCCTCTTACATATACTAGTTTGATTATGTCGGGGTCCTACATATTTAGGTGGTATCATGGATGTTGAAAGTTGATGACAGATTTCTGTTAGAATTTTAATCATTAAAAAAGTTTATATGTGGGGTTTGATCATGTTTGTTGTCTGTCAACATCGTTTATTAATGGTGTTAAATTTTGGGTATTTGTCACAACTTTGTAATCTCCTTTTTGGCTTTTCCTTTTTGTTTCTTTGTGGAGGAAGCCGTTAAATCAATGTTCAAATAGCCGGTGTTATATTATTCCCTCGCTCCTTTTGTGATGTGAATGTTCAATGGTACTGGTCTTTGTGCAGCAAGGCCTTTGAAGCAAAACTTGCGCACTTCATATATGCTAAGGTCCATCTAATTTTCCGATGAAAGTGGCCTGCTGTTAATTATGCGTCACACCCATATAAAGTCGTAGAATTATTGCTTTCACAATCGTCTTTATTCTTTTAGTTGGTTCCATATCTGTAGTTTTTCCTACTTACTGATGTCATTTGAAACCTACCTCGACATTGTTTGCTGGTTTCCTTTTGTTGCCTGTTTTTTGTTTACTTTATGTGTATTTGAGATCACTTGCTGTTCAATCTTTCGTA
This sequence comes from Tamarix austromongolica, assembly GCA_039764185.1. NCBI lineage: Eukaryota > Viridiplantae > Streptophyta > Magnoliopsida > Caryophyllales > Tamaricaceae > Tamarix > Tamarix austromongolica. The sequence continues at coordinate 59,447,414 of CM077808.1, read as the reverse complement.
CCATTTTGGGCCCTGATCCTCTCCTAGTGCTTGGTATGTTGGAGTCTCATCTAGATTTTATTTCTTTATGGTCGGTGGTGAGTATTCTATGTGTCAAGTATCATTGGATCTCATTGCTTAGCATTACTGCACTGCGGCGTCCTTTCAGTTCACGTAACAACTGCATTCCCAATTTGGGGTTGGGATCACTCATGACTCGGCGTCTTGCACTCTCTTTTATTTATGATGACACAGTGCGGTTCTTTTACTTCGTGGGATACCGCCCTTTTATTAAGAAACTTGTTAATGGCACCTTCGCTTCTGTTCTCAATTTTCTTCTGAGATATGCAATCTCTCTCTTCAAATCATATATCCAATAATGTTAATAGTTTTGGAAAACGGTCGTAAATTTAGGGATTTTTTCTTTTCTTTATCCAATCTCTCTATTCAAGATCTATCCAATAACTATATGCGAGGAGAATGCCCGGGGGGTATGGGTTTACAAATTTACTGCTGTGGCCTTTGAATAGGCATGAGAATACCTGTTGAATGTTGATAAACTCGGCTGGCTTAGTTTTCCATGCATTAACTCATCATCTATGTTACATGTCTGACCTACCTGGGACTCTATTTTGTAGACAGCATCTGGTTCACCCTTTAGGATGCTTTTGATTTCTAGTTGTTATATAACTAACAGCCATTTTGGACAAAGAAAATTATATCCATCGATGAACTAGATGTAAAATAATATGGGAAAATTGGAGTTGAATGTTTGGAGGCTCTTGGTTTCCCTTGCTTGAATCCTTCTTTTCAGATCCATAAGTGGTGAGCAATCTACTCAGGGATGCATATCTGCATCCCCTCATGCATGTTACTGGCTTATTTCTTGGTAGACTTAACTGCAAAATGAGATATCAGGCTGCTTGAGAAAAATGAAGTAATACTTGCAATAGACAGCTCTGGAATCAAAAAGTTCCATTGCTTCACCTCGTGGAGGGATCACTTCTTCATGCAGTATGTTTGATTTATGTTTTTGAATATTCAGTACCTGAAGGTCAGATGTCAGCTCACAAATGCACAAGCCACAGCAAATGCTAGCGCTGCATCAGCTCAATCAACACGAGTGCAGTGCTTGGCTGTACTGAAGAAGCTTGATGAGAAGAATAATTCATTGAAAGAGCATGAGGACCATGTCCGCAGGCTAGAAGAACAATTAAAGAACTTGGAAAAGGAGGTTCGAGCTTAAGAGATTTCCCAGGAGCAATGAGAGATGAGGTGGTGAGAGTAGAACATGATATCATGCAGGCTGTAGCTAAAGCTGGAGCATCCAAAGAATGTGAGCTTAGAAAATTTATTAGATGAGGGGTCCCCTAAGAATCTTGAAAAGATTAATAGGCTTTTGAATGCTAGGGATGAAGAAATTTCCAGATTAAAGGATGAAATGAGGGTTCTTTGCACCCACTGGAAGCTCAAGACTAAGGAAATGGAATCACAGGCATGTATATATTGCTGCTGGTTTCTCTTTGGTGCTCATGCAAACGTTGGAACTGGGCTAATTATTTTTTGATGTGTTTCCCAACGGTTAGAGAAGCATCAGAAGGCTGATCAGAATTTGAAGAAGAGGGTATTGAAGTTAGAGTTATGTCTCCAGGAAGGTCGCTCACAGACAAAAAGGCACCATAAGGGTAATGTCATCTACTATTTCTTACGAATCATGGCCCAAACAATGCATTGCTACTCATTTAGATATAGCTTAAGATCAAATACCATTTTAATTTAAAGTGTTATTCCAACTCTGGAAATACTAGTACTATTTTCAGGACCGTCCTCACGATAATGGAGTGAGGGCTGTCATTCTCAAACGATATCATTTTTCACCAGTCGTTTATATGCTAATAATCTCCATTATTGAGCCATCTACCTTAACGCTACGCTAACACTTGTTGTAATAGATGGGAGAACGAAGGGACAATGCAATAAAATAAATTAGGGGTATATTAGCAACTAAAGAGGAGGCAAATAATGACGATGGAAGAAAACAGGATTTCTGGGAAAGCTCCGGTTTCAAGATTTTGATCTATGTGTCTATGCTGGTCGTGGTAGTTTTCTCAAAGTAGTAGTGTTGGAGGGAAGTGTTGATTAGGTAATGCACTGAAAGACAGGCATGGACATCTTAAATAGGGTTTGGAGAATATCCGGGGAAAGTGCTGGTCCTCATCATATGTACAGGAGGCAACCTCATTTCCTCTGTAGGATCAATGTAGAACCACAGTTAATTCCATCTTTGATTAGCAACTGTATTGTAAGAAGAATATTTGAGCCAAAGTAACTACTTTATATGATTAATTACTGCCCAAATTGGATAGGTATATATGTGACTGCGGCCACAGAGCTTCACATTGCACACTAGGATTGCTTTCGATGCTGTGACTCGTCTTCTGATCAACCATTAGGCCAATCTGCAGCAAGTATTATGATTGAACATCAGGGTTACGACACAAAGACGGTTGCCCTGGCATTGCTTCCTTCGTTTCACATATAGATTGATTTTCCGCGGTAGGAACTGAGTTGGAACTGGGGATGTGATTTGTTTCAGATTAACTTGGGACCATAAGGTCCATAACTCCTTCCTCTACAAGACGAAGGTCCACGGTTCTTCGTTTCGAGGACAAAGCTCTAGAGTCTTTCAGTGGTGGTAGCTTAGCTGTAGGCTCCCCCGTAGCACAGCATACTACGTTTTCAAAACACTACTTTTCTGGCAATAGATATGAGAGGTTGGATACAATCCACTTTTTTCCTCTTCTTTTCTAACGACGTCAAATATCGACTCTGTTATTGGCTATTAAGTTGTGCTTCTTATCCATGTACCTCATTTCTAATAAATCAAACTTCAAAAGGTAGTACGGTTCATAAATTTTGTTGAGAAAAGGGATGCTGATGAAGTATCAGGCATCGGGAGAATTATTCTATTACATAATATTAATAGTACCTTGAGCTGGACAACACATAAGTAATATAACAGCACAGACGGTACACACTTCTGCTGCTTGCTACCAGAGAAAGAGGTGCAGAGTCGACACAATTCTACACAACATCTGAGTGTTAGATATACCACTCTCAAAGAAGACGCAACTTCGAGCCTCATGGGATCTGCAATTTCCATCCATAGAATTGCATGCTTAAGAACAAGCAAGACTGACACACAACAGATCATATACCTCTTCTCAGAATATCAAAATGGGATTTATCAGCATGTGTTCTCCCATTAAGCCTCCGTCGAAACAGCATGATCAGAAAGTATGTCGCTGAAAAAAGGGTCAGAGATTGCTTCCTTCGCAGAATTACAACTGTTAAGGCGCTTCTTGAAGGAACGCAGGTCTCTTTCATTTTTCACCGAACGTTTCTGGCAAAGCATCCACCAGTTAAATCCAGTCAAATTAGATTTGATTCAATAACAAAATAACATAAGAATATTTGGACCGTCCGTATTTGACACTTATCTAGGAGTGCATTGCTGAACGATCTCTAAACCACCACCGATCACCTTTTAGACTCCTCCCCTTTGATTTGTGAAAATTAAGCGGAAAGAAGAAAAATATAAAAAAAATTCTCTGTTTGTTAGAAAAGTTATGTAGGAAAAAAAAGGTTATTAGAAAATATTTTGAGTTTGTTTTTCTTGGAAAAAAAAAAATCTAACTTTATTATTATACCTTTATATATTTAAAATATATATAAAAACTCCATCGACGCCGTCAAGGGTTCGAACCAGTGCAGTCGTTTCGCTCGTCCTTAAGCAGCACAGGGAAGCTTAATCGACGCCACCGGAGAAATCGCCTATTTGCGGTCCAGTCACTTGCTAATTGCGGAAATTCCACCAGCGAAAGGGCAGCGCACTCTTGCGGAGAAACAGAGTTACGATTCTTTTATTTTAAGCTTACTTCTTTTCCCTCGAAAAAAGGGAAAGAAATCCGAGCAATAAAAGACCCCAAAAAAAATTGACTAAAAAGAAGCTTGCAGTTTTTTGTTATTATTTACCCAATTATCAATATGGTTAACAATGAAGAATTTCAAGCTTTACAACTCATGGTTGAGAAATTAGCTCATGTTGGCGACGCAATAAATACTCGACTTGACAAACTGAAGGCTACCATTACTAAGATCGGTGAACTTGTTTGCAATCTAGCTAAGCAGAAAGGAATCAAAGAAATAAGGCCACTAGCTCCTAGATTTGCTGTCTGCCAGGGCTCCGATTCACAATGCTCCTACTCTAGTTTCAACTACACCTATCCATCAGTTCCGTTGTAATTACGGTATACAGATTGTCCTTTTTGATTTGATTGAAAGGAAGACCCGGATTAAATGGTTTAACATGATCGAGAATATATTTTGTCTATCGTAAGGTCCGAGAACGGGAAAAGGTTTTGATGGCAGCTACTTGTTTAACCGAATATGCTTGTATATGGAGTAGTAACCTAAATTATTAGCGCAGATTCCACAAACTCAATCCAATTGGAGATAGCTACAATAGCTGATGGCTAAAAAAATATGACAATTTTTATAAGTTGTCTGTGGAGGGTCAAGAAGTTGAGACATATACTAGAGAGTTTCAGAGAATTGCTAAAAGATGCACTTTTAAGGAAAATTCACTCCGGTAGATTATTAAGATACATTGGAGGTTTTTTGTGAAGATATTCAATTCAAGCTGAAGGGTAGAAACTTTCACTCAGTTGACCGTACACCCTCATTTGCTCGAGATGCGAAGAAGAAAGCTAACTATTAGGACTTGTCCTTCAAAAAGTCGTACGGCCAGCCCGCTTGTCCAGTCAAGTCCTCCCCAAGCCTAATAGTTCCAAGTCAATGAGATGCTATATATTTGACAAACTTGGCCATATTTATAAGCATTGTCCTGGCCGCCACGAAGCTAGAAGTAAATTCAGGATGGTTAAGTCTGGGTATCCAAGGAATGGAGTACAAGCATTATCTCTTGAGAAGCTTTAGGTTATTGTTGTGGACCTGTGTGAGTATTTGAGGGATGAAGATGAAGATGTGGGTAATTTTTGTTCTTTGTTGGTTTGAAGTTTGTGGTCAACTTTTCTAGGAGAATGAGGTAATATATATGCCTCCACATCAAAAGGTCCGTAGTCTGAACTCAAACCATAAGAATGGAGGTCCGGGTCCACATGGATACACCTCCTTTCATAGGTTCGAGAGATCCAAAAGTATTATATAGGTTTATCTTATTATGATTTCATTGGTTTGATATTATTGAGGATGGGTAATAGTTTGACCTATATATACAACCTTTGTACTTTGAATCAGAGAGCGGAGTTAACAAGAATTTGAGTGAGTTTCATATGAAAACCCAAGACTAAACGTTTAACCTACATCAATAAATTGCTACCGGTGACTATGAAGTTTCAACCCTGTACGTACAAGTACAATCATATAATATTGCAGAATTCAGATTGATAGAGGAAGAAACTTACATATGTTTTCTTCAGAAGCAGAATGTCAACCAAATACTGCAGCCATAGCACATTTGTTTTGGGGAAACTGCAATAATAAGTAATGCAGTTTTAGGCTTTTAGCAACAGCAAATTGTAATAACTAGAAGTTGGGTATTTAGGCAAAATTATAGACACTCGCCGCACTACCAATCTATGTTTCAAGGCACTCTGATTACGTCCTCAAATTCATAGAAATATATCGGCCAATACATCAATATATCGGCCCATCAAAATTATAGACACTTGCCGCACTACCCATCTATGTTAATGTCATAAGGTCCACGTACACAAATGGAATAAATATCGGCCATTACATCAATATATCGCCAATAGGCATTAGATTTTCAGCCTAGCAACATGTGATATTACTAAAACACGACATGACTGATATTTACCAATACAAATCGATAAAATATTATGTCAGTATAACCACAGCATATGATTTATCTAACAGGGCACTACGAGTCTACGATCACGACAGCAACTTAATTGCGTAACAGTGAGAGCGTGTTTCTACACTGACATTTGAAAATGCAGCTCATGTTGACTGAAAGGTTTCTAAACTACCTTTTAATGCGAGACATTTAGTTATAAAAATGCAATAGAAGAAACTGATTGTGAACGAAAAACTCGGGTATGATGTCACATACTAGAATTATATAAACATAAATGTAAAATATTTTCAGCAAAAGCTTTTGTAAGGGTTACACTCGTATGCTCAAAATATGTAAAATTTGTATGGACAGTAACCCCGTTTTTGCTTTCAGTACACCATATCAGCACCGACAAATCTGATGCCTATTCCAAGTGCAAGTATCTGACATATAATCTACTGTTAATTTCTAACAAAGACTCAAAAGATTAACATGAATACCTTTCTTGCCAGCATTCATCGGTCACCTCTCTCATTTTGCGATACGTGTCAGCCTTCATGAGGTACTGAAAATCAGCAGGTTCATAGAAAGGCAAATAAATACATCACAGTTCCAGAGATCTCAACTTACCTGTTTATCTCCTCTTGGACCTTCGAAAATTTCTGGATCCGAGGATAGGTCCAAATATAATATAGCGTTGCCTGTGCATGAGAATATGTAACGTTGAATAGATGACCAGAGTTGTGCAATCAAAGCAACTATATTCCAGTTGAATTTACCAGTATTGAGCCTTGAGAGAGTAAAATCAATTATCGAAATTAAGACTCCATTTGTTTTGATAACATAAGTCTTTCCTTCTAGGGTGAACTGAAGAACGGTATTGTCTTTCCGACTTAGGAGAATATTTCCCCTGTAAATTATGCGAATGAATAAACGGACCCAACTGCAGACCAAGAGGGAACATACAAGTATTAAAGTGCGAAACTAACCAATGCAGATCACGGTGTTCAAATTCATAAGCAACTTCTGCAACAGCCAGGGCCACTGTTACCTGCAAAAGCCATAGTGGATCAGAAATAAAACAGGAAGATATCTATGCGAGTTGGACTTATAAATGGGGTTTTCTTGGTATACCTGAACAAGCAAGCTCCATGCCTCTGCAAAATCTAAGAGCACAAAGCTTTCAAGATCAGTGCCTCCGTGCTCAAGAACAAAAACAACGTAGCACTGGAAATGACAGATAAATTAAATAGCCCAAGTTACATGTAAACCACCTAGCACAAAATAAACATGTATACACACACACACACACATACGAAGAAGAAGAAAACAAAAAGGAGAAACAGAAAAACCTGCTCCTCATGGAAATGCTTGGGATGGTCATTTTCCGAACCATGCTTTGCGTCCCAATCTTCCCAGGCTCTCAGGAGCTTAGGATCGTAAGGACCTTGGCACACCCGTAAACTATAAAATCAAGAACAATAAAAGTATCATCATCTTTCAGAGAAAACTCATGCTCCTCTCTTCTAATCAGTGTTCTCCATCACTTATGCTTCACGAGCAGAAATTATGTGCAACAACGTGAAACCATGAGCCCAATTCTGGAGTCATTATGCTCGAGAATCCCCAAGAAAGGATACAAATATGAGAATCAATCAGACTGATTCACACCAACTAAATTTGGCAGACCATATGATTTACTTCATCAACTTGGTGTAAATATGATAGAGGTTTTCCAACATGTTCAGAAGCCTGTATTTAATGTCTCCAATTTCTCATGTTTCATGGTATTTTGCTGGTCAAAAGTTTCAGTCTCAAATCATAAACAAAATAGAAACTATGGTTGAAGTACTTGTTTGCATGCCATTTCACCTTTGTCACTTTACTTAAACAATATTCAATGAACTTTCAGTTTCAAAGAAAAAGAATGAGCTTGGTGAGTACTTCAAAATAAATAAATACACTGGAAACACCAGAATAGTCAGCTTCGTTAAAGAAATTAATCAGGCATTGCATGCTTAACGAAATCAGATGCACAAGCATACTAATTAGGAAAAAATAATTTCACAATCCTTCTTTAGCAATGTACAATGAGGGCAAGACTAGGATTATGCAATTAGATGGGTCAAAACATCAGAAGAAACACAAAAAATCATTATAAATATGAACGAATAGCTGAGGACATACTCCTTTGTTTCTATGAATGATGTGGTAGCATTGTCCACAGGACCATCAGCCCTCCTCAAAGAGTTAAGAGTTCGTGACAGTGTGACTTCTTCCAGCAATTCAATTGATTTCTGAAAACCACAAGGAGAGCTATTGTATATGTTGTGACGCTTGTCAACAAACAAGATGCTCAAAAAGATTATTAAAGAAAACATTCTACATATTTCTTAAATTGAACTCTACATATATCTTAAATTGAACTCATATTTTCCATAAAAAGCACAAATTATTCATTGTATTCAACCTCTTCGAAAGATGGAAAGAGAGTTCACAAAAGAGACAAAAAAGAAGAAAGAAAAATGTGTGGAGAACTTTCATTCCTCAGTAAAACCTCACAAGAAAGAACACTAACAAATTAAAAGGACAATTCTATCTGAATCAGTGGCTGTAGCATCAGAAAGGCATATATACATATGAACAAAGTCAAAAACTAATCATAACCGGATATCCGTATTCATCCGATCGGATATCTATTCCGCATTCCTTAAACTGAATATCTAAATTTCTGCATATCTGAAAATGCAGATTGGATATGGACTGGATATCAGATGTATCCAATATCCATATCAAATTCTTTAGATACCAAATCAGATTTTCATATCCCAAATTATTTTCACGGGTCAATTCTCGTTGCCTAATTTTGATCTAATTTTTTTAATTGAATGTGTTACTACTATTAATGATATAGTAACAATTATTGTAACTAATAATAACAATTATCATAATAATTTTAATAATTAAAACAATAATAACAATAAGATATGTGATAAATAGTTAACAATAATAATTGATAATAATTAATAATATGATTGATAAAATAATTCTAACAATAATAATACTAATTTATAACATAATAATAGTTGATAATAATAATAATAATAATAATTACTAATGATGATTAATAATAAAAATAATAATTGCAATAATGGTAGCTATAATAAAATAATAATGATAATCATATATAATAAATAATGAAAATAAAATGATTAATTATAGTATATCATAATAATATTAACAATAATAAATAAGAATAGATGTCACTACGATAATTATTATCATTATTAAGTATTATTAAAAATTATTACTCAAATATTTTATTTCTATTATTATTATCATCGTTATTATTTTATTATCATAATTATTGTTAATTCTATTTTGGGATTTTCTTCTTATTATTATTATTGTTATCTTATCCAATTTTATATGACATGATTTGATCTGATTGGTGTCGATATGAGGTCTAAAATTATGGTCAAAACAATAGACCCAAAGTAGAGAACTGATCCTAAGTAGCATCACTTTGATGAGTATAGTTTATGGATTATGGATGCAAATGGCAACCATAATAAAAGCATAAGCTCATGTATCAAGGATGCATAGGGTCATTGATTGTGCATAGCATAATCTGTGTGGAGATCCATTGAACTGTGTGAGTTCCAGCCTCATAAGGACCAGTAAAAGCATATCATTGGTAGGACTTTTAAAAAAAAAATATATATATATATATGTAACAGCCAGTATGATACCTTTTGAACTTCTCCATTAACCCGTAAGTCTCCATCAATGGGAACAATTTTGCAAACATTGTTCCCTGCAATGAAAGCCTCCCCATAAGTACCTTCACCAATCTTAACGATACTTCCTGGGTCACTGCTTTGCAAAAGGTTTCATGTCCAGTCAGAACATGAAAGGTAGTTGTAGAGGGGGGACACCAACAAGAAACTTGTGGATCAAAAAACATGAAGTATAATGAAATAATAAACTCTGAAAATATGTTGAGCTATAAAAGCAATTAAACAACGCTACAAAATTAGTTGAAGAACAATGGAGGCATGTTAACTAGATGTACCACAAGTAAAAGCTTCCATGATATGAATGATCACACCAAAACAACATACTTAATGGATGGATATCCAATCAACGCATAAGGTTCATAGTTATTAAGGGAGAGAAAGTTTAGTGCACTGCAATATTAAAAGAATTGTCCAATCTCTCTCTGCTTACTCCATCTAACAGTTCGCCTAAACATATACGTGCCAACAGGAAAACCTTTACTATTCTATGTGGATCATTTTCCAACTCCACTCTGCCTCTCTTATGCCCCCATCTTTTCTATCTTTATTTGATATTTATAGTACAATTTAGTATGAGGTTTCTATTATAAGCAAACCAGTAGGCCAAAGAGTGTGATATTACAGAAAAATTCAAGAATACTGACACAATTCTTACATTGTAAGTGCATAACGCCAGTTCTAGACTTAACTTATTCAGTATAAAAGTTGTTATTGCTACTTCATTTTCATGAGATCTGTAAGTGAGATGGATAGCATAACTGAGTCTATACAAATTGTAGCCCAGAAATTAGAGGTATTCCCAACCCATGGTCATTATGGATCTTAATAATATTACTATCTTTTTATTCAGCAACATAATAGCAATATAGATGGGAGTAATGATAGTCATACTAACAGTCAATGATTGGGAAATTTTGTCTTAGTTGGCAGTTTCAACCAAAAACATTTAATAGATTCATAAAACCTTTTGATAGTAGATGGTACTGGCAATGGCATTATCCAAAGAAGATGGAGGGAAAGAAAGGTCAATATTAAAGCATTCTATGGAGATTATTGTAGTATAACATCTTCAATGCAAACAATGATCAAATTGGAGTCATGAACACCATGAAGGTACTGACCAGATTTTTGAAAAAACATCTGAAAATGTTGAGGGGACTGACTGTCCACATTCCTTCATCAGTGCCAAAAATGGATCGCATTGGTCACCATTAAGTGAAGATGCCAAAGAAAGTTTTCGAAATGCAGATTCTGTCTCATCAAAGTCCCTGTCATATGTGTTTTTCGTAACTTTGTCAGGCTCTTCTGAAACCATACGCAGATCTTGACCAGAGCAAAAACCTGAATGACTCTGCAAACAATCTTCTTCCTGAATTCTTATACGAGAAGAAGTTGATATGTTGTAAGGAATAGGCTCCAAAACTTCCCCTGGATCTGTTGGAGTTTGTAAAATAGTAGACAATGATCCGGAAGGAATATAGCGTTCTTTCTTAGCATGTAACCACTTTTCCAGCCTTGTGCATAGAGGAGGCAAAGCTACATCTTCTCTTTGTCTGTCCACAAGCCATGAAAAATTCTTAGGCGAGGGACTTTCTTCCAATAACTCAAATGCATCAACCTCTTGAAAATATGCACGCTCCTTTTCCAAATTCGGAGGTTGCATGACTTTACCCTAACAATAACCAAACTTTTGATTAAAAATCAATGTAGCACCTACAAAGAATTGGTATGTGTATGTCTTAATCAAAGGCAGTTTTTGGATTGCGGAGCATAAGTCAAATTCATGTTTGTCATTTTTTCATCAATAGATATGCAAGACAAAATCTCAGTTTATTGCTTTATATTAGTAACCAAGGATAAAGAAGAAAGTGCAAAGTCATGTATATAATGAAATAACCAAGAGAAACATTATCGATGCCACACAAATTACAGTTGAAAATACAACAGGATAAGTACCTTTGGAAGACCTGGCTTTGGTTTCCTTCTTGGTACACGTTGTTGTGGCTGACAAACTGCATATGTTGTAACAGCAATACTACTTCTCCCTCTACAAACACCAACAGAGAATGCAATGAACTTTTCATAAAAATAAGCACCCACCCCAGCAGGTACCTTAGGCGTCCAAGACTTCATTTGGTAAATTTATATGAAATAAAAATGTCATATATCAACTTTTTTATACATCTAATTGAACATCAATTTATTTGCTTGATGACAGTTTATAGTAGATTGTGATACAACGTTCATGGTAGTTTTGAGTTTTTTCCAAAAAGATAATAGAACAAATAAGCTGAAATGAAGTAATAATAAACAAAGCTCATGTAGAAGGATCTTCGAGCAAAAGAAGTAAAAAGGGTAAATTATTGCTACCATCTTTAAGCAACTACATCTTTTAAGTAAAGTTTAAAACTAAGGCCCAGATTTTGCAGAGGATATGGTAATTTCACCACCACAAACAATAAAAGACCTAAGATATCCATTAGACATCTACGATATATGTATATGAAAATTTAAACATATCATCTACATGTAGAAAATTGTAATCATATTTATCATAAAGAATGAGTAGCGCAAGAAAGGAAAGAAAAAAATAGTAAAAACAAAAGGCCATGGATGTTGTAATCCACGTATCAGCAATTACGTCTCAAATAATTGAAATTACAAAATTATTCCAAATAGACTTGATTCTTCTATGCTCTAGGATTCCAATATTATATTTTCTACGAAGGATTTGACTTGAGATAAAAGAGGGTAATATCTTTCTTTGCTTCATAGATGGATGATAGCCAAATCAAAAGCCTTGCTCTTGACCTCATGCCCTCCCTTGAAGACAACTCTTTAAATGTACTCATGCAAATATATATATATATATATATATATATATATATATATATATATATATATATTTCAACCCAAGACGTAGAAAAGATGCTCTATACTAGATGCCTTTCAACCAATTAAATCAACATAGGGTACAACTAAGGCACCATTGAGGGATATAATAGGCAGGAATGAAATGAAATGACATATATTGACATTTTGGGATATATGCATTAATCATTTTTATCATTGAAAAATACTTTGCTAGTGGTAAATGGTAAGGGTAATTTTAGAAATTCTTGATCAGTAATGAGTTCCATAAATGATGTAGTAAGTGACAAATGATCAATTTACTAGAGGTGCCTAACTACCAACCAAACTAGGTTCCCTTCATATCCCATGAGTAGAAATCTAAGCTTTCCTTGAGCATTAAGTAGTACATTCACCACAATTACAATCCTAATTATTTAGGGCCATCCTTGACCCTTGACGGGGGCTATTAAAAAAATAATAAATAAATAAAATAGAGCCTTATAAAGAAATAAAAGAATAAGACAAAAGTGCAGTCTGCAGAAATTGAACCCACAACTTCTTTGTTGTCAAACTTAATACTCTACTAATTGGGCTATCATGATCAAGAGCTTATTTACTTGAATTTTTTTTATTTTATACCATGCACTTTTATTATAAGAATTTAGGGGCCCAACACCCATGTCTACTTTTGCTATATTTAGAGCGGTTAATGTGCACCAGGTGGTTGAAATAATAAGAGCCAATTCCAAGACATCTATTGCAAAAGGTCACCTCAAGTTCATCTACAGTCTACATTACCACTAAAGGTATGCTAGCAGTCCAATAAATCTAGTGGAAATATCGTGTGGATGTATGAGCAGGAACAAGAACAATATTTGATCCAAATCCTATTGACCAAGGCACCAAAGGGACAATGATGGCCCTTCCTGGGATAGCCCTTCACCTATCTGCATGTGTAACCAAATAGAATTGTTGTAAAGCATCCTTCTTCCTGACGGATTGGAATGGGCCAGCATTGAGATGAAAGCCGTGTCAACTTAAGATCATCACATGTTTTGAGAATCCCCTAGAGAGAAACCAAAATTTGGCGAGAGTTTATGATAGTATTCCTTTTCTGGTGCTAAGGAGAAAGCCTGACTTTTTGCACGGTGTTAAAACTCTACATAGACTAAGTGTGGGATGCGCTGATGATATATAATATATTAGGCCTCACTTTTTGCATGGTGTTAAACTCTACATAGACTAAGTGTGGGATGCGTTGATGATATATAATATATTAGGCACCCTCCCGGCCTCCCCTCACGAGACGGTTAAATGGGTGAATTTTCCAGGCGAAATCGTACAGCGCGGGATGTGACCTTGGTGTGGCAGTGTTCGTCCGAGACTAGGAAAGGCGATATGCGACAATCCCATGTTGACTTAGTATAAGATCATTTAATGGTATATAATATATAAGCATACACTCCTTACAGGCCTGTTTTGAGGTGATTTCTACCTAGTAGATTGTAACACAAACATCAACAGGACTAACAAGAACACGGTCACTCAGTCCATCGAGAATCAGGCTGAAACTAGAAAGACAAAATGGATTATTCCAAGCACAACTTTGTAATTTGTCCTCCCTTCACTATCTAAAGCCTGAACTAAGAAAAAAAAAACATAAATTTTGTTTTCTTTACGTTTGCAGGTTGAATGCTTCACGAGTAGACACAGTGAACTAGCGCCAAACATACGTAATTAGTAATTACTAAGAAATAATAGAGAACGAAATGAGGGCAAAAAGGAAAACCTGGCAGAAAGAGAACGATTCCAACTGACTCGTTTACCGTTAGGGGCGAGACTCGGCCTGCTCTGATTATTGGAGCTTGAAGTCGAACTGGAGTTACTGATCCTGTCAACAAGACGGAACAGGAAGTATTAAAAGAAAAATAGGAGGAATCAAAGTTTCTGTAAATGAAAGAAAATGAAACAAATAAAGGGCCAACTTTTCCAACTGTTTGCTGCTAGTTCCAGGTCTTTGCCGGCGATAGACTACAGCAATTGGTGGTTGATTCTGCCCAAATTTTGCATTCCGATTGCCATCGTCGTCAGCGATAATTTCTAACCACAAATCGTCAGCACTTTTCTTTGCCGTAAAACCTGAAGTTGATTCCATGTTCTCTGACGTTAGCCTCGAATAACTTATTACAAGACAGAGGAATACATAGGTGATAGGGACAATGATTCGCCGATGGCAACGAGTCGGTCACTGACTTGTGGACTGTACTCGCTCGGAGTCCCAGAGAGAGAGTTCGGGCGAGAGTTTGAATTGGATTCGTCCCTTGCCGCTTGGGCGGGAACAATAAAAATACATTTATTTTTCTTTTTCTTAAAGCGTTGTGCAAAATCGATAAGGTATATTTTGAATGCAAAAAGTGAATAAATTTTCTAATTTAACCCTCGACATTAAATATTTTATATTATAAGCATCAATTGATAAGGTATATTTAATACGGATATAATTGATAATTTATAATATCTTCTTAATAATGGTATGTAATCTCATAATAGGCTTATTGATATGCATTTAATTTTATTTCTAAAATAGTAATAATTGAAAAATGTATGACAAATACACAAGTTAGTGAGTGTTATTATTAATTAATAAATATTTCTATGGCTAGTTTATTAATCATTAGCATTTTCATCTTAATAAATGTGCAAAAGTCTAAAATAACACTTATTTAAAGTAGATTATAGCATATTTAATGATGTTGCTAATTATTACCCACGATTATGTTATCAATCATTTCTTTATATTACTTTAATCAATTCCATCCTAAGCATCTACTCCATATTGGTACCAAACTTAATGCAGTTTGTCATCAATTATTACACTTTATTTTATTTAACTTTTTCTTTATTTTAATCAATACAAGCTAGGTAATAATTTAAGATGACAACTTTTAATTGAATAAAAAATTATAAATTATTTTTATAATTAATTTGTATTGAAATGTTTAAGTATTGATATAAATAAAAGATAAATTTCAAAGTATAAGACTAAACATCAAGTGCACATTTGATTGCCTTATTTTTTATCTAATATTATATGAAATAATAATATCTAAAATAGCAACATAGTTGACGTAATAATTATGTCTTTTGAATATCAATTTGAAAGAGTTGAGTATAAGAAACTTTCTAGAGCCCCCTCAGGTTACCATGGCAAAGAAAGAGAAAAGTATGACAGTACATATCCTAGTTAGGATCTCCGATGCTTCGATTGAAGTTTGAAGTTTTACCACAAATAACTATCATGGTAATAGTTCATGTTCCCCTTGCTGTTTGAATGATAAGGAGAAAGAACATAATATTTTTTGAGAACCAATACCTAATTTGAATGGTGAACCATTGTCTCAAGAATTGATGGCCTATCACAATGTAAATTCTATCCCGGACAAATCTTCTACCACTTGGCAAGACAATATTTTATAAACACAAGCATCCAAATAAGCTCTTCCATCTGAAGTATATTAGCCCAAAAATCAAGGATGGAGAATCTTTAGTAATACTTCAAGAGGAAGAGAACCAACCAGAATCTAAGATCTCGTAACATTCAATTATAATATTTGTTTTCGGGAAACAACCCTCGTATATGGGTATGCAACAATGTGTAAGTGAATCTCGGTCACATGTCACTACTTATATGATGCACTTGCATGAAAAAGGGTTTAACGTCTTCCAATTTAGTAGCTAGGAGTATTGTTTGAAAAATCTTGCAAATCCATATTGGACCTACTAGAACAGTCCATAGCTATTAAAATTGTGGCAGCCTGGGATGGAATTTAGTCACCAAGAATTTTAGTTCATGTATGTACGGGTAACTCTCCCAGCTATACGTCTATCATTTTGATCCCCATATTTAATAAGCATGATTGCTAGTTGTGTGGGAAACCACTAGGATTATATAGGGTCACAACAACAGGGCAACATATCTCTTTAGCTCGAGTTTTAATTGAAGTTGACTCTCGTCACACACTGTTGAATCATGTTTTGGTCCAAAAATTGAATGGAAATATTGTCCAACAACGAGTATATTATGAGTGGAACTCTGATATTATACAAACTGTGAGATATTTGGTCACCTAACCACTCAATATAAGGGCAATCATGATTCCAGGACCACAAAGACCATATAAATAGTGGGTGAAAAAACATCCACGGAGTGCACATGAAGAACAATTATTATTAAAATTATAATCACAATCTTAATTAATATTAATATATAGCATATTAAATTAATTAGTATTATAAGTGATATTAACTGTGATTATTAATATTAATTATTATTATTATTATTATTATTATTATTATTGTGGTTATTATTTATGTTATCAAAATAATATAAACATACTTAAATATTATTATTAAATTATTTATTATTTTTATTTTTATTAATTATTAATGTTATGAGTATTAATAATAATTATTATTAAATAAGTAATACTATTATTAAATATTATCGTTACTATTCATATTATCAAAGTAGTCATGATTATTACATTATTATTAATACACCAAATTTTTAGACATGATTATTACATTACTAAAATATTCTAACCTTTACCATCATTTCTGTAATACCCCAAATTTTTAGCTAACCATGATTCCGAGTAATTAATATTATAACCCAATCACAATCTTGAGAAATAAATACTTCTACCTTATCCTAATTCTCTAACCCTAGAATTTAACCTAATCTTGATTTATCAATAATTATTCTACCATATTATCCTAAACTAAATTATATTGATATTGTTATAACAAAAAACTAAATATATTAAACCCTATTCTTTTTCCTTTTTTCCTTTTCTCTCGTTTCCCTCTCGATCGATCCTTCTCTCTCATTCTCCCCCATTATCCTTGCGTGGAACATTATCCATAGATAATGCTTACACGCTCGACACTCCCTACCACCTGCAATACCATTCCCTACTCCCATGAACTCCCACCTCCTACGTGTGATGGTTGGGGTTGAAATTTTTCACTCACGCCTCTCGCCCATCCCTGCATCATGTGTATATATATACACATACATATCCTCAACATTAAATTATACCACCTCTCTTCTCTCCCTTCTGTTTCTGCAACCAATGTAACACCATTTGCCCTCCTTCACCACCTCCTTACCATCGCAAAAACAACCCAAGGAGCCACCACATGTAAGCCAAACCAAGACAACCACACTACCACCGAAAACTTATGCTTTCGCCCTCACCACCTTCGACCATCCTTACCAAACATCACCCTTACCATCGGCCAAAATATCTGAAACTAACCCCTCTCCTTTGGCTAACTCAACAGTATCATTTTCTTCCATTTTCCCTTCCTAGCTATAGCAATTTTCACTATAGCCTAACTCAATCCACTTCGGTAGTTTTGGCCAAAGCTTTCCCCCTCTATTTTGGCAGCAACACCTAAAGTTTTCCCCCTCCATTTCAACAACAACAATCAAAACTTCCCCTTCCATTTCAGCAGCCACAACCTCAACACCCCTCCTCAATTTTGGCACCTCCAACCACACCACCTCTCTTGTTCTTCCTCCTTCATTTTTGCACATTCCCCAGCAATGGCAGGTTGTGTCGTTGCTCACCCTCCATTTCCCATAGTATCCCCCTGTGCTTGGTTAAGCTAGTTTCTCTCAAACAATACCCTTCTTAGTTTAATCTTCTTCCTTCTTTCACCATTATATTTCCTTACTTAGGTGGTTTTAAGCCTAATTATGTTTTATTATGCCTTTCTTAGGTAATTTCCCCATGGACCCAGAAAAGGCGGAATAGGTTTGGCGAGCTTAGAGACCGAAGTCATTTTTGTAAGGATACTTATCGTAGTCTTTGGTTTTTGACTGTTGAGTGTTATACATGATTTTATCTTGTACCAAGTTATTGTGATTATGTGAAATAATATATGATTGTTAATACTATGATGTGTGGTTTATATTCTATAATAAGAAACGAGTAAGTAAGTTCATATGATATCATTATTTTATGTGGAAAAGCCTTCAGTATGAAATATGGTTGTATCATGAATTTATTATTGGTATGATGAATATAAAGTGATTATGACAAGGTATTTGGATAAAAGTGTGGAATTGGAAAATAATATTACTAAACACATAAGATTCACATGAAATAAAATGTTATGTTACCAATAATGGTATTTTGGTCAATGTGGGTCAAAAATGGGAATCATGGGTTTTTAAGGTGTTATATCATCCAAATGTGTTAAGGAATTTATATGAAGTGTTTAGAGTAGTTGTGGATGACCAAAGTTTAAATAAGATATGCAAATGGTTTGATTTAGGAATAGTAACCCTAAAACGATGAAGCTATTATCACATGTGCAAAATGGTAGAGTTATACCACAAAACTTAAAATATTGTTAATATCAGCGTTTTGGGGATGTATATTAAATCTAGTAAGTTTTTTAGCCTTGCATAAAAAGTTATGATCGATTTGTGAAATTAGGGTTTATAAGTCCTATAAATAGTAACTTTTGGGATAGGGTTATTATTGTATGTGTAAGGACTTAGAGTTAGGCTTTGAAATTTGAGTATGTTGGTAATAATAATTTTTGAGGACAAGGTACTAAGTTTGGTGGTTAAAAGAGTAATAGGAGAAAAGCTATGATAAAAGAGTGAAATTAGGGTTTTAGGGAATATAAGGATCTTAACTCTAGAAGACAGCCTTATGACCCACATGACATGCTTACCCAATTTAATGTGTTATGTATCTGTGAATCAATCACAAGACATTAATAATTTAAAGTGAAAGATCACGTGAGTTGGGCCAAGGTGATGTTTTTAAATTCGTTACACCTGATGATAATAGTATCTCAGGAGCATTTTACCTTGAGAAGGTATTTTTATGGATCCATTCTACCGAATGATAATAGTGGCTCGGGTGTGTTGTCCTCAAGAGGTGTTTCAGTTTGTTTCATATGATTAAGAATAGTGGGGCCTTATACTCATCGTGAATAAAAATATGATTTTAGTAACCTAATAGATTAGATATTAATGATTTAAAGTGGAATGATACATGAGTTAGGACCAAGGTGGTGTTTTTCAGATCCGCTCCACCAGATAATGATAATAATGGCTTGGGAGCATTTTGCTCTGAGCATGTGTTTTTATAGATCCATTCTACCAAATGATGATAATAGTGGCTCAGGTGTGTTGTCCCTGATAGGTACTTTAGATTGTTATGCTAGATTAAGAATAGTGGGGTCCCTAAACTCGATGTAATTAAAAGAATAAAAATGGTTATATCCAATAAACAGGCATTGACCGGTATTTATCTTGTGAGACTTTTCAAAAATTATGTGTACTTATCATCTATTATGAATGTATGTATTTATTTGTATCCTTGACTTGATAGTATAGTTACCTTGCTCCGTATGTATCGTACCAAACATCCTTTTTTTATGGATGCCGCTCACTTCCACGATAATAAGATCCTAATGCTTTTGGGTGGGTCTTTGAGGACTGATTGGATGATTTTGCTGCTTTTGATGCATTGTGTGGGGAGGAGTGACATTTTATCTGTACTAGATATTTGGGCGAAGAGTTATGCTATCCGAATGACATTTTTAGCCAAATACTTTTTGGATTCTTTAATCCATGATATCCCTTAATTTGTATTATATTATTGTACCATAGAGTTAATCTCCAAACACATGTTTGTATTTATATTAAGCTCGTCTTATTTCTAATTACCTTCTTTTAATATGAATGATTTTGGCCTTATAACTGGTGTAAGGATGATATGGTAAACCAGATTTATATCAGCTATAACGGTAACACCCAATATTTTGATTATATGCATCCATTATAAATGATAGTTTTTCAGTAGTAAAATTTTGAGGTGTTATAATTTCTTCTAACATCATTTCTTCAACTTCTTCTCTCCCATTTTCTCTCTCAAATTTAACCACTTATTCTCCCTTGTTCCTCTATTTTTCTTCCTTAAATTTCTTGTTAGTTTGTTTGGATTTTACATATTTTAGGTGTTTTTGAGCAAGAATTTCAATAGGAGGAAGTTCTGTGGCTACTTTAGGATATTTGGAGAATAATTAAACATAAAAAAAAAACTAAAAGTAGATATAATTTGAGCTATTATCATTATTATATGTGTTAAAGTGTTGAAATTTCTATGTTTGGTTATCGTAGGGTTTCCAGTTTGTGATGATTTTGTGGTTTATTGTTGTGTGATGGCTTTTAGATTCTATAGGTGTATTCTTGAGGTTATTTGGCTCATTTTCCTTCATATCATGTTAGGGTTATATCATGTATAGGGTATGAATGATTTAGTTGAACGTTGAGCATGAATAAGGGGTATTTTTGGTCATTCTGTAGATTTTAGTGTTCGTTTTCTATTTTGTGTATGTTGATGATGTCAATGTATCATTTAGGTTTTCTGATGTATTTTGTTATATTCAAAGTCTTGATTTTGGTTTTGTATAATTAAAGTTATGATTTAATGAAGTTTTAGCATAAATGGGTACTTTTGTCCATTTACTTGTGACCTATGAATTTCCTAAACTTTTATGCATTCTAATGTGTTCGTGATGTATTCAATGAATAGTGTGCAAAGTTTGAGGAGTTGGATCTTTATATGCTAGGAAGTATGATATTTTTATTGTTTTTAGGGTTTAGGGGTAATATAATCATTTTACTTTATTCTAATTTGATTATGCTAGTTTTTGAAATTTAGTGTGTTATAATCGTCTTTATTACAATATATATTATTTTCCATGATATATTATGAGCATTTATTATTTTAATAAGATTCTAGAAGTTCTCGAGAGATTTTAGCATACAAGTGTCTTTTTATAAAAAAAAGTTAAATATATTTTGAGTTATTTTGTAAAATATAGGGCATTTTGATAACTTGTGAATGTTTTGAAATATTTTTTTCAAAATTGATTTTATCTTAAACATTACCTTTCATAAATAGTAACTTAACGGGTTTGAGCGTGAATAATATTTTTTGTTAATAAATAGTTTTTAGTTTTTAACTATAAGATTATTGGTATATTTTTACAAATATAGTTATGTGTTAGTATTAACTTGTGTGAATGGTAATATTTTTTGAAAAGGGTGTGTAGACTTATTTGAGGGGGGGTGATTAATAATATATATGGGAATTTTTGAGTAATTTAAGTGACAAGAAAAATAAATGAGTTTAAGGGTATCTTATGTTAATTATTTATTAGCTGGTGATTTTAGTCTACCCATAGGAGTTTTGATGACTAGCTATAATAGATTAGTTGGCAAGTGTATATATTTCACCTTGAGTAGTATCGGGATGGCCTCTAAGGTAAGGTTATGTTGTAGATGTCTTCCGTGTTATTTTGTATATGATGTTGTGTTGGTAGTGTGTCATCTTGATACTCTACTCCAAAGGTAATTTATGAAACCTATAAAGGGTATTAATACTTGAGGTTAGAGGTGTATGTGGTGGTTTATTTGGTTGCAATAGTCGATAATGTTATAGGTGTTGTGTGAATATTGGTTTCTTTAATCGTCGTGCTTTAGATATTGTGTGGTCTTCTTAGTCAGTAGGCTATGGATGTTCGTGTAGGTTCCTTGGTTGTTGTGTCTTGGATGTGAGTAATGCTATATTTCATAAAATGATAAGGGAATCATAGTAACATGTGTAAGATAGGGAATAAGTAGGATAAGTAAGACAAGTGTGTTTGTGAATGAATGGTCTGATAACATTGGATAAGGCACAAAGTAACCATTGAAATATGGACTCTATTATTTACTATATTTAGTATCATAATATCCATGTTTCAAAATTTTGTAAGTGTATCAAATTATTCCAGGTGTTTCATATAATTTAAAGTGCTTTAAATGAATGATGCCGAATAATATGAAAATTTGTTTTTAGGTGAATTTATCCATGATCGTTCTATTAGCATGTATTATGGTATTTTACTACTTTAAACATGGCCCTTAATGCTTTACGTGTTGCATGTTATCACTTTTAGTATGTAAGATTTAATCAATATATATATATATCGTATTAATACTACAATTTTTTAGATGTTTGGTGCCCATGCAATGGTTATTCTATAACTTTCTATGGGGTTGGGTTGATATTAGAGTTGTCCAACAGTAGTTGGGGTATGTGACCTAGTTTTATTTGAAGTCTCGTGCCTTTCTCTCTATTATATTTTCTCTCATTGGATTTTGTAAAGTTATAGTGTTGGAATCAAGCGTGAAGTCCACTTGATCGTGACATATGATTTTACTTTTTAGATTTTCATCTAACATGAATTGGGCATAGGTTATACCTTCTCTACGTTTGATGTAGCAGTAACACCTTGCACTTCTTATTTAGATTATGCGAAATCCTTTCAAAATGAAAATTTTCAAATATGAAAATGGGGCGTTACATGTTATCAATACGTCCAATACACTATTTGTAGAAGCTTAATTATAAATTTGGTGCTTATGTGTAATTAATTGCAATAATTATTTTAGAATGTTTTCATTAAATTCATTATTATTATGTGTATTATTATGAGGAAATTAGATTATAAATTTATTTAGGTTATTAATTTTAACTCTAGTTTGGACCTTTAACATGTGTTTGTTTAATCGTATAACCCTGACTTTACAACCAATTTTTCCCTCTCTTTTCTCTAGTTTAGTTTTAGTAACTATAACCTTAACCAAGTTGTATTTTTTATTGAAACCCCACTCCATCCCTGCACGTTCTTCCCCTTCATGCCACCCTTGCCATTTGAATTTTTGTACTAAATCAAGCAACTTGACTTCCTCTGTAATAATTGGTCCTAAAATCTTTCAAAATATATTTAAAAGTATGTTGATGTAGAGTAACTTAGTTATTGTTTTGAAAATGGCTTGAAATTCTAATAAAAATGTGAATTTTAGGCGTACCAATTGATTGATTTGCCTAACTGATTGACTGGTACGATCAGATATTGACAATTTTATTTTAGACGAATCAACTGATTAGTTTGCTCAAATGACCGACTCGTTATCTTGCGATTTTTTATCCTTTTCTAATTTTGATTTGAATATCTTTATAATATTTATAACGACTTCTAATTAAAATCTATTTGTGATAATGAGTATATTGTGGTGCTTTGGGATTACTTTTACATCATTTAAATTATTCTATTAATTTATTTAGTTAAATTTCCTCAAAAAGCACCTTTAGAGGCATACCTCACCTTCTCTATTCTCCATCATCCTCCCCTCTCTCTTATGGCAGTTGGGTTGCATATTTTAACTCTGTGCACCCCTTCCCTGACTCACCGGCCATCTGCCACGTCCCTTCCTGACCACACTCAACCTCCATCGTGCCATCATGTCTTCCCTTACCCCTTAGTTGTCCACACTCAACCATACTAGTATTGTCTCTCTCCCTCTTGTGGATTTTGACCATCCCTCACTTCTAAACCCTTTATTCCTTATTCATTTTCATTTCTTACCTGTGTTATTGCTCTCTCTACTTCTACTCCCTTAGTGAAAATTGCTAAATGTTAAGTATTCCCCATTCTTCTCCCTTTTCCCCTTGTTTTTAAGTACAACTCCAACTGCTTGTTATTCATTTCTATTAAGGTTTAGAAAGGTTGAAGATTCTACTTTCATTTTCCTTGGAATTATGTTCCTGAGAAAAGTTTGAGTTGTGTTTTTGTTATTCTTATTATTTTTCTGATTTTATTTTATTTGAGTTTAAAAAGGATTTTTTAATGGAATTGGCTTTTGATTATCAAATGAATCGAGGTCCTACCACATAGCCATCAAGTATGAGTTTTGTGCTAGAAGATTTACTTTAAGGTAAGGCCTTCGTATCTCTAATATGAATAAGGTATTGTGTTGTTTGTTGTGGTTTTGAGTGGTTATCATGTTTTGTGATATTAATGTAATATGTTGGGTTCTTAATTTTCAGCATGTTGCCATATTTTTATTTATGAAGTTTTGGAGCATGTTTAAGTATTTTTAATATTAAGCATGAGTTGGTGAACTTCAAGCATGATCTTATTGAGTATTGATTCTTGCCATGTTTTATGTGAATTCATACGAGGAGTATGAATTTTATATATTTTATAACATAAAAGCATGCTAGGATTGATATGCTAATGTTTGGCAAAATTCTGCTAAGTGGATTGCATGTTTAGGTTTTGTTTTACCCGGACCAGTTAATTGGTTTGTTGAACCGATCGACTGATTGCATAAATAATTGCTTGGTTTGGAAATTTCATTTAGATGGTCATATGAATAGTCGGTTAGTTTGATGAACTAGTCAACTGGTTCCTATGAGTGGTCGATCAGTTTGTCAAACCCATCTAGTAGTTGCCTTGTGGCCAAAGTTTCCTAGTTTCAGTCTAGACACATAGATCAGTTTGGTCAAACCGATCGACTAGTCTCCCATGAATAGTAGACCGGTAGAACTAACCAGTCGATCAGTTCGTCGGTTTTATTTTTCTATTTAGGTCTGATACGACTAGACCAGCAGACCAATCCACTTGATTGGTGCCATGTTTGCTTGTTATCTAATGTTCTTCATTTGGGCATTCTATATTAATGGTTCTATATAAGTACAATATTTTGATCACAATTTCAACCATGTTTAACCTAAATTTAATATGGATCAAAATGATAATATTGTGGTGCTTTGTTTGGTGTTCCCTTGAAACACCTAATCCGGTGGCTTGTATGCTTTGGTTAGTGTTTGGTGTCAAAACTTAAAACATTTAATTTATACACCATACTCCATCATTTATACACCATGCTCTGTCATTTCTATACCATGTCCCATCATTTGAACACCATATCCTATCACTTTTACACCGCGTCCCATCATTTCAAATGGTGGTTGTGGTTTAAAAATAATGGTGTATAGTATATAAATGATGGGATATGGTATAGACATGATAGGGTATTATGTAAAAATAATGGGGTATGGTGTAGAAATGATGGAGCATAATATAGAAAATGATAAGGTATCGTGTATAAAAGATTAGGTATGGTTTTGAAATGATGGGGCATGGTTGAGAAATGATAGGACATAGTGTTCAAATGATGGGGTATGGTTTGGAAATAATAGGATATGGTGTAGAAATAATGGGGCGTGGTGTAGACAAGATGAGGCATGGTGTAGAAATGACGGGGTATCGTATATAAATGACGAAGTATGGTATAGAAATGATGGAATATAGTATAGAAATGATGGGGTACGGTGTATAGGGGATGGAGCATGGTGTATAAATGATAGGGGCACGGTGTAGAAATGTAGGGGGTATAGTTTAGAAATAATGGGATATAGTTTATAGATGACGGGGTATGGTGTTCAAATGATGAGGTATGATATAGAAATAATGGAGCGTGGTGTTCAAAGGATGGGGTATGCCGTTCAGATAATGGGATATGGTGTACAAATTAATAAATCAAAATCCTGTAGAAACACAACTAGTTATTTTGCATGTTTCACATAAAAATATTTGAACATACATATTTATTAAGCGTGTTTATAAAAGTTTTATTGAAACACACGTAATGATTAGGAGTGTTTACGCGTTACTTTAGAACTAACAAAGGGGCTTTTTGTTTCGTTTTTAGTTGGAATGACTATTTTAATATTTGGTAAACATAAATGAGTCATTTTGGTATTTGGTTCAAATATTAATTGATTGATTAGTTAATTATTTCAATTACATTTAAGTATTTTCCATTCTCAATATTAGGTTTTAAAGAAAATTAAGGATTAGGTTGAATTAAATTTTTATTTTTCATCTAGATTAATCATATATTTTTTATATTAATTAGGCCGGTTTTTAAATTCAATTTTTTAATTATCTTTTTTTATGGATAATATATATATATATATATTTTTAAAATAAGTTGTGGTAAATTAGTTATACAGTATTATTTTATGTAATCAATTTGAACTAATAGAAAAGGTAATTTTTATAAAAATATAAATAAACCTAAATCAATGAGTAACTCTAGTTACTAGTTTATAAATTAATATTTGTCAAAATTATCTAAGACCATCCAACCGTTATTCTTTTTCTTCTGATATTTTTTGCTGGTCTGAGAGCCAAATTGTCTCATCACCTACGAGGCTACTACTGACAACTCCACAACCACGCCGACCACACACCACCGCCACCACCGCCACAGCAGCACCTCTCTCCTTTCTTCAAGGAAAAGAATTGTCTACCCGATTTCCATGTTCCTATTCCCCTCCTTTCAAAATCAACAGCACCATTTCTGTTTCCATGTATGTGGTTGTATTGAGCTCTTAGGAAAAGGTTGTCGAGTTCGATGTGAGAAAGCTTCATTTAAGCTTAGATTCAGAGAACTGCAATTTCCCGACTAGGGCCAAGTCTCCCTTTTCTGCAATTTTTTGTCTCCTCCTTGATTTGAGTTTTTTTTTTTTTTTTTTTTTTTTAGCAATTCCAGCTACAGAGCATCTATACGAAGAGATCCGTGCTTATGTTCTTTGTTTGAATTGAAGGGTTTTGAGATCTGAGCGTCTGAAGGTCACAGTTGTCGAAGTCGGCACTCTGGGTAAGCAATTGAATTACTACTAACTTCCAGGGGCAGTCAAACTTCAGTCTTCTTCCTCTCTCTCTCTCTCTCTCATTTTGTTTTTATTTTCGTTCAATTTTCCCTTGATACCCTAAATTTCGGTGAATTAGGAGCTTGGGTTGTATGTGGTTGGTATTCATATTTTCCCTTTTCTGGTTTTTGGATCTGCATTTGCGTGTGATGAAGTATGCTCCTAGCGATTATTGTGAGGAATTATAGAATTCTATTTTACCTTCTTCTTTTTTTTTTCGCTTCTGCTGCTTTATTGCTTTCTGGTCTGTTTAATTGGTTGATAGTTTGCATTTTAATGTCTTGATTTGTGATTGATTTCTCGAAGTTTTATTAGGGCTGCCCAGTGAAACCTATGCCATGTCATTTTAGCTTCCCTGCTGCTTCTGAGCGGGAAGAGTGACCAATGAGATAACTGAAACCCTGAAGCTGGTAGCTGTTCGTGAATGGCTGAATTTGCATACTTAGATTTTTGCTTTCAGCAGTAGCTAGCTAGTATGTCTCAAACAATTCTCACATAATTTCCTTCCTACAATTCCTTTGCCGTCTGTAGGTATATTGGCATCTTAGAACAATGGCAAACAATCTTAATGCCCAATTGTCAAAGGGAACGATATTAGGCCTCAAGGTTTGGGAGTTAGTTGCTATTGCTATCGGATTGTTCATCATAGTCATCCTTGGTCTTGTTCTTCTGTGTCTTACATCGCGCAAGAAAGCAAGAAGGCCTAGGGACAAACTGAGCCTAGCTCAAATCCCTACCATTTCCAAAGAGATTAAAGAAGTGAGAGTGGACCAGACATCCAGTCATAACTTTGGCAGTCGAAATGGAAATTTCCCCACGATTCAGGACAAATTCGGTGATTATGAGCCTGATCAGGTGATGGTCCATGAAGATATGGGGAAAATGAAGAGTGGAGATAACAGCAGCCAGTCAGGTTCATTTCCCTGTATGGACGGTGGTGGGCCTCAGTTTGGCGAAGAAGGAGGTTCTGGAAATGCTGCGATATACAAATCAGCTTCTTCACATCCTATAACCTCCCCTTCTCCTCTCAGTGGCCTGCCTGAATTCTCACACTTGGGTTGGGGACACTGGTTTACATTGAGGGATCTTGAAATTGCAACTAACCGATTTTCTAAGGAAAATGTTATTGGCGAGGGTGGATATGGAGTTGTTTACCGTGGTCGCTTAACAAATGGAAATCCCGTGGCAATTAAGAAGATCTTGAACAATCTGTGAGTCTCAATGTGATTTATTGGTTTCTCTAACTTGTTTTTGGTATTTTTTCTATCTTTGTGATATTACCCTTTAATTAAAATTTTCTCCCTTTCTTGTAGGGGCCAAGCCGAGAAGGAATTTAGAGTGGAAGTTGACGCCATTGGCCATGTGCGCCATAAGAATTTGGTTCGTCTTTTGGGATACTGCATTGAAGGCACTCACAGGTTACATTGAACTTTATCTAGAACTGATTAAGATGTATATTTTACATAATCATCATGAGAGGCTACCTTAGTTAGCAATATGCTGTTTGCTGATCAATTGCCCCAAAAGAAAAATGATATGACTTTATATGAACGACAGGATGTTGGTCTATGAATACGTTAACAATGGAAATTTAGAGCAGTGGCTTCATGGTGCAATGCGACAACGTGGATATCTGACATGGGAGGCCAGGATGAAGGTTTTACTTGGCACAGCTAAGGCGTAAGTTGGCCAGGATTGACTCGTTACCATTGAACTTGTGTGGTTTAACCTGTATAGAAATCAAATTTGCTACTTCTTACCCAGCTCTGGGTCCCCTGCCCTCTCCCCTCCCCAAAGAAAAAACCAATATAAGAGTTACAACTTTGCTATTTGCTCTGTTCTGATGCTTGTTTACTACCATAAGTGTTGTCGTTTGATAGATCTCAGTTTTTTAAACGTTGTGTACCCATCCCTGAAGCTAATGATCTGTGTTGTTTGTGGATGTTTGAGGAAATGTATTTTGTTACAGGCATTAATCCTAACTAGAGGCACTTATTGTTTTTATCCTGTGTTTCAGTTGAAAGTGTATCCACCTCTGTTTCTGCACTTTTAGAATATAGATGTCTAGGAAGTGTATATGAAAGTATAAATGGAGACACTTTCATGGTGGAAGCAAACAGTAGTCATGTTTATGGATCGGTCATTTTTTATATTTTATTTTTCTGTTTCTTTAATGTGCATCCTGTGGATGAATTCAGGACATGTGTGGCATTAGTTTAAAACTCAAGGTTGTATTAATTGTGGGATGTTTGCTGCAGCCTTGCCTATCTCCATGAGGCCATTGAACCAAAGGTTGTGCACCGAGACATTAAGTCGAGCAACATTTTGATCGATGATGAGTTCAATGCTAAAGTTTCAGATTTTGGACTGGCTAAGCTTTTAGGGAGTGGGGAAAGTCATGTCACAACTCGAGTTATGGGAACCTTTGGGTATGTATGCATCTATATATACCTGGTTTATGCGTAGCTTTTGGTTCCTCCTTTTCCTTTATTCTTTGGTTGTTTGTGGTGAGCAGGCTCATAATTGTTTCTACAAGTAGTTCAGTATTATATTCCTACAATTCAATTAGTCTGTTAACTTTTTGAACATCACATCTTGCAGTTATGTGGCTCCTGAGTATGCAAACACTGGCCTTCTAAATGAAAAAAGCGATGTTTATAGCTTTGGAGTCTTGCTTTTAGAAGCTATTACTGGAAGGGATCCTGTGGACTATAGCCGGCCAACTCAAGAGGTTTGCCTGTGTTAATGTTGCTTTGAATTTTTGGTTCAAATAATCCATTGACGATGGAAGCATGTGGTTGAGGGATAGATAACATTCATTTTGTAATTATTCTCATGCCAATTGTTGTTTGATGTTTTCCTCACCCTTGGAAAGCCCTGCAGCCTTGCTTAAGGTCGTTTGATAATGTTGCAAGGAAGACAGCGTAGATAGTTGATTAGTTGTTAACTAGTATCAGAATCCTGGATACCTCACTTTTCATATTTCCTACCTAGTGTGCTATGTATTCTTTTCCAGTGAGTTCAGGTTTTCTATCTTATCATGTGTTAGCATGTGGCATAAAAATGATGAAATTCTAGTGGTTGATATCATCAATGGTTGCTTCTGGATAGGATTAAAAGTGTGTCACTTCTGAATTTAACATGTTCTTAATTTGTGAGTAATTCTTTTCTCTTACCTGGAATTTGGTAACTATGCTGGTGACATTGTTTTGGCTGTGGCCAAAGGTGGCCCCATTATTTTTGGATTATTTATTCATTTATTGTTTTCACCAACTGAAGTCCAGATAGGGTGAGAACAGATATAACAAAGCTAAGTTGTAGTCGCATCATCAGAGCAATTTTTTCACTGCGTGGCCTTCTGGTACCTTCACGATTTATATCTTACAGATTGTTAGTCCTAAAAGTTTGGAATCTCTTATGCTTGCAGGTCAATCTGGTAGATTGGCTGAAAATGATGGTTGGAAGCAGACGATCAGAGGAAGTTGTGGACCCAAACATTGAGACAAGGCCAACAACAAAAACCCTGAAACGAGCTCTTTTGACTGCTTTGAAGTGTGTTGATCCAGATGGTGACAAGCGACCCAAGATGGGCCAGGTTGTCCGTATGCTTGAATCTGATGAATACCCCGTACCAAGAGAGGTTTGTAACTGCAATGCCCTTGACGTCTTATTATTGTTATGTCTTTGATAGGCTTTCTTTTCGCATAAAACTTTGCACACGATGCCCTCATCCCCAAAAATGTGGGTTTTTGTTTTGGTTTATCTTCCTGTATGCTGCAAATAAGATGTTCGGATACAATACAGAAACTCACGAGTAGTTAATTTGATTTGACTGTTGAGCCATGTGTTATTGGCATTGCCGCCAAATTACATTAAAGAATGAAGGGAATACTAAATCTCAAGAAATGGCATAAATGAAAGAGTAACACAAGTTGATGCAGTCATTAAATTCTGTGGTCAAGTTCATAGGGACAAATTGTTCGGTAATAGAGTGCGGCATGAGTGGAGAGGTCCTTTGGCCATGTAAAATAGTGCCTAGATAAAAAATAAAATAAAATATGAATTATGGATTCTTCTCGTGGACTTGGAGCATCCATTATTTGCAGTTAGCCTAAATATTCATATTCTGCTGTTTGGTCATCACCTTTGTGTGGCTGGTTCTATGCCATGGCATGGCCAGTTATCACTGTTGAAAAATTTCACTCGCTTAATGCCTGAAGCGCCTTAGTATTCCATAGTGAGTGATGGCAAAAGCTTTCATAGCTTTATTTTGATAGTAAAGCTCAGAAAACCACCCAGTTATCTGTTTCTGATATCCAAGAGCCACTCTAGGTCAGGGGGAAAAGGAGAATAAATTCATTAAGTGCTCGTTTGGTATGGGGGTAATAGGGGTGGAAAAATTACCCCCATATTTTATATAGCTTATATAATCTATTTAAAATTAAATATTTTTATTCTAATAAATACCCATTTTAGATCTTAATTTAATCTAAAATGGGTATTTCATTAAAATATATTTATTATTATTAAATACTTAATATAAAAGATGTAAAATAGAGGAGAAATTTTTCCACCCGTATTCCCCCATACCAAACAAGCCCTAAGTGGGATATTTTTATGTTCTCTTTTACGGAATTTTCAGTCATAGGAAATTATTTTACTTTGTTTTTAATTAATATTAGGAAATCAGTGCTTAATGATGAAAATTGGCATTTTGGAACATGTTTTATAATCTTATATCATTGTTTAATGAACAATTGCGGCAAATTGTGATGAAAGGTAAGAATAATTGTGAGATTTCTCAAAAAGTGATGGGTCACATACATGCATGACCTGACATGGATATTTAATTAAGAAATTATCTGGATGCCAAACTGTGCCTTTAGGTGTATAAACTTGTCCACCTTGGTGTAGGTAATAAAATTTTTCACTGTTTCGTATTTTGTATGTTGGAGAATTAAAATGCTGAAAAATGGTTTCAGGCTCCTTTGAAACTAGTTGGAAAGAGGACAATCCATAACAGATGGAATATGTATGTATGTTGTAATATAGATAAACTTAGAAAAAGATAATATAACAATATAGAGAAAGTAAAGAGTATGACTTCTGATTCTCATTAATACATGTGAATCTTCTCTTTCATTTACAGTTTACAATATCCCATATATACAAAAACCCATACTGATTACGTAGTCAGATAATATAAAAGAATGTAGAGGATACGTAGAGTTCAAAGGCTAGAATCATAATGGAAAAGCTATTGCAATTGATGGTACTAACGAGAATATTAAACTTATGATTTATATAATATAAATTCATAAAGTGTACATCTATATTATGTAAAAAGAATATTTACACTTTTGTTGCCTTTTTTTCTTTTGTTTTGGTGCCCCCAGGATCGAAGACACCGGAGAACTCGCGCAAATAGTACAGAGATTGAATCCCACAGGGAGAATTCTGATACAGATAGGAGTGAAAATCCAGAAGCGAGATCGGAAAGCCTTAGGTTCTCACATATATGAGATGTGAACGTGAATGGCCAAACAAAGGCGAGAGTTCGTTTTGAGAAGAGCTTCATTGAGAATGAAGGCGGGGAAGGCAGGTCGCATAAGCCCTTCATCTCGGTACTTGTCTTGACTTGAGGCAGCCCTTTGCCTCAAGCAGTCCACGATAGTGGTCTGACTATCAATGTCATCGGACGGGGTTTTTTTTCCTTCATTTATTAATTATGTTTTCTTTATCATGTCCTTTTTTTTTCCGTCCTTTTTAATTTTTTGGGGAGGAGAGGTTTCTGTTGATTTCTTTTATCTTGCTACTTTTTCCTTCCTGTTACTTCATTCCCTTTTTCTCTTCTGTATTTTAGTGGATAGGTAGATTTTGTGTTTGCAAATGAAGATGGAGAATATTATGAATTGTGTACAGCGTTACTAAGCCGAATTGTGTTCGGAGTCGTGAAACCCTTGTCGTGATTTTTCCTGAAAATTTGGGAAGATGGTTGCGTTTATTTTATAGCTAATGGAAAATTCTTGTAAGTATATATTCGTAAAAACTGATATTTTATTATCTCAGACAAGCATTTGTACAGAAATATATATGTTATGTAGACAAAAAAGTGAAGGCGAGTAATTAAGGTTGGAATCTAGGATTCCGTAAGCTCCAGATTTTAATTCTTTCTTTTTCGGTATTTGTACGACTTCATGATAGTTTGATAATAAGTTCAAATTAGACGCGATTCTTTTTATTTTTAATCTACTATATTGGCAGATTTTAACTACTAAATTATGACTTTACTCGGTGTTTTTATTTTGGACAGTCCAATTTTCTACAGATTGTATGTCTTAAATTAGATGATTGTTGCTGCTGTAGTTATTTGATGGGTAATAAAAAGTTCATTGCTTCAAAATTAAGCATCGTCATGGTTTTAAAATAAAATTATCTTATTTTAAATATTTTCTTATATCATTTATAAAATTAAAATTCCTTGTTATATTTTTAAAATATTTTATTCTCAGTTTCTTGTTATTTTTCACATTTTTTACGCTTGATAAGACTTATAAACTATTTTTTATCTTTAAATTCTTTTGAGGCTCTTTTTTAATATAAATATTTGGATTTCTTATATTTCTTCTAAATCTCTTAATTATGTTCAAAATGTTAAACAAAGATTGTGACAAAAAAAAAATATTTCTATTACTATTAGTTTTTATTCATATTTCAAGTTCCAAAATGACCATTTTAGATATCAAAAAATTATAAAACTGATGATCATCATACTTTTATATGCTTAAGCTAAAAGTAAATTTAAAATGTTTTATTATTATTATTTTTAGATTTTGTTGTGTGAAAACTGCTAATCGAGTTATTTATGAGGATAGAGAGATGTAGAGAGAGAAAGAAGAGAGAGGGAGGAGCAAACAAAAAGTATATATATTGATTTAGTGAGATCATAAATAATTTCAAGACCTCATATTTATAGATTTGGACAAGTAAAGGTACGCAAAGGGGAGGAATTCAGTGTCAGCAATGTAGGGAAGCGGTTGAAGGAGTTATGAAGACCAATCAAGTCATTTGAAGCTATTTGGGTGGATAGCTCGAGGTCAACCTTGGGATTAATGGGGTCGATTTATCTTGAGGCTAGTATGAGGTTCATTTAAGGCTAAATTTTCCTTTAGGGCAGCTTTTTCGGACCCAATAGTTTCACTTAGGGAACACTCATACTAGATTTAGTTCACTATTTCTTATCATAATGGCTTGGTGATTCTTATCTTTCTCTGCTTGAATTTTATCGAACCTTTATGAGATATAATCCAAGTCATTTATTGATGATAAGGATGGATCATAGTCGTCCGGCTTTGTAACACTCCGGTTGTTACAAACCGAAAAAATTCATTTACAAAGTTAAACGCAAAAGCTAAAACAATAAAAACGAAAGGTGTTATGGCTATACTTGGTATAATTCCAGCTACCCTTACCATTCTCACATCGAGTGTTAAGACTAAAATCAATACTGCGCTGAGATTTAATACATGATTACAAGAAACATAATAGAGGAGACAAAAGATAAGTATTGTCCTATATAAAAGCAACGACAAAGATTTACAAAACTCAATGAGAGATAATACAAAAGGATATGAGTATCTACGTACAACCGAAATTAATATACCAAAAGATACCGGATAGCCATAGACTCGCAAACCAAATTACCAGCTTTCGACTGAATTCAGAAGCTGACCTACAAAAATCAATGCCCAACAACCCTTTATACTAAACCAAAATAAAAAATCAGCATAGAACACATGCAACACATTACAATAATACATGGTATAAAATATCAAAGCTATACATGCATCAATTGAAATACAAGGATCAATTCTGTACCATATACCACCGAGGTCATATACTAATCATACTCATTTATTTGAAATTAACCGAAGCATACCAATGGAACATCCAAGAGATATTCTTTGCAATATAATTAGAAACAACATCAACCCAAGGTCAAGACAATAAC
The DNA here is from genome assembly GCA_039764185.1 of Tamarix austromongolica. NCBI lineage: Eukaryota > Viridiplantae > Streptophyta > Magnoliopsida > Caryophyllales > Tamaricaceae > Tamarix > Tamarix austromongolica. The sequence goes on along the minus strand of CM077808.1, from coordinate 59,412,245 downwards.
CCATGTCATATACCTCATCATCAATCCCGACAAATCTCATAACATAGGTAGGTTCACAAGCACAGATCAATAACAAATCATCCCAACATAGGTAGGCACGAAGGCAGCTATCAAAACACAGGTAGGCACAAAAAGCTGCTACCAAACACATGTATACACAAAGGTTACTATCAAGCCACAGGTAGGCATAAAGGGTATTGCCACACTAAGGCTACTGTCAAACCACAAGTAAGCAGTCATACTGGCACACTAAGGCAGCATAGTATCCTACCGACTACCAACCCAAGGATGCAAATGTACCTTGGTCACCCTAGTATACGAAGGTAACACAATACTCTACCGACAAAGACACATAACCCATAAGTATGCATATCTCCTATCAGTCAGCAGAACATAATAGAGTAAGATATAAGGCATGGCTGGGATATTAAGGTACACTAGAAAAAATCCAAAATTAACCGTGGGCTAAACTATGTCTTTAGGGTAGCGACCTCTAAAAAGCCACCATTCTTGATCTTGAGGTCTTTTACTTTTTATTAAGGTGACCACGAAATCACATAGATATAATTTCCATACTTTAACCATTTTAATCATTTTCAATTATTCCGAGACAACAATAATCAAGATCATTACCAATTTTAGCCTCATAAAAATATACTAAGGTCATCCTAGGTTCGATTATTCACTTTTGGATGCATTAGGCCAAAAGTGACCAAAATGCCCCTGAAGCCAAGATCACCACATTAACATCCTCTTCAAATTACTAAATCCATTTTATTTATTAAGTTTCCATGAAAAGGTTGAAACATAATAATTAAACAAATTTATCATGTAGATAAATTATCAAATAAGCCAAATGACTAATGTACCCTTATTCAAGGATTTGCTTATAAAACCCTAGCATATGTATCTAATACATCAAATGTCACATAATCTCAAGCTTAGCACATATAATACAAATTAATCATAATTGTCATTGTAAAAATCATAATACACATAAAAGGACTAAATTGCCTTTAGAGCACACATCTACGATTAGTATTCCATAAATCGCTACAAGCATACTCATCCAATTTTTTTTCATGTACATGTCACATATAATCATGAAAGATCATTTTTACCATACTTTTATTCCTACAATATTTTACATATGATAACATACTCTTTTTACAAATTTTTAGAATATAACAGATAACATATAATTATAATTTAACAAATCATGTTTAACATGTTTCTACAAAAAGACCCTAATGTGCTATCATGTGACGTCTAACATTTTAGTAGAGTATAACAGTTACCTAAATTCCAATAAAAATACAAAAATAATAGTATCCTACAAAATACTATGAGATCCCGCTAATCAACTTTTGTACTTAAAAAATAATACCAAAATACCAAATTAATAACTTAACTAATAAAATATTTATTTTTAAAAAATTACCAAGATACCCTTACATATAAATAATAGGTACCAAAATAATGTTAAAACCAAACATAACTCATGCTGCAATGGCATACAAAGGGGGGAGAAGGGTTGGCTAGTTGTGGGTTGGTGGTGGCCGGGGGTAGTTGGTGTTGGCAGTTGGTCAACGGGATAATGAGCTAGTGACGAGTGGGTGCTTCAAGGTGGTGATGGGTTGGTTGGGGTTGCGAATGGAGGGTGTAGGTTGGTTAACTTAGTTGCGGGGAAGGGTGCCAAAGGTGGGTGGTGGAGGTGCAGTGGTTCTAGCCAAAAGGTATGAGGGTAATGGAGGAGAATAAGACAAAGAGAAGAAGAAGGAGAGGAAGGCTTGATGGTGGTTGTTGGGTGTTGTGGTGTTACAAGAGAAGGGTGGTACAGGGGTCATTGTGGTGCACAAAACGGCTGAGGATGGCTAGCTAGGTTGGAATTATGGTTGTGAGGTAGGTGGTGTGGAAAGGGAGTGGTGGCTAGCTTCGGTAGAAGTCACCAAAGTGGGGAGGTAGCACAACAAAAATTGGCGCTACCCAAGAAGCTTCTATGTGGAGTTTTGTTGTAAGGGGGTAAGGTAAGGATCAGCAAAATCTGCCACTAGGAAGGAGAAGAAAAAGAAAGACGAGGACCACATGGAAGAAGAAGAAGAAGAATAAGGTTTTAGTAGTGGATGAGTGTGTGCATGGCTAGAAATGACGAGGCGTAGGACGAAGGTGATGATGCTGATGGTTGTGGTCGAGGGTTGGGGAACTGTGGAAATGATCAGGCTAGGGAGACTACGTGCTTGTGTATATATGTATGCAAATAAGAGGAGGGTTGCATGAGTATATAAGTATAAGGTAGAGAGTTGTGGGTGTGTGTATTTTTGCATAGACGGGAAAGAGAGGTATGGTTTAGTAGAGGGTGAGGGATGGTTTGACAGGCTAGAGGCATAGGAGTAGCATGAGAAGGGGAGGGAGATAAGGAGAGTTTTTGAGGGATGTATTTGGGGCACGCAAGGGGTAGAAGAATAGGGGTGGTAAAATGGTAGGGTAGAAATAGGTTGATTTTATTTTCGCTTTAGGTTTAGTTTGGATAGGTTAAGGTATCAGATAAAAAAATATCGGATAAGAATAATTAGATTTAGAATAGGTCTAACAACAAGGAAAGAGGTAAAAATAATTGGGAATAATGTTTACAAATTTATTTAGGTTACATCATAAAGGTTATTAATAAAATGAGTAGGCCAAGGTTCATGGGGAAATTTTGAATAAAAAAATGGTAAACACCCGAAAACAATGGTTACAAAATTTTGGGATGTTATAGCCTTACAGGATTGGATTGAATTTAGTGGCCTCCCCTCTCTTTCTTTTCCCTTCCCTTCGTTTATCCTTATCTTGACATAAAATTATAATAAACTTATTCATTAGCCATCATTACATCTCAAATAGCATGTTTTGTTTAGTCCTTGTCTTTTTCTTCTCCTTTGGCATGAGTTTCTCTTCTTCTTCCCTCTTTGATCATGAATAACCCGTTCATTTCATCAATCATTATCTTTCCACAAAATATCCTAGACTTAGTTATTAAGTTTTCCACCCAATCATTACATTCACTTAACTTAGCATGTTCTCTTCTTTCTTCTTCTCCTCCACCCTTGGTCTTGTGTGTCTTCTCCTTATTTCCTTCTTCATTTTGTGGCCTCCCATGGATACTCCCACCATTTTTGAAGCTTTTTCAACTTCAAAAAGTTTAGATATAAGCCTTTTATAATTCTTTAAGTATAAATTAGTTAAACCCTAGCTTTTTGCAAAGTTTTCTCTATAGTTTCAAGACTTTAAATACTTATTTTTCATCCTCCATATTTTTTAATGTAAGATTTGATTTCATCCCTTTTATCTAATTTTTTTATCCTTGTTTTAGTTTGTATAAAGCGAGTTTCTAACTTTTATTGTTATTTTTCTCAAAGGTGATCAAGAAGATTTTGTGGGTGGTGGTGAGTGTATGGTTTTTAGCTGACATGTGCTTATTTTTTGGAGGTTTATGATCAAGGTAATTTCTTGCTTACTTTCATTATATCTTGGTGTTTTATACTAGAATGTAAAATATGCTCATTTTGATGATGAAACATGCCTGGCCTTTTTATCTATCTCTCGACCTAAGGGTTGTATGATAGGATGTGGGTGATTTTAGTTATCTTTTATCTTCCAATAGATTCGTTGGGTTTTCTACATGAATTTTGGTATATGAAATATTAGCAAATGAGTATGTTTAGGCTTTGCTTGATTAAATTAACATTTCGGCATATTTAGGGGATGTTTGGCATTTTTTATTCATAACTGCCTTTTTTTGCAAAATTATTTAGGTTCTTGGTCTTTTTAATTAATTTCAAACATACCATTTTAATCGTTTGAGTTTTTAGATAAAATTATACATATAACTTGCCATGATTCAAGCATGTGTACTATGTTTAAATCCAGGTTACAGCTTGAATATGTTTAGGTAATGTGGATAAATTTTCTAAGTGTTCATGTGTATATTAAGGTTTTTTATGACTAGGGATATGGTTGGGTTTTGATGACTTCGGTCATTTCATGTTGTTCATTGGCATTTTTAGATACAAATTGATATATAATGTGTCATCTTTTGCATTAGTATGACATGATTTATAAAATATCACAGTTTGATAAAGTTTATGCTAAACCTTGAATGTTCTTGAATTATTCATCATGTTCATATGCTAATTAGGAATTAATCACCCACTAATGTCATAAGCGGGAATTAATCATATTGTATGGCTTAATATAGTTAATATTATTATTTAAAGGCTAAAAGGATTAATATGTTCATATTAGGAGTCAAAGTGAGACTATTAACTGTTGACTTTAACTTTTACTTGAACATTGTATTTCCCTGGTGAATAATAATTTAGAATAATAAACTTTTGGCATTTTTGAATTTAATTTTATTGGAATAAAATGATATTTTTTTTATCATGAATAATATTTTGTGTGAATAGTAATTTCTTTTGCAAATGGTCATCGACCTTATTTTAAGGTGGTTTGACTAAATATACCTAATATTTTCATATGTTATCCTTTACGTGGGTTTTTATGATTAACAACAAGTATTTTGGAGATTTTGATATGTGCATTTTATGATGAATTTAATGTTATCTTTAAACACTTTATATAAGTTTAGTGTTATCTACAAACACTTATAGAGTATGCGTTTAGTGTCATCAATATACTTGTGTGTTATGTGATATGAGTTTAGTGCTGTTGTGCTATATTTAGTGTTAGCATATGAAACTTCCTCGGATATGTCTGGTGTAGTCATATAAAATGCAATTACGAACAAGTGGTCTCTAGGATTCATACATAGTCTATGGACACTGATCTCTGTGCAATTTATCTAGGCACAATGGACCCTAGTTGGTCTGATATCTTTTCTACTCAATTAGCTATTGTATGAGAGCCTCTAGGGGGTGTATACACTTAACGATTAGGATACCCATGTTGGTGGAGGAGCAACTATGGCTATTAACCATGAGTGGTGGGTGTGTATAACCTAATGTGATTACATTGTTTGACTACCATTGCTATTAACCAAAATTGTGGGATACGTGTGTCCCCTTGGATATAATATATTACTAGTACATTACATTTTGGATGGTAGTGACATAACACACGTGTACCTTTTTATTTAGATTACATGCGTTATAATTTATGTTATATGCTTATGTTGCACATGATGCCTTATGTGCACAATGGGATTATTATATGCAGATGCTAACATGACATGACATGTTGTTATCATACCATGCTTCTATGTGAACCATATGTAAGTGTGCATAGTAGCTATATATTACTCGATATGTCATTGTACTAATACTGCCATTTTATGTTCATTATCTATTCAAATGGGCATATGACACTCTGTTGTAGGATGTTGATGTCAGATGTTGTTTTTGATGGAGGAGGGCCTATAGCCTAATGTAATACCCCATTTTTAATTAATCCTAAGCGAACATATTAAGAATAATCATGGTACTTTATATGTAAATGATTATAGTATATTTTATGCCAAGCATATTATTATCATGTGCAATAATATTAGGCAATAAGGTAATAGATTAATTAAATTCCAAATGGTTAGAAATATATATTTTGGCCCTGTAAATGACTGACCAAACCCTTATAAGTAGGTTGGTCGCCTAGGATCGCTGGTCAATCAATTTGAGCTTAGACATCCACCAACCCTTAAGAAATTTATTTATTTATTTGGTTCCAATTCAATTCCTTTACCCAATATTTTTATATATTTGGCTTCATTAACTCATATCACACTTTCCCCTACTTTTTTCTTTATTTTTGGAATTTATTTGATAGTTTCCCCAATTAATATCCATTTATTATATTTTCTACCCAAATAAATTATCTAAAAATCATTGTTGACCATCCTAATTCTTGTTTAACATTGATTATCATGCACCTTACCCCCATGATCAGATTGTACACTTACACACCTTATCTACTAATACCCACCACAATACATTTCTCTAACACACTCCACCTCCATGATTTCATCCAAGTGCACCACAAGAAACCTCCTTTCTATCCCAATTAGATTTTCAAATCCCTTATTTTCCCATCCTCATCTATTATGTGATTCATTTACCCATTTACACACTCAACTCCTCCCTTTGTGTTGTCTCCTATTTGAATTTTCCATAAGTGTTTGAAGACTTGTAATCTTATTCTTCTTATGGTGACTGAATATTTCCCTTCTCTTCTCCATCATTTCCATTATTATTCTCTACCTTTAATCATGTATCTAACCCTTTTATATTTTCTCTAAGTATAAGGGTGTTAGGATTAGGAAATAGTTGAAGAGTTTTCTCTTCTTATCTTCTCATATTGTGTGCTACCCTATAGTAGGATATGACTTTATTATTAATTCTTTCCCTTTTGTTGTTCCCATTCTTATTTTATAATTACTAGCTGCTAATTGTGGCTTTTGTATTTTAAGTTGAAGAAGAATGTTGAATTAGAAGCTAGGGATTTGGTGTTACTTTGTTTATTTATTTTGCTTGATTTTCCTAGAAGGGCAACCCCGTACTCTTATTAGATATGTGAATGTTCATGGTAGTAACATGTTGGGTTTTCTATTTTATGCAAGAGTGCGTTTTTAGTCTCCTTTTTGATTTTATGAAATTATGTGTGTACCATGTTATGCTATAATTTTCTCCATATATACAAACCATGAAATAATATGTACGGACATGCAAATTTATATATTTTAATATAAGTATGCTAACATGGTGGAATAATGTTGTATATGGTCAAAGACTTAAGTGTGCCTTATTTAGATGGATTAGACAATATCATTAGTGTCTTTGTCAAGACCTTCCCTTATATTTTTAATTTTTTCATTGAATTTCTCACATGGTTTTATCAAAGTTTGAAATATGATATGTTTAAATTTGAGCATGTCTAGTTATAGAAATGCTAGAATTAAGGTTTGTGTGTCATAAGAGTATTTTTGTCAATTTACATGAAATTTGTAAATTTTATAACATGTAAGACATGTATGAGTTATGTTGTATAAGTTAAACATGTAAAATATGTCACGCTAGATATGCATGATGAGGGATTTATGTGTTAATTGGGCTTAAATATGAAATATGGGAAAATTGTAATTTTTCTACTTCTATAACTTTTCATAATTGAACTTTCATGTTGAAATGTTTATTTTGATGCTATTTAACTATGAAATAAGTTTCATTCAATTTTATTAACCTTTAGCATAAAAATGAGAATTAATGGAGTAATTAACCTTTAAGAATATTTTGGTCATTGATGACTTAATATGCCTGAGTGTTAGAAGAATGCCCTTTATTATTTTTAGGTTGAATTTTGTGATGATCATTGACTTTGTATTTACCGTTAACTTTAGGGTTGACTTTGAATAATCAGAACTAAATGCAAATAATTGAGTGTGATATATTATCATATGTGTGTTGTGTGCGATTTAATATCATTTCAATAAAATATTAGTATATAAAGTCAAATATCTCAATATTTAAAATGGTTTAATTTTTAGGGTTAGTTACCTTAGAGAAGAGGTGAGTGCCCTCAATTTGGTTTGATTGTTTCATTGGATGCCCTAACATTACAACTAAGGCCCTACATATGCTCTAATTAATCCTGGAGATTTTTTAGAGACTATTAATACTCAAGAATTATGTGGCATAAGGTTGGAGGGTATTATGTTGCATTGGTGAGCTAGTATGACCAAAGTATTTTAAATGTCTATGAGTTGTAAAGGTTCAGGGTATTGTGTTACCTTGTGCGCCAATACGACCGATATGCATAAGTGTTATCGGGTTACCTTGTATCCCTCGTGTAATTGAGATGAAAGTAACTATTCTGTGGTGGTTTTTGGAATGATTTTCATATTTTGGTTTGGTAGTTGCCTCTATGGACTACCATTGTCTTATTTGGAATTGGTTTGGTAGTTGTCTTAATGCACCACCCTTTTTATATTTGCAAGCAATAATATGATGGTTTGATAGTTACCTTGGTACATTACTCTTTTATAAGTGGGCACGATTTGGGTAGTGGGTTGATATGTGTAATACCTCTATTTTTCTAACCTTGTTTTATAGGTGATTAGCCTCACAATCCCCTATTTAACCCTTAAACCTTGTGAATACACTCTTAACATACCTCTCAAACTATTATTTTTACCTTTCTACCATATGAAACCCTAGTTTTTAATTCAATGGACTACCAGTCGACTGGGCCTTACCTTTGATGGACTAGCTAATAGCCCCAAAACCCCATCATCCAAGCCCTTCGCCGGTTAACTGCAAACTCTTCAAATCGACTACAACTGAGCTATTTTTACGATTCTAGATTTTATTAATTTTCTTCTAAACTCAAATAAATTCCGGTGTTTGATATGTTTATATATGCAGGTTCTTAAATTAACCCTTTACATTTACCTAAATGTTCATGACTTTTTAGAATTATTTTATTTTATCTCATTTTTAACCATTTATTTAACTTTCCAGCTTACCTAAACCATTTTTAATCATGGTTGACTTTCTTGGGCATGGAGGCTTCAAGAATATGATTTCTCCACATCCCATAACTAGATTCCACATTAAACTAAAAATATAGTCGTAATCACCTCTATCACTATCCACTAACTATCTTTCACTATCTTATACCTATATCAATTCACTCCCATCACTCCTCTCACTAGTAAGCAACCCTCCCATCATTTTTTTCCCTCTCTCTTACCTTGGTTAACAACCATAATGGGTTATTACCCTTGGTTAATCATTATTAAACCTAACCATTTTTCTACATTTAAATTTGCTATCTCCTCTCTCCTCTTTTACTTGCTCTTGGTTGTGTTGTTCTTGTGTTTTCTCCTTAGTGACGAGGTAATTCTCCATTTTTGTCTTATTTTTTCCTTTACCTTATTATTTCTAAAATCTTAAGTTTAGCTATTTGGTGATTTTCTTTAAGCAAAAGAGAGTTAAGGTTATAGATTGGTGAAGTTTTCTCAAGCCTCCATTCTCAAAATTCTAACAATTATCCTCACATCTTTTAATCTTTTCTTTTCTCTTTTAACCCCTGATTTTCTCTTTGCCTAATTTTTTCTTTTATTATTTTAGATGATGAAATGGTGGAGGAATGAATTTAGGAGTATTTTTATGCTAAAAGGCCGGAGTAGCTTCGCTAAGGAATATAAATCTCTAGATCATGGCCTTTTGTGTTTATGTGTTGATTTCCTTAAATTTTGTATTTTATGCTAGAAATCATGCTAGTCTTTTCCATAAAATCTTAAGCATGACGGTATATTATGTTATGTTTTTAAGTCTTGTGATGAGTAGACTAAATTCTATCTAAGTATGGTAATTGGTGTATGATGTTAAAATCTCAAAAATTGAGGGGTTTTATGCCTTTGGGATATCTCGATCATATATCTTTTGTGATGTTGTGGATTGATTTAATTTTTTAAAATTTTATCTTAAGGGTAAAAACAATATAAATAGTGTTGTGTGTAAAATTCGGTAATTTTTTAGGGAATCTTGGTAATAGGGTTAACATTACCCTCTTGTAAGTTTTTGTATAAAATAAATGTATCATTATGTTCCTTAAGGTTTTTCTAGTAAATATGATATATAATGTGTTAAATTTTGGATGAGGATGACTTAATTTATGAAAATAATAAAATTAAAGATATTTAGGTGAACTAATGACATTTTTGTCTTTTGGTCAAATCTAAAAATTTGGGTGTTGCAGGGATCATATATGGATCGAAAGATGAAGATAATGATTTGTGAATTATCTTGATAAATTATGTATAATCATAAGGTATGAGTTAGGAAAAAGGGATTTAATTTGGTTTATAATAACCAAAAGAGTAAAATTGGTATTTTACGTGTGAACATTTGGAGTTAAGTTACAATTTATAGATATGATGTTTTTAATAATGTTTTAGGTTAGCATGTTAATTATAGTGATTTTAAAATCATAATGGATGAAGTTATAATGTACTTGTGAAACTAGGGTTTATAAGAAAATTATAGTATTTTACCTTATGAAATTATAGTATATAACTTATGGACTATTACTTCCATAAGTTCCCTTTTATTGTATGTTTTATTAGCTTTGTACTCAAAGTTTATTTCCAAACCTTTGTCTCTATTTTATGGATCTTCCCTTGATTTCTTGTTATCTTATTTAAATTATTTTTATTATTTACCTTATAATTGGTATGGGAATGATACGATAAACTAAACTCATATTATATACGGTGGTAACACTCAATTATTTTATATTTAGCTTTTGCAAAAAAAATACATATAAAAATAGCAGTAAATTCTGGAGTGTTACAATAGTTAACTTAATGCACTGTCCTTATTTCATGGAAGTGGTTTAAGTATGGTTTAGTAGTTACTCTCATGTACTACCCTTCTTGTAATTATATTTTATTTTTCAAAAATACTAAATTAATTATTATTTTTATTATTTTGAATGATTTATTATATCAATTAGACGTTTAGAAAATCCTGGTTAGATTTTTAAACCAATTTATTCACACTTTCTTGCATTTCCTTACTATTTTGAGTCCCGTGAGACTTTCAAGCCACTTTTGCTTATCAAATTTCTTTCAGATCATTCTAATTTGACAGTATTAGAATTCTTTTACTTTTTATCAGTCTTCTAGGTATTTTTAAAATATTAAATGGAGAATTTCAAGGGAAAATATGATCCATTGCCCACTCGAACCTCAATTGCATTTTAATTATTGAAATGAGCATTTCACCCAATGCATATTTACAAAACTTCACCAATGCTCATATTTTGGGATACGTGAGTGAAATATGAGTTAAAAATGAGTCATAGTTATTTTTAGGATTTTCATATAAATTCTTCCAATTTTATGCATACCCAACCCCTAAAATTCAACTTTTTATAGACAAACCTATCTAAATATACCAAACATGTTCCTATCTTTGTAAATTATCTTAATTAAAGTTAGAACACCAAAATTGACCCTTATGCATGTCCTAAATGTCTAAATATACCCCAAAAACTTTTCCCGCCTAATTTTTGTCCCTTATGAGCTCCCAACCAGCCTTCTTCAACGTCTCGTCCTTCATCCATTTTTTGTCATTTGATTCTTTATATTTTTGCTTGGTTCATATATAATTTAGGTACTCTGTTAAAGTATTTTAAAGTGATGTTTTTTTAGTGGAGGATGAAGATATAGAGCTTACCTAGGAGCTTATGAAATTACGTAAATATAACTATACTAAAAGTAGATAGAGTTTTGTTGTTGTTGAACTAACCACGGTTGATTTTAGCATATTTGTGGTGGTTTCAGCTTCTGAGAATATTTATGTGTTATTGTTGTTGTTCTAAGTTTTTAATGATTCCAATAGATTAATTAGGGTTTTATATGTAATTTCATACATTAAAAGTCTTGGGTTGAATTTATGTAATTAAAGTTATGTTTTACTAAAGTTTTAAAAATGTTTAATAGAAAAATGAGAAATTTACACGAGAGTTGTGAATTATGGTTTCTATGTGTTATAATATGTTTATCGTGTATTCAATAGATCGTATGCAACTTTTCATATGTTAGATCCTTGCATGTTAGGAGGTATAATATTTTAAGTATTTTCAGGGTTTAGGGACATAATGGTAATTCTACAAATAATTTGAATTTATTAATTAAGTTTTGGTGCTTTAATATACTAATTATTGACTGAGGATAATTATTATTTTATTTCATGATTTTAGAAGTTTATTTAATACTTTATTGTTAATTATTAATCTTATGGCATATTATTGTTAAAGTAGTAACTTAATATCTAAAGGCTTTTATTAAGATATTTAAGGTCAATGGTCGAACTTGACCATTGAATTGACCTTTGAAATAGTAATTTAATATGAATAGTAAATTAATGTAAATAGAATATTTCGATAATAAATAAGTTTATTTTTTAAATATAAATTTATAGGTAAATTTCTACGTTTTTTGTTAATATGGCTAATTTTTGTTATGAAAAATGACATTTCCCAAAAAGAGTGTGTTACTTTGTTTTGATGTGGTGGGTATTAATATTTTTGAAATTTGGGATAATTCAAGCCAATAGTATGTGTAATCCCCCGAAATTTCAAAAGCCTATAATTTAATAAATAAATTTTATTTGGGATAGATTAGCCTTTAAATCTATTTAATTTAATTATTTTATGGATTTTTGAGTATATAAAATTGGGTATAAATATTTAATAAATTAAAATAAATATTATATTATTTTATCACACTCTTATTATTTAAATAATTTTTCAAACCATTATTTTACTAAAATTATCCTTTTTAAACCTTATATTTTAATTATATTAAATTGAATTATTAAATAAATTTATTACCTATAAACATTGTATTTTGTTATTTTATAAATTAAATTATTTTTAATTGCCCCCATTTTCCCTTTTCTTTTTCCTTTTTCCTTCTCCGTTTTCTCCTTTTTCTCCTTTCTCCTTTGTCTCTTTTATTTCTTTTTCCTTTTCTTTCCTTGGGCCGCCAACCTTGGTCTGCCTTGCCTCCCTCTTGCGCGTTGGGCCGCTGGTCCATTCTTCTTCCTCTCCTTCGCGCGAGCCCGACTGCCTCTGTAATACCCCGTATTTTTAAAATCCAGATTTATTAAGTTTAATGATTTTATTAGCGTAATTTAATGTAAGCAATTAATTATTTTAATTTTGATTTGTTTTATGGATTTATCGACGATTCGAATTCATATTTGAATTTAATTAATCGTTGTCGTTGCGAACCATTCTAGATAAATTCGTTTACGACAATGATTTTATTATATAATTATGAATTCGATTTTCGGTTAAAAATATGTATTTCCGTTCTTTCTCGTATTTTTATTTTTAATATTTTAGATTCGTTTTTTATTATAACTTTGTCGTGTGATTTTGACTTTATTTTGGAGTTATAATTCGTTAACGAAATATATTATTCATATTATGGAAATTCTGTTTAAATAGTTAAATTTATTTTACTAATTCTATCCGTGGAAAATATTTCCGATTTTAAATTTGTTCGTTTCAAGGAAACGTTAATATTTTTGGAAAGTTTAAATTAAAAAGATTTTTTTGGAGATTATTTATAAATTTCTTTCCGAAATTCATTTTCTTCTGTTTTATGCTTTTTGATTTACGGAAAACCAATTTCGAAAATTATTTAAATTAGTCTCAGTTTATTAGAATTTGATTTAAATATTTTATTATATTTTTTTAAATAATTTTTCGAGGTCTTATAATGTATTTTCGTAAATAATATAAAATTTTCATTCGTTGGTAAATTCTTTCGAAAATGTTTATGAAATTCTTTATATAGTTCTTTTATTAATCTTAACATTTCGGAACCTTGCGAAATAATTTTTCGTTTAATGAATTTTAGTTAAAATCTTCCAATAATAATTTTTAAACATTTAGTATTTTATTTTATATGTGTATTAAAAAAAAAGAGAAGCCCAAACCCGTCGGGACCCCCGACCCCCCTCTTCTTTTCCTTTTTCCCCTTCTCTCCTTTCCCTTATCTTTCCCTTTCTCGGTTCCCTTTCTCCCTGTTCCCTGCGCCCCGAAACCCTAGCCTCCCTCACCTCCTCCTCCTTGCTAGCCGACCTCCAGCCGTCGCCGACCGACCTCCAACCTGCGACCGACGCCGCGCGGGAGCCACATCAAGTAGCAGCCGCAACAGCAACTGAAACAGAGCCACCCGCAGCAGCAACTGCGAGCCTGCGACCATAGCAGGGATGAGCCGCGCAGCTCGCGCCACCGCCTGGTCACCGGCGAGCCTCGCTGACCACCGGTGAGCCACCCCTGGCCTTCCTTTGCCCCGATTTTGTTGATTTTTGTAGGTATAAATTTCTGAAAACCCTAATATAGATTTGATTAATTGAGTATGATTTAGCTTGTGATAAGCTAAATTAACTATTTGGTTATGTATATATGTGCTGTGAGATTGATTTAGATATGTTAATTCTATGGTTTATGTTGGAAATTTAGAAAATTGGATTTTTGGCCGGGTTATGCCTGAATTTTTCGGATTCGTCCGATTTAGCTATTTTGGGTAAATTGATTATACAATATATTTTAAAATGTATCTAATTTCATGTTGGAATCGTCGATTTGAGAAATTTATGCAGAATTTATTGGAATTTGATTTCTAGGTCAAAATTCATGTGATAAAATTGGGTCGCATAATTGAGTCGTTCCGCTCAATTGATTTTATAATATCGTTTAGAATGTATTTAATTTTATATTGGAAGTGTTGATTTGGGAAAATTGTGCGGAATTCATCGGAATTGGATTTTTAGGTCAAAACTCCCGCGGGTTTAAATTGGATTGTGTAATCGGGTTATTTTATTCAATTGACTATATAAATTACATTAGAATATGTTTAATTATATTTCTGAACTGTCAATCGATATGTTTTGGCAAGAATTGATCAAATTTGCGTTCCGGGCTCAAAAACCCTAATTGTGCTAAATTGTGTATTTCTTTTATTGGTTTTGAGTAATTGATTATTTGATATGTTATAAAATGTGTTTAATTGCATTTCTAAACTTTCAATTTGATTGAATTAATAGAATTCAACCGAATTGTATTTTCGAGCCTAAAACCCTAGATTTCAAGTGAGATTATGAAATTGGTTAATTGTGTAGTTGTTTTTCTAAAATTAAATTTATAGAAGTAGTTGAAATGATCCTAATTGTATTCCAATACCTTTAATTGGAATTAATTGATTTGAATTACCTGAGTTTGTGTCGTTAGCTTTAAAACCCTAATTTTGAAAATGGATTGTCTGGAATTGGTTAATCGGAAGATTGTTTTGTTGAATTGATTATCTGGATTCATCTAAAACTTGTTTAATCGTGTTTTAAAACTATCAATTTGAGTTAATCGAAGTGATTTGGTCGATTTGTAGTTTAGGCATTAAAAACCCTAATGTTCGGGGATGATTTTATAAAATTGATTTTTGTTATGCATCTTTTATCTAATAGATTTTTATCTTTGGGTTTTAAATCATTTAAATTATGTTTTAATCTAATCGGTTTGGATTTGATTCTATGAAAATGGTTAGGTTACCTATTTAGTTGTAAAACCTAATAAATAAGTTATTTTCGATAAATTAACTTATAATCGATTATCTTTCTTGGGCTTTCCAAATTAATTTGAAATGTCCTAAGTGTATTTTTATTAATCCGTTTTGATTTATATTTAATCTTAAATCTTAATAGAGCTATGTTTTTAAGTCATAAGTTTTGGACACGTTTTCCAAGAAAAATAGTTTGTGTCTCTTTGTATCGATTAAATTACAATAGTTGAAATTATTGATCGATAGGATAGTTTCTAACTTAGTTTTCGAAATCTATCGGCAATCTAGGAAAGCTTTATTATGGATCCTCGAACTAGTGATCTCTCTCTCCCTCTTATCTCGCTTAGCTAGCTTCGGATCCAGGTAAGTCTCTACTTACCTCTACTTATGGGTGTTTCGTAAGGATGTGGCGAAGGTCCCTACGTGTCATGTGACTTGCATGCCTTGGATGCTTTGTATATATACCATGTCCTATTGTGTATCACATGATTATCCTTAACGTGTTTTATGCGTAGCGCAGCTTGGAGTTAAGGTATGTGGTATGTGTTTTTCTTATGACATGAATGTGATATCCATATGTGGTGATTATGATGTGCTGTGACATGATGTAACCCTCTAGGACATACATGCTAGGGTGATTATTATTATGACATGGAGATGAAAAGAAAAAAAAGAAATAAATGGGAAGTGAGTTGCTAAAGGGGAGTGTAAGGGACCCGATTAGGGTTTTGGGAAGAATTAGTGATCTAAAAAAAAAGGCAAAAGTAAAAATGATTAAGGGTGAGTGAGGTGCAGGTCGAGAGTGAGAGTTTATGTTATAAGGAATGATTATGGGTGTTATGGGAGAGAAAAAATATTGGGTGAAAAGGAGAGGTTACTTGTGGGAGAAGAAAGGTACTAGGGTTGAAGTGGCCAACTAGGGTGTTAGGGTCATAGGTGGAATCGATGGGTAAAGCGATATGATTTGGGATTGAACCTAAATGAGATGAGGTGTTTGAGGATAAATGAATTAATGGTAGTGAAGTAAGAAGAAGTTGGGCCACATAGGTCCAATTAGGGTTTCAAGGGAAACCCTAGAGGCTAATAGCGGGTGGAGTCTGATGTCACGAGGTGTTGGGCCTTACCCCACACCCTTAGGAGTTGGTTTTCATTATGTGTAAGTGTAAAAGGGAATGGATATCGAGGTGTGATAAGGGGCGCCAGAGTCCCAAGATATGGGACGGGCCCTCCTGGGAGGATAAGTGTAGATATAGTTAGTCATGCATGTCAAGGGTAAAATACTTTCAAATAAGATATGTTAAGACACTAATCACTTAAAGAGGAAGATGTTGAGCCGGACCCAGACCGGTCCACCAGCGAATAATAGTGGTTAGGGCTGGGGTGCCCTACATGACCGGTCCACCGATTATAATAGTGGTCGGGCGCGTTTTGCCTTGCATGATTTCCGGTCCATCGGCTATAATAGTGGGGGATTTTGTGCTCAACAAACCGAACGTAATAATGATAAGATATGGGAAAGACACAAAGTAATTACAGTGAAACATCATGTGAGTCGGGGGCAGACCGGTCCACTGGCGAATAATAGTGGCCAGGAGCGTTTTGCCCTGCATGACCAGTCCACCGGCTATAATAGTGGCCAGGCGCGTTTTGCCCTGCATGACCGGTCCACCGGCTATAATAGTGGGGTTCCCGCACTCACATGAATTGATAAAGACTATGATGTGAATCAACTATAATTACCAGAGATCTAAAGAATGAGTCTACTCGACTGGGGCTGGACATGTCCCTAAGTAATGTTCGTGAGGCTAAATGCCCAATTGGGTTGGTTCGGCATCGCTCATAAATGCCCGCTTGATAAATGCCTGATTCGGCTTGGTTTGGTTTGGCGTTGTCCAAAAATGCCCGGTTGGTTGGTTTAACATTATCCATAAATGCCTAGTTGGTTTATCTCAATCTCTTATCGGTTTAAGATGTTACATATGTTTCGCATGTTATTATATGTGTATGGTAGGGCTTATGATGTGGGTATTGAGTATGCATAATATTGTATCAACGTAATGCAACATGATTCAATATGCGCTTGATGTTATACTTCACGTCTCTCCCATAGGATAGGGCAGTGAGATTTACTCAGTATTGGACCCGTACTGATACTACCTTGGTTGAATGGGTCCTGTGATGATCCACTGATGGTGGGGAGCAGACCTCTTGTGCAGGTTTGAGATCGGATATTTTATTTGGGTGGAAGGCTTGGTTTGAGAAAGTAGGCAATCCGGAATTTAATCTATCGGGATTTGTCTAGTTTAACTGTATTTATTTTTGGAAGTTTCAAGTATTGTATATAAAATTTAAGGATTTTGTAATTGTCTTTTAATTTTCTCATACTTTGATAAGCTTTTAATATTCGGATTTATTTCACAGGTTCCGCTGATTCTTTCAGTGATGATTTTATTCAGTGAAAATATTCACTTGCCATCTACCTATGGATATCTCCTTGTGGGAGTTTATCCTCACGGCATAGATGTTTGAAATTTTGTTTGACAAGTTTAGCCTTGCATCTAGCATGAGATAGATGGTAGACATTTATCTTGTGCTAGATGTGGCGGTAACATTCCCCAAATTCTATCTTAGCTTCCGCTTTATTCTTTCAAAAAAAAAATTTTCAGGACTGAATTTTGGGGGTGCTACAGCCTCCCTCTTTTCTTTCTTTCCCCTTCTCCCCCAACTGAGCCGGCCCACACCCTTTTCCCTACGTTGGCCTGCATGCACGCACCCAGCCCCCGACTCTTCTTTCTCCTTTCTTTCTTCTTCTCCCATTTTCCCCGGTGAAATTCCCGACCCCCGCCATCTCTGCCACCCGACCTGCAACTCCCTCTCCCCTATTGCTTCCCCCTATCTCCCTCTTGTCGTTTTCCTGCCATACCAGCCCCACCATCTCTCCCTCTCCCTTTCCCTGCCATTTCCATACCTTTCTTCTCCTCCCTCTCCCTGCAACCCCCATTCCCCTACCACCCTACTGCCACCCCTCGAGCCACCCTATTTCCTCCTCTCTCTTCCTCTTATTTTTCTTCTTCCTTCCCTGCCCTATTCTGCATTTGTTCTCGAGCTCCATATGCTGCCCCGACCTCTTTTCTCTCCCTTTCTTCTCCTCCCCTCTCTCACCCTATTTTTGCTTCGCCGCCCCCGCTCTGCCGCTGTCGTCACCTCAACAGCCACCTGCACCACCCCATGCCACCCTCTACCTCACCCCTAAATGACCACATCACCCCTTAAGCCACCCCACAACCTCCTTCTTCCTCCTCTCTTCTTTCCATCCCTTCTCGGCAACCACCCTGTACCGCCCCGATCCGCCACCGTCCCGCCGCTTCTGCCACGGCCTGAGCAACCACATTAATCCCTGCAACCCCTTCTACCAACCCCAATCCTCATTTGGCCAAAACCACCACCCAAAAGCCTTCATTTTCCCTCCCCCTTTTCCTTCCTTATTAGCCCCCATTTCGACTCCCTCCTCGACCGCCGCCCTTAGCCGCTTTCAACCCATCACTGACCACCACTTACACCCCCTCTCCATCTCTACACCCTTCCTTTGCCCTAAATCCTCCCCCCACCACCTTCTTTTCGAGCCCCAAACCACTAACCCGAAAATAGCCCATTTCTCCCCTTTTCACCACCTTCGAGCCCCCTCCTCCTCCTTTCTTTGCATACAGCTCATGTTGCATGAGCAATATGAGCTGTTGCCTTTCTTGATTTAGTTGGGTAATAATTTTTAAGGTATAATAATATTTTAATTCAAGCTTTTGATTAATTAAGCGTTATAAAGTTTTATACTTTGATTTTTATGATTTCTAACATAATAAACCTTGATATTATTTTTAGGTATTAGTTTTGATAATCAAAGCTTGAACCTTTAACCGAAATACCGGTAAGGTTCGTTTTTTCAGGAATCAAGGTAACCATTAAATCCCACTTAAACGTATGGATTAACGTATGTTAGCACATTAGGATTTTTAATATGTTATTATGCTTAATATATATTGTTTAATATCATATGCGTAGTTTCTTGTGATGTTGGATTAAAAGAAGCATGTTAGGTTTGTATGGAAATATTATTTAAGGTAAGAGTTTGGTTGTTAATGAAAATGTTAAGTATTATCCATGTTGTATTATGGTATTGTGATCTTTAATGCATGGTTAATATTTTGTGAGCCTTAGGGGTATTTTAGTAATGTATATTGTACAAGAATATGGCCTAATATATATATAGGGGTTCTAATAATATTATATTAAATATAAGAGTTGTTGATGAGGTATTAATATTAATATTTTATGTAGTAATGATAAGTTGATATAAGTCGTGTACTAGGGGCAAAATGGTAATTTTTAATTAAAAAGAGTATTATGGTAATTTTGGAGGCAAGGGCAAAGTGGTAATTTTGTAATTAAATGGTAAAAGGGTAATTTTGGAATTAAAAGATAAAATGGTAATTTTGGAGATAAAGGGGTAAAATGGTAAATTTGGAGGCAAGGGTAAAATGGTAAATGTGTAAGTAAAAGGATAAATTGGTAATTTTGGAGGTAAGGGATAAAATGACAATTTTGGAAGTAAAAAGGGTAAGGTGGTAATTTGTAAATGAAAAGGGGTAAAATGGTAATTTTGGAAGTAAAGGGGCAAAATGGTAATTTGTGAATAAAGGGGTAAAATGGTAATTTTTGTGAATAAAGGGTAAAATGGTAATTGTGTAATTAAAGGGTAAAACAGTAATTTATAAGTGAAAAAGGTAAGGTGGTAATTTGTAAATAAAAAAGGGGTAAATTGGTGATTTTGGAAGTAAGGAGTAAATTGGTAATTTTGGAAGTAAGGGGTAAGTTGGTAATTTTGGAAGTAAGAGGTAAATTGATAATTTTAGAAGTAGGGGGTAAAATGGTGATTTTGAAAGTAAAGGGGCAAAATGGTAATTTTGTGGATAGAGGATAAAATAGTAGTTAAAGGGTAAATTAGTAATTTGTAATTAAAGGGCAAAATGGCAATTTCATAAGTAAAGGTCAAAATGGTAATTTTATAGTAAAAGGGTAAAATGGTAATTTTGTAAATAAAAGGGGTGAAGTGGAAATCGAAAAGCAGTAACTTGGTAATTATAATAATAGATAAGGGCAATTTGGTAATTGAAATAACTAAAGGGTAATTTGGTAAATTTGATAATGGAGAAGGGTAGTTTGGTAATTTTGATCATAAAAAGGGTAATTTGGTAATTTAACCAACTAAAGGGTAATTTGGTAATTTTGATAATGGAGAATGGTAGTTTGGTTATTATGATCATATAAAAGGGCAATTCGGTAATTTAACCAACTAAAGGGCAATTTGGTAATTTTGATAATGGAGAAGGGTAGTTTGGTAGTTATGATCACAAAGAAGGAAAATTTGGTAATTTAACCGACTAAAGGGGTAATTTGGTAATTAGGATAACAGATAAGGATAATTTGGTAATCTAACCAACTCAATGGCAATTTATTAATTTTAATAAAGGAAAAAGGGCAAAATAGTAATCCAACCAACCAAATAGAAAATTATTAAGTGTAGCAGTTATGAAGGGGGATTAGTGACCTAATAAGTATGGGAGATAACTTGGTAACCTAAATCGAGTAAGGGGTAACTTGGTAAGTATGAGGGTAATATGGTAATTTTTCAAGTAAGGAATGAATGACTTAACAATTATGTAAAAGGTAAATGAGTAATTTGTATCTAACATGTCGTTGTGATTGTGGAATTTCGTAATATGACTCAAATAACGTTGATTAGCGAGGTAAGAGTATTTGATAATTAGTAAGTATCACGAGAACGAATTCTAATTTGAAATTAGATAAGATTAGGATGGCCTTAATGATTCTTCTGTGTTACCTTGGACAACCATTTGAATAAGAAATATCTGATGATATCCGAACGATTAAAAGTGAATAATTATCTGATTATTGTGCTTTTGTGATCATCTTAATTAAGACACTAATACTTAAAGTGAAAGACCTCGAGATCGGGAATGGTGGCTCTTTAGGGGTCGCTACCCTAAAGACGTGGTTTAGCCCACGATTATTATGGTATTTGCTGGTGTGCCTTTGTGCCCCAGCCAGACCTTATATCTACTCTATATAACTCTACGGACTTAGTTAGGGGGTATGCATACTTATGAATTAGGTGTCCTTGTCGGTAGGGTAGTGAGTTAGCTTTATGCACCACTACGACCAGGGTACCTTTGCGTCCCTGGGTTGATAGCTGAAGGGTACCGAGTAGTTTTTATGCACCAGTGCAACCGGTGTACCTTTGTGTCCAGGGATCTTAATCTCCATATCGAGGCAAATAAATGGAACTAATGTGCTGATTAAAAAGGGGGAAACACTAATCGTTAAAGTGAAAGATTAATGAGTCGGGCCCAGTCGAATTATATTACGAGTACCGATCCACCGGATATAATAATGGCCCGGGATGTTTTGCCCTGGATGATGTTTATGAGTACCAATCCACCGGATATAATGGTGGCCCAGGATGTGTTGCCCTGGGTGATGTATATTTATATTCTAATCCACCGGCCAGAATGGTGGGGGTCCCGAGCTCAATAAATTTGATTTGGCTGTGAATAATTTATGGAAAAATACTAATCACTTATAGTGGAATACCATGTGAGTCGGGGCCAGACCGGTCCACTGCCGAATAATAGTGGGTAGGAGCGTTTTTCCCTACATGACTGGTCCACCAGAGAATAATAGTGGGGTTCCCGCACTCACACGGATAATTATAATCCGATATGATTGATAATGATGGACTAAGGGCTTAAGGCCCAGAAGTATCGATGGTTCTCTATGGCCTATTAATATCTGATTGATTTGTTAAGTATGTGGTTGTATAAATGTGGACATTAAGTATTTACCTTTTATTATGTATGTATGTAGTATCATGTGTTGCATTGCGGGCCTGCTGTTAAGTATGATTTAAAGGGTTACTCAGTATCGTAGTACTGAAGGGTTCCATTCTTGGGGCCCCTACCTATTCAATGGGCAGTGTCTCTTGCAGGTCATTCTCAGGTGCTATTCAAGTGGGCTCTCGGAAAAGAGTGTAAGGTACTATCCGATAAACCCTAGGGCTGTACTCTTTCACCTTTAAAATTTATGGTTTCAACGTATTTGTTGATTTGTAACCACTAGTGATGTATTATCCTCTTATAAAATGTTTAAATGCACTACACTGATTTAATCATTGGTTTGAGTTTCTTGTAAGTTGTATTTTTTCTCTTTTAGCCTTAGCACTTGGTACTAGAACGGTAGGAATGAATTGGTCTGGTACTAAGTGTGGCGGTAATATCCTCAGAATTCATAGTTTTATTATTTTGCTTCCGCTAATTCTTTTTAATAAAATGAAATTTTTCAGTAGTGAATTTTGGGGGTGTTACAGTATGTTATTTTAGTTATAGTTCTTTATCACTATTATTTCTATAATATTAAGTGTTATCGTCTGAAAAATGATTGAATAAAAAAATGTTATGATTTATATTATATGGTAAAAATTAAATCAAAGTGAAATATTATATATTTGAAATTAATAAGATCCTTTTCTTGTGTGGCAATGATCACAACCGTAGTCATCGTGCACATCTAATTTACTTGCGGTCATTTTGCACACACAACTTAGTCTAGCCTCGGAACGACCTTCAAGGTATGATAATCTAACCAACATCAAGACCATTAGTAACACCACCTCTCTCGACTCTGTGGCTGGCCTATGGACTCTATAGGGGTATAAATACTTAAAGTTAGTTTTCTAATGAGTAACATGGTCCTTATACAGTGTAACAAGGATCACAACCAATTTTTCAAGGGACACGGATAAAAGGATACCTAAAAAGACAATCATAGTATTTATAAGATAAGTAAAGTGATTATGGGAGAACAAAAGTTGAATATGTACTCGATCACAAATGCAAAAGGAAAGAATAAGCAATTTATATTGCAAGTATGTGTGTGTTTTATGTTATAAGTAAAAATATGTCATTTCAATATAGTTGAAAGTATGATAACGTGCAGTGTGTGCATGCGCACGCAAAAATTTATATGAAATGTGATGGATTATGTGATAACATAAATAATAAACGAAATAATCAGTGGACCTTGCATTAATGTTTGAACTCTATTACCTAAGTGCTCAATATTATATATCAAGTGTTTCATATCCCTCTCAGTATTCTATATGATTCTAACTATTTGGCATGAATGGTGACGATGGTAATAAATAGTAAAAACTAGTGTGAATAATATTTGAATAACATAAATACTAAGGAATAGTAATGAGGGGTGTGAATTGTAATTATAAATAATATGAATAGTAATAAATAGTGTGAATTTTATAAATATTGCGGAACGTATAATATGATCTAAACACCATGTAAGGTACGTTGTAAATGTAGTTATGAAATCCACTTCAATATGCTATATTGCTTCCGGCATGTATCTATGTGTATATATGAGCATGTTATTGTGCTAGTAAATTATTCTTACTCAGTACATATATCGTGCCGATGCTACACTTTTTAGATGTTTAATGTAGGTGTAATGGTTGTTCTATAACTTTCTATTTGGGTTGGACTAATATTAGAGTTATTAGATAATAGTTGGGGTCTGGGGCCCAATTTTCTTAGGTTCTCGGGCCTTTTCTTCTTCTTATATTTCTTTACTAGATTTTGTAACCTTGGGATCAAGCACACCACCCAATCATGACATACAAGCTTACTTTTTAACCTTTCATCCGTCATAAATTGAGTATAAGTTGTATCTTCTCTATGTTAGATGTGGTGAAAACACCTTAAATTTTTTATTTAGCTTATTCAATAACCTTTTTAAAACAATGTTTAGGTGTGAAAATGGAGGCGTTACATATTTGATAAAAATTGATTTAATGAAATGGTAGTACCTTGGTTAAGTGTACGGGAATGATGAGGTTGTGATCTTTTGCAATGTAAGAGTTGTGTATGATTATCCTATTTGGTTATTGATATCATGTTGTTAAACACTACAAAATAAATCATTAATTTTCACCTAATATATTATTAGTGAGTAGTATATGGTAAATAAGAGTCATAGCAAGCAAACTTATGAAAATTGATATAAAAAAAGTATAAGAGTGAGAAAGACTCGTTCAACTATGAAAATTGGTATAAAAAGGTATAAGAGTGATAAAGATTCGTTCAATTTTCTGTCCGAATATATGAACTTGGATGCTATTGCCATCCAGTGTGTCAAGATTTCCTTCATTGATCACAAACCCAACTCAATCTTAATGGCTTGTATCCCACTTCAATCACATACACCTCCTCACCTAGCCATCTTCACCAATTGTTCTCAACTTTGGAATGATATAAGTGCCTTCTATATACTTTTGTCTTGCTACCCATTTGCCCTTTCAATTGCTCTCCAATATATGACCTTGCTATCAATATTTTCTTTTGAGGTATTCTGCATTTTGCTTATGGTTATTTTATGTTGTGTATATTGCCATATCTTATAACACCCCCAATTTACTAGCTAATTTTTTCTTTACGGGAGGTCCTAATTACCAAATTATTAAGTGTTACTGCTACACTTAACATAAATCCAACTCCCTCAATTTTCTTACTCTAAGTGTTAAGGCTAAAACAAACTATAAACAAAGTAAATCAATGGAAATAGAATAATACACAATAGAGGTTAAGAATAAATGTTGTAGTACAACCATACAACCAAAATACAGTAAGGGACATAAGAGTTAAAAAAATATCAGTTTATCCTAACTCTTAGACCTGAAGGCCCACTGTGAAAATGAAACTACTTTCCAAGGACTCCATTTTTCCTTCGCATTCTAATATGCTTCATGCCTCTCTATGGCCCTCATATAATCATATGCAAAAGTAGTATCAATACAATTTCTTCGTACTAAGTAGATCACAACACATCACAAGAGATAATATACCTACATTTCACATAGTCATACAAAATCCAAAAAACATGCCTGAGCACAAAACATGAACCATAACCACAAACAATGGAGCCACACACACATAACACAACACTCCATGTTATCATGATTTCAACTATATTGAAATGACACATTTTCACTTATAACATAAAACACATACATACTTGCAAGATAAATTGCTCATTCTTTCC
The DNA here is from genome assembly GCA_039764185.1 of Tamarix austromongolica. NCBI lineage: Eukaryota > Viridiplantae > Streptophyta > Magnoliopsida > Caryophyllales > Tamaricaceae > Tamarix > Tamarix austromongolica. Next base: position 59,386,936 of record CM077808.1, on the reverse strand, counting down.
TTTTGCAGATTGTGATCACACACATACTTGTCTTTTTAGTTATCATTTTACTCGTGTCCCTTGAACAACCGGTTGTGATCCTTTTAACACTGGCTTAGGATCATGTTACTCTTTAGGAAACTCTAACCTTTAATATTGATACCCCTATAGAGTCCCTAGGTCATTCATAGAGTTGAATGAGGTGGTGTTACTAAGGGTCTTGATGTTGTTTAGACTATAATACCTTGGAGGTCATCATGAGGCTAAACTAAGATGTGTGCACACAATGACCGCAAGTAAATTACATGTGCACGATGACTACAGTTGTGATCATTGCCACACAAAAAAGGATCCCATTAATTTCAAATATATAATATCTCACTTTGATTTAATTTTTCCCATATAATATAAATCATAACATTTTTCCAGGGTACGAAGTCATATTTGATTAGCTAAATACATTCCAATCATAGTCATTGGGCACTAAGGCAACTACCGAAACAACAATAAAAAAAAGTACCAGGGTAGGGCATTGAGGCGTATATTGAACCAACAAATCTAACACAAATAAAGCTAGGGCACTGATGCAACTATTGAAATAAAAATCTAAAACAATACCAGGGTAGGGCATCGAGGCATCTACCAAACCAAAAAAAATCCAATGTGAATTAAGTTAGACCACTGAGGCAACTACCAAACCAACAAAGCCATCACAATACCAAGGTAGGGAATTGAGGCTACTACCAAACCAAAAAATCCATTCCTTTCATTTTATTACACAACAATATTTTTAACTTTACTTACTTACTCGAGGGGAATACAATCAACCCAATGACACAGAAACAAATGTAGTCATATTGGCACCCGAACGCAACACGATTCCCTTACCTTGAACTCAGGAACACAGTGGTACACTTGGTCATACTAGCGCACAAGGAAACACATTATCCTCCCAATATTGTTCACCTAGTCCTTAAGTATCGATACCCCCTATAAGGCCAGTAAGTTACCTATATAGTAGAGTAGGGCCTTAAATTGGGGCACAATGGCACACCAATAAACCAAAATAATTAGGGATAACACTATGCCTCTAAGGTAGCGACCCTTAGAGAGCAATCATTCCCAACTCGAGGTCTTTCACTTTAAGTATTAATATTTTATGAGGTGATCACGTAAGTTACATATGACACAACAATTTCCACTTTCCATACTTAACAATTTTTCTTTTTATTTCCAATTATTACTATAAACCTTAAGGTCATAGGTCTACATCAAGCCGAGTAAAATCTAAGGTCAATCTAGCATTCAACTACCTAGCACTCAAAAGCTAAGTAAAAGATACACTAGGTTAAAATTACCAAAATACCCTTCAAACCCTAGTTTACCATTTTATTCATTTTTTTACCAAACATTATTATTATGAGATATTCGTCATGATTAGGGAATAAAGAAATATTCCACACTATTATAGCACGTAGGTAATATTTGCATTTTGGTGATTAAATGTATTTTCTACTTTCATGCATTCAGTGTGTTTCGCCCACTAAAACCCTAATCATACAACTCTCACATATCACATATGCCATGCAACATATACATACATATTTTAAAGCATAAAACATCATTTTAAAAAGGAATATAATCATCACAATACTTGTAAACCCCAAAATTCACTACTGAAAAATTTTATTTTAGTAAAGAGTATCACGGAAGCAAGTAAATCAAAACTTGTGAATTTCAGGAATGTTATCGTTGTGATCAGTACAAGCTCACCCCCCGACTGATCTCGTACTAACCACAAGGCTAAAGAAGGATTACCAACCACCATAATTCAAACTCAAAATAAGGTTTCATAAAAGCGTTGAAGCATATATAAGATGGAAACCAGAGTACGCGGAGAAGAGATTACAATCTAAAGTACATAATTAATATTACTCAAAGGGAATAAAAGCTATAATACGATAAAAATTAAGTTTAAGCAAACATGTACAAAATAAAGGAACATAATAAGTAATTCTAGCCACGACTCTCTCGAATCCCTGGGCTAAGTCCATGCTCAGCACTCAGCCCCACCCGATGCCTCATAAGCATCGAAAACAGTATCACCAACCCGCAAAAACTCAGAGGGGCCTTTTGCTCGTGGAAATGAGCAGCACCTATGAAACAGGTGGTCAGTACGCTACATACTAAGTAAGGTAACCATACAACTAAGGCCAACACACAAAGGCATATAATACAAGCATGATCACATAACAACATACAATCATTATAAATAAATAAAGGCCTTGTCATAGTCCAGATAAACTGATTATTTATTATCCGATCAATACTCATTCTACACAATGCTCTTTATCAATCCATGCAAGTACAGGAACCCCACTATTATAGCTGGTGGATCGAAAACATGCTGAACATAACTCACCTGACCACTATTATATGCCCATGGATTGGTCTCCAGGGCAAGATGCTCCTGGCTACTCTTATTCACCGGTGGACCGGTTTGGCCTCGACTCCCATGGTGTTCCACTGTGAGTACTTAGTGTCTTTTACATGTCTTATCAAACTTAGGATTTGGTTTGTTGAGCTCAAGATCCCCCATTATTATAGTAAGTGGATCAGTCACATACAGGGCATAATGCACCCGACCACTATTATATGTCGGTGGATCGGTCTCCAGAGCACCCCTGCACCTGGCTAATATTATGCTGGTGGATCGGTCTGGGCCCGACTCAATAATCTTTCAATGTACATGATTAGGTTTCACCCTGGACATGCATGACCAACTCCATCTACACTTATCCTCCCAAGAGGGCCCGTCTAATATCTTGAGACTTCTACACCTCCTAACACACCCCTAGCATCCTTTCCTTATTCCACTTGCTCACACTAGAGGCCCAACTCCTAAGTGTGTGGGTCAAGGCCCACTACCCTACGCCTCCAAGTCCACTTGTTGCCTTACCTTAGGATTTTTTCCAAAAACCCTAATATGGGCCTATGTGGCCCATCCTTCTCTGCCTCCCACAATTGAGGCCGTTTAATACCCCATATATCACATTCCTTGGATTAAACCCTCATGATCTCACTTTACTCCCCCAAATACACGTGTGACCACGAAACCCTAGGGGGCCACACCAAATCCTAGCATCCTTCTTTCCACCTGTCACTCCTCCATTTCTCACCTTCCACTCTTGATTTCCCATGATACCCATACTCACCCTACACATGACATTTCTCCACCCTCATCTCATACTCCACTCACCCTCAATTATTGTTACTTTCCCCACCATCTCAAATTAGGGTTTTCCTCCCAAACCCTAGCTAGGTCTCCTGTGCACCCTTATACTAATCCACGTACTATTTTTCACCCAAAGCCTCCAATCACCCAGACAAATCTTCCCTTACCTTCCTTACACCCCAAGGAAACTTTTCACATGTAAATTTCATCCCCATGTGGACTCTATCCACCGTATGTAAACCCTTGAAGTTTTCATGCAAAACCCTAAAATTCCCATATAAAGTTCACCCACTCTTTTATTTTATTCATAGTCCCCTTAGTTTCCTTCTCATGGATCATGGGATACTTAGGTTAATCCCACATCCCTTGGTAACTTACTTCCCCTCGGTCAACTTACTTCCCTATTTTCCTTTTTCTTCCTTTTGCCCTATATCATTACATTAAATATCCTAGCATGCATGTCCTAAAGGGCCACATCACATCACATCATAATCACAATATTTACATATTATACACATGTCATAAGAAAACACATGAGCATACCTCAACTCTAAGCTGCGCTACACATAAAATAGTTATAATGATAATCATAAGATACATAACATATCATGATACATGGCATACAAGGTATACAAGGTACATAACACACATAGGGCCTTAGCTACATCCTTACCTAACATGTCACAGGTCTTGGAGCATGCTCCTACGCCTCCTCAAGGTTTTGACTAGGCTCACCTATAAGAGGGAAAAACTAAGGATTAATTTTCCTCATATCAAAAATACTATTATATCATACTTTATTCTAATATTAGGGTTATTGTTATTAAAAGAAGCTTTACAAGTAAAAATAGGATTTTTAATTCCCAAGTTAGCCTACTAAAGTATTACTGGTCAGAATAGGTTTATGTTTATATTTATAGCCATATTTATATTGTTAAAGTTAATAGCTTTATTTCTTCTAATAATAGTACTAATACTAGTTGTAAATAATAATAATAATAATAATAATAATATTACTAATACTCATAGTAATAGAAACCCTATATTATTAAGGTTAAGACTAATAATAGGGTTAGTGATAAAGATAATAATATAATAATAGTAATATTAATAAAATAATAATATTACTAAGGATAATAATAATAATAATAATAATATTCAAAATAATGATAATATAAGGGTTCGAATATTTTTACAATAATAGTAATAGTAATACTATGCCCAAGTTAGCATTAATAACAAGAAGAAGAAGAAGAAGAAGATTTTTTATAATAAAACAATGATAATCATAATAATAATAAAAATAAGGTTCGCCCATTAATAATAGTAGTAGTATTAATATTTTTGAAGTTGTACTTAATGATAATAATGATGTAATAACAATAATAATAACCACATTAATAGTAATAATAATAAGTTAATAATAATAATAATAATAATAATAATAAGGATGATATCATACTATAAATAAAAGAGATAAAGGTATCATAACTAGGGTTTTAAGGGTTAGGGTATCACCTAGGGTTGGTGGGCAACGGTGGAAAGAAGGGGAAAAAGGTAGGAAATTAGGTGTTTTAGGGTAGGAGAGAGGGAATGAGAAGGGGTTTGAGGTGGTGGAGGATGCCTAGGTGGAGAGGGTTGGACTGGTGGTGGTGGCACAACCAAAGGTGGCAGCGCAGGCTGTGGTAGTGTGGTGTTCGAGGGTGGTGGAGAGGGAGGAAGGGAGGAGGAGAGGGAGGAAGGAAAGGAAAAGGAAAGGTAGGGGAGGGTCTCCTGGTGATTTTGGAGGGTATAAAGGGTGGTGGTTGCGGCGGAGTGGCGGGGGCGGCGGCGAAAAGGCGGCAATGGCTAGGTTAAGGTTGGTCAAATGGTGAAGGGTTTTGCTTGGTGGAGGGTAGTGCAGGGAGTAGTTTGGGCGATAGTGTTGGATGGCAGTAGCGCAATAGGCGGTTGAATAGGCAGTGGCGCACAAGGGTGTGGATTTATGAGTTGAGAGAAAAAAGATTGAATGGGGGTGGATGAAGGGTATTTATAGGCCAAAGATGAGGGGAAATAATAGAGGGGGAAGAGGGAAGGTTGGCAGCACACGTGCAGGGCATCGACCAACGACCCAATGGTCAAAGAAGGCCTGGCATTTTTGCATGTCTAATAGATCGGGAAGGAAAAAAGGAAGGGGGAGAGAGGCATGTGTGAGGAGAGAGAGAGGCTACGATTGGGTGGAAGATAGAGAGGAGGTGTCAGGGAAGGGGATAGAGGAGGCAGGCCAAGGTGCGATAGGGCAGAGGCCGCGTGCCTACGCCGAAAAGTGGAAAGGTTAGGCATCAGGGAGAGAGAGAGTTAGGGGAGAAGGGAAAGAAAGAATGGGGGTGTGGTAGACTAGTTGGTCCGGGGGAAAAGAAAGAAAGAAAAGAAGGGGGGAATTGAACCGGGTCGCAAGGGAGAAGAAAGGGAGGCGGCCTTGGGCTGCGCGGGAGAAAGGGAGGGGAGAGGGGAGAGGGTTTGGGCCACAGGGGTGGACTGGCCCAGGTTCGGGAAGGGAAAGGAAAGAAAGAAAAGGAGAAAGGAGAGGAATGAAAGAAAAGAAAACAATAGAGAGGGAAAAAGAAAAAGGGAGAAAGGAAAAAGGAGGAAAAATAGGTGAGTTGGGGGTATTTACAATTTTTTGGTATTTTGTGGTGTTTAAAAATAATAATATTTTAATAAAATAATGATTAATTTTTCTTTTTAGATTAATTTAGGATTTTTGAGAGATTTTTCCTAAATTTCACTTTAATTAGCAAAACACTTGAATAAATTCCAATTAAATTATTTATAAATTTCCTCTTTATTTTGTCTTAATTGCTCCCTCTTATTTTAATAAAATAATTTATTTAATTAATTTTCCTAATAAATCCCTAAATTGCCATAATTCTCTAAATTAGGGTTTTGAGGTATTTCAATACTTGCAGGGAATTATCTCTAACCCTACACCATGCGAATAGAATTTATTATAAGCTAATCCTAATCATGCGCATATGCATCCATGTGAATTATCATAATCCTAAATTTCATGCATGAGCAATCATGAGGCATTTACTATGGAATTTGAATCATAAATTGATAACAATGGAAATCCTAACAAAATCTTAGAAATATATACATAAAACATTTGACATATTACAATGCATACCGATCAATTATCAGTAATCATGTGTATCATTACTTCAATATACTATCATTTTATCATGCATGCTACAATACCTGAAAAGACTAAAACCCTAGCATTATTATAGGTTTAAAAATTCCTATCATGATCACACATGATTTCTACTATCCTATGAGTTATTAGATTTACCTAATCCAAACTTACTAAAAAATAAGTATTATCCAAAGCCCTCAAGAATTACCTAGGAATTTAACTTCCAAACACATTTGTATTAGCATATAATATTACAAAACAATAATCTAAAATTATTAAAATAACTTAGAGCTCACTAATCAGTTGAACAATAAAGAGAAAAGCCAAGGAAAACTTCGAACAACCAAAGGGAGAGGATTGGTTGAGGCTGCCTAGAATGAGGGGTGACAGTGGTAGACTTAGTTGGTGCTAGAGAACCAAGAATGACAAGAATGGTCAATGCTAAGGAGGGGAGAACAACCAAAAAAGGTGAAACAAAGGGAGAAGAAAAGGTGCATCACAAAGGGTTGAAGAAGAGCATAAGGATTTGGTAGAAGGGGGTGTAGCACAAGGAGGAGCTTCGGCCAAAATGGGTGAAGGTGGGGATGTTAGCTTTGGTGAATTTGGCCAAAGGGAGGAGGGGCGGAATGGTGGGTTTGGCCGGTATTGTGGTGTTGTTTTGGTAGGGAGACCCGAAGGTAAAAGAAAGGGAGAAGTAGCACAAGGGAGAGGGTGGTTGAGGGGAAGCTTTGGTAGGGGCTGCTATGCAAGGCGTGGAGAATCAGTCATGGTTTTCGGTGGCAAGGTAAGGAGGTCAGTGGGGGTTGGCATTGTAGCAGATAAAAAGGGTGAGGGAAGGAGAAAATGATGGGGAAGAAAGACAAGGATAATTTTTGTGCGAAAGGGAGCTTAGGAGAGATAGAAGAAATCGAGGTTGCTCGATACTTGGCACAACAAGTGAGGGATAGGAGAAGTGATTTAAGAAGGGGATGGTGTGCAGGGAAAAGAGGAGCAAAACAAGGAGAAGAAACATGGGGGAGAAGGGAGGTATGGTGTAGATGGTGTAGGTTGATGGTGTGTAAGATGAAAGTGTCGGGGTAGAGGGAGTAAGGTGACGGTAAAGAAGATTTGGAATTGATTAGGGGATATTTTAGGGTATATTTTTAGGTCATAAATTTGGATAAACATATATGGGTAAAATTTATCAGGTTACCGAGTTAGGTTTATTTGATGAACAGATACCGGTTAAGACCCAACCGAGGTTTAAAAATTTAGTACACACTTTCTAGTAAATTTTAACCTAATAAAATTTTATATCTAATAAGTTGTAATAATATTACACATATTGACAATATATTTATTACCTATTATCCTAAAATAGTTATTACAACTAATGTACATAATTATTGGTTATAATTAGGGTTTCTGGAAATAAGGTATTACATATCTTTTAGGTTATAAAGATTGTTACCCAATCCTCTTGTTTTGATTGGTAGTTGCATGTAGAGCATAATCCTTTATTTTTGTTGAATATTATATTTGTTTGGCTATTGAGGTGTTAATGAGATGTGACGTAAAACCTCATAATTTTATGAACTTTTATTTTTTCAAGGTTTAACCTTTACTCAAGACTTAACCCTAAACATTAGCTTATTTATCTCTTTTAACCCATAAACTATAACCCTAACCATTTATTAAATATTTTGCCCTAATTATTTTCCTTCATTTTCCTTTTTCTCTACCATTCTCCTTTAACCAATTGTTTTTCAGTTTGTTTTTTCTAACTAAAAACCTCAACCTAACTAAACTAAATCAAAATCTAAACAAACCAAATCCTAAACTAACTCTTCATCTCATTCCATTCCCATCCTTACGCAATAACTCAAGAAATCAAAACAAAAAATAAACTAATTTATCATTAATTAGCAATTTAGATTAGATCCAATCCTAGGAAAAAAATGCTCACTCATAATTATATTAAAATGTAAAAAAAAAATGCAAGAATATAAATAACATTAAACATAATAAATAAAGAGGAATATAAATATGAAATCGTAGATAAACATTAGAATCCAATGTCAATAGTGCACACACAATTTTAAAATAGAACTAAATCTAAGAGTTAATGAAGAAATTTTGAGTTACATTACTAGAGTTTTTTTTTATCTAGATATATATACATATATATAATTTAATCCCCTTCCCCCTCTTTCCTTTTCCTCATATAAAAGTCTACTATTGATGTGGGATGAGTCGTGTATCTAATCGTATATGGAGTAACCACCACCAACTGTGATTGTTTTGCATGAATAGATTGTGTGGAATTATTCCTCTTTCCAAGAACATGATTGTGTCATTCTCATGCAGTAATATTGTGTGTCTTCATTGCTCTAGACTGCACAACTATGCCAACCACACACAACGAAGTTGTGTGTTACTTTATTGCTATGAATTTATGCACGACCATGCACTGACCACGCACGACTATGGTGCCACCAGTGCACTGGACAACTTTTGCAAAAATGCATGAAACAAGTTGATATCAGATGCGTTGGAAAAATAAGAAGATCTATATCTTTTGTTCTTTTAACTTTTCCAAATTGAGATTTGTATAAATGGGAAAATTCTTCACTTTTTCAATAAGATGTAATTGTATCTAAAATTAATAAGGCCATATATATGCTAGGTTCTTTACAACGTCTGCTCAAATCCTTCATATTTTCACATCTTAACCTTATTTGTATCTATTGAGTGCACTTACAAAACAAAATGCCAAATGATTCAGTGTCCATGAATCTAACATAAATCTAACAATATGCATAGAGAATTCATGGAAACATATATATATATCGAGGGTAAAAATCATCCAAATATTAGTTATTTTAACAATTTATCAAACCCCTTCCTTAACCTTATAAAAAAATCAATAACAACCAATCAAGATTTCATTTCTTCTTACTCTTCCCTATTCTTCTCTACAAAAATTCCCTAGCCCATGCTCCATTTTCGCACCTTACACCACCATCTTCTACCCCGTGCACCCTCCTCTATTACCTGATACCAACTCGCTTAGTCCCTTTCCATATTCTCTCGACCAATCACCCAACCAAACCTCCCATTTGTTTTTGGCATCTTTATCTTGCACCCTACCAACAAAGCTTTCTCATTTCCTTCTCCTCTCTATTTTCTCTCACTCCTTGCTCTTATTTTTTCTCTATCTTTCCCTAGCTATGTTTCACCATTTCATAGGCTCCGATCACCACCACCTTTGTTACTTACAACCTATCCTCCTCCCTAGTTCTTTTTCTTTCTCCTTTATACAACATATTTACAGAAACTGGACACCTCATCTTCCACTGTCGTATCACAACATCTCTTGATCAACCTCCCAAACTTTTTTGCATTTTCTTCAACCTTGAACCACTCCAAATTTTTAGTTATGTATACCTTGCGTAGCTTTGATGCTACAACGTGAGGTGCCAAAAATCAGTCATCTTCCCCTACATGAGTAGTTTGACCAACCATGTCCCTCTCGATTATGCAACCTATAACACGAGCAGTAACCATCACCCTTACATCCTTACAGTGGTAGATTTCAAGCCACCTTCACTACCTTCCCTCACGTTATCAACCCTAGCTTGTGTATAACTCCGCATTTCCCACCATCTCCCTCATGAACTTGTGATGCTGACATTTAGTTGCACTTAACCTCCTCAACATCTCCGCCTCATGCTCACCTTGCTTATGCAGTGTTGAGACTTTGTGTCCTTGAGCTCCTACAATATCAAGGCCTCATGCATTTACCCTTGTCCTACATGATATTCTATTATCCCTACCCTTCTTTCAGCACGAGATGCTCCTGTTTGTGCCCCTTTCCAATGTGAGCTCTTTTCACCCTTTTCCCTTTGTAATTCCAACCTTGGTCAGTAGTGTGCCATTGGTTTTATCATCTTTATTTTGATAATATTATGATGTTATGTTATTAGTTGTGTTGGTTCTAATATGTACTTTGTTTGACTTTATTTAAGGTGAAGAATGAGGGTTGCCGGAGGCTAAAGTTTGGCATTAAGTTGTTGGAATTTTGCTAGTGTTTCTTAGGATTATGGTAACCCATATGCTCTAATAAAATATAAATATTACATGATATCATATTATGGTTTTAAGTTATTTAAGTTGTATTTATGTCCCTAAACATGATAGCATAAAATTATGTATAATTTAACATGTTAAATTATTTATAATATTAATTTTACGAAAGAATGTTATGGTATGTTTAATGTCATGAATTAATTATGTATGTTGTATATGTATAACATGATATATTGAGCATGTTTAGGCTAGTTTTTATATGATTATTATCATTCTTATTTCCTAGGGGTCAATTTTTATTTTAAATCTAGTGTGTTTGTATTATCCCAACATGTATTATATGATATTAAGTATAAAAGCATGTGATTTATGATGAATTAGATACACATGTTAGGGTTTTATATGCCTTATCATGTATAGGGAAAAAATAGTCTCTCGTTATGTCTTTTTACTCACTTGCATGATAAAGTGCTTTAAGTGAATCTATTTTAGTATTTTCATGACAAATTATTACTAAAAATATATTAACATTTAAAATGGATAATATCATGATACTTTGGTTTTAAGAGAATTTTGGTCATTTATGACCTAATGCGCTTGAATGAGAATAACTAGACTGAAGATGACCTTAGTAGATTTGTAGACTGACCTTAGAGTGGCTCTTTAATCTTGGTTCAGCCATTGACCTTGTGGTTGAAATTAATAATTGGAATCAGAGAAAAGGTGGTTAAGTAAGGGAATTATAATTGTTTGTGTATTATGTGATATATGAGATCACCAATAAGATACTAACAATTTAAGTGGGATATCTTGAGATTGGGGAGTTGTTTACTCTCTAGGGTTAACTGCCCTGGAAACAAGGTGGGAGTCTTCATTTTGGTTTGGTTTTTCTAGTGTGCTTTAGTGCCCTGGTAAGGCCTTATTCTACTCTAAGGGTCCTATAAGGGGTATTAATACTTAAATATTAGGTAACCTAGTTTGGGGTAATGTGTTGTCATTAGTGCACCAATATGACCCTTGTACTTTATATGTTTCCTCGTTGTATGGTTAGGAGAATATTGTATTGCCTCTATGTGTTTTATACATCTTTGAGTTGTCTCTTGTATCTTTTATGTAATACAAATGGAAATAAATAATATGTGATTATCAGTAATGTATTTGATTATTCATTTAACAGTTATATTCGTGCCTACCTATAGTTCATATAGATTGTTATGATGGAATGGTTGGGAGGTTACTGTGTTGCTCTAGTATATTAGTATGATTGGAGTACTTTATACATCTTTCTGTTATTTTAATGACTTGTGATGCTTTAGAATTTATTGGTATGGTTGTTCGAGATTTCTAATATATGAGGTGATTGTTATGGAAAATGATTAAGTATATTGGTATAGCAAGAATATACATTAGTAATGTATATGTTATGGCATGATTATTATATATTGTTATCATATTTATGATTCAGTATGTTTGTTCCATGTTCTTGTATTAAGATTCAATATGCTTATGCCACGTTTCCTTTTTGATACCTTCTGTGTTATATGTGACATTTTTGTATGAATCGTATTGTACAGTGGTTTACTTTGTATCATTGTACTAATGTGTTTTGTTGTAATGTCCCTGCCTATTGTGTAACATCCCAAATTTTACAAAACATGATTTTTGCTTTAAAATAGTTTTATAGGTATTACCGACATATCCAATATAGAAAACATACTTTCAATACCAAATCAATCTCATATTCCATGCTTAAAAGTAGTCTCATACCTTGTGATCGGGTGTGGAAGACACTTGATCCCAACGCGATACAAGATTACAAAATGATACAAAATAAATAACAATGCTAAATAAAACAAAAACAAGTAATATAAAAAGGACATATATAACAAAAACCGAGTTGGAATTAGATACAAACTAAAATAGAAAAAATAGTATTTAGATAACTCTAGTTTATGCCCCACCACAACACCACACTCATGTTCCATGTCATATCATAGTCTTCCATAAATAATCCTATACACAAATACCTGAAGAAAAAAATATAGTATCAATACAATGAACATACTAAGTAAACATAATATACTATAAGTAATAATATGTATACACGCAGACATAGATAGCCATGCTTACACTTAAGCATACAAAAAATCATGTCAATACATGAAAAATGAAATATTTAATTAAAAGCTACTATTCATGCTATTTATTACTAGTCATACTATTTTTTACTATTTATTAATACCCTAGAAATCACATTAACACCTATAATATATTCCGAAGAGCAAAATGATAGAATTCACATACATGCGAGCTCTACTGATTATTCCGGTCCATATTATGTTATCACATAGCACATTTTCCATATTTACTTACTCCCTGATATAAATAAAACCACGTTTCATGTATCTCACTAATATTCCACATAATAATATGATTCATTATCCATTTCCAAACATAATATTACTTATCCAATGCACGGGGGCCAACGAACCCACGTCTATAACATTGCTATCTATGAAGAACAAAACTCTATCCAAGGTACGGGGGCTAAGGAAATCACATTCATAGCATTGTCAGCCATGTCAAGCAAAGCTCTATCAAAAGCACTAAGGCCAAGGAAATCACATCCATAGCATTATCTGCTATGGTGAACAAAACCACTTAGAACTCCCTAATCATTAAGTGTCGATATCCTATAGAGGGTCCGTAGGTTACCTATAAAGTAGAGAGAATGGCCTCGTTGACACCCTACTAGTGCATCGCATACGAAGTTACAAGGAAGGCATTTACAACATTATCTTACCTTATAGGCCACCCCGAAGCTACTTGAGGTGGAAGATAAATCACCAACTAATCTACCAATAATAGTCAACCAACTCCTATAGATGGGTTAAAACCAGTAGTTAAAATCGTAATTAGTATAAAATACTCTTAAACCCATTTATTTCACCTATCACTTAAATTACTCAAGATCTTATATGTATTACACCAAAATAAACCCACATGCCAACTTTAGAAAGTATTTATTATTCATCAAACACTATTCATGTCCATAAAAAATATAGAAGTATACCAAAAAACTTATTTTTAAAAATCAAAATAAAAATATTACTAATATTTAATATTTACATTATTTTACTACTCAAAAAAATTCAAGTAAAGGGCCAAGGTTAGCCATTGATTTTAAATATCCAATTAAGGCCTTTAGGTGCACAATTACCATGTTAACCCTGATATGTCACTATTTCATACATTAAGAATAAAATACTATACAAACTTCTAAAACCATGAAATAAAGTTTGAAGCATCCTTAACTAAGTTATATCCCATCATAGTTCATAATTTAGCAAAAAAAATGATAAAGGTCACATAAAATGGCCATACTAACACTGTTGTTCTTAAATCTTATAATATTCAAATAAAATGGCAAACACTTAAATAAATTTATGAAAATTCACATAATTATAAAATATTACATGGAAAAAATAACAGAGCACTGTAGATTCTAGAAATCGTAATTCATATGTGAAATGACCATAACACGGTTATAAGTCACTAAAACATGATTAATTCATAAAGCAAGTCATACTTAGAATTAATTCATATGACCCTTAAATTTCATAAATATAGCATATACCATGTAAATTTACCAAATTATTCCTAAACATGCTTAGAAATGTATTGAATCAAAATTAAATTATACATATCCAAATAAATAATTTTAATATATGCAATTGAATATAAAAAAATGAATTAATCTAAACATAAAAAAGAAACCAGAAATATACCAATCACACATAATTCACGCCCATGGCCGACTATGCCATAAAATGCCCCAAATGGCACAAATCAACCCTAATCAATTTAAGAATCAAAATATTATATCTTATTATAGTATAATTACTTTTAAATAATTTAATAATATTCCATACATTCTAGAAGCATTACTCCTCCATGACCAAAAGCTTTAGTTAAAATCATTGTTTAAAAGTACCTAAAATATGTAAAAAAAAAAAATTCAAGAATCACAAAAAATTATGTATAAAAATGGAGGAATGAGTAGAGCTTGGATAATTATGGTTTGGGAGCTTAGGGGGGGAAATATGATGGGGAACATAAGGTTAGGAGAAACTTTGGTTAATATTTAGATATTTAGGCAATAGAGCAAAACAAATAGAAAGAAAAGAATGGAGACTAAGGGTTGAAAAAATGAACAGCCATTATGGTTAAAATAAAGTGTAATAACTTTATTTTATATATGTTATGAAACAAAACAAGTTTGAGATATTTATGATAGATTTTGTGTCGAGAGAATTGAGTTTTAGGGGTTTATTATGCCTAAAATTAATGGAATTTATCCAAAAATGCCAAAAAAATATTTTAAACCATTTAATTTTATATTAATATTAAAAATGTTAAAATATAGGTTTTCACAAATTTTGGTACATTTTAGTTGGCTAAAAACTCTTGTTTCGGGGCTTAAAACATAATTAAGGGTAATGAATAGTATTTTTGTTAGAGTCTTCATTTTAAATGCTGAAAGGCCTACGAGACTCATAGAAATCCAATTAATTCAAATATTATGAATTTAGGTAGATTCAAAAGAAGTTGGATGACTAATAGTGGCTTAAAAATTTTACGAGATTCAAAACCGTACGAAGGGTCAAAAGTCGAAATGAAACATTTTTTAAAACACAACAAGAGTTTAAAAATATTAAAGGGGTGTAATAAATATATATATTTAAAATGATTTTATTATATTTATAATAATAAATACATTTTAGAAAAGTGGATTACTTGTTCAATGGGCAATTGCATCTTTGCAATATCATTTGTGAGTTCAACTCGTTGGCTAGTATTCTTGGAGTTTGAGAATTAGATTATCCACTCTTCGACCTATCGTCTTTTGATGTGGATATCCTGAATTATTATGTATTTTATATGCATATTTTATTTTGACTTTTGTAACCTGTATCATATATTGTTATATTAGAACAATGTTAGTTAATAATATAATATCTTATATGCTTCGTTTGATCGGTGTTCTTAAATTAAGTGGAGTAACATTTTAGCCTTATCATTTTGTGTTATAGTGGCAGATGAAACTTAACTTATACTAAGCGTGGTGGTAGTAACATCCTGTGTTTTTAATGTTTTAGCTTCTACAATTAACTTTTTTAAATATAAAAATTAAGTGCTAAAAATAAAGGTGTTAAATGTGATTTTTGTTCAGATAGTCCTTAGTTGAGCTTGTCTACCTATTTTTTTTGATCTATGCATGCCACAATAAATGGACACTTGGTTCATGAGCCTTTGTTTCTTTATCTTTTCTCTCTTTTTTTTTTCTTTTTTCATTTGGATTTATCTTTTTACGTGAATGTATGTTGTCTCAGGTATTTGGAGATTTTGGCTTAAAACCTTTTTTTCCCCTTTTAAGTCATTGAGTGTGTGTGGCATACACACATATTATGTGATAATCTTCTACCACACACATTATGGGATAATATTTTTCTTTTCATTAGTTATTTTATTCATTTACAAGCCCATAAATATACAAGAGAACAATAAATGCAAATTAGGCACTTTTAACAATAAAAATTCAAATCGATAAATTTAGACCTTACATATTAAAGTTTTAAAAGCGACCCGTATTTACCACTAAATATCAACTAAAAAGGCTATTTTAGGGAAATAAAATATATAATATCAGGATCTTATCAGTTATTGCATGTATTTGTTGGTGTGCATTATGCCGTGACATTCTTATCATCACCTTCCATGTGACATTTGCTGGTTTAGTTTTGTATATGGTTCATTTAGTATTGTTGTATTGACGTGTTTCGATTCATGATTGCCTACTTATTTAATGTGAAGTTATGAACTTGTAGGTTTGCTGGCAATAGCAACAACTTTGGGGTTGGATTAGATAGTTTAGGGTTATTTGGTGTATTGTTGTGGTTCCTGCTTTAGTATTTTTATTTTTTTCATTCATCTATTTTCCCCTTTTGGAATATCTATTAGTTGTAAATGCTTTTCCTTTTATATATTAATCTCGATAACCTTTTGTTATTGTGGGTTTGTTTTGGTTTTACCTCAACCTTAGATTAGGCGTTGACCTCGACTAATCCTTATGTATGAGTTGGTTTTAATCTTACATTCTACACGAGTTAGGTATTAGTCACACCTCTCATTATATTGAATATGATGGTAACACCAATTATTTTACATCTACACTTATGTCAGAATGAAATATTTAAGTAGTAATTTGAGTTTCTTATAACTAAGGTTGGACTTATTTGATGTTTGGACATTTTAGTTGCTATATTGGTTTTCATTTGTTGGTTATCGATTTTAAACATTTGGTACTGCCTTGCTGGAGTTCTTTGCTTTCTAAACTTCAATCATTAGGATATAGTACACACATATCTCTTTTGTGCATATTTGAAAATTATACATGGTTTTCTTAACTTTTAGCATTGCATCAACAATGAGTTAGGTGTAAAACCATACTTTTCTAATGGTAAATGTGGTGATAATATCCTCGGGTTTGGTTTTGTTCACATTTTCATTGTCTTTAAACCTTAGGAAATTATCAAGTTTTGCTTATGCCAATTTGTTATAATATACACACCAAATAATGCACTCAATACGTGCTTCTTGTGTCTCGATCTTGCTACTAGTGCATGCCACTCTCTTTTTCCAGTCCACCTTTACATATTGTTGCTTGGAAAAGTTTACAAATGCCTCAAGAGAAGTGGGCATTGAGTGAACAAATGTTCCAACAACTCAAGTGTAGCATCACAAAACACACCCTACTACCATATTCATCGTTGTTCATCACTCAACCAATATATGATATATCCCTCGTGGGGAACCTATCTTGCAAGGGTAACCATAACGAAATGCAATGCTTGGGAAGCACAAAAGGCTGCTAAACTACATGTACCTAGAATTTCTCATGTTGTTTCAATCTCAAGTACTCATCATAAGTAATACTATAACCTTAACATCTCACTTCCAACCAACTTTGAACTTTTCATAAGTTGCCAACTCTGAATATTATTAGTATAATATATAATAATATTTTACTAATTCAATAAGAAAGTAATGCATGCATTTTAGTTGTTGTCATATCCTAATTTCACACATCTCTTATGTCTAGACCACCCTCAATTTTAGGAAGTTACATCTTCCATGCTTCCAAAGCCTCGTTGCTTTTGTTTAATAGTCGTGATAGAAAAGTAACAAATATAAATCTCTTCTTTTAGATAAATAAATGCTTTTGGGAGGAGGATTATCTATGCCTAGAGGTTACAAACTCTCCACAAACCAAATGTTACGGATTGTAGCTTTCATGTATAGTTTAAGTACATAAAGAAATATAATTGTCGACATCCTTAGAAAGTTCATAACTTTTATATTCAAATTTTAATATGCTAAAATTAGTTATTATAAATTTAATAAAGTATCGAAGTTATAAAATTAAAAATATAATTAAAACTCACTTCCAAAACATTAGTATACGACATTTTCAGGGTTTGTCTTTCAAACAATGACTTTGATAATAGACACTAGAATATTGAAAAGAACCTTAATCTCCCGCCAATTTTTTTTGTGAACCCTAGTTCCCTCCACCGGGAGATCAACTGCAGTTCATTAGTAGTATAAAGGTCTTTATTAAGCGTATCTTTTCAGCGCTTCACTCTTCGACTTCGGTGAACCTATTCCCATTTTTGTAGTCGAAATTCCAATCGTATCCAAAATAGCGGTAGTTAAAATATCAAATGCGGTGGCATTTTTGTAACATCAACTAATGTGCGGGTTATATCACTACCTCTGACGAAGTCCTATATATGACATAATGACACGCTCTCCCTCCTCTTTCTCGCGCTACCTTCTCTCCTCTCATCCCTCTCATCCTTCTCCGCTCCGCTGTTCTTTGATTGTCCTCGCTCTCTCTCTCTCTCGATTTCCCTATTCAGATACAAAGTTTGAAGTTCTATCCTCTTCAAATTCTTTGCTTTCATCGTTATAACATTCATCCTTTGTGTCTTCCTAGCAAACATCAAGCAAACCCTAGCTGCCGTGGTATTTGGATTATAGTCTTCGAAATAACCTAGTTCTGAAACCCTAACCCTAGCCAGCATATTCATTACCACGTCGTCATACTACTATCTTGCCTGGCAGCGTTATTCGAAGCGGCATTTTTTCCATAAAGCGGCGATTTTCGATGCCAGAACATCGGAACGCGAATGGGCAACCGCCCAGTGGGAAAGGCACCGCAGGTGGTGCGAATGCTTATCAGATTAATATCGAGAACTTCAGTAATCGATTGAAGTCCCTGTACTCTCACTGGAGGGAGCATAGGTCTGATTTATGGGATGAGGCTGACGCTTTAGCAATTGCCACTCCCCCACCGTCTGAAGACCTGAGGTATTTGAAATCTTCTGCTCTAAATATATGGTTGTTAGGTTACGAGTTCCCTGAGACTATTATGGTCTTCTCGAAGAAGCAGATTCATTTCCTTTGCAGTCAGAAGAAGGCTTCACTGCTTGAGCCTATAAAGAAGGCTGCAAAGGAGGCCGTGGGCGTTGATACTCTGATGCATGTTAAGTCGAAGAATGAGGACGGAACTGCACAAATGGAGGCAATTCTTCGGAATATTCGATCCGGTGAGAATCCGGTTGTTGGGTACCTGGCAAAGGAAGCACCCGAGGGTAAGCTTCTTGAGAAGTGGGCTGACAAAATAAAGAATTCTGGTCTACGGCTCGTTGATGCGACCAATGGTTTGTCTGATTTGTTTGCTGTGAAGGATAGCGGTGAACGAATCAATGTTAAGAAGGCAGGATTCTTAACTGCAGCCATAATGAAGAACTATGTCATTCCTAAGTTAGAAAAGATCATAGATGAGGAAAATAAAGTTACTCATTCCTCGTTGATGGAAGACACCGAGCAAGCTGTGCTGAATCCGGCTAGTGTCAAGGTGAAGTTGAAGGCAGAAAATGTTGACATATGCTACCCTCCCATCTTTCAAAGCGGAGGGCAGTTCGATCTGAGGCCCAGTGCATCTAGCAATGATGAAAACTTGTATTATGAACCAGCCAGTGTGATAATCTGCGCTGTTGGATCGCGATACAATAGCTACTGTTCCAATATTGCTCGTACCTTTTTGATAGATGCGACTGATATGCAGAGTAAGGCGTATGAGGTTCTGCGTAAAGCCCAAGACGCCGCAATAGGTGCTTTGAAGCCTGGTAACAAGCTTAATGCTGCCTACCAAGCGGCTCTATCTGTAGTTGAGAGGGATGCTCCGGAATTAGTACCATATCTGACAAAGTCTGCTGGTACCAGCATTGGACTTGAATTTCGAGAGTCTGGATTCAGCCTCAACGCTAAGAATGATCGTATTGTGAAGCCAGGAATGATATTCAATGTTACGCTTGGCTTTCAGAATTTACAGACCCAGACCAGCAAGGGCAAGAACCAGAATTTCTCCCTGCTGCTGGCTGATACAATTGTTGTTGGCCAGCAGGGCTCAGAGATGGCGACGAAAGATTGTTCTAAGGATCTGAAGGATGTTGCCTATTCTTTCAATGATGATGAGGAGGATGTAGAAATAGAACTACCGAAGGTGAGCGATGCATGCTTAACTAGAAGTGTAGAAATCATCCCGTCGTTATTTCATGCATCGTACACTTTTCATACTGGTGCTCTTAGTTCCTATTTGTCTCCGAAAACCACTAGACTTTGCATTGTGTGATAGTGTTATTAGTGCCGGCATTTCATTTGTCTAGTTGAAAATCTGATTCTGTTTTTCTTATCAGGATGGTTTTATGAGTTCATCTAATTAAAATTGGGTGTAGCGACCATTTGTTTATTTAGGGGGTTCCCTAGGAAGGCCTACTTGGCCTTTATTCATCATTATAAACATTTCCGTATGGATTATTGGCAGGATCTAGACTGTCTTTTAAACTGCTAGTTTTGTTAGTAAATTGGGTATTCTCCATGCTCTTGATTCTTGGCCAAATGTTGCAAATGAATTTGCATAGACTTCCCTGCTGCTTTGTCATTAGTTCGGTTGTTCAATATAGTTTGATTCTAAATATGTCAACTGGCTTTATAGTTTATACCTAGCAAACCTTTGGGAAAAAAAAAACTTGAATTGAGAGGTTGATGGTGATCAAGGTTAAATATATACAAAGACTTTTGAGTATGGGAGTTCTTTATAGATGATTGGGAGCATTTGTGGGAGCATTTTACTTAGTCTAGATAAGGATGAAGATCAGCAAGAAAGTGAATGCCTTCCTTGCAAACCTTTTTTTCCCACCGTAATGATGATGTGTTTTATGCAATCCAAGTTTCCAATGGAGCCAGTAATGTCTGTTTCCAATTAAATAGCGGTTTTGCTATGCCATAGCGGCTGCTATTTAATGGTTTTTGGTTTAGCTGCAACGCAAAATTACCAATATGCTACAATTTTAAAATTTTACACTTATTGGCTGATAAATTGTTGATAAAGTGCCGATAAATTGGATAATATCGGCGGTAAATTGGAATAAATTGCTGATAAATTGTCAATTTAGTGATAATTCTCAAATCTATTGAAAAAAGTATGCATGCTAATTTTTTCATATTCATTTACAATATATATCTTGAATCAAGTTATTATTGAATAATGGTAAAGTATTGTTATTTGTTACTTTTACATGTCCTACTAAATAACATTTCTTTTTTATTCCAAGGTAAATTTAGGGTTGTTAGGACAATCTAGCATGTAATAACTCACTTAAATGCTTCTAATATAATATAAATACTAGTTTATTGAATATTTATATTTAAATGATCAATAAATAATAATTAAAGCGTATGCTGAAATTAAAATAAAAATTCACGCTGCGGTGACTACGATATATAATTTATTGTTTGCGACGTGTCAATACCTTGGCACGGCGACTGCGACCGCAATTTTATGCATGCATGCGACACAAAAAGATCTGAGAAAAACATTTATTTGTTTGATGTCAAGTGCTTAAACTGTTTGTAAGCCTATAGAGACTGTACTACCCTTTTGACTCCGAAGGCACAAAATCCAACCTTTCAACATAGGCTAATAAAGTACTGCTTTGCCTTTGCTGTTTGAATTTGATCTAGGTGAATTTAAAAACATACGGCAAGGGATTCCTATTTTTTCCTCATAAACCTATTTGACATATGTATCAGATCTGTATAGAAGTCCTCATGATATGCAGTAAATGGTGCATTTTGAGACCTTTAAGCTTTCTGATTGGCTAATATTGGGCCTGAGGGTAATAATTTAAATAGAGGTGCTGAAATTAGCTCTCTACACTCTCTCAACTCAATTGTGGGGCTGAGGGAATCTAAACTTGAGTCAATCAGCCACAGCATCTGATGAGATTTATATTCCACTCCTTGCAACTTCTGTGCTTATCAATACAGTGGTGGTTTGGGGAATTAAATTCATTGCATTCCTTATATTTTAGTATGATTGGTCATAGATAGAAGTTTTGTCCATTTCTGTGAGTAACAGTGGTGCTTGCCCTATTCCTTATGAAATTTGGTTGTCTAGTTATAAAGATGTAATATCTTCTTCTGTGAGTGAATCTAGTGCTTTCCTTATAATGGACAAATTATTATTAGTCGGACATTGGTATGCTTTATTCATCTTGTCTTCAGATCAAGTTGTTTCACATGCATTTTCAACTGAGTCTATGGGACATCGAGCAGAATGTGACAAATGGCCTTCATCTGAACACTAGAATAATGGGTATTCAGATATAGAACCTAGTGACATAAGCATTCGGCTATAGAGGTAGTTTAGTTTGGAAATCATAGTTAATGATATTGATATATATTGTCTCGAAGAAATCACGATGATTGCATTTACATCTCTTTAAGGCTACTTTGCTGCTGATACAAATAATGTTTGCTACACAGAAGAAACCAAAGCCGGAAATTGAGGCTCTCTCCAAGACTACACTTCGATCAGATCATGGAGAGATCAACAGGGAAGAGCTGAGGAGGCAACACCAAGCTGAACTTGCTCGTCAGAAGAATGAAGAGACTGCCCGGAGACTTGCAGGTGAGGGTTCTGGGGCAGGAGATGGTCGTGCTGTGATGCGTCCTGCTTCTGAGTTGATAGCATACAAAAATGTGAATGACCTTCCTCCACCTCGGGGTGAGATGATGATTCAGATTGATCAGAAAAATGAGGCCATCCTCTTACCAGTCTATGGAAGCATGGTCCCCTTTCATGTTGCAACAATTAAGACTGTCAGCAGTCAATCAGATACCAACCGCAATTCCTATGTTAGGATAATCTTCAATGTTCCGGGGACTCCATTTAGTCCACATGATGCCAGCACATTGAAGTACCAGGGTTCCATATTTGTCAAGGAAGTATCCTTTCGTTCAAAGGACCCCAGACACATTAATGAAGTAGTGGCACAAATAAAGACACTCAGACGGCAGGTTGCTGCCAGGGAGTCAGAAAGAGCAGAGAGGGCAACTTTAGTTACTCAGGAGAAACTTGTTCTTGCTGGGAACAGATACAAACCCATGAGGTTGCCTGATCTGTGGATCCGTCCTGTATTTGGTGGCCGTGGAAGAAAAATGCCAGGAACATTAGAAGCCCACGTAAATGGGTTCCGGTATTCTACCTCAAGGCCTGATGAACGTGTAGACATCATGTTTTCAAACATCAAGCATGCATTCTTCCAGCCAGCAGAGAATGAAATGATAACACTTCTTCACTTCCACCTTCACAATCACATAATGGTAGGAAACAAAAAGACCAAGGATGTGCAGTTCTATGTTGAGGTTATGGAACAAGTTCAAAGTTTAGGGGGTGCGAAAAGGTCTGCCTACGATCCTGACGAGATTGAAGAAGAGCAGCGGGAAAGGGAGAGAAAAAACAAGATCAACATGGGTTTTCAGAGCTTTGTGAACAGGGTAAATGATCTTTGGGGGCAGCCTCAATTCAAAGGGCTTGACCTGGAATTTGATCAGCCTCTCAGGGAGCTAGGATTCCATGGAGTACCACATAAGACAACTGCTTACATCGTACCGACTTCAAGCTGCCTAGTTGAGTTGATCGAACAACCTTTTCTTGTCATTACCCTTGGTGAAATTGAGATTGTAAATTTAGAGAGAGTTGGTTTTGGGCAGAAGAACTTTGACATGGCAATTGTTTTCAAAGATTTCAAGCGAGATGTTTTCCGGATAGATTCCATACCAACTACTTCTCTTGAAAGCATCAAGGAGTGGCTGGACACCACAGACATCAAGTACTATGAGAGTAGGCTGAATCTAAACTGGAGACCTATACTGAAAACTATTACCGAAGATCCTCAGAAATTCATTGAGGATGGAGGATGGGAATTCCTTAACATGGATGCTAGTGATTCTGAATCTGATAATTCAGAGGAGTCTGACAAAGGGTATGAACCCTCAGAAGTGGAAGCGGAGTCAGAATCGGAGGATGAAGATTCAGATAGTGAATCATTGGTGGAGTCAGATGAGGATGAGGAGGAAGATTCAGAGCAGGAGTCGGAAGAAGAGGAAGGGAAAACATGGGAAGAGCTGGAGAGGGAAGCCAGCAATGCTGATCGTGAGAGGGGGGTAGAATCTGACAGTGAAGATGAGAGGCGGAGAAAGAAGATCAAGACGTTTGGGAAGTCGCGAGCAGGTCCCAGCAGTGGCCTGTCTAAGCGTATGAAGTCCAAGTAAGCCGCCTCCTCCACTTCCCCGGTTGGATAGTTTAGTCTTTGCAGCTTCTGGGTAGGTACCCGAACTTGTCCGATACTGGTTCCGTTAGAGCTAGGATTTTCTTAGCATTTCGTAGTTCCTCCTTTTTTGAGATGTGTTGTTGGCTTGTGGTTATGGACGTGGGTATGTTATCAGAAAGTAAGATCTTGCATTTATATTGTAATTTGCTCCTCGACTATTCGCTTTAGTAGCGAGAAAGATGACCGCGGAGACCAGCTACATCTAATTGAAGGAGATTATTGCTTTACGGGTTTTATTTTATTTTAGTTTGGGGGTGGGTGGATGTCGGGCGGGATTTGTTTGTACTATTTTAAGCACGTTCTTTTCGCGCTCTAACTTTTACCCTTTTATCCGACAATAACATCTGTTAGACTTGTAAATCTGCTATTTGGCTTATTAAAGCTTTTTGTATCGATCCAAATTCATTAGTAGCTTTCCAATCTTGCCTCGCGAATCTCCATTTGGTTCGGCTCTTCCCCGCGCAGCCGCCTCATTCTGCTTCTACGGTTCTACCCCTTCCCACCGGAAGTCCCTCTTCATTCTGTACTCAGCATCCTCCGTATGTTAGTGCAACATCGTAGTTCATTTAACATCATTTTATTATGCATCTATTTGATTGAATTGTAATTTGTATGCAGCCAGACATCGTAATCAAAGAAATGATGGCGCTCGGAGCAATAATCGAAAGCCAAAGATCGTAAGACGTGCTGTTTCATTATGATAAAAAAAATTTTGGTGAAAGGGAAATAAATTAAACATTAATTAAGTTAATAAGCCGAGGACTTTAAGTCCTACTATTACATCATTAGCAAGAATATTCTTGACGAAAATGGGGCAACCATTGAATCCATGCTACATCCTACATTAGCTAGTTTATCAGCAACTTGATTCATCTCACAGAAGAGATAATTCAAAGTAGCTTTAGAAAATGCTTTAAAAGATTCCCTGCAGTCCATGATAATAGCTTGATAGTGATTACCTGAATGCACATGTGAAATAAGCTTGGTAATTGTAGTGACATCATAATTTTTTGAATGCCTAGCATTTTAGCTATTTGGAGACCACACAGATTGCCCACAATTTTGCTAATAAACTATTAGTTGGTCCAATTTAATAGCAATTAGTGCCTGTGTGTGATCTCTAAGCATTCCTCCAGCACCTGCACATGCAATAGAGCTTCTTCCTACTCGATGACAAGACCCATATGTATTGAGTTTAATCAATTTTGGCGGAGGTGGAATCCATTTAATTGTAACCTCTTCTTTGCGGTTGGAGTGTTTGCTCATGCTGCTGAGGTATGGCCATTTTGTAGTAGGACGTTTAATGATGGTGGGAAGGTCAATTTTTTTTTTTTTAGCTGCCTGCATTGAAAATTTTGGAGTTCTTGTCCATCCATATTGACGATATTGTATGTGTGAAAATGATGCACCCGTCAATATTCTAAGTTTCTCGTGCATTGAAAGCCATGAAAGAAGATGAATCCTTGACGGGACAATAATGAGCCACAACCACAACCAATCTTGAGAAACATTTGGATTAAGGTTGAGGGAAATGTTCTCATGGCCTGATTTGGTAGAGAATTTACCATGAGAGGCAAATTTCGAGGTGAAAATATCTTTGAGGGTGCGAGATGCCTAGGAAGAGAAGCAGGAGATTGGAGTAAAATAGAGCAAGGGAAAAAATAAGGCTTCTTTAGAAAGATTCGAATGTGTTATAAATTTTATTGTTCTATTTAGCAATTTCTTACAGATTTGGACATATTTTTAGGGTATCACTTTCTCTTATTTTGGAAAAAGCAAACAAGGTATAATTTTGAATTCATTTTTTTAGTGGGATATACATTTATGGGTTGATTTGAATTATAAAAGCGAGGTCAAATATATCAAGAAATTATTTTTAATAATTATATATATATATATATATTTAAATCAAAATTAATAGTATGATTTATGTTTTTTCCCTTCATTTTTTTAATGATAATATCTCATATGATATTTTGTATTGTTCATCACTTACAAGTTTTAACTAGTTTGCACAAATTTTACTTCTAATAATAATTTATAAGTATGTATATTTATTAATTATTTATTATAATCCCTTGAGATTTTTTTTTCATGCTAAAAAGATGTCATTAATATTATTTGCTACTTGTTCTATTGGTTAGTGCAATAGTGATGACAAAAAAATGAATGAATATAAATAAAATCTTAAAAGAAACATAAGCATTTAACATGAAAATTAATATTCGATACCAATACAACTTTACAAACAAAAAAAATAAAAATGGAAAATATTTATGTAAATTGTTAGCTAATAATGTTAACCACTCGCTCATCAGTCATCACACAGTAAGAAATACTACAAGCAGGTGTGCATATAGCTCTTTTTATTTATTTATTTATTTATTTATTTTGCCACATCATGTGGTTCTCAGCATCCTTTTCCATGCTTTATACTAAGGTCCCAATAAATAGTAAGAAAACAAGCTGCTTTATCAAATTTATTACCCAATCCTAATCCCTAATTCAACTAGTCATTTAGCTCAACCATACAAGATGTGATATTGAGGTGGCAATGCTACTAAAACTTCCTTTCCCATTGGCAACCCTTTAGAACATGGAGAGTAAATTCAAAGGCAGAATTACATCGCTTAATTACGAGCAGTTTCTAAGAGTATAGCGTCTGATAAGGAGACAATCCTTTGATGGTAGATAGTCTTTTTTTAGCTTTAGTGCCATTAGATTATTATCTTCCAAAGGTTTAGCCATTTTGTTTTATTGATGCAAAAATGACCTAAACTCACATTATCTAGATTGTGCTTCAATTTCCAAGCACACAAATATCTTATTTTGGATAAATTAAAACTCCCTTGATTTATGGTGTTGCCATACCAACTAATCTTGATCTTGAGTGGCACTAATGGGGATGGGGAGAATGAAACTCACCTCTTGAGTTGAGAAAATGTTTATGATAAAGTGTTATATTCTAGTCAATTTCCGTTTTAGTATTCAAGTTTCTCACAAAGCTAGGCATCATCTGAGATAATTCGAATTTGAATTCACATCACTCCATGGATCTTGCCAGACACCATCGTCATGTCTGTTCCTAACACACTAATGTAGTCTTTTTCCTAGCATGTTGGGACCCTCTGTATAGCAAGATTCTACGAATGTAACTTGGATGATATCCCACTTTAGTATCTAGGAATAAGGATCTCATATATTAATTTGCCTTGAACAAATTTTCCACCAAAGAGTGTTCATTTGTAGCTATTATCCAACTCTCTTTTGCAATCTTATCTTTGTTAAAACAATCTAGATCCTCGAAACCCAAGCCACCTTGATGTGAATTTTATGAATTTATATTTAAGTAATTTTGAAAATTGCTGTGAATTAATTAGTTATAATTGTTTGTCTTATTTGTTGAATTAATAGGAGAATAATGCAGCATATGGTTTCTGTGGACTTGGACAAAGGTTCCGAGAAGTGCAGAATATGTTTTGGAGTGTACAAATTATGTA
The DNA here is from genome assembly GCA_039764185.1 of Tamarix austromongolica. Classification (NCBI taxonomy): domain Eukaryota; kingdom Viridiplantae; phylum Streptophyta; class Magnoliopsida; order Caryophyllales; family Tamaricaceae; genus Tamarix; species Tamarix austromongolica. The sequence continues at coordinate 59,359,171 of CM077808.1, read as the reverse complement.
AAATTTTGTTAAATATTTTTGTAATCCCATATGATGCATTCGCCGGTCGGAATGGGCTAATGGAAATTAGGACGGTTGTATAATCCGCCACCCGGTCCTTAATTTGGACTAGATGGATTGTGGATTAAGCAATCCTTAATGACCATGATTAGCTAAAGTTGTTCTAGCTGATGGGAAATTAAGCCTTAAGCTTAATTGTATTTGGGACATTTTTGATGTTGGTTGTAATTAGGCTGGTCGACACTTCATTCTTTTGATGCTTGGTCGAATGTGGGTTGGTCGACACTTCATTCTTTTGGCCCAAAATTTTGTATTGCCGTCCATGCAGGCCTGTATCGTCCGTATGTATTTGTCGAGTATACGGCCTTCTGTGTACATATATATAGGCCGAATACATTGTAATACACACAACTTTGACAGAAATAACATCAGTTGATATTTTTCTCTCGATCTCTCTCGCGACTTCTTCTCTCTCTTGGCGATTCTCTCATTCGCTTCTCTTTTCTGATTCTGTCTCGTTCTCACCTTGATTGATCTTGATCATTCACCTTCTAATTTCAGTTGCCATTGAATCAATTGTGCTTCTGAAACTTTGGTTCTTCCTTTGGAAAGTTTTCCTTAGGCTGTACCGGCGAAAATCGAACGTTGCGCTCAATTAAATCTCTTTGCGAAACCCTAACCGGTTTCCATCATTTGGTATCAGAGCCTCGATTTTCTAGAGTGCTCGTAGTTTCTGTATTACTGATTAAGTTTTCTTCATTTTTGTTGATTCGATTTCTGTATTTCGTTAACCCTAGCTTGAGGTGTGAAATTTTAGGGTTTTGCAGCGACGAACTCAGTATCGATTCTAGTCGCTTTCAAATCGGCGATTAAAGCATTTTTGGTCCACTATTTTGAAAGTCTGAAGAAAAACCCTAATCGACCTAGGGTTTGGTCAAGAACTTGAATCTTGACTGACAGTGCGACAGACTGTGTTGGTAACCTCGATTTGTAAATTCCTTTGTTAATACTACTATCTGCTATACTTAATTTCCAATTTTCGACAAATTATCTGTTTGTTGATAAGTATATAGGTTGATATCACAACCGGCGAACTATCTTGGTTTCAAGAAAAGGGATAGACCTCCAAGAAGAGGGGCACCCTAAATAATTGAACTAATTGCTTAAGCAGACGCGGTAATATCGTTCACTCTTACTTATTTAGTATTGTCAAATTAGTCTTGTCAAATTATCATAGACATTGAGTCATTCTGGGTAAATTTTACTGTTGCTATTACTGTTAATATTAATGCGACCATATTTCTTCTGGCTATACTGTGTGTCTGTTATATGAAATTCTTGAATAAGTTGCTTCTGTTGATTAAATTATTGCTGTGTTGGTTGTTTAATTGCTGTTAAATTTCATCATGTCTAATAATGGCCAGTCAGTGAATCAATCTGTGTCTAGTAATGACCTTTTAGAAACCCTTAGGACTTTTCAAGAACAAATGACTGAACAATTTGCTGTTTTATCTGCTAACCTAGAACAAAGATTAGGGGAACAGGAAGTAAGACTTAACGAATTGCAACATAACAGAGTTGAAACTAATCAAGCAGGATTTTTAGGAAGGGCTCCAATGGATCCTAGGACTAGAGTTCCACCCATAGCTAATCTAGAGGAGTTAGAAGATCAAATATCCCACAATAGTGATAGGATGCCTAGACAGAACAATAGGCAGGATAGGGAATTAGAATTCATTGATAGGAATTTGAATAATCTTAAGCTTAGTATACCAGGGTTCAATGGAAGGAATGACCCTGATTATTATTTTGAATGGGAAAGGAAAATAGAATTGGTATTTGAATGTCATAATTACTCTGAGGAAAAGAAAATTAAGGTGGCTATAGTAGAATTTACTGAGTATGCGTCTTCTTGGTATCATAATTTGGTGTTAACTAGACGTAGGTGTGGGGAACCAGCTATACAGACTTGGGCAGAGTTTAAAACTTTAATGAGAAAGAGATTTGTGTCAAGTTACTATTATAGAGAGTTGCATAAGAGGTTGCAAACTATTAGTCAAGGAGTGAGATCAGTAGATGACTATTATAAAGAGTTAGAAGTTTTAATTATTAAGACAGGAGTTATTGAGGATGATGATGCTACTATGGCTAGGTTTCTGAGTGGGTTAAATTCAGAGATAGCTGATAAGGTAGAACTGTATCCTTGTGGGACATTAACTGAAATGGTGAATATAGCTACTAAGATAGAGATTCAATTAAGGAAATCTAGGCAATATAAACCCCCTGGGATTGGGTTTAAGACTACTATGAGGAGAAATTTTGGGGAAAATACTTCTGGAAACTGGAAGAATAATAGTAAGGTAGAATTTAAGGGAAGAAACAATAAAGTTAAGACAAGACAGAAGTCTGAAAGGGGCAAGAATGTAATGACAAATCCTGTAAATGGGTCAAACAGGACTAGGGATATTAAATGCTTTAGGTGTGGAGGCTTAGGACATATAGCTTCTGAATGCCCTAACAAGAGAAATATTTTGATTAGAGAATCTGGGGAAGTAGAATCTGAATCTGAATCTGAAGAAGAAGAAGAAGGGGTTAATATAGTTGGAAAGGATGATAGTGACCTAGAAGATGAAATAGAATTACCAGTGAGTAGGGATCTTTTTGTGGTTCGAAGAGCTTTAAATAGTAATAAATTACCTGATTCCAATGCTATACAAAGAGAAAATATATTCCACACTCGATGTTTAATTGATGATAAGTGTTTTAACATGGCCATAGATAGTGGTAGTTGTATTAATGCTGCTAGTACCCTATTGGTATCTAAATTAGGATTAACCACTACTAAACATCCAAAACCATATAGATTGCAATGGCTTAATGAGTTGGGAGATGTTAAGGTTAGTCAACAGGTTTTAGTGAATTTAAAGTTAGGAAAATATGAGGATTCTGTTTTATGTGATATAGTTCCTATGCATGCTGCTCACTTGTTGTTGGGTAGGCCTTGGCAATATGATAGGAGGGTAGTACATGATGGTTATAAGAATAGGTATACAGTACAGAAGGATGATAAGAAGATTGTTTTAGCACCTATGACTCCAAAGGAAATATTTGAGGATCAAACCAAAATTAAATCTGATTATAAAGAGTTATCTAAGTCTACTTTGGGAAATGATCTTAGTACAAAGGACATGAAAGGAACTTTTGGATTTTATGCTAAAGGTAAGGATGTAGGAAAGGCAATAAAAAGAAATACCAATGTATACTTGATGGTTTTTAAGGACTACAATGAGTGTCAGAAAGGAACAATTGAAGAAGTACCTAGTACAGTGAAACTGTTATTGGAAGAATATAGTGAATTGTTTCCTGAGGATATACCTAGTGGATTACCTCCATTAAGGGGAATAGAACATCAAATAGATTTTATTCCAGGAGCTGTTATACCAAACAGACCTGCTTATAGGGCCAATCCTGAAGAGGTTAAGGAATTAAAAAGACAAGTTTCAGAGTTGTTAAGTAAAGGATATATTATGGAGTCTATGAGTCCTTGTGCAGTACCTGTATTACTAGTGCCTAAAAAGGATGGTAGTTGGAGAATGTGTGTGGATAGCAGGGCAGTAAATAAGATAACTATTAAGTATAGATATCCAATTCCTAGGCTGGATGAAATGTTGGATCAATTGCATGGTGCTGTTATATTTTCTAAAATAGATTTAAAGAGTGGGTATCATCAAATTAGGATGAAACCAGGAGATGAGTGGAAGACAGCTTTTAAGACAAATTTTGGATTATATGAATGGTTAGTGATGCCTTTTGGGTTGTCAAATGCTCCTAGTACTTTTATGAGACTTATGAACCATGTATTAAGGGAATTTATTGGAAAATTTGTGGTTGTTTACTTTGATGATATACTTATATATAGTAAATCCTTAGAGGAACACTTAGGACACTTAAGGATTATTTTGAATGTGTTTAAAACAGAACAACTTTATGCTAATTTAGCTAAGTCTAGATTTTGTTTGGAAAGTGTGGTTTTCTTAGGGTTTGTGGTAGGAAAAGAAGGTGTGTCTGTAGATGAAGAAAAGGTTAAGGCTATTCAAGAGTGGCCTGTGCCAAAGAGTGTAACTGAAGTAAGAAGTTTTCATGGACTGTGTTCTTTTTACAGAAGATTTGTGAGAAACTTTAGTACTATAGCTGCTCCTTTGACTTCCATAACAAAGAAGGATAATGGGTTTATTTGGGGATTAGAACAACAACAATCTTTTGAGACACTTAATACTAAATTAACCCAAGCACCTGTTTTGAGTCTTCCTGACTTTGGAAAAATGTTTGAATTAGATTGTGATGCTTCAGGGTTAGGAATAGGGGCTGTAGTTTCTCAAGAAGGAAAACCAGTAGCTTATTTTAGTGAGAAATTAAATGGTAGTACATTGAATTATTCTACCTATGAAAAGGAATTGTATGCTTTAGTAAGGGCTTTGGAGGTATGGCAACATTATTTGTGGCATAGAGAATTTGTGGTTAATATAGATCAGGAGGCTATTAAGTATTTAAAGAGTCAATCAAAGTTAAATAGGAGACAAGGTAGATGGATAGAATTCATTGAAAGTTTTCCTTACATAATTAAATATAAGAAAGGTAGTGATAATATAGTTGCAGATGCTTTATCTAGGAGATATGCTTTATTGAATGCTGCTGATACTACTTTATAAGGATTTTCCAGTATTAAACTATTATACTTAGAGGATAATGATTTTAAAGAAATATATAAAAGGTGTGAAGTTTCTTCTCAAGGAAAATATTTTATTACTGAAGGATATTTGTTTAGGGAAAATAGATTGTGTGTTTCTGCATGCTCTTATAGAGGATTATTAATTCAAGAGGCACATAGTGGTGGATTAATGGCACATCTAGGAACTCAGAAAACTTTAGATGTTTTAATTGAACATTTTTTATTGGCTACACATGAAAAATGATGTTTTGAAACATTGTGTCAATTGTATTAAATGTAGGCAGGCAAAGACTACTTCAAAACCTTTTGGATTATATACCCCCTTACCTATATCTAACCATCCTTGGGTTGATGTATCTTTGGATTTTGTTTTAGGATTACCTAGGACTAATAGAGCTAAAGATTCAATAATGGTTGTAGTAGATAGGTTCAGTAAGATGGCTCATTTTATACCTTGTAATAAAACAAATGATACTGTAGCAGTGGCTGAATTATTTTTTTCTAATGTGGTTAAGTTACATGGAATTCCTAAGACTATAGTTTCAGACAGAGATGTTAAGTTTTTAAGCCATTTTTGGAAAGTTTTGTGGGGAAAATTAGGGACTAAATTATTATTTTCTACAACTTGTCACCCTCAAACTGATGGTCAAACTGAGGTGGCTAATAGAACTTTGGGAAACATGTTGAGAGCTGTCCTTGGAAAGAATCTTAAACAATGGCAGTATGTTTTACCTCAAGTGGAATTTGCTTATAATAGGACTTTACATTCTACAACTAATAAAACTCCATTTGAGATTGTGTATGGTTTTAATCCATTAACTCCATTAGATTTGAGTCCTTTACCTCATACTGACTTGCAAAATTTTGATGCTGAATCTAGAGCTGAAAGTATAAAAAGATTACATGAGACTGTAAGGAAACAAATTAATAAGAAGGTACAACAGATGGCTGAACATGCTAATAAAAGAAGGAGAAAAATGATTTTTAAACCTGGAGATTTAGTCTGGGTTCACTTAAGGAAAGAAAGGTTTCCAAATTTTAGAAAGTCAAAATTGGATCCTAGAGGGGATGGACCATTTACTGTATTAGAGAAAATTAATGATAATGCTTATAAAATTGATTTACCTGTTAAATTTGGAAATGTGAGTAATTCTTTCAATGTGGCTGATCTTAGTCCATTTCTGGGACTTATTCAGGTTTCAGAGGCGAAACCTTTCCAAGAAGAGGGGAATGATGTGAATTTTATGAATTTATATTTAAGTAATTTTGAAAATTGCTGTGAATTAATTACTTATAATTGTTTGTCTTATTTGTTGAATTAATAGGAGAATAATGCAGCATATGGTTTCTGTGGACTTGGACATAGTTGCTGAGAAGTGCAGAATATGTTTTGGAGTGTACAGATTATGTAAAATTTTGTTAAATATTTTTGTAATCCCATATGATGCATTCGCCGGTCGGAATGGGCTAATGGAAATTAGGATGGTTGTATAATCCACCACCCGGTCCTTAATTTGGACTAGATGGATTGTGGATTAAGCAATCCTTAATGACCATGATTAGATAAAGTTGTTCTAGCTGATGGGAAATTAAGCCTTAAGCTTAATTGTATTTGGGACATTTTTGATGTTGGTTGTAATTGGGCTGGTCGACACTTCATTCTTTTGATGCTTGGTCGAATGTGGGCTGGTCGACACTTCATTCTTTTGGCCCAAAATTTTGTATCGCCGTCCATGCAGGCCTGTATCGTCCGTATGTATTTGTCGAGTATACGACCTTCTATGTACATATATATAGGCCGAATACATTGTAATACACACAACTTTGACAGAAATAACATCAGTTGATATTTTTCTCTTGATCTCTCTCGCGACTTCTTCTCTCTCTTGGCGATTCTCTAATTCGCTTCTCTTCTCTGATTCTCTCTCGTTCTCACCTTGATCGATCTTGATCATTCACCTTCTAATTTCAGTTGCCATTGAATCAATTGTGCTTCTGAAACTTTGGTTCTTCCTTTGGAAAGTTTTCCTTAGGCTGTACCGACGAAAATCGAACGTTGCGCTCGATTAAATCTCTCGATCCTTTGCGAAACCCTAACCGGTTTCCATCACACCTTCATTTAATATTTTTTTTAGCACAAAGCTTCTCCCATTCGTGCTAGTGTCCATCCCTTCCATTGTGCTAAAATTAGGCAATTGCCTACCGGAGCTCAATACATAGAGTTCCATGCATCAAATTATCTACTGGTTTTGTAACCAGTCAAATGGTTTTCATTTTCAAAACCATGACTTAAACCTTCAAGAAAATCCCACGAAATCAATTGACCGTTTATTGTGGACTTCTAGTCTTGAAAAATTAGTTTTGCCTCTAGTTAAACACTTCAGCGAGTTTACTTATAGGTTTGATCCTTGTAGAAATCCATTTTGCCTATGTTTGAATACTTTGACCGGTTTACTCAAACCCATTAACTGGTTTAGAAATTGATCGAACGTTTTTACTAACCAAGTTGTGTGTTTTATTCCTGTAGAAACTCATTTTGACTTTATTTGAACACTTTGACTAGTTTCATCAAACTGATCGACTGGTTCTACAAATCAATTGATTGGTTTGACCAACTAGGATAATGGTTGAGGTAAAGTGCAAAATGGTTTTGGTTCGGGGACTAAATAGATTGATTGGTTTGAGAAAACCCATTGGCTAGTCAACATGACATATCGTCTGGTTTGCTAAACCATTTGAATTTTCTTATATGTTCACAGGACCAAAAATGCGTCTCATGAAACCGACCGACATGTTCTAATAATTTATCAACTTGTTTATGCAATAGTAATATTTTCAATTAGTTCATAACATGATCCTTCGACTAGTTTTACCAACCAATTGTTTGGTCAATATTAAATGCTGAAAATTATTTTTATTCTAATGAATACATTTTTGGGCACAAGTATAAATAACATTTATGCGGCAAATTTAAAAGAATCTCTTTAAATCTTAGTAATTTCACAATTAATTTTCTATTCGCTTTTGTAATTAATTCTCAATAACACACTTTAATACTCATATTTCTTTTGAGGTATTTTTTAAAAGTGCTCTTGATAACTATTCTTATCTAGAATCAAATTCTTGATTGTAACATATATTCTTTGAGGTTGTGTGTTGCCTAGAAATCCTAGAAGAGGTCATTGGATGTGTAGATCTATAAACATAGAGAAGATAACTAGGTTAAGTTGTAAATCATATTTTAGGGATTATTTAGATTGTATGCTCATAAACTAAGAGATGAGTAATCATCAATAAAATACAAGGGAGGCTCAAAATCCAAAAGGCAAAACCTTTTATTAGTAGATATAGAGAAATTTAAATCTCAAACCACTATAAATTATGTGTCAATTTCAAAAATTTCCATTATCATTCTCAAAAATCCTATTAACCCCCTATTGGATTCTTTCAATTGGTATCTAAGCTTAGCGACTCACTAAGGATTTAATAATCTTAGTTGAAAAGATTGTCAATTTGAATGGATTTAATGGGTTTGAAAGAAGGTATCTCCACTATAAAGAAACCAATGTTCACTGGTGAGAAGTTCACATTATGGAAGAATAGGATGATATTATTCATCAAAGCACATGATTGTGATATGTGGTCCATCATTACTGAGGTCCCTATCAAGTTTAAAAATGATTCAAATGGCATAATGATTGAGAAAACACGTGATGAAATCACAAATGCAAAGAAGAGAAGTCTCACTCTCAATGAAAATAGCCATCATGATTTTAGAGTGTGACCTTGGTGAAAGGGAGTATCATTGCATAATATCATTCACTACCATAAAGGAAATTTGGGATAAGTTAGTCTTAAATCATGAATGAATAACTCAAGTAAAAATATCAAAGAATTGCCCTAAATGTTAGAGGATACAATATTTTATCTATGACACAAGGTGAATCAACAAGTGAAATAAGTTATCGATTCACTTCCATTGTTAATCATCTCAAGGAATTGGGAGAGTCATCACCAAAGAAGAACAAGTAAGGAAAGTCTTGAGAAGTCTCACTAAAGAGTGGATTCTAAAAGCTACCACCATCGAAGAAGTTAGAGATCTCACATCAATTTCTACCAATGAACTCTTTAGAAACCTCACAATCCATTAATCAAAGACAAAAGATATTAGAGGAGAAAGAAAGAAAAATCCTGTAGCTCTGAAAGCCTTGACTTCATCATTAAGATAAAAAGAAATCATTGTTGAAGAATAGATTAAAGAAGATGAAGGTGATGATGATGAGGCTCCAATAAATGAAGAATAAATGGCTCTTATAACTACACAGTTTAAAGATTCCTTCGGGCTAGAGGAGGAATGAAATTCTTTGACACTTCAAGATGACTAAATGATCCATTTAGGGATGAAAAGATTAAGTGTCATAATTGGGGTAAGTTAGGTTATGTTATTCAGGATTGTTTCAAGTTTAGACATGAGATAACCCGACAAATGGCAATGTTGAAGGGTAACACGAATTAAGGAAAGCAAGCTCCTAGGAAGGAAATAGTTGTTTTTGATGAAAGTGAAGGAGAGCCATCTAAAGTTGAAGAAGAAGTATCAAATCTTTGATCCACATCACTTTGAGATGAGCCATTCACATCCACATCATACATTTGCTTCAATGACGATGACATTGATGAGGTAACATCTAAAGCTCCTTATTCATATGATAACTTATTATGTGCTATGCATGATGCTTTACATGAAAATGAGAATATTTATAAACAACATGATAACCTAGAAAAACTCTATGAGTATCTAAATGAAAAACATACATATCTACTAAGCGACAATGCCATCTTAGAATCTTCAATATTCCATGCTAAGATTGAGTTGGTTGAAAATGAAATTAAATTTGATGCACACAAGAAATATAATGATGCTAATCACAAGGTTATATTGGATCAACTTCAAATGAATATGGTTTACAAGCTAAATGTGAAAAATTTGTGAAAATGACCTATACTTTCATAAAAGGTGAAGAAGGGTTGGACTCTTGTTAGGAGTTTAGCTATATTGTAAGGACCATGAGAGATTAGGTTATGATGACAAAAGGATCATGAAACATCAAAAACTTAAATACTTATTTTTGAAAGTATCTAAGGCTCATCAATCATATGCTTCTCCCTTACCTACTTCATGTAGCATATATGGTAAAAATAGGCACATCTATTCTAAGTTTAAACATGTTAGAAATGCAAAATTTACTTCCACACATAAAAATGTGATTACTTGTAATACATGCAAAAGAAAAATGACATATTAACTACTCATGTGCATTTAGTATAAATGTTAAAGATGCCTCAAGATCAAATAAGGTGTGGGTACTTAAAGGAATAATCCTTCAAGGATAAGTAGCTAACCCTTCAAGTATCCATTGAAAAATGTACCTAAACTTGGACACTTGTGTTTGTGAGTTTGCTTCAAAGTGAAAACAAGAACCCACAAGTTGTTCTTAGACAATGGGTGTTCATAATGCATAATGGGTGACCGAATAATGTTCTCTAAATTGATACCCTATGATGGAGGAAGTATCACATTTTGAGACAATTCCAAGGGGAAAATCATTCAAATTGGAAGCATATGTATTGATAAAGCTAAAACCCTTATTGAAAATGTGTACCAAGTTGATGGACTCAATCATAACCTTATTAGCATAAGCCAATTATGTGACAAAGTTTATGTTATGAATTTCATTAAATTACATTACATGATCTCAAATGGGAAAGATAAATCAATCTTATTTGTTTGTCCCTAGATCAATAATGTGTACATGCTAGTTTATAAATCCATTAGACTGCACAATGCGTGTTTAAGTGCACAAGATAAAGATGATTAGTTGTGGCATAAAAGGATATCTCATCGTAGGATGGATTCACTTAACAAGCTAGCTAAACGTAAAATTATGTGTGGTCTTTCTAAATTGAACTTCACAAAAGATAAATTATATGATGAACATCAACTAGGAAAACAATATGGGAACTCTTTCAAACCAATAAAATATATTTTGTGATCACATCTATACCACTAGATATATCACATATGGATCTCTCCACCCCTAATAGGATAAGAAGTATGAGCGATTGTAGATATGCATTGATCATAGTTGATGATTTATCATGTTATAATTAGATTTTATTTATCATTTCTAAAAATGACACCTTCAATGAATTTTTTATCCTTGCTAAGACATTTCAAGTTAAAAAGGCACAATCACTAACTCAATAAGGAGCAACCATGGAAAATAATTTGAGAATGCCATGCTCATGGAATTTTGTGAACAAAATGGAATCTCACACCACTTCTTTTCTCTAAGAACACCACAAAAAAAAATAATGTTATAGAAAGAAAGAATAGAACCTTGGAGTAATTTACAAGAACTTTGTTTGTGGACTCTGAGTTGTCTAAGTATTTTTAGGAAGAAGTCGTCTCAACCACGTACTACATCATGAACCAAGTACTCATATGAGTTATCATAAAAAAGACACCCTATGAGATATATAAGGTAAGAAATCAAATGTCGTATATTTTTATACATTTGGTTGCAAATGTTTTGTCCTCAACAATAATAAAAAAAAACTTGGTAAATTCAACTGTAAAGCAGATGAAACTATCTTCATTGGCCATTTATTATATATTAGAGCTTACCGAGTCTTTGAAAAAAACCTTGGTAGTTGAAGAATTGATCCATGTTACCTTTGATGAGTTTACTTCTAGTATGAAAGGTAAAAATGATGAAGAAATAGGTCCATCATTTCAAATGGACAACTTACTTGAATAAGAAGAGTCAAATATGAAAGAGGATCAAGAAGAAGAATAAGATAATGCTCATCACATTGCTCAACATGAAGATAAGGTCATGGAAGATCTTCCAAGAGTGTGGAGATGTTCCTATGGATATCCTCAAGGTATTATCATTGGTGATCCCTCTAGAGGAGTGCCCAATCGATTATTAATAGATAAAAACTGTAAGCACTTTGCATTCCTATATCAAGTGGAACCTAAGACTCACTTGGAAGCCATGAACAACACAAATTGGATCATAGCAGTACAAAACCAATTTGACATAAATCAAGTATGAAAATTAGTGCCATGCCTCAAAATAGACCTATCATTGGGACTATGTTGGTCTTTAGAAATAAGCTAGATGAAGGGAGTTTAGTGGTTAGAAACAAAAGCCCTATTATTTCATTTTATATCAAATGGATGTGAACAATGATTTTTTAAATGGTTTTATTAAATAATAAGTATATATAAAACAACCACCTTGCTTTGAAGATGTTTCAAAACCTAATTATGTTTACAAAATCAATAAAGCTATTTATGGTCTAAAACAAGCATTTGGGGCTTTGTATGAGAGATTGAGTACATTATTTTTGGATAAGGGTTTTGAAATATACAAAATCGATAAAAACACTCTTCTTGAGAAAACCAAAAGGGTTTTTATTCTTTTACAATTATATATGGATGATATTATATCTAGTGCTACTAATGAATCAATGTGCAAGGGATTTTCTGAGTTAATGTGTAATTGGCGTGACAATAGTTGAGAAGTCCTTAATGAATCTTCTATAGAAACTCACTAGCTCATGAAAACTCCTCACTGTATGAATATCTTTGGATATAAGCCAATCTTGAATAGCTTGAATCTTTGTAGGATCCACTTTTATACCTTTGATACTTACAATATAACCAAGGAAAATAATACTCAAAAATAAAATCTCATTTTTCTATTTTTCCATTTAGTTTAGTTTCCCTTGAATTATCAAATAATCTCCTCAAATGAATAAGACAATCATGCTCATTTTTACTATACATAAGTATATCGCCTAAGTATACCACAATGAATTTTCCAAGAAAAGGTCGAAAAAATTCATTCATTAGTCTCATAAATGAACTAGGTGCATTACACAATCCAAATGGCATAACAATCCATTCATAAAGATCATATTTCATTTTAAAAGCAGTTTTTGATTCATCTCCTTCTCTTATTCTCATTTGATGATATCCACTCCTTAGATCAATTTTAGAGAATACTTATGCTCCACATAATTTATCTAACATGTCATCTAATATAGGCATAGGAAATCTATATTTGATATTTATATTATTAACAACTCTATAATCAATACACATGCACCATGTACCATCTTTTTTAGGAACAAGTAATGCATGTGCACAACATAGATTTGTGCTTTCACTCATATATCCTTTTTCTATTAGCTCTTGTATTTTTCTCTCTAATACCTCAGCTTCTTCGAGATAACATCTATAGGCATATCAATTAGGTAAAGACATACCGGGAATTAGGTAGTAATCCAAGTGGTAAGTTATTAGGAAATGCATCTTTATATTCATTAATAAGCACATCTAGTCGATTATTATTTTCAATTTTCTCATCTAATCAATTATTAGTCTCATTTTTCTCCCCTTGTAAGGATTCCTTGATAATCAAAGCATAACAACTACTTTCTTCCTTAATATATTCTATCACAACCATTTCGTGCAAAAATAAGCTCTTTTTATTTTCAACTATGTTATTATTATCACTCTTAGAAAGTTTAAGTTTGTGCTTTTTTTTAATCTTTTCCAACAAGATATTAATTAGTAATACCATTATGAATAGCACATGTATCATATTTTCACAGTCTACCTAATAAGATTCCACATGCATCCATAGGCAAAATATCACATAACATATCATTATGATAGTTACCAATTCAAAATGAGATTAGGGTTTGTTTGGTTACCTTGACTCCATTGTCCTTGTTAAGCCATTGAAGAGAATAAGGCTTCAGATGTGGTGTTTTATCTAATCACAAATCTTTCACAATCCTCTCATTTGCTACATTCGTACATAATCCACTATCAATGATAACCTGACAAACTCTCACTCTTCCTTTAGTCTTGAATATATTTTCCTGTTGGTTAGGTTACTCATTAGCTTACATTTGAAGAACTCTTTTTAGCACATAACAAGCATTGCCTCCATCCTCGCCTCACTTGAAATGACTTCATTTGGCTCAAAATCAAGGTCTTCATCACAAGTCTCCATTTCTTCAATCTCTTGTATGAATAACACTTTTTGATTGGGACATTGTTTAGCGAAGTGTCCAAATCCTCGGCATTTAAAACATTGCTTTATAGAGACCTCATTGACCTTGGCCTTGCCCTTCTCCTCTTAGATAAATCTTTTTTATCAACATTTGTAGAGATTGAGGTACCCATCCTATACTTAGTAGCTTGTGTACTCGGGTAGTACTTTGTAGAAGAAGTACTTTATTTGGCATGAAGCTTAGTGGATTTAATTTTCTTTTAAAATCTCAAAGATATCTTAATAATATCATCAAGATAATCATATAAATAAGTTTCAACTTTGTCTTGAATCATCATGTTAACGCCACCTAGAAATCTAGCACAGATTTGTTTATTTTTTTCATGGATGTCTTATATAAGTGCTAACCTCTTAAATTCGCTAATATATTCTTTAACAATTAGAAGTCCTTGTCTAAGAGTAGTTAATCTAATATAATTATCTTTCTCATACTCTTTTGGTACAAATTTCCTTGTCAAATGTTTTTTAAGCTTATCCTAAGATTTGATTTTAGATTTACCTTCTATTTCTCTAGTTCTCTTCAAGTTATCATACCATATCCTAGCAAACATCTTAAACTTAAGAGTAGATAATTTAAACTTTTTATCATCATGATAATCCTTGAATTAAAACAAATTATCTACCTCATATAACCACTCAAGAAATAAATCATTATCTAGTTTACCATCAAAATCAGGAAGATCAAGTTTGACCCCTTTATCTTCTTTTTGATGATGCTTCGGTTGATGATCATATATTATTCATTTACTTCCACTCCCTTGTGAATCTTATTCATAGTATATTCATGAGTACAAATATCTCCCTCTTGATAGGTTAATTGGCTTTGTTACACTTCTCATTCGATTTCCATATAGCTCCTTTATTTCTTACATAGTTGCATCTAATCTTGCTCAGAAAATCTAGATTCCATCCTTTGCAATTGAGTAAACCTTTCATAAAGAATGTTTATATAGTTAATAGACTTAGACACACCTTAATAAGAGTTGATCAAATCTGTGATAAAGTATTTTTGGTTAATTTTTCAAATTCGCATTGCATGATTTCAAATAGGACAAACAAATCTACTCTTTGTATGCCCACGTATCAATAATGTGTACATACTTGATGTTGAATCAATAAAACTATATGATACATGTTTGAGTGCAGTTGATAATGATGCATGGTTACAACACATAAGAATTGCACATGGTAGCATGGATCTATTAAGTAAATTAGCAAGAAAAGACTAAGTGCGTGGTCTCCCAAAGTTGAACTTTGCAAAAGATAGATTATGTGATGCATGTCAACAAGGGAAACAACATAGGCTTACCTTTAAACCCAAAAATGTTGTGACTTCCACTCAACTATTTGAATTGCTGCATATGGATTTGTTTGGGTTTACTAGGACCCTTATCATGGATGGTTGCTAATATGCATTAGTCATTGTCTATGAGTACTCATCATATACATGAACATCATTCCTTTCTACTAAATATGATGCTTTTAACGCTTTTCTTGTGCTTGCTAAGAGAATTTAAGTAGAGAAAGGATCAATGATTCATGCTATAATGAGTGATCATGGAAAGGAGTTTGAGAATGCCACAATAATGGAATTTTGTGACCAAAATGGCATCACTCACAACTTTTCGGCACCAAGAACACCTCAACAAAATGGGGTGTTGGAAAGGAAGAATAGAACCTTGGAGGAAGTTGCACGGACCGTGATATGTGACTCCAAGCTTCCAAAATATTTTTGGGCCAAATTTTTTGCCACTACAAATTACGTGATGAGTAGGGTACTTATACGGGCCATCCTAAAAAAGACACCCTATGAGCTCTAGAAAGGTAAGAGACCAAATGTGAGTTATCTACGCATATTTGGTTACAAATGCTTCATCCTTAATAATGGAAAAAGAAATCTCGGTAAGTTTGATTCCAAAGCTAATGAAGGTATCTTTATTGGGTACTTTTTACATAGTAAAGCTTATCGGATCTTCAACAAATAAACAATGTTAGTTGAAGAATCCGTACATGTTGTTTTTGATGAATCTTGCTCTACTGTGCAAAAATATCAAGAGGAAGAAATAAGTTCATCCATTCAAATTGAAATTCTACTGGAAAATGGTGAAAAAGAAGAAGAGAAAGGAATAGAAGAGACAATAATCACCTAACAAGAATATGAAGTGAGAGAGGATCTTCCTAGAGCATGGAGATATGGCTATGGGCACCCTCAAGAACTCATAATTGGGGATCAAGTAAGAGGTGTTGCAACAAGATCATCATTAGGTAACATTTGCAACTATTTAGCTTTTCTATCTCAAATGGAAACTAAGTCTCACTTGGAAGCCATGAATAATGAAAATTGGATTATGCTAATGCAATATGAGCTTAACCAATTTGAGAGAAATCAAGTTTGGGAATTAGTCCCTTTGCCTCCAAATAGACCCATCATTAAGACTAAATGGATCTTTAGAAATCAGCTAGATGAAGGGGGGTTGTGGTTAGAAATAAAGACTGATTGGTAGCCAAATAATACAATGAAGAGGAAGGCATTGATTTCGAGGAAACCTTTGCCCCCGTAGCTAGACTTGAGGCTGCATGTATGTTTCTTGCATTTGCACCATCCATGTGCTTTACATTATATTAAATGGATGTCAAAAGTTCTTTTCTCAATGGTTTTATAGAATAAGAAGTATATGTTAATCAACCACCTTGTTTGAGGACAACTCAAAACCTAATCATATTTACAAACTCAACAAGGCACTTTATGGTATAAAACAAGCTACTAGAGCTTGGTATGAAAGGTTGAGTAAATTCCTATTGGATAAAGGTTTTGAAGAAGGAAAATTTGATAGAAACCTTTTTCTAAAGAAAACAAAAAATGACTTATTAATTGCACAAATATATGTTGATGACATAAATTTTGATGCTACTAACGAGTCCGTGTGCAAGGAATTTTCCATTCTCATGTGCAGTGAGTTTGAAATGAGCATGATGGGGGAGTTGATGTGTTTTCTTGGACTCCAAATCAAACAATGAATTGATGGAATCTTTGTGAGTTAAGAAAAATACAAAAAAGGACTGGTCAAGAAGTTCAAGATGAGTGAAAGAAAATCATGCAGCACTCTTATGGCAACTACAATGAATCTTGACATGGATGGCAAAGGTAAGTTCGTTGATCAAACATGATATCGAGGTGTAATTGGCTCACTTCTTTATTTAACAGCTTCTTGACCTGATATCATGTTTAGCGTATACCTTTGTACTAGATTTCAGTGTAGACCTAAGGAATCTTATGTCTCACAACAAATTATGCTCAACATTCAAAATCAAAACACATAAAAATAAGACATCACTTCATAAGAGATCATGTTGAAAAATGTGATATATGTGTAGAATTTGTGAATACCTTGCATTATTGGGGATATATATTTACAAAACCATTAAGTGAATAACGATTCACAATAATTAAGAGAGAAATTGGGATGATAATTTTGTGATAAAAATACAACTCTCCCAAAATTGTGAAAACTTTTTTGTTAGGGGGTAAATTATGGCCTTTAAGCTCATCACTTGAATTCCAGTCCTAAAATGGCCGTTATGCCTCTTGATCCACATGATTTGTGTCATAAAATGCATTTTCCATCTAATGATTTAGGGCATAAAATCAAATTCATTGTTAAAACCTATGAAAAATAATTAAAACAACACCTAACTGGGCCACCAGTAGACTGGTTGATAAAACCTGTCGATTGGTTGATATACCAGTCGACCAGTGAGGTGAAACTGGGGTAGTTAAGCTCTTACTGAATTATGTCCACACGTATAACCAATCAACTGGTTAATCTGTACCAACTAATTGGATGAATAATAGTCGACTGGTTACTCTATATCAATTGATCAGTGGTAGAATAGTCAACTGCTTTTCCTAAACCAAGTTTGTCGCGGGTATAAATACCCCCTTCCTTTTCTTCAAACCCTTCACCTTAGTTGTCTTAAACCATTTGACTTCTTCTCACCCTCTCACATCCTCTCCTTCAAAAATCTTCAAATCAATGTCAAATTCCATCAACTTGATCTCTTCTTGCTCCAATCAACATCCATAACATTAAGAACTTCTCACCACATCGTCGATTTTCATCGAGCTCACCTGATTTTAGGTAATTTCATCCCTTAACCCTAACTTACAATGTGTCCCTCTTTGATAGGCTTGCTTCATCCTGAGTTTTAATCAACCAAATTAAATCATCAATATGTTATTTTCACTCTTTGTGCACCGATTTAACTCCTTTGTTACTGTCCAAATCTATGCTTCATCCTCCTTTCGTTTTCTCTCCCTTCAGACTCTCTTCTCTGACATTTCTTATCATTTAATAATGCCAAAACAAATATCAACCTCTTCCACCACTATTTGTGGGAGTATTGGAGCTTCTCCCCAGAAACAGGCTTGTACTCAACCAAACCGACTGTCTTTGACCACGATTAGATTTGAGGAACCGATAGTTTCTCCACCCCACGCTCCCTCTTCCACATCCTCCTCCTCTTTGGACGACACATGTCCTGCATCTCCACCTCATCCAAGTCGTTTCGCTCGCCCTTCCTCCTCTACCTTGGGAGCTTCCCTCCTTTCAGCCAATCAGCTTGCCTAGACCACCAAGGCATCTCCTCACTCCACCCATTTTTTTCGCACTATGGATGATCAAACAAGGTGGCTCAAATCCTTCCATAAAAAGAAGGTATTGCCCAGCAAATGTATAGATGCCGACTCTTGCACCAATCAATTTAAACTTCCTTTTATGCAAGCTCTTTCCGATCTTCACCTTCTCCCTCTTTTTACTCTCAAAGAACCAGTCTATCTCGACTTGGTTTGATTATTCTATGTTAATTTTAATGTTCATGTGTTGGGGCACGCCATCACCACACAAGTCTTAGTCATTCCTATCATCCTTGATGAATCTCGATTGGCACTCCTCGAGATTCCTCACGATATCAAAACCGGGATGACTTATGTCGAATGGATGCATACTTGTATCCCAGATATGATCCTGATGGACATACATTACCGCTACTTTGTCTATGGAGACACTACGAGCTCATACTGTCTCCCACCCTTCAAACTGGTGTGCCATTACATGGTGTCCTCCATCTTGTTCCCTAGAGTGGGATTTGGAGAGGATATGATGCTCAAGAATTGGTACGGTATGTATCACATCCTCTCATCGACTCCCATGAGATTCAAGGCAGATATCTTTTGGCATATGTCGCACATGGTTGGACATAGCCAGACCGCCCTGGAATACTAATTGCTCATCACATGCATACTTTAGGATTTTTGTATAAATCTCATAGGATTTCCAGTTATGCCATTACAACTACACAACTACCTCGATATCCTTGATGCGGTGGCATTCCGCCGTATGGGGTATCAAATGAGTTTGGATGGTCAGACGCTTGAGCTTACTCTTAAAGCTCTTGCCTCCCTTCATTTTGGCGGTCACATCTCCACTTTGTTAGCACCTCCATCGTTACCATCCACTGCTGATGATCTTCTCCTGCCATCGAATGATCCTCTCGCTCCATCAGATATTCCATCATCCTCCACATGAGGTCCTTCCACCTCGCATACACCACATGTTCCTCCCTCCACCAGCCATGTGACTCTTACAAACGTACATGATCTACTCCTCCGAGTTGTTAACATGCTCACCACCATGGATCGTCACCAACAACAGCAAGAAATGGAGTCAAAGTTGCACACCCTTCGAGCTCACTTCCAAACTAACTTTGCCCTTCCGCATCAGGATTAAGTGATCACTTTTGCCGCCGACACCGCAGTCCCTCCTGATCCTACTCAGTTTCCTACATCTATTGTAACACCCTAAAATTTAATATTGAAAAATTTCATTTGTAGAGTTAAGTAAGGAAGCTAAAACAATAAAATGAAAGGTGTTACCACCACACTTGATACAAGTCCAGTTTCCTCTACCATTCTCATACCAAGTGCTAAGGCTGAAATCATTACTTTGCTTAAATTAATAACATGATTACAGAAATCATAATATAGAGGATGTTAGATAAATACCGTGCTAATTAAAAACAACATCAACAGTTTACAAATACTCAAGAGAGCAATTACAGGGGACATAAGGGTCCAAATAAAATCGAAAATAAGATAGCAAATGAGATACCGGATAGTCCTATACTCTCAAATTCAAACTATCAGCATTTGACTGAACTCAGAGGCTGACCTGCAAAGTCTACTGCCTATTGAATAGGTAGGGGCCCATAGGAATGCACCCTTCAATACAACAGTACTAAGCAACACTTCATACCAAACTAATATGATAAAAAAGTATGGAACACATGCAAGACATACAACTAACATGGTATAAGACCTATACATACACATACGAGGATCGAGATATAATAATCATTTAGATAATCAAATTCCAACAAGGTCACGTACTACTCATATTCATTAATATGAAACAATTGAATTTACCAATGAACATCCCAGAGATACTCTCTAAAGCAATAATTAAAACCCAACTCTACACCACAATTTTAACCTTCACATTATAATTCATGTCTCAGCATCAATTCTAACCAATTATATACATCACAGGTATGTTCACAGGTATAATATACTAAGATCCATATCATCCTAGGTATACTTACATGTACAATATAATAAAATCTCTAACATCACAGGTATACTTGAAGGTACAATATAATAAAATCTATAACATCACAGGTATACTTACAGGTGCAGTATAATAAAATGTATAACATCACATGTATGCTCACAAACATAATACCAACACATGTAAGCACAAAGGCTGCTACCAAAATTACAAGTAGGTAGAAAGGCTGCTACCGAAACCACAGGTAGGCATGAAGGTTGTAGTTTGCTACCAAAACCACATATATGCACGAAAGCTACTACCCAAACCACAGTAGGTATAAAGGTTGCTACCGAAACCACAGGCAGGCACAAAGGCTGCTACCAAAGCCAATGGGTAGGCACAAAAGGTGCTACCGAAACCACAAGTAGGCACAAAAGCTGCTACCAAATAATCCAATAATCTGATAATCATTATTTTAATCAAATCATATCATTTATATTTTTATTTACTTTCTCAAGGGAAGATCAATCAATATGGAGATACAAAGGTACTCCAGTCATACCGGTGCACCAAGGTAACACAATATCCTACCAACTATCAACCCAAGGACATAAAGGTACCCTAGTCGCATTGGTACATGTAGGTAACATAGTACCCTACCGACAAGGACACCTAATCCACAAGTATGCATACCCTCTATTAGTCCGCATATCATAATAGAGTAAGATGTAGGGCCTAACTGGGGCACTAAGGCACACCAACAAAAATCCATAATATCATTCGTGGGCTAAACTACGTCTTTAGGGTAGTGACCCTTAAGGAGCCACCATTCATGATCTCAAGGTCTTTCACTTTAAGTATTAGTATTTTATTAAGTTGGACATGAAATCGCATACAATACAGATAAATCCAATGTCCACACTTAACCATTTTTGCTTATTTCCAATGATCCAAGACAACCATAATCAAGTCAATAATGAGGCTAAAATTAAAATATACTAAGGTCATCTTAGGTTCAATTATTCACATCTAGACACTTTAGGCTGAAAATAACCAAAATACCCTTGAGACCAAAATTTCTAAATTATCATCTATTTAAATACTAATTCTATTTTATTTATTAATTTGTCATGAAAAGGCTAAAACACCATAAATAAATTATCCATTATACAATTTAAATCATCAGATATGCCAAATGATCATTTTGCCCGTATACATAATTCTGCACATAAAATCCTATTATGCACTTTTAATCCATCTAAAACACATGCTCACATACTCAACAACAGATAATACATACGAGACAAGCTTTTTAGGATAAAAATCATAACACACTCAAAATGACCAAATTACCCCGAGGGTACTTATCCGTAATAATTATTCCAGAATTATGTCTAAGCATGCTCAACCTATTATTTTATACATACCTATTATACAAAATATTTTCCTAACATAATAATTATTTTTATCACACATTTGTACTCGATATATTTTATATCAGATAGCATGCTCATTTTTCTGATTTTTATGATAACAATTAATAATACAAAATTATATCGTAACGAATCATGCTTAACACATTTCACACGTAAAAACTCTAATATGCTATTATGCAATATTTATCATTTTAGTAGAGTATAACAATTAACTAAATTCTAGCAAAAACGTAAAATTAGCGGTATCTACTAAATATATTTGGTCCCGCTAATCAAACTTTCATGCCTAAAAATAATACCAAAATTACTGAATTAATATCTATCAGGTAAAATAATAATTATAATAATAAAATATTTATTTTTAAAAAATTACCGAAATACCCTTATATTTAAAATGGGTACCAATATTCTTAAAAAAAAGAACTCACACTGTATACAGCTGGAGCTGTGCACAAAAAAAAGGAGTAGGTGCATGGTGCTGGATGGTTGCGAGGGTGAGGTAGGGAGAGGCGGTAGTAGGGAGATGAGATGGTGGTGATGGTTATTGGTGGCTGGGCTCGGTGGTGGAAGTGTAGAGGGAGAAAGGGAGGCAGCAGGTAGGGTTGGATGACGCAGGAGGAGAAGAATCGTGGTGGAGTTACGGGGTTGTATTTAGTGGGGGTAGTTGCATGTGCATGACTGTGGTGGTGGAGGTTTTGTGATAGCTAGAGTATTGTGGTTGGTTGAGTGGCGAGGAAAAGGTGACAGTGATGGAGACTGGTGGTGGCTAGGCTGCTAGGGATGGTCGGGTTGGAAGTGGCGAGGAAGGGGTTAGGCGACGGGGAACAAAATGGGTAGAGGAGGGGAGTAAGGGACTATTTGGTTGGATTTATGGAGTGCGTAGAAAGAAGAAGGGTGGTGGGACGCTGGGGAGGAAGGGAATTGTAATCCCCCAAAATTTTAGAAAACCAATAATTTAATAAATAGTTTTTATTTGAAATAAATTAGCTTTTAAAATTGTTTAGTTTAATTATTTTATGAATTTTTGAGTATATAAATTTAGATAGGAGTATCTAATAAATTAAAAATAAATATTTTGTTATTTTATCACATTATTTTTAATTAAATAAATTTTCAAACTAATATTTTACTAAAAGTATCAATTTCTAACCAATATATTAAATTATATTGATTTAAATTATTAAATTAACTAATTTATCAAGAATATTACATTTTATGATTTTATAAATTAATTTATTTTATTTTCCCTATTTTCCCATTTCCGCTTTTTGCCCTTTTCACCTTTTTTTCCTTTTCTTCTTTTCTCTTCCTTTTTCTTCCTCCGGGCCGCCCGGCCTAGCCTGTCTTCCCCGGCGCACGACTGGGCCACAGACCCTCCTCCCTTTCCCCTCCTCTTCTTCTCCCGTGCAGTGTCGCCTGGCCCAGCATTTTTTTCTTTCTTTCCTTCTCCCCCTGGACCGGCCGGTCTACCTTTTCTTTCCTGCACCGGTCCGACCACTCGCACCCCTCCCCTTCCTTTCTTTCTTCTTCCACGCCTGACAACCATCCTCTGCCATGATCGAGCACACCGGCAGCTCCTGCAACTGCCATGCTCGGCCACCACCTACCTACCTGCTACTCACCCTCTCTCCCCCGTCATTTTCTTTCCTATTTTGAACCAAACTAACCCCTGCATCCCTAGCCCGCATGCCCTATTCCTTTCCTTCTTCTTCCCTCCCTTCTCCCTGCCATCCAACCACCCTTGCCACCGTACTGCAGCCCCGACCGGCCACCTACTCCCCCTGTCTCTCCCTCTTCCTTTTCTTCTCCCCACCAGCATTTCTTGACGCATTTTTTGAGCCTTACTTTCCCTTCCCTGATTCTTTTCTCTCATTTTCTCCTCCTTCCCATTTTCCTTGGTTTTTGCACGCCACCGCCACCCGCCGCTCCAACCACCGCACCAAGCCCCTGCGCCGCCCACCTCCACCCTATACCTCAGCCTTGCACCACCACGAGACCACCCAAGCCACCCTCGAGCCCCTACAATTCCTCCCTTCTCCACCTCTTCTTTTTCTCCCCAATTTTCTCCCTTATATGTAGGCCACCTGCAACCGCCCCGTTCGTCGCTGTCTGGCCACCTATTCCACCAATCAAACCACCAATCCACACCCTACAACCTCCTCTACCACCCCCATACCTTACTTTCCCGAAAACAGCCCCTGCACCCCTCCATTTTCCCTTCCCTTTTCCTTCCTTCTCAGCCACGCCCAGCTCGACAACCAACTTCACCACCTCTCCGCTACCGCCCTTAGCCGCCAACAACCCATCCCGACATCCACCTACACCCCCTCTTCACTCTTGCACCTTTACCTTGCCTCCAATCCTCCCCCATCTACCTCCTTTTCTAGCCTAAAGACCCTAAACCGAGCCATCACCCCTCCCTTCTACCTCACCCCCTTCTACCCTTTTCTCCCCCTTAATCTGCATGTGGCTCATGTTGTTCATGCAGCGTGAGCTCCACATTGATTTGAAATTTATTTGTCTAAATTTTGAGGTATATTAATAGTTAAGTAAAGTATATTATTATTAAATAAATTTTTATAAAGGTTTATCCTTTTTAATTTCCTACTTCTAATATAATAATTATTGATATTATTTGTAGGTGTTGAGTTGCTAATTAAGCCTTGAATCTTTAACCGGGATACTGGTAAGGTTTGATTTATGCGGGATTAAGGTAATCGTTAAATCCCACTTAAACACATGGAAAAACGTATGCTAGCACATTAGGGATTTTAGTATGATTTTATGCATGTTATGTGTTTCCTAGTATGATAAATATGGTTGCTTATATTGATTATAAAAAGAAGAGCATGCTAGATTTTGTGTCATGTGTAGAGATGATACTTAAGGAAGGAGTTTGATTATTGATGGAAATGTTAAATGCTTGTCTATGATGTATTATGTTGCTAATGCATGAATAATATTATTGTGAGCCTAAGGGTATTTTAGTAATATGCCTATGTAAGTATGTGATCTAATATATGTAGTTGCTAATGAGTATCATGTTGAATAATGATAAGTTGGTGGAGTTAAATGATAAGAATGAAGTGCTAATATTAGTATTTTATGTAGTGGTGGTAAATTCATAAAAGTGGTGTAATAAAGGGGTTAAGTGGTAATTTTATAAGTGAAAGGGGTATTTTAGAAATTTTGTAAGCAAAAGGGTATTTTGGTAATTTCAAAAGAAAGGGGTGAAATGATAATTTTATAAGTAAAAGGATAAAATTGTAAGTCGTAAAAAAAATGGGTATTATGGTTATTTTCGAGGCAAAAGGGCAATATGGTAATTTTATGATTAAATGGCAAAATGGTAATTTTACAGGTAAAGGGGTATTATGGTAATTTTGGGAGTAAAGGGTAAAGTGGTAATTTTGGAAGTAAGAGATAAAATGGTAATTTTAGAAGAGAAGGGCAAAATGGTAATTTGTAAGAAAATGGTAAAATAGTAATTTTGGATGTAAAGGGTATTATGGTAATTTGCAAGCAAAAGGGTAATATGGTAAATTTGGATGTAAAGGGGGTAAGATGGCAATTTTTATAAATAAAAGGATATTATGGTAATTTGGAAGTAAGGGGTAGAAGGGTAATTTTATAAATAAAAGGATGTTTATGGCAAACTTAGGAGTAAGGGGTAACTTGGTAATTATTAAAACGACGAAGGGTAATTTGGTAATTAAATTATGATTATAGAGGGGCAACATAATATTTATAAAAATAGAGAAGGGTAAATTGGTGTTTATAATAATGGAGAAGGGTAAAATGGTAATTATAATAATTAAGAAGGGTAGAATGGCAATTATGACAATGGAAATGGGTAATTTGGTAATTTATCCAACTAAAGGGCAAGTTGTTGATTGTAATAAAAGAAAAGGGCAAATTGGTAATCTAACCAACTAAATGGGAAACATGTTAAGTGTAGCAATTATGAGGGGTGAATGGTGATCTAAAAAGCGTAGGAAATAACTTGGTAACCTAAACCGGATAAGGGGTAATTTGGTAATTATGCAACTTGAAGGGTAATAGGATAATTTGTCAAGTAAGGAAGGGATGACTTAGCAATTATATGAGTAAAGGGTAAATAAGTAATTTGTACCTAACATATCGTTGTGATTGTGGAAGTTCATAATATGATTCAAATAATGCTGATTAGCAAGGTAAGAGTATTTGATAATTAGTAAGTATCACGAGAACAAATCCTAATTTGGAATTAGATGAGATTATGATGGCCTTAATTATTTCTTTGTGTTATCTTGGATAACCGTCTGAATAAGAAATGACTAATGATATCAGAATGATTGAAAGCGAATAAGTATTTGATTATTGTGCCTTTTGTGATCACTTTAATTAAGACACTAATACTTAAAGTGAAAGACCTCGAGATCGGGAATGGTGACTCTTTAGGGGTCGCTACCCTAAAGACGTGGTTTAGCCCACGATGATTCTGGTATTTGCTGGTGTGCCTTTGTGCCCCAACTAGGCCCTATATCTTACTCTATCTAGCTCTACAGACCTAGTTAGGGGGTATGCATACTTATGGATTAGGTGTCCTTGTTGATAGGGTACTGAGTAGCTTTATGCACTAGTACGACCAGGGTACCTTTGTGTCCCTGGGTTCGTGGGTGAAGGGTACTGAGTAGCTTGTATGCACCGGTACGACCGGTGTACCTTTGTGTCCTATGTTCTTGATCTCTCATCCGAGGCAAATAAATAGAATTGTTGTGCTGATTAAAGAAAGGAAAAACACTAATTACGAAAGTGAAAGATTAATGAGCCGGGCCCAGTTGAATTATGATATTGAGTGCCGATCCACCGGTTATAATAGTGGCCTAGGAGCGTGTTGCCCTGGCAGGTGATATTGAGTACCGGTCCACCGGATATAATAGTGGTCTAGGAGCGTTTTTCCCTGGATGATGATTATATATATCTCGGTCCACCGGCTAAAATAGTGGGGGTCCCGAGCTCAATAAAATAAGCATTGGATGTGAATAAATTATGGAAAGATATTAATTACTTATAGTGGAACACCTTGTGAATCGGGGCCAGACCACTCCACCAGCGAATAATAGTGGCCAGGAGCGTTCTGCCCTGGAGACCGATCCACCAGCAATAATAGTGGTCAGGAGCGTTCTGCCCTATATGTATTCCGGTCCACCGGCTATAATAGTGGGGTTCCCGCACTCACTTGGATATAACCAGAGAGATGATTGAATAATGATGGACTAATGGCTTAAGGCCCAAAAGTATCGATCGTACCTTATAACTTGTTGATATGTGGCAGCCTTGTTATATATGTGATTGTTATGTATGCACCTCTCATTACATATGTATATAGCTTGCATTATGGGCCGCATTGCGAGCCTATTTTTAAGTGTGGTATTAAAGGGTTACTCAGTACCATAGTACTGAAGGGTTCCCTTCGTGGGGCCCCTGCCTATTCAATGGGCAGTGTCCCTTACAGGCCTTTTCAGGTGCTACTCAAGTGGGCAACGGGAAAGAGAGTAAGGAATTATCTGGAACCGTTAGGGTTTTTTTCCTTCTCTTTTGAATTCCTGGTTTTAATGTTATGTTGTTACTGTAACCACCACTGGTGGATTTTATTCTTATAAACGATTTGATACGCTACTCTGATTTAAATATGGATTGTAAATTGCGCTTTACACTTTTAGCCTTAGCACTTAGTACTGGAACGATATGAGTGAACTGGGCTGGTATTAAGTGTGGCGGTAATATCCCCAGAATTTACGATTTTATAATTTGCTTCCGCTAACTCTTTTAAATAAAATGAAATTTTTCAGTAGTGAATTTTGGGGGTGTTACAGGAATAGGTCGGGGTGCAGGGCTCGGTTGGTGGTGTGTGTGTATGCGACACAAGAAAATGGAGGGGCATGAAGAAGAGGAAGAAGAGGAAGAAGAGGAGAAGGGAGGTTTTGGCTATTGAGATGGTGGTGCGCTGGAAGTGGTGAGCTGGGAAGATTGGTCGAGGCTAGGATATCTGGTGCGACCGTAGCCGGCACGCAATTTAAACCCTCTTGTTGTCAATTGTAGCACTGATAAATAAGGGTATCGTTCTAGGCCGGAGATTGAGAGGGCTCACCTCTATTTAACTAGCTTGAAAATAAAACTAAAACTAAAAATAAAAATCCTCAATAACACTAAATAAATAAATAAGAAAAATACTAATGGGGGTTTATAAAAATAATAATAAAAGGAATAAAATAAAAATTAACTAATAATAAAAATAATGGGAAATAATGGAAAACCCGCAGATGTGAGAAATATGTTAGGGAAATAAAAATCCACCACTAGATTAGGTCAAAATATAATATTTATTTCTAAGTCAATATTTAATCATGAGAAAGAGATCGACCAAGTTGCACACCAAACGCAGGTCCATACACCTTATATTACTTCCCTTAATTAATTAATACGACCACGTGTCTATATTAACCCTATTAAATACTAGCAGTATAGCAGCAACAAGCGGCTCCTATATTTAACTAGATTTAATGCATTAAGTGTAAGTGGAAGGCTGTCAATCTAAGTACCCAAACTAGTACAAAACGCATGTCTAGCAGTATTTCCTTTCCTTGACCCACACGTATCGAAACGTTTTACCACTTCGGTTAGAATCACAAAACGATTAGGTGAATTGTTATCTAACCTAGCTGCAATTTATACATATAAATTCTAGTATATTTAGATGGCCACCTCGCAGGCAAATAATCCTACATACTGTCACTTATGAGGAACCAGAACAAGGCATGCACCAAATAAACTATACTGGACAGAATTATACATATAAACGATAGCAATTAATATAGAGTCAAGAAACAATCTCACGAAACAAAGAAAATAAAATTATAATTCAAATCATAGTCTAGGGTTCAATTCATTCCCTAACAATAAACAATCAGCCAGCCATAATTAAAGAATTAATTACACAGAAATATATATCTAAAATATAAATTAAAAATAAGAGAAAGAAATAACCGGTATTAATTTTGAATTAAAGATTTAGAATTTATTCAGATAAAAATTAATTTTATCTGAATTAAATTCTACCGGTATAAATGCTTCCTCTAATTTCTTCTTCCTCTCGACACCTCAATTTCAGTGTAAAAATTCTTTTCTTTTTTTCTTTTCCTGGCCGACGGCTCATGGCGCTGTGCTACCACGCGTCCTTTGGCCTCGGTTTCCGTGCGCCTCGTATTGTGCGGCTGCTTTTGTTTCCTTCCGTGCGGCGTCCTTTGCTGTGCCGAGCCTGACCTCCTCTCTCTACCTCTGTGTCGTCTCTCCCTCTTGAAGACCGTGCCTCCCTTTCTTTTTTTAATGCACTCCTCTCTACCTCTATTTTACTCCGTGCGATCGACCTTTTATTTCGTGCCCTCCTGTGTCTCACGCTCCTGCTCCTTTTATTTTCATGTGCCAAGCCACGTCAGCCCTGACAGCTGACTCCCTTCTCACACTTTCGCCCGATTCTTTTTCTTTTGCCTGGTTTGAGGTCTTGTTCGGCGTCATTTTGTTTGCTTTTTCTAGGCCTTCGGCCTTTTGCCGTTGGTCCAAAGGTCCAATCTTTTTTTTTCTTTTTTTTTATTTAAAAACAATACCTGCAAAATAAAATTCAATAAATATTAATAAATAATATTTTATTCTAAATTTACTTAATTATTATCATTTTAGCTCAAATAATAAAATTTATGCAATTTTTACCACTTAAGCATAAAACAATAATTATTCCCCTATATTAACTAAATAAACTACCAAAAACTAAGATTATAAGGGTATAAATTGTGTCAAAATATGAACTCATCACACCTCCACACTTAGCTTCTTGCTTGTCCTCAAGCAAGTTATTATTCTAAACAAATAAAATTAAATTAACTAGCCACTTTCGTAGGTCTCACGATTACACTTAGCATGTGTAACAAGCCCTTTAAACCCCTAGGTCACCCATCGAGGACGAGTAAGGTCTCGTGAGGGTTTTGCAGATGATATACCCACAAAATCACACACAATAAAAAAAAATCAAACTACACCTAATACCCTTAACCATATTTGTCTCAGAATCTTTTACTTTCAAACGTCAAGATTAGCAATCAATTAAGATTCAGTATTGGGAGATTTTAAAGAATCAATTTCAACATATGGTTCACACATAAACATGACAGGTATGAACATATCAATATTATGGATGAAAATCTACCACGCCTTAGTTACATCAAGATCCATCCTCACTATGGATACCCTCTATTTTTTTTTCTCTCTTAGATTCATGGCTACAAATGTATAAAAACACTCATGTATGTGAGATAAGATGATAAAGATAACAAACAACTCACATATATAAACAAAGAAGGCTCATGTTCTTGTGGATAAAACCTCATGAAAGATATCAAATCCTTGCCAAATGGACCAAACCATATTCTTAACTCTTGTGACTAATCTCCAACAGATCAAAGGCTGCTCATCTCAAGAATCAATTAGGACTTACTTATTGGTTAACGGGGTTTAAGGTAAAGAAGGGTATGGAGTATTTTAGGTGTGTGGTGCTAAAAAGGTCAAGAGCTAGTGGAATCTAATAGGTAGATGAAATATAAGCTTAATTCCACATCAACGATCATTGATACATATCTCCAACTTAACACCAAAATAGAACATGAATAGAACTTTCTCAACATTGTCTCCATAACTTCCTCTCTTCCTTATATCCTAACATTTTTTTCTTTTTCTTTTTTCTTTTTTTTTTCATTTTTTTTCTTTCAATATTTTTTTTTATCTCCACCAAACATAACCAATCCCCTTTCTTAGCATAAATACATATATTTCTTTCACACACACACATACACAACCACTCTTCATATCCATAACGATTTGATTTCCTTCCACTAGCTTTAAGCAATGGTAAAGATATTAAGGCCCAACGGTTATTCAATGTAGGTAATGAAGAAAAGTATATGTTCCTTGTATAGGCTCAAAAGGGTTTCTATAGGGTGTACATCATGCATACACAAATCAGGTTAAGCTATTTGGTCACGTGATGGAAAATTCCTAAGCTGCCTTTATCATTTTCTCAATCAGAGTATGTTTTGACTATAAGCTTCGACTAGCATAAGAGTAAGTTCTAGTAATTTCTATAGTCCATTACATGATCTATGGCAAATAATTTGATCAAAACAATTAAACGTATATGAGGTTTACAAAGAAAATTTTGAAGCCAAGAAACATAGATGATTTTGTGTAAATTTGCTCAGAAAAAGAAGGTACATATGGTTCAAAAGCTCACTAAGGAATGTGACGAATCTCAACATGCCATGTCGGTGATTAGACAATCATACATATTCTTTCTCCATTCAAACTTAGGCACGTAGATATGTGTTCCCTATATCGAAATCAACACAAAAAATTCTCCACTTACTTTATCTCAATTTCATGATCATCTTTTCGTTAGATTTCAAAGATATATTCCTCATTAACTAGTTAAGGGTTCCTACGACTCTAAAAACACTAAACACTCTAAAAATTTAAACACTTTAAAAAAAAATCAAAACAATTTTTTTTAACAAACAATAAAACACATACACCCCCACACTTAAATCACACATTGTCCTCAATGTGTAAACAACTAAAGAAACGTGCAATTTTGAGTATGGAGAAAACTCCCTTATGACATTGGGTTGCCTCCCAAGTAGCGCTTGTTTTTATGTCTTCAGCCTGACGTTGTAGTGGTCTACTCGTTCGATGTGGGTCCATCTTGTAGATGCACCTCTTCAACGTTATGCTCCACAAATGACTCATAATAGGGCTTAAGCCTATGACCGTTTACCTTGAACTCATTCCCCGTCTTCTCGCTTTTGATCTGTATTGCTCCATAAGGGAAAACATTAGTAACAATAAAAGGACCAACCCATCTAGAACGCAACTTACCTGGAAATAAGTAAAGACGCGAGTGGTAGAGTAGCACTTTTTGTCCCACGACAAATGACTTTCCACGAATCATCTTATTATGAAAAGATTTTGTCTTCTCCTTATATACCATAGCACTTTCAAAAGCGTCATCCCTTATTTCTTCTAATTCATGAAGTTGTAGCTTCCTATGCGTTCCAGCAGAGTCAATACTCATGTTCAAGTTCTTAACAGCCCACCATGCCTTGTATTCAAGTTCCACCGGTAGATGGCATGCCTTTCCATAAACGAGTCGAAAGGGAGACATGCCTATGGGCGTTTTATAGGTTGTCCTATAAGCCCATAAAGCATCATTTAGCCTTTGGCTCCAGTCCTTTCGATTTGGACTCACAGTTCTCTCTAGTATCTTCTTTATTTCTCGGTTGGAAACTTCGGCTTGCCCGCTAGTTTGAGGATGGTAGGGTGTAGAGACTTTATGTGTCACCCCATACTTACGTAGCAAGGCTTCAATTGTCCTATTGCAGAAATGTGATCCTCCATCACTAATGATTATTCTAGGCATACCAAACCTAGAGAAAATGTGAGATTGAAGAAACCCTGCAACTGCACGAGAATCGTTAGTCCGGGTGGCAATTGCTTCCACCCATTTTGATACATAGTCTACTGCAAGAAGAATATAGAGGAAACCTTTAGAAGATGGAAAGGGTCCCATAAAGTCAATGCCCCATACGTCAAAAATTTCTACGACTATAATAGAAGTTAAGGGCATCTGGTCTCTAGGACCAATATTACCTGATCTCTGACATCTATCACATCTCATACAGTAATTATTTGCATCGGTGAATAGTGATGGCCAATAAAAACCTGCTTCCAGGACCTTAAAGGCGGTCTTTTTAGCACCAAAATGTCCTCCACAATGCAATGTATGACAATGTGCTAGAATATGCTCGAATTCTGAATCAGGAACACATCTCCTAATTATACCATCAATACCGAATTTCCACAAATAGGGATCATCCCAAACATATTGGGATGCTTCTTTTCTAATTTTTGTTCTTATAGATCGTGGCATGTCGGTGGGCAACTTATGTGTTGCCAAATAATTTACTATATCAGCAAACCATGGTGTACTTACCTGTATCCCGAAGAGCTGCTCATCCGGGAAGTTCTCGATCAATGGTATGGGTTCACCATCTTGAATCATTCGGCTCAGATGATCTGCCACTACGTTCTCACTACTTCTCTTGTCCTTAGTTTCCACATCAAATTCTTGTAACAAGAGTACCCATCGTATCAATCGTGGCTTTGCGTCTTTCTTAAATAACAAATACTTCAAAG
Organism: Tamarix austromongolica; assembly: GCA_039764185.1. Classification (NCBI taxonomy): domain Eukaryota; kingdom Viridiplantae; phylum Streptophyta; class Magnoliopsida; order Caryophyllales; family Tamaricaceae; genus Tamarix; species Tamarix austromongolica. The sequence goes on along the minus strand of CM077808.1, from coordinate 59,325,969 downwards.
CTGCATGGTCAGTAAATATGGTAACTTTAGTTTGAAGCAAATATGACCTAAATTTCTCAAGAGCAAATACCACGGCCAATAGTTCTTTCTCAGTAGTTGAGTAATTCAACTGAGCATCATTTAGAGTCCTTGAAGCGTAGTAGATGGCGTATGGATTTTTATCCTTTCGTTGTCCTAAGACTGCCCCAATTGCATAGTCAGAGGCATCACACATGATTTCAAATGGTAGGGACCAATCTAGCGGTAATATCACTGGAGCAGTAGTTAAGAGCCTTTTTAGTTCGTCAAATGCTTGTTGGCACTCTTTATTCCACTCAAATACCACCTCCTTCTGTAAGAGGCGTGTCAATGGTCGTCCAATGCTGGAGAAATCTTTTATAAACCTGCGATAGAAACCTGCATGTCCAAGAAAAGAACGCACCTCTCTCACGAAAGTAGGAGAGGGTAAGTAACACACAGTATCTATTTTAGCCTTATCAACCTCTAACCCCCTAGATGATACAACATGACCAAGTACAATTCCTTGTGTCACCATGAAATGACACTTTTCCCAATTAAGCACAAGGTTAGTTTCTTCACATCTTTTTAAAATTAAAGTTAGATTTTCGAGACAAGATTCAAAAGTATCACCAAAGACACTAAAATCGTCCATGAAAACCTCAATAATTTTCTTAATGTAGTCAGAGAAAATACTAACCATACATCTTTGGAATGTACCAGGGGCATTGCATAGCCCGAAGGGCATGCGTCGATAGGCAAAAGTACCAAATGGACATGAGAAAGTCGTCTTCTCTTGATCCTCCTCCGCTATGTGAATTTGGTTGTAACCGGAGTACCCATCAAGAAAGCAATAGTAAGAATGACCGGCCAATCTCTCGAGCATTTGATCAATGAATGGTAGTGGGAAGTGATCTTTCCTTGTTGTGGCATTTAGCTTCCTGTAGTCAATGCAGACTCGGTATCCCGTCACTGTCCTTTGAGGGACAAGTTCATTCTCCTCGTTCTTCACCACTGTAACCCCTGACTTCTTAGGTACCACATGTATAGGTGCCACCCATTTAGAATCTGAGATAGGGTAGATAACTCCACAATCCAATAACTTGATGATCTCTTTCTTCACTACTTCCATCATAGGAGGATTAAGCCTACGTTGAGCTTCTCTAGTTGGCTTTCCTCCATCCTCAAGAAGTATGTGATGAACACACATAGTAGGGCTTATTCCCTTGATTTCTGCTAGCGTCCATCCAATAGCGGTCTTGTGAATCTTGAGAACTCCTAAAAGCTTCCTCTCTTCTTCCTCTGTTAACTTTGAAGATATGATCACAGGAAGGGTATCATTATCTCCTAAGTAAGCATACTTCAAGTGATCCGGTAATGGCTTGAGTTCTAAAATGGGGGCCTGAATCACCGAAGGTATGGGCTTGTCAATTGATAAGGGAATTGAAAAAGGAGGGAATCCATACCGATATGGAGGGTTTGCCTCCATGTGAGCTACAACATTCACAAGATGTGGTGAAAGTATTGCTTCTATTTCCTCCAATGGAATCATTTCCCCCTTTTTATCCAATCCTAAAATTTTCACAAGAGTGATATCTAATGGGTCCTCCTTGACCTCCTCAAAATAATCCTGTACAAAAAAAATCGATAGTGTCAATAGTAAAACAAGAATGATCATCCATCGGGTATCTCATAGTATTGAAAATGTTGAAACTTATGACTTCCCCATCAAATTCCATGGTAAGAGAACCAGTATGAACATCTATTTTTGTACGAGCAGCTCTCATGAAAGGTCTTCCCAATAACAATGGCATTGGACTTGAGATGCTATCATCCATATCCAACACATAAAAGTCTGCTGGGAAAATAAGTGTATCAACCTGCACAAGGACGTCTTCTACAAGCCCCTTAGGGAATGCGTTAGAACGATCAGCAAGTTGAATGATCACATTATCTTTCTTAAGCTCTCCTAAACCTAAAGATGCATAAATAGAATATGACATAACATTAATAGATGCTCCTAGGTCTAGCATGGCATTTTCAAAATTATTGTTACCAATTATGCATGGAACTGTGAAACTTCCAGGATCCTTGCATTTTTGAGGTAGCTTCCTTTGTATCACCGCAGAAAATTGTTCACTCATCCTCACTACTTCCTTCTACCGTAGTCTTTTCCTTGTGGTGCACAACTCCTTTAAGAATTTTGCATATTTAGGTACTTGTTTGATAGCCTCTAGGAGTGGAATGTTTATTTGCACCTTCTTAAATGTATCCAAAATTGCTTGATCACTTTCATCTTTCTTTGATTTGGATAACCTGCTAGGAAAAGGAGCTGCAGAAATAGGATTAGTTATAACATTATTAGGAATGGTAGAGGATTTACTATTCCTAAAACTTTCAAATTTCAGTTCATTAGCTGTTCCATCACTCGTTTGTCGGTTTCCGCTTTTATTTTCTTGTTTCTTCACGCTCTCCGCCTCTTTTGTAGCGGGATATTCTTCCAATTGCTCTAAGACCTCTTTAGACTTATTTGGAGCATTCTCACATATTTTACCACTTCTGGTTACTACCGCATTAGCCGATTCAAGGCTGCCCTTTGGATTTGGTATGGTACTACTTGGTAGTTTCCCAGGATCATGTAATTGGTTGAGCTTGGTTACTACTTCTCCCATTTGACGCTCTATATCTGACACTCTCTTATTCATGGACAATTGGCTTTGTATAAGTTGATTTTGTCCATCTGCCAGTTGTTTTTGACTATTTGTCAGTGCTTCAAGCATCTTATCATATTTGTCATTAGTCTGAGAGGATCCTCCTTGCTGTTTTTGATAAAAGCCCGGTGCTACTTGGTTGAAACCTGGAGGATTAAGAACATTATTATTATCTTTCCAACGAAAATTTGGATGATTACGCATACTTGGATGGTAAGTATTTGAAAACCCGATAGCATTAGCTTGTTCATGGTCCTCTCCTCCTCTTATCTGTGGACATTTCTCACTTGGATGTCCTATTGCCGAACACACTCCGCATGTGGTAACAACTCCAGTAGCTGATGCGATCTGCGAAACAAGATTGGTGAGTTGGTGAAGTCTATCATAAAATTGATTTACTCTCACCTCATTTACTTTTTCACGAATAGAAAGACCATCATATTGTTGTGCAGTGGAGGCTCGATTCTTCAATAGCGCTTGTGCTGAAATAGGATCTTTGTCCATAAATGAACCACCACTTGCTGCATCCAACATATTCCTTTCAAGTGGAGTGAGACCCTCATAGAAATATTGCAATAGATTCTCTTCCCTCATCCCGTGTTGTGGGCATTGTGAAAGCAAAGCCTTATATCTATTGTAGTATGCATGAAATGATTCGTCAGGCTCTTGCTGGATCCCGGTGATCCTCTTTCTGAGTACCGTGACACGTGATGCTGGAAAATATTTATCTAAGAAAGCACTTGCTAAGTTATCCCATGAGTATATCTATCCTATTGATAACTCATAAAGCCAGTCTTTCGCACCATCCATCAAGGCAAATGGAAATGCCTTGAGCTTCAAGATTTGAAGATCTGCCTCTTTTGGGCACATGGAGACACACACAAATTGAAATTCCTTTAGGAATTTATTTGGATCTTCACTTGGGAGACCATAGAATGTTGGGAGACGATGAAGTAGGCTGGACTTTAACTCGAAATCCCTTTCTTTCCCTTCAGCTGGTTCAGGATAGCCTATGCATGTAGGTACAGCTTCAGCTATGTTATGGGCTGCTAGTTCCCGTAAAATTCTATTACCTTCCATTTGAGTGAAATAGATAGAATCGGTTGATGATGATGGAGAACCAGAAACTCTTGACTTTCTAATCGATCGAATGAACTTTTCTATTTCAAGATTCACTGGTATCAACTCTCCTTGTGCTTTTCTTCTCGTGTGCATTCACTAGTGGATACCTGAAATAAGAGAAACACTTTACCCGAGTAAACCGTACTAAAATGAAATAAAATAAAAATAAATAAATAAATAAAAATAAACTAAGAAAACCTTGCTAGTATAATATAGGCAATGTTACCAATCCCCGGCAACGGCGCCAAAAATTGGTGTGACCGTAGCCGGCACGCAATTTAAACCCTCTTGTTGTCAATTGTAGCACTGGTAAATAAGGGTATCGTTCTAGGCCGGGGATTGAGAGGGATCACCTCTATTTAACTAGCTTGAAAATAAAACTAAAAATAAAAATAAAAATCCTAAATAACACTAAATAAATAAATAAGAAAAATACTAATGGGGGTTTATAAAAATAATAATAAAAGGAATAAAATAAAAATTAACTAATAATAAAAATAATGGGAAATAATGGAAAACCCGCAGATGTGAGAAATATGTTAGGGAAATAAAAATTCACCACTAGATTAGGTCGAAATATAATATTTATTTCTAAGTCAATATTTAATCGTGAGAAAGAGATCGATCAAGTTGCACACCAAACGCAGGTCCATACACCTTATATTACTTCCCTTAATTAATTAATACGACCACGTGCCTATATTAACCCTATTAAATACTAGCAGTATAGCAGCAACAAGCGGCTCCTATATTTAACTAGATTTAATGCATTAAGTGTAAGTGGAAGGCTGTCAATCTAAGTACCCAGACTAGTACAAAACGCATGTCTAGCTGTATTTCCTTTCCTTGACCCACACGTATCGAAATGTTTTACCACTTCGGTTAGAATCACAAACGATTAGGTGAATTGTTATCTAACCTAGCTGCAATTTATACATATAAATTCTAGTATATTTAGATGGCTACCTCGCAGGCAAATAATCCTACATACTGTCACTTATGAGGAACCAGAACAAGGCATGCACCAAATAAACTATACTGGACAGAATTATACATATAAACGATAGCAATTAATATAGAGTCAAGAAACAATCTCACGAAACAAAGAAAATAAAATTATAATTCAAATCATAGTCTAGGGTTTCAATTCATTCCCTAACAATAAACAATCAGCCAGCCATAATTAAAGAATTAATTACACAGAAATATATATCTAAAATATAAATTAAAAATAAGAGAAAGAAATAACCAGAATTAATTTTGAATTAAAGATTTAGAATTTATTCAGATAAAAATTAATTTTATCTGAATTAAATTCTACCGGTATAAATGCTTCCTCTAATTTTTTCTTCCTCTTGACACCTCAATTTCAGTGTAAAAATTCTTTTCTTTTTTTCTTTTCCTGGCCGGCGGCTGATGGCGCTGTGCTGCCGCGCGTCCTTTGGCCTCGGTTTCCGTGCGCCTCGTACTGTGCGGCTGCTTTTGTTTCCTTCCGTGCGGCGTCCTTTGATGTGTCGAGCCTGACCTCCTCTCTCTACCTCTGCGTCGTCTCTCCCTCTTTGAAGACCGTGCCTCCCTTTCTTTTTTTTAATGCACTCCTCTCTACCTCTGTTTTACTCCGTGCGATCGACCTTTTATTGTGTGCCCTCCTGTGTCTCACGCTCCTGCTCCTTTTATTTTCATGTGCCAAGCCATGTCAGCCTTGACGGCTGACTCCCTTCTCACACTTTCGCCCGATTCTTTTTCTTCTGCCTGGTTTGAGGTCTTGTTCGGCGCCATTTTGTTTGCTCTTTCCAGGCCTTCGGCCTTTGGTCGTTGGTCCAAAGGTCCAATCTTTTTTTTTCTTTTTATTATTTTAAAATAATACCTGCAAAATAAAATTCAATAAATATTAATAAATAATATTTTATTCTAAATTTACTTAATTATTATCATTTTAGCTCAAATAATAAAATTTATGCAATTTTTACCACTTAAGCATAAAACAATAATTATTCCCCTATATCAACTAAATAAACTACCAAAAACTAAGATTATAAGGGTATAAATTGTGTCAAAATATGAACTCATCAATATCTGAACAAAACAGGGAGAGAGAGTTGGGTAGTGGAGGGCTACTTGGTTGGAGTGTAGGATGGTTGTGGTTGAAGGAAAAATGAAGAGGGGAATAAGGAGTTACGTTTTTTGCTCAGGGAAAGGTGTGTGTATGTATACGTATATAATGCAAAGAGTTAAATGGGGTGAGGGAGGTGAGGCGATAGGGAGAAGGGTTGTTTGGTTGGTGAGGGAGGGCCATGTGCGTGTAGCATGAGTATGTATATAAAAATGCAGAGGGGTGAGGTGATAGGTTTGCAGCGGGAGAAAGGAAGAGTGTTCAAGGGGAGGAGAATTAGGGCAAGAAAGAGGGGTAAAATGGTAGGGTAGGATAGAATTTTATTTTTTTAGTTTTAGTTTTAAATTGGACAGATTAGGATACCGGGTAGAAAAATAATCAGGGAAAAAAATCTAGATTAGGATAGGTTTAACATAAATTAAAAAGATAAAATAATCAGGAATAAATTTTAGGGATTTATTTTAGGTTACGAGTCAAGGTTAAAAATAAAATAATTAGGCTAAGGTTTAAGGGTTAGTTCTAAATAAAAAGGCCAAACACCTGAAAACAAAGGTTAAAAAATTTCGGGATGTTACACCTACTGTCGTTGAAGCCGCTGAAGATCCTGCCTTTGATGCATATCTTGTGGAGGCCTCACGAATTGGGCGCGATGTCATTCAATCAACTAATTATGAGGCTACTACCAGCGATGACATTGGTGATATGCTAGGGCCTCCATCGACGGGTTTCACGGACACCCCATATGAGCCTTCATATCCTACATGATCATGTGTAGTCTTGTTAGTTGTATCTTAGGCTTTGTATATTTTATTTTGACTATGTACTCGACCACTTTTATTGAATATTCTCTATATTATGTACTTATGAATTTAACCTAGTTAATGAACATTTTCCTTTTGTTCCCCATCTCTCTACCATTTATATGTTGCTTAAGTAATGATGCACGCACAAAATATATTGCTTCTATTTTCTTTTAATCCATGCACTTTTTTAGGGGGGCTCTTCCTTCCCAAAAGGGTAATGCTTTCTTGTCTACATTATTTTCAAGTCCTTTCCGCTCTCACCTTTTTCTAATGTCCAAAATAGGGAATCCAATAGTCTCGAATGAAAAGTGTAAAACTGATAAATGTATAACTATCATTTTCACTTATTACTCGTTCACATTTACAATTATACATTTTTTGTTTGTCATCATAAAAAAGGGGGACATTGTTAACCTCAAATATTAAGCAATATCATTATACTTTTTTTAATGATAGCAAATGGATTTTAGTATCTAAGGTGCTTGCTTAAGTGTGCATATCCAACAAATCAACACATATAAAAGGAATAAAGACATGAAGCCAAGCATTTGATATGTATTAGATATATTGTAAAGAGTTAAGTTGAGTGAATGTCATATTTCAAACAAAAATTCTTCAAAACTCTTTGTTGAAAAATACTTCACTTGATTATATATTATAAATCTTTTAAAAGTATTTTCCAAAAAAATTGATTGGTTCCAATCATAATTAGTCAACAGGTCCTCATATCGATCAACTTGTTCAGTTTAAACATAGCCACTGGTTGTGTTAATATTGAAATGGATTGACTGGTGCATAAAACCAATCAATCGGTTTCCTCAAACTGATCGACTGGTTTAACAACCAGTCCATGGGTTTCAATCTTGCGGAAACCTAGTTTGTCTATGCTTAAACACATCGACTAGTTTAGGCAAACCGATTGATTGATTTGACCAACCAGTCCATAGGTTTCAATCTTACAGAAACCCAGTTCGTCTCTATTTAAATGCATCAACTAGTCCAGGAAAACCGATCAAATGGTTTGATCAACCAATCCATGGGTTTCAATTTTGTAGAAATCTTGTTCGTATTTGTTTAAACACATTAACTAGTTTAGGCAAACCAATTGATTGGTTCAGCTCAACCGATCAATCATTTTGACCAACTAGTTCATGGATTTAATTTCTACATAAACCCAGTTGCTCTTTGCCTAAACACGTTGATTTATTATTGTCAAACCGATTAACTGGTAAATAGAACTCATCGACTAGTCTCGCCATACCAAAACGGTGTTCATATATGTTTTAGGACCAACCGCGTACGGTGCCAAACTGATCGACTGGTTTACACAACATTAACTTTCTATTTTATTTGAAACATGAATAGTCAACTGGTTAGAACAAACTAATCAACTGGTCGTACAACCAATTGAATGGTTTCTCCAGATCGATCAATTGGTCAGCATTAAATGCTAATTTTCTACTCGCTAGGCAAAACAACTTTTTGACAAATCGTGCGTAACGACCATACATGAAGGTAACCCTTATAAATAAGTTCCCTCTACATTTATTACAAATAGCTTTTCAGATCATTGATTGTGTAATTACTCTCTTATACTAAAATCATTCAATTACTCATTCAATATTCCAAAGTTTTATATTTCTGAGTTTTTACGGAAAAGTGTTCTGATGTGAAATCAAAGTGGAGGGAAGGGTTGGATCGGTTGCTGTGGATTGGAGATGTCAAACACAAAATTTTGTAGAAGAAACGAAGGTTTAATATGGGTTAAACTCGAAGAAAACAGGTTGAATATAGGTTGGTTTCGATGGTTTGAATCAGGCTTCACTGGTTCGAATGTTGAGATCAATGGAGGAAGGAATTTGCCTTGGGCTTTCGTTGCTCAAAGAAGACTCAAAAGGGAGATAAAGGTAGACTTTTTTGTCTCAAATTTGTGTTCAAAATTTTGTATATTCCATTCATGCGTGTACAAGGGTATTTATATAGGAGGAAAGTTTCAGCTGGTTCGAACAAGCTCATCCAGCCGGTGCTTACCCTTAATTCAAGCCCATGTAACTTACTTGAATTAAGCCCATATAATAATTAATCCTAATCATAATATCATGGTCTAAATGATATTAATGATTAAAATTACAAAGCCATACAATTAATTATGATACATACATGAAATTACATCAAACCCTAACTTACATAAAATACACTTAGGGTTAGGGTTTACAACAAGTTAATAAAACTAATGAAAATCATCACCATATCTTCTTGTTGTAAAGTATCATCCCATGTATGCCATAGTCTTTCATGCTTTGAATACTTGTACTCTTTAAGGTGTATTAACATCTTCTTCTTGCAAATATGTAGCATACCTACCAGAACAACTTGAATTATTTTCAACACCAAGCATATACAAATTATCAAGAACATTTAATATGATAGGCTCCAACATTAAGAAAGCTAATTCTTCCTTACCTTGAGAATTAAGATGAATATGATAATCATCAGATGCTCCTGCATCATTCTCCCCAAGTTGAGAAGAATTTACCCTCAATTTTTCATCAGAATAATAAGGAGACAAATCACCAACATTAAAATTTCTTGAAATTCCACCATAATGATCTGGAAGTTCAAGTTCATAAGCATTATCTCCAAACTTTCTTAGTATTTTAAATGGACCATCAGCTCTTGGCATTAGTTTATTTTTACATAAATTAGAAAATCTTTATTTACGTAAATGTAACCAAACTAAGTCACCAAGAGAAAACACATAAGAGTTTCTATGCTTATTTGATTTTCTCATGGCACTAGCTTTTTCTAAACTTGGCATTAGATTTTTCAATGTTATTTTTGATTTTCTCATGAAGCTGTTGAAAAAATTGTACTCTATCTTTAGCTTCATAATTTTGTAATTCACCTTTTTTCAAAGGAATCATATTAATAGGCATGTGAGGATTTACACCATACACCTCCTCAAACGGACTAGTTTGAGTAGTACTAGATGGACATCGATTATAAGTAAACTCTGCATGAGCTAACTTAACATCCCAATCTTTAGTACTCTTATTAACTAAACCTCTTAATAATGTACCAAGAGTTCTATTAGTTACTTCAGTTTGACCGTTAGTTTGTGGATGATGTGAAGTGCTAAATAACAATTTAGTACCAAGCATATGGCATAAAGTTTTCCAAAAATAACTCATAAACTTGACATCCCTATCAGAAACTATACTTTTAGGTATTCCATGAAGTTTAATAACCTCTCTAAACTACAATTTAACAACATGTGTGGCATCATCGGTTTTATTACATGGAATAAAATGAGTCATTTTAGAAAATCTATCTACTACCACAAGAATAGAATCTTTACCACGTTGCGTTCTTGGTAACCCTAGGATAAAGTCCATACTAACTCCTTCCCATGGTTTATCAGGAATGGGTAAAGGTGTGTATAAGCCTTTATGAAAGTAACTCTTAATTTTTTGACACGTAGAACATGTACTTATCATGGCTTGTACATGTTTAACCATTCGTAGCCAATAGAAATTTTCTTGTAATAATTCTATAGTTTTATGTATACCAAAATGTCCTGCAATGCTATCTTCATGTATTTCTTTGATTAGCAAGTCTCGAATACTAGATCTAGGAATACAAAGTTTATTTAGTCTAAAAAAAATCCATATTGTATGAAATAATTTCCATGGTATCCAATTTCTTTAGATGCACTAAACATGTCCTTAAAATCTTCATCCTTAGGATATAAGTCTTTTATCATTTCAAAACCTAAGATTTTTGCATCCATCATAACAAGTAATGTAGATCTACGAGAAAGAGCATCAGCAACTACATTTTCTTTACCATATAAATGTTTGACAGAGAACACAAAGGATTGAAAGAAATTTACCCATTTTGCATGTCTTGGATTAACTTTCTTTTGACTATGTAAGTATTTTAAACTTTCATGATCCGAATGTAATACAAAGGGTTTTGGTCTCAGATAATAACTCCATGTCTCTAGAATCCGTATGATAGCAAACAATTCCTTGTCATAAGTTGAATAGTTAATTTTGGCTCTATTCAACTTTTCAGAGAAAAATGCTATAGGTTTCTTTTCCTGGGAAAGTACTCCTCCTATTCCAACTCCACTAGCATCACAAGTCACTTCAAAAAGAAGATTAAAGTTGGGTAAGGATAGAACAGGGGCATGACAAAGTTTAGTTTTGAGGGTATCAAAGGCTTGAGTAGCTTCTTGTCCCTAATAAAATTCACTCTTTTTCATGAGTTGAGTAATAGGTGTAGCTATAGTAGAAAAATCCTTAACGAATCTTCTATAGAAACTAGCTAATCCATGAAAACTTCTCACATCATGAACATTCTTAGGGATACTTTTATAGCTCTAATCTTATTAGGATCTACTTTAATACCTTCTCCACTATTAATATAGCCTAGGAAAACTACACTTGGAAGCATAAAATCACATTTCTCAAGTTTCCCATATAGTTTAGCTTTCCTTAGCTTATCAAATAATTTCTTCAAATGCACTAGATGATCATAACTATTTTTGCTATACACAATAATATCATCCAAATATACAACAATGAAATCACCAAGAAAAGATTGGAGAACTTCATTCATAAGTCTCGTAAATGATCTAGGTGCATTACATAACCCAAAAGGCATAATCATCCACTCATAGAGAACATATTTTGTTTTAAAAGCAGTTTTCCATTCGTCTCCATCTCTAATCCTTAATCGATGATATACACTCCTCAAATCAATTTTGGAAAATACTTGGCACCATAAAGTTCATCAAGCATATCATCTAATCTAGGCATAGGAAAACAATATTTGATAGTAATATTATTCACTTCCCTATAATCTATACACATACGCCAAGTACCATCCTTTTTAGGCACTAGTAAAGCAGGAACACTACAAGAACTCATACTTTCTCTCACAAATCCTTTATCCATAAGCTCTTGTATTTGTTTTTTTTAATTCCTTAGCTTCTTCTAGGTTACATCTATAAGCCGGTTTATCAGGAATAGGTATACTAGGAACAAGATCAATGGCATGTTCTATACCTCTTTTAGGTGGTAATCTAGAAGGTAAGTCATTAGGAAATACATCATTATACTCATCAAGCAACTTAATTAGATTAGGATTTTCAATTTGTTGTTTTTCAGGTTTAGAGTCCTTAGAAACTAAAGCATAACAAATTCCTTCTTCTTTTATACACTTTTCCATAGCCTTTTGATGTAAAATTAATCTCTTTTTGTCATCACTCGAAGGCATTTGATCACATAAAGAAGGTGTTAGCCTATATAATTGCTTTTCCTTTTTCACCACATATTCATTAGTTACCCCATCATGAGTTGTTTTTCTATCATATTGCCATGGTCTACCTAAAAGTAATCCACAAGAATCCATAGGCAAAACATCACATAGAACTTCATCATGATAGTCTCTAATAGAAAATGTGATTAAAGCTCTTTTGTTTACTTTAGCTCCTTTATCCTTATTTAGCCATTGTAAAGAATAGAGTTTAGGATGATTAGTAGTTTCCAAACTAAGTTTCTTAACCATTGCTTCACTAGCAACATTTGTACATGAACCACTATCAATTATGAGTCTACAAACCATGTCACCTATTTTACACTTAGTCTTAAAAAATTTCTCTCTTTGAGTAGGTGTAACACTAGGTTGTATTTGTAAAACTCTTTGAATTACAAAGTATAGATCTCCTTCTTCTTCTTCCATAGTTAATATTTCATTAGGAGATTCAACTTCTAAATCCTCATCATCACTACATGGTTCCATGTTTTCTATTTTATGTAAGGTTAAAGCTCTTTGGTTAGGACAATCTCTAGCAAAATGTCCATATCCTTTACATTTGAAACATTGTTCATTTTCCATTTCAACTACCTTATTTTTACCTTTATCATCTCGATTATTCTTTTTATCATATGAAAATGTTGATTTAGGTGTAAAGGTGTTAGAATAGGGTTAAGTTGAAATAGAAGAATTAGACTTAACATAGGATTTAGTTGTTTTGGTTTGTCTTTCAAATTTCAAAGCCAATTAAATCAAGTCATCAAGATAATCATAAGAGTACATGTCAAATTTGTCTCTTATCAAATTATTCAAGCCACCTAAATATTTAGCACACTTTTGTTCTTTTCTTTTATGAACATGATAAATAAGGGCTAGTCTTTCAAATTCTCTAGTGTATTCTTCTACACTAAATAAACCTTGCCTTAGAGTAGTCATTTTAACATACATATCTTACTCATACTCTCTAGACACAAATTTCTTTCTTAGGTGCTTTTTAAGTTTTCCCCAAGATTTTATTTTTGACTTCTCTTATCTTTCTCTTGTTCGCTTTAAATTATCATACCAAATTTGAGCAAACTTTTTGAACTTAAGAGTAGCTAGTTTGCATTTTCTTTCATCCTCATATTCTCTAAATTAAAAAATAAACTCAATCTCATGCAACCATTCAAAATATGACTCCGCATTCAAATCACCATAAAATTCAAGAAGGTCAAGTTTAATACCTTGATCTTCATGGTATGCATGTCTTACTTGAAATGTAGGTGGTCTTCTTTGGTTGCTTGAGCCAAAGGAACTCATCTTATCTTCTCTGTCTTCATGTTGATGCATGTTGGAATGTCCATGTCCACTCTTTGCATGGTAGATAGGCTTCATTCTTCCTTCCAAAATATCATGTGTGGTTTCCATGCGAACTTGCCATGGTTTATGCTTTTCTTGTTCGGCCAATTTAGCTTCCACACTTTGCAGTTGATGTTGAGGTGTGTTTTGATTTTGCAATTGAGAATCCATTCGTGTGGTGAGGCTCTTGATAGACTCTACCAAGGCACGCACTTCTTCACTAGCCATGGTGAAGGTTGACACACAACTCTTTTTGTTGCACACAATGGATTCCACAAATGTGTAGGTGCTGGAATTTGTTTTTCCTGCAACCAAACAAGGCACAAACTTTTTCTAATTCACAATCAAAGTAAATATCACTACCTGCAGTCCTTGATTAGGCACAAATGAAAATATGTAACCACAAGAACACCGACTGCACGCAGGAACACAAAGGATGGAAATGTTCTTCTTATATGGCCAAAAAAGTCAGCCACATAAAATCATAGAGTGTCGCGGATTTGTTCAACACATACACGTCTTCAAGTTGAAGATTCAAACTTGTTGCTTCATAGAAGATGTAGATCAGACACATAGGGAGAGTATAGAGTGGTCCTTTGAGAGAAAAATGAGAGGAAATGACTCAAGGAGGCTAGGATACACACATGTTTGTTCAGCCGTGTGCTAAAATGCACTCTAGGTCTCGGGGTTTTGGTTTTCCTTTTCAGATTGGTAAACGAAAGGAAAATGAAATGGATGGATTAACACAAGATCACACATAGATAGGGAAAAGAATTAAGAGGGAAAGAAATGGTGTGGATGAACAAACTCGCAGCAACACACATAATGAAGTTACGCCTGGAACTGCAACCTGGTCGAAGATTGTTGCAACTTGGCTGGGGAAAATGCAACAAGATTGTTGCAAAATTTCAAGAACTTCAACCAAGAACTTCAAGGACGATTCAAGAATATTATAAATATGCAAGAATTCAAAGAAAAGATCAAGCTACCGGTGAGTTCTTGATGCAAGAACACACACATGCGATAACCTTGCTGCAGGCGGCGTTTGGTCGACTGCTTCCAAAACAACTGAAGCTTTTATGCCAAAAATGACGTGAAATCAAAGTGGAGGGAAATGTTGGATCGGTTGCTATTGATTTGGAGATATCAATCATGAAATTGAGTAGAAGAAACAATGAGTGAATGTCGAATAAACTCAAAGAAAACAGGTTGAAATGCAGGTTGCTTTCGACATTTGAAACCTGATTCAACCGTCGAAAGCAACCTGCATTTCAACCTATTTTCTTTGAGTTTATTCGACATTCACTCATTGTTTCTTCTACTCAATTTCGTGATTGATATCTCCAAATCAACAGCAACCAATCCAACCCTTCCTTCCACTTTGATTTCACGTTATGTTCTTTGCTCACTTCTCTTAGCTAGAATTGTTCTCAATTTGTAATATCATATATTATGTCTAGCTAGATTACATCTCATTCATAGATCAACATTTTCATATTTTATATTTGGTGAGAAACACCTGTAATCACAACCTCCTCTCAAAAATCAATCAAAGGGGTTAGTGAGTATTGCCTATTATTCTTGAGAGATTCATTTAGTGAATCTAGATAAGATAAATAGTTGAAGTTGTAAATCATCTCTTAAGATGGTCATTGAGATTGTAAGCCTCATAAACCGAGAGAAGAGTGATCGTCAATAAAATACGTCACTATTTCAAAAATCCAAAAGGGATAACTTTTTAGTAGTGAATGTGAAGAGTAATTCACTCTTGAACCACTTTACATTATGTGTAAATTTTTATTTAGCCATTCCCATTCCATAAAACCCTATTCATCCCCCTCTAGGGTGTTTTCAATAGATAATGAAGAAAAAAGTGAGGGCTAAAATGGAAAGTAAGTTTTGACTTTTATAAAATAACTTTTTATTTTTTGGTTGATAATAAATATTTATTAAATAGTGTAACATCACAAAATGATTTATATTTAAATAATAATTTTGAATAAATTAAAGATAATTAATTATAAATATGTTCATATCTAATTTTTTAAAATACATGTTCAAGAATTTAATAGGTCACTTAATATTTATGATAATAAGATGTACTCCCTCCGTTTATGAAAGTATGTATTTTTGGCTCAAAATTTTTATTTTAAAATAAATGTTATTTTACAAAGTTAATGCTTAATTTTTTACTTTTACCCTTACTTTTCCTTTTTATTTTTCTATGCATTAGTTGTCATATTGTTCTTCAATGAAGGTTATAATTGTTATATTAGGAGTATATTTATTACCTCTTAAAATACTATGTAAATTGTTTAAAAAAATACTTTCTTTTAGAAATGGAGGAAGTGCATGGAAAGAATATAAACATACACATTGAATTGATATTTGGATTTTTACTAATATCTAGTTTGGGTTAGAAAGAGTAAGTGCAGTTGGTAAATAAAAAATAGGAAAAAAAGTTGGGAAGATAAAGAGTCTCAGAGTTATCCATTTTACATGTGAGGATGTTAGGTTGCTCTATCTTGCTATGTATAAAAGAAGAATATATATATATCAAATTTCCTTGCTCAAAATTGTCGCTTTCAGGTCAAAAAAGCTTCCAACGTATGATTGGAAAGAGAGAAAAAATTATGCCTAAAAATATTACATCATTGAAAAAAATAAGCAAAATAGTTGTACTAGAAAAGTCACAGAGAGAAAGAAGTTCCTAACAAAAGCCAACACGGGCAATCAAGTCAAGACCTGACTTCATTATTTTGCTATTTGACAATAATTATTCCCATTATAATTTAATAATAAATTGTAACAAAGAATATTTCAAAAAACATTTAATAGTAATATAATCATCTAATGATTTGTTATCTTAAATACAAATAAACAATCCATTTTATATAAAAGCTAGTTATCATTAATGAGAATTGAGTGCATAGTCTTACATTTTCTTTTTTGTATTATTTAAAAAAATAGAAGTGCCATCAAACTATTTTATTCCTCAGCTATTTAATGTGATATAAATAACTTCTATAGGAATTGAATTGTAATTATTACTTGTAATTAGTATGCATATAATATAACTTATTGGCTACAAATGATTTTACTATATTGATACAGGTGAAAAAATGAATGAACACTCATATATTGACAGATGTCATTTTAAGAAGAAAATTTATTTGCTGCTATGAATGTGTTATTATATATTACTAGTTAATCTCTCGTGCGATGCACGGGTTTTATTATTTTTGAAGAGGTAATATTTTAGTTTAAAATGATTACTTTATGTTAAATAAAATATGAAAGGGTGGTAACAATATAAATATTAATTTAAAAGTGCATGCATATATATTATAGTATTATCTTTTACCGTTAACTTTTTTAAAGTCCATATTATAGATAGTTATTAATTTATAACTATAAAATAATAAAATAACACTCAAGTTAATGTATCATCATCATCATTATTATTATTATGTAAATATGTGAATAAAATAAGTACAGAAAAAATGACATTGAATTTGTCAACCATGATTTCGTAGACATATAATTAGATGTCACTAAATTTTGAAAGTTAGAACTAATATATATAATTGAACAAAATATAATTATAATTGTAGAATAAAATATGTTGATAAACTAATGTAATCTTATTTTTTTAATTGTTTGAGTTAAAATAAGATGAAATAACACTATTAAGTAAAATAATCTGAAAATCGAATAGAAGCAAATTATATGTATCAAATAATACACCCGTTACTTCAAATTTGGATCATTGACGGCTAAAGTTGCATATATGACCAAAATCTCTCTAAATTTTCTTTCGTCTAATATATCAACGTAAGAGATGACTGAGAACATCTTAGATGATGGAACGAAGTTGTGTATCGTATTAGAACAAATAAATAAATAACAAATATTTCATGAGGGAAAAAATATATTTAGTCTTAGAATTATGGATAGATTACTTACCTATAATTGTGGAATCAAAAGCTTGCCTTCTTGGTCTTCAAGATGCAAGAATAAAGGTTAACCATCTTGTCCTCAAGAGTAACTCATCAACACTAGTCAACATGTTGAAAAACTTCAATCAAGCATCTCCTAGGCAAACTCATCATATAATTGAAGAAAGTAGGGCTTCAGTTGAACAATGTGGTGATTGTGTTGTAATTTTTCATTTTGGGTGAGATGTTAATCGAGTGGATGCATATTAGCTTGACATAGTGTTTCATCATTAATTTCATCTCGTTGGACTAATATTTACCTTATACGTATTATGAATGGTATTGTAAATGATGCTTATTAGTAAGATTAGTTAATAGGATTAAAAAAAACTTTGATCTTATTTCCATAAAAAAATATTTAGAAACATATCTTCTTCGTCATTGTTGATATTCTTTTTTTCTATCATCTACCGATTTTCTTACCATACATTGTTGATCGGTGGTGTATTAATGTCAATTTTTATTTATTTGATTTATTGATGCAATTTTGAAGCGCTTCGAAAACCCCAATGTGTAATGTTTCTACTTTCTTTGAATAAAAACTAATTAGAAAAGTATTGTGCTATTATAAAGAGAAAGTGAAGAGTTGTCTTATGTCCTTTATGTGTCTCTTTGTTTTTGCTTTAATTACTGATTACATATTATATATTATTTATTTATCAGATGTATTGGTTTTATGAAGTATGTTTTTACTTTTACTGAATATATTTAACCACATGCTAAATTGCCAATATTTATATTTTGATACACATCGACTCTCTCTTACTATTAGTTTCATTTTTGCTTTTATAACGATTGATTTTATTGATCATTTGATATTGAACGGACTAATATCATTAGCTCTATTGTAGCTTGTGAGATACGCTAATTCAATCAATTGCATTTACATGCAAATGTGAAGATTTGATTTAGGTAGAAATTTAGTGGGTTAATGACTGTTTTATTATATGATATATAGATATAAATATAGATGTTTATGGTTATTGAAATATGTATATTATGTATTTTATTTCTATGAGTTATGTATTTATCAACATAATATGTACATTTATATGATAAAATGTACACTTACAACTATATAATGAATGTCTTATATTGACGTGCATTCTTTCCCGTGATATATATATGTATGTATGTATGTATATATAACATATGCATCCATCAATACAATATGTGTATTCTTGTACTATAATATACACATTTGTTAATATATTATATGCATTTATAATTATATATATATATGTATGTATGTATGTATGTATGTATAAAATATGTATCCATCAATATAATATGTGTATTCTTTTACTATAATATACAAATTTGTTAATATATTATATGTATTTATAATTATAAGATGTGCATTTTATTCTAAAAAATGTGTGTGTATTTCATTAAGATATGTATTCATAATATATGTAATTATTATGTTTATTTTATAAATAAAGTATATTATTTACTATATCTTAAAGATGTGAATTTATATTATGAAGTACATGTATTTTTATTTTCGTATCTAAGGTTTATCGATATAAGTCCCTAATTATAGAAAAAAATGTGAAAACTATTTTGACATATTTTTACTTTTTTGATGATTCAATTTTAAGATAATTTTATTTAAAAATGTAAAAAAGAAAAATATAAAATCATAGAGTCATAGTACCATGTTTGCTGCTCCGGTGCAAATAGTGATTGATGTAGAGTATAAAAATTAAGTCTATTGTAGATCGATAACAATAAAAGAGAACGAAGAAAGGGTAAATTGGTTGTAGAATTGTGTGTTGTAGTGTTGTAGACATAGATGGCCTATAAAAAAAAGGGTATTGTTATATAGAAAACATGTATTTACTCGGCGGAAAATAATTTCCGAAATTAACCTTAATATCGATATTTTTTGTCGAAACAAGTCCCGTCGCATCGTTAAAATTTACCGAAGTCAAACACTATGATCGGCGATTTTAGCCAAAAGAGTTCTTGACATTCGACAATAATTACCGAATCCTGGCCAAGGCCATCGGCAATAATTGCCGATTCCTCTCTTTTTTTTTCGACGATTTCGGTTAAATTGCATTGGATACAAAAATTTGTAAATAATTTTTATTTATAATTAAAAAAAATTCAGAATCTATATAAATATTTTATATAAAAATTTAAATTAACATATTTACAATTAAAAAAAATATATAATAATTTTAGTTATATATTTACTAAGGATCGACAATTTTAGCCGAAAATCTGCGTGGGTTTCGGTATTTTCAGCCGAATGTTAGTTAGATCATCGACAATAATTGCCGACGTGTATCCTCCCTATTTTTTTCCCTCCGACAATTTTAAAATAATTTTTATTTATAATTTAAAGAATTCATATTTTGTACAAAAATTTAAATTAACATATTTACAATCACATAAAAAAATTCAATAAATAACTTTAATTAAACATATAAATTTATGTATATTATAGGAAGAGAAAAAAAATATTAAAACAAAAAAATTAATTACCTCATATCTTCGGAAAAGATTGCCAAACATAACATAAATTGGCAATAATTGCCGACCATCCCCCACCTCTTTGTTTCATCTCCATCATGAATAGTTGTCTTCATCTTCAATAATTACTTATATCGACAAATATTGCCGATGCCTATCACCTCAATTTTTTTTCTTTCGGCAATTTTGAAATAATTTTTATTTATAATTTAAAAAATTCATAATCTAGATGTATAATATAAATATTTTGTACAAAAATATAAATTAACATATTTACAATCAAATAAAAAAATTTAATAAATAACTTTAATTAAACTTATAAATTTATGCATATTATAGGAAGAGAAAAAAAATTATTAAAATAAAAAAAAATTAATTACCCCATATCTTCGGCAAAGATTGCCGAACATTACATAAATCGGCAATAATTACCGACCCTCCCCCACCTCTTTGTTTTATCTCCATCATAAATAGTTGCCTCCATCCTCAATAATTACTTATATCGGCAATAATTGCCGAATTACTCTTTTTTTTTTTAATTATACATAATGTAATAAAATTTTATAATATTATTTTTTTTTATAATTAACAAAAATGTCATGATCTAGATCTATATTATATATAAATTTTATGTTAAAAATTTTGAGTTTTTCAAAAATAGCCTTTAAATAAAGTTGTATCGATAAAATTTGTTACCTTCCCATCGGTTAAAAATACCGATGCTAAATCTTAACTAATTTAAATTATTTGGAAATAAAAATAATTTTAATCAATATCTATTATAAATATATCTAAAATATATAAATTATATATACTAATGAATATTTTTAAATCGGTAATATATGATTTATTATGAAACAAATAAGTTTTTGTCAAAAGTAGCCATTATTTTAGTATTTTAAATCTTATTGAATTAAATTTATACATGGAGGTTAGGACAAAATTTGTTTTGCATGGAGTAAAATTTTGTTTTCCAAATAACAAAAAATGTATACTATCATCTGATTCAAAAAGATTTGAAACGGTAAAATAATGCGTACTTTTGACAAAAAAATATTTGCTTGACAATGAATCATATATTATTGATCATTTTGTTGGTGTTTCGGCAAGTTTAGCCGATAGTAGTTGAATCATATACAATGAAACATATGCTGGTGGGGATAAGAAATATTTGTGGCTTCTGCAACACTAATTGTAATGTAGTATGGTACGTAGAATAAATATACTGTTGCCAATATTTGTAAATGAAATTATTGTAGGATGATATGTGGTTCTCGTGAAATTAGGAACAGAAAAAAAATTTGTCAGATGCGTATATAATTATTATAGTTTCTGTTCGAATTCTTATATATAAACGAACAACTTATCATTCGTATTCTTCAACTCAATATTTCTATTCTACAAAAACTTTGTTAGTTGAAGGTTGAGATAAATTTTTTAATATTTGTTAAACACTCACAATGAATAATGAATTTGGAAGTTCTTCAAACTAATAAGAGTTTGAAACTTCGATAGGGTACGATGAGTTCGGAAGTCCGATAAAGTACGAAGATGGGGTCAGAACCCCATCGTATTACGATGATAGATTTACATTACCGAGAAGCTATGGATATGCAGAAGATATGCAAATGCATTCTCCCAATATTAATTACAACTTCAACGAAGAGGTAAAATATTATTTTTTAAGCATTGTAAATTGTGGCGACAAAAATAGTTACATAAAATTTATAGTTTTTTGTTATTATATTATTATGGTAAACTCTTTTTTTCAGGACAAGGAGAATACATCTTTTACGACTGAAAATTATCAGAGATTTTTTGTAACGGATCAAATATTTTCGGATCGAGATGAACTTGTGACATGGGTTAAGAAAATGGGTAGAACTCATAAGATGATTTTAATTATCAAAGGTTCTAGAAAAGGAAATGGTATAGGGGCGGGTAGAGTCTCGATAAGATGTGAATGAAGTGGTACGTACGTCCGTACTAGACCAACAGATACCGAAAGTGCACGTAATACATGTTCTAAAAAAAATGATAGTCCTTTTTTTATTATTGGTGTTGAAAATAATAACGGTGGATGACAAGTGGTAGTTAGGAACGGGACACACAATCACAAATTGGCTAATTATGACTAAGGACATGTTGTCCTTGGTAAGTTGACAGAAAATGAAGTTCAATTTGTTGATGAACTTATCACAGCTAACGTAAAGCCACGACAAATCATACCGCTTCTTCAAAAACAATTTGAAGGTAATGTAAGTATGAGAATGCATATTTATAATATTCGACAGAAGCTTAGTTCCGAAGAAATGGACGGTCAAACAATGTTACAGCATGTTGGTTGAGAATCATTATTTTCAGTGGCATCGAAGTGAGCCCCAATCAAACGTAATAAGTGAACATCTGTTCGCACATCCCGTATCTGTTAACATTTTACGTGCATTTCCTTTTGTTTTGCAAATGGATTGCACGTATAAGACAAATAGATACGGAATGCTCATGCTTGAAGTTGTCAGACTAACACTAACACAATTGAATTTCAACGTTGCATGTGCATACATGTCATCTGAGAAGGAGGAAAATTATTTTTGGGTACTTGAGAGATTAAAGAGCTTAATGGATCCATATATGCTTCCAACCACCATTATTACCGACCGAGAACTTGCTCTTATTTCAGCTGTGGAACATATTTTTCCTACTTTAAAATATTTATTATGTAGATTTCATGTGAATAAGAATGTGGAGGAAAAGTGTAAGAAACTCTATGGTCGTTCATCTTTCGCACGTGGTTTTATGTCACGATGGAAAATTTTGATAGATGCCACAGACGAACAAACATACGAGGAACGACTGTTGTCAATGGAGGAAGATTACAGAAGCATGCCGAGCCTAATTTCGTATCTAAAGACGAATTGGCTACAACCCTACAAACATAAAATTGTTGCTGCATTCTTTGGTGACGTGTTTCATATCCATCAACTTACAATGAATAGGTATGATTTATATTTTATCGCTTAGTATAGCTGATTTAGCTTCTTTTATGTTGATAAAGTTAAGTAATTAATTTTTTGTTATAAACAGGGTTAAAGGAGCTCATGGATCTTTAAAAAGATTCCTGGAGACATCACGGGGCAACTTTAATACAGTGCACAAACAAATGCACGTGTTCCTCGAATTACAACATGATGAGATAAAAGCATCGCTGGAGAGGTCTTGGTTCAACACTCCTCATTTTGCTACAAGTGATCTTTATGCCAATTTGAGGGGCCATGTTTCTTTATATGCAATGGAGTTGGTGAACAACGAGTGGCAGAGACTTGATCATGTACGTACGGATGATGATTTATGTCGATGTTACATGCGCCGTACGCACGGGATACCATGTACGCATAAAATTAAAACATACATTCATAACTACATGTCAATCCCCCTGTCGGCTATTCATCCATTTTGGAAGAAACTCGACATAGATGAGCCGATTACTCCACCGAGAGCCCAAGAACCATTAGAGGTTGCATCTCATTTACTCCATATTTCCATGAAATCTGTTATGCGCTAGCCACTAGAAATACAGAATCAGTTGGCCAGAGAGATATTTAATATTGCTGTTTCCCAGAGAACACCTCTCCACGAGCCACCAGTACGGCAGCACAGGGGTCACCCAAGGAACTCCACTAGAAGGGAACAATCTAGTTGGGAGTATACAAAACAACAATTTTCTAGTCGTCCCATATCAACTCAATGTCGGGGTCGGGGTCAAGGACGACAATCGACATTTCTGTCATCAGGCCAATTTCAATTTCCATATGTGACTCAGATGAATCGACATATAGTTCTTTATATTAGTAGCTGTGTAATATTTTAGGAGATGGGAATTGTGGTTTCAGAGCGTTGGCTTCTATTATACTAGGAGATGAAGAACGGTGGGTTCAGATTCGTACCGACTTATATCACGAGATATTGGCGAGACGACAGTTGTACGAGAATGTGTTCGTATATGAAAGCGTTGATCAAGTTCTTAATACTATTGCCCACTGGGAAGGGCCAGCTCCGATGACACACTGGATGAAAATGCCTAATATTGGTCATGTCATTGCAACCCGTTACTGTGTGTTATTTGCATATAACTCATTGAATGCATACAACTCATTCGTACCTTTAGTGGCTATAAATGGAATTCAAGGTCCTGAAAATGAAGTCACTATATTTTTCTTGCAAGACATGAGTCACTACATATCGGTGAGCACTAAGTTTAATGAAGATTTTTTCCATTTCAATATGATATGAATGGCTAACATAATAATTTTTTTTCGACAAGTATATTTTTTAGAAAATTTTCCACTCCTACTGGTACATACAAATTGGAATAGATATCGTGATAGTAGTGTTTCAACGTGGAATACCCAATATTCTTCAAGATTCAAACAATGGCGCACATTGGTACATGATGAAACACAAGACCCTCATCCTTTATCTTCGGACTCAACTTTAATGTAGAATTGTTGTAATTTTTTCTTTATTTATTTGTGTTTACATCCTTCGTAACATGTACGTACTAATTTTAATAAATATATCATAATTTCTATCACGAAGATCTAAACTATGGATATATAATAAAACACTTGACATGGTGTTAATAAATAAGGATAGGAAGATATTGATTGATTAATAAAATAATTTATTTGTGTTGGAAAATATTGGACCTCCTTATTTTTCTTTG
The DNA here is from genome assembly GCA_039764185.1 of Tamarix austromongolica. Lineage (NCBI taxonomy): Eukaryota > Viridiplantae > Streptophyta > Magnoliopsida > Caryophyllales > Tamaricaceae > Tamarix > Tamarix austromongolica. The sequence continues at coordinate 59,301,358 of CM077808.1, read as the reverse complement.
AATTCTCAGCTAAATGCTGACTTTTGAAAACTGAGATTTTGTGAGCTGACATAATAACACGGTTGCCATTATTATGAAGCTCATTCCTACCGTGCCTCTTATTCTTTCATTATCTCTTGATGAAATTTGAACATAAATAGTCTAACCTAACATATAAATCTCATACATCAATGGTAAAATAAAAATGACAGCTGGTATTAATTCTAACAAACATATTTTAATGTCTTTACATAACAATACGGTAATACATCAAGTTCATTACAAATGGCCACGCTGAGGTGGAGTAACTCCTAAATCACGCACAAGGGTTTCGATACATGTAACTAACTGCTCATAATTTGGAGTTGGCTCTCCCCTCCAATACAATCGACGGATAGTTTTACGTACTTTGTTCAAACGTTTTTCGGCTGGTATATGATGATCATCGTTCGCATGTTCAGCCAAATATTCTTCCGTCGTAGCCAATATATATCTATGAGCTCTTGGAACATACCAATCCATATAATCATCGGGCACATCCCATGGGTGTTCAACTGCTGGTCCAAAAACATCCGGGCCCAAAATATGTTCATACCTCAAGAACCATTGGCCGAGCATGTGTGCATAGTATACTTTGTACTTCTTGAGGGAAGGACCTCTGTATGAGTTTCTAGTTGGCTTGATGGGCTCCTCAAGGATGACTTGTGTATAACCAAACTGCCGTGTCACTCTATCTGGCATATGTGGTTCAATTTTTTCCAAATAGTGTATACAGCCGTGATAGAATGCCATACGGCAATATCTATATGGATAAGCTACTTCGTACGGATCCCAATTGACCTTTCACAAAAATATTCGAGTAAATATGGATATCACAAACATAATATAGTAATTTCCATAATGTTTTTAGTATACCTTTGACGCAGACATAACATCAATCTTTGCCCGAAAGTACTCAAGCGTCTCCAATTTATTTTTGAATTTCTGGCCACAATACCACCTCATACAACGAGGATGGTCTGGATCATACCTAGATCTTTCCACTCCAAACCCTGGAAAGTATTCATATATCCACGTCTGTCATAATATTCGATTGTTAGCCATCATAACGAATATAGAGTATGTAATATATGTATATATATATATATATATATATATATATATATTGATTATAAAATTACCTGTAATAGAGTGATACATCCAGACATTTGAGCAGCGTCGGCTCTAGAAGCCATACCAAGTTGTCGATATAAAAAAGCAAGTGCGGCTACACCCCATGCATAAAACCTTCAACCCGGCTAAGATCTTGAAGAAAAATGATAAAGTATGGATTAACTTTATCAACCGTCTTATCGACAAACAACGATAAGTCGATCAACCATAATATATACATGATCGCTTTTTCCTCGTCCCCTAACCAGTATGATTCACATACTTCTTGCAGCCATTTAAATGGAAGCCCGCCCTTTCGAGCGACTTCATTCACTTGCATTTCCTCCATCCCAAATAAGACACCCATTGCACCAATCATTTGCCCACGCGTGTCCGCTGTCATGTCCAAATGTAATGGATGACCATCAACTCATAGCCCTAATATACGATGTACATCTAAAAGAGTGATTGTCATCTCTCCTCATGGCATATGAAAGCTATTAGTGTCTGGTTGTTATCGCTCAATAAATGCTGAAATAAGCGGCACGTTCACATGCTCAAATGTGCAGGACAGAAGGTGTGATAATCCTGTTCGTCATATCAGAGCAAACATCCTATCATTGACGCTTCCTAGAAAACTTCTTAAAACCTCCTGCCTCGTGTGGATCTTGGGACAACTCCGATCCTGATCAATACAATAAACAAATGTAATGCATATATATGATTGATTACATATAAAATAATAATTAAGAAATAATGAATATGATAAACTTACCTTTCCTAACCATAAATCTAAAGCTGCGTGACCGCCAAAGCTAGGAATCAAATAAGAAATTATTGGACCTCTAGGACATGGCCCAAGCAAGTACCATTAATCATTTAATTGTATACTCTCTTCATCTTCACTAGCATCACCAACATCACCAGCATCCCTATCATGATGATCTCTATCCTCCTCCTCCTCCTCCTCATCATCATCATTACGCACATAAGTCGATGATGATGCTCCCATAGCAGGCTGTGTCGGTGAGGTAAGAAAATCTATATATTCTGTTGATAATGGAAAACCTCCTGACTCGGAACCGCCGTACCCTGAACCTCCAACCGTAGAACCTCCATACCCAGAACCTCCAACCCTAGAACCTCCATACCCAAAACCTCCAACCCCAGAACCTCCAACCCCCAAACCTCCAACCCCCGGACCTCCTGCCCCCAAACCTACGTACCCTCCAAACCCCACAGTGCCAACTGTAATACCCCGAAATTTAAGGTAACCTTAATTTCAAATAATTAATATTGTAACCCAATTCTATTCTCAAAACAAATTTTATCCTTTTAATTTTACCCTTACTCTCTAGTCTTAAACCTTAGTTAATTATTTTATTTTATTTTATTTATTTCAACCTTAATCCATAATCCAAAATAAAATCCTAAAATTTACTTCGAATTATTGTACATTTTTCCGTTTTATTAAACCTATCTTTATCCGATTTATTCCCTTTTCGAAATAATTATTTAGTATATATATATCATAATACTTTAACCTAAATTATTTTAATCTAATCCATATTTTCTTTTATTTTTATTTTAGTTATCTATTTATTTTCTCCTTTCTTTTTCTCTTTCCTCTTCTTCCTGTTCCTTATCCTTGCGTGCACATTTTTTTTTCTATCAGACACTTGCGTGCACGCCTTATATTTTTCCTCTGCTGTCCGTATCCATCATTCCCGATGTTTACTGTTTTTCTTTCTTTCTTTGTATCTTTTTCGTTCCTCTTTCCCTCGCCCGATTACATTGTCATGTGCTATAGTTAGTTTGCTTCTTCTTTCCCTTTCCCGTAGCAATAAATGCCCTGCCATTTACTCTCCCTTTGCTTTCTTTATTTTCTCTCTTCTCTGCATACCATCCCTGCCGGTTCCAACCTTCGCAGCCGCCAACCGTTGCCACCGCCCTGACCTCTACCTGTCGCTGCCATCGCCAACCGCAGCTCTCCCCTGCACCACCAGCCCCTACCGTCTTCTCCTCCCCGACCCCCTTTCCTTCCTTCCTCCTCTTTCCCTGCCTCTGTTTTCTGCAGCTTCGACCCCCAGCCCAAGCCAACAAGCCTGCGTTACTGCCCCTGCACCACTCCACCACTGCAGCCCTCTACCTTCTCCCTCCTTTTTCCTGGTCTTTCTCGGCTTGTTTGGTTCGACAGCCCTCCACCGCAGCCCTGCGCGTCGCCCAAACCAGCCAGCAGCCCTGTTTTTCTTTGTTCCACCGTCGCTCAGCCCTCCCCCGCAGCACCAGCACCTTCGACCACTCCCCCTCTCTCTGCAGTTCCCAGCCAGCCCTCCCCTCTTGTCGTGCACTCACGTTGCATGCACGGAACGTGAGACGCTGCCCGTGTGTGTGTTTTAAGTCGTAAGTCCCGTAATGTATATATGCGTATATGTATATATATATATATATATATATATAAGGGTGTTTTAGTAAATTTAAAGATAATTATATTATCATCATTATTATCATTAATACTACTACTACTACTACTATTATTATTATTATTATTATTATTATTATTATTATTATTATTATTATTATTATTATTATTATTATTATTATTATTATTATTATTATCATCAATAGTAGTATTATTATTATGTCACCTATCAATATTAAGTTGGTAATTATAGTGTTGCTAACTTTCTTAGGTGAATTACCGGAGGTATCGGAAGAGCCGGAATAGGCTAAGCGTGCTTAGAGACCGGAGCTTTTTCTGTAAGGATACTAGTCAATGTTTAGGGACTTGTGTTAAATTTTTGAATGGCTATGTGTATTATTATTGTTAATTGTATGCTGTTAATGATTTGTTGTGGTAATTTTGGAGTATGTGCTATAAGGGAGTTTGAACGATAAAAGTAATGTCGGTATGTTACTGTTACGCTATACCAAATTTTTATGGGAGAGTATAATGTGTGGAAGAATAATATGGGCCTAATAAGCATGACAAGTGGGAAATGATGGTACAGAAAATATAAGTTTTTGAGAAAATAAGGGCTATCGGCTATCCTTAGGGGTATTTTGGTCAATATGGGTTAATATGAAAATTTTGGTATTTTAAGATAGGTTAGAAGGATTATAGTATGCTAATAAATATCATGTGAAGTGTTCGGGCATGATTGTGAATGTCATAAGTTCTTCGGGTGGGAGAATGGCCTAATTTGGGAATCAGTAACTCTAAAGCGATAATGTCATTATCACATGTGTAAAATATTATAGTTAGGCTACGAATTTTGGATATGTTGCTAATATTGGTATTTTGGGACTGTATATTAGATTTTGTAATTATTTGAGTATCCTAGGAAAAGTTATGAACGACATGTGAATTTAGGGTTTTGGGAACCTTGTATATAGTAACTTTTGATATCAAGCTATTATTGCATGAGCGAGATGTGGGAGTTAGACTTTGGGTTTCAGATATATTAATAACAATATTATTTAAGGAGGACATACTAAATATGGTGGGTAAATGATTTGATATAAGACGAGTTATGCCTAAAATGTGAACTTAGGATTTTTGAGGGTAAATAAGCTTGTAGCCTGTGAGGAAAGGCATTGTTATCTATATGTTAGTGTCTTTCTTACCTTAAGAATGTGTTGTACTCATAAACAAATCATGAATAAGATACTAATCACTTAAAGTGGAAGATCACATGAGTTGGGCCGAGGTGTAGGGTCCGTTCCACCGGACGATAATAGTGGCTCAGGTGTCCTGTCCCTGAGAGGTGATTCAAGCCGTTCCACCGGTTCAGAATAGTGGCTCAGGAGCATTTTGCCCTGAGAGGTGTAGAGTCCGTTCCACCGGACGATAATAGTGGCTCAGGTGTCCTGTCCCTGAGAGGTGCTTCAGTCCGTTCCACCGGATTAAGAATAGTGGGGCCCTATACTCAACGTGAATAAGAATATGATATGAGTTAAGTAATAGACAAGACACTAATTATTTAAAGTGAAAGATTACGTGAGTCAGGACCAGGTGTAGGGTCCGTTCCACCGGACGATAATAGTGGCTCAGGTGTGTTGTCCCTGAGAGGTGATTCAAGCCGTTCCACCGGTTCAGAATAGTGGCTCAGGAGCGTTTTGCCCTGAGAGGTGTAGGATCCGTTCCACCGGATGATAATAGTGGCTCGGGTGTGTTGTCCCCGAGAGGTGCTTCAGACCGTTCCACCGGTTTAAGAATAGTGGGGTCCCTGAACTCAACGTAAATAAAATATTGGATCATGTTATTTTCTCATATTACGAATCCAAACTAATAATTGCTTTGTATTGAATCTTGTACCTCGCATGTATACTATCTATTACTGTGAAAGCATGTACTTATGTGTTCCCTGTTTGACTGTATTGTTACCTTACTCAGTACGTAGCGTACTGATCATCCTTTTTACGGGTGCTGCTCATTCCCACGAGCAGAAGACCCTGATGGTTTTGTGCAGGTCTTTGAGGACCCAGTTGATGATTTTGCTGCTTTTGATATATTGTATGGGGAAGAGTGATCGCTATCTTTATTAGGTGTTGGGCGAAGAGTCATGTTATCCGGATGCTATGTTACCCGGATACCCTTTTTGGACTCTTCGGTCCATGGTATCCCTTTTGTTTGTATTTGTTGGATAGTGTACTCGGAGATAACCTCCAAACTCTTATTTACATTCTAAAGTTCTCTTATGTTTACTTACCTTGTTTTACTTGTAACGGTTAGCCTTGTGATTGGTGTGAGGATGGTATTATAAGCCAGACTTACACCAATTACGGCGGTAACACCCGGTATTTTGGTTTTAAACTTCCGCTGAAAAAAAAAAAAAAATTTGGTAGTAAATTTTGGGGTGTTACAAGTTGGTATCAAAGCTTTGGTTTTGATTACCGTACTTTGTTTTCAAAAGACTCGGTTTTCAAACGATCCCTTATCTGATTTTATCGATCTATTTCATATTTTTTTTTTAAAAAAAAAATGATTTTTCAAAAACCCGGTTTAACTTGTGAGGAATCGAGAACGGGTAGCCTAGGTGGCCTTTGATATGTGATTATGTGCATCATATGTTAGTAAGCTAGGAAAATTCTCTTAACATGTTTTCTATTTTGCAGCAATTTCACCATGAGACGTAATACGCGTGTCGGTCGTTTAGAGGAGGCTTTTGAAGCCTTTATCGAGTTCGTTAGGCGAGCGCCGCCGCCTCAGCCTCAGCCGCCGCCGCCACCTCCGTACCACCCACAGGAGGGTATCGGAGAAGACTGGCTTCGAAGGGTTACGAGACATCACCCACCACTCTACGCCGGTGACGAGGACCCGGTTATCTTAGAGGGATGGATTCGGGACATGGACAGGTCGTACGAGGCCGTGGAATGTCCCCCTGCTAGGAGGGCAAACATTGCAGCTTACTTTCTTCGTGGGGCTGCTGACACTTGGTGGATAGGTCGTTGTGCGCAGGGAGGACCGCCGATGTCCTGGGAGGACTTCAAGACGGCGATTCGTACAAAGTTCTACCCTGAGAGCCTCAAGAAGGACAAATTGAAGGAGTTTATGCAGCTTACTCAGGGGGGCATGACAGTGAGACAATACCATGCTCGGTTCACAGAGCTTCTGATGTTTGCACCGGGGATAGCAGCCAGTGAGTCGACGGTAGTGTACCAATTTGAGCAGGGGCTCCATTTCAGCATCCGTAGGATGATGGGTGCCGTGGCCTTTCAAGACCTGGCCACGTTATACGAGAGGGCGTGTGTCGCCGCTACCATGGTGCAGGAACAAGCTTCTATTCTGGGCAAGAGGAAGCCGGAGACACAGGGTTCTGGAGGCAGGATCCAATTTCGAGGAGGCGGACCTTCAGGGTTCCAACCACAAGGTGGGTCGTTCCGACCCCAAGGTCAGATAGGTGGTCAAGGCAGATCATCGGGACAGCCGAGGCGATTCTTGTGTCGTTTTTGTGGCCGAGATCATCCCGGACGAGACTGCCAGGGGGCATCGGTCCAGTGTAGGGCATGTGGTCAGATGGGTCACCGGTCTTTTGAGTGCCAGCGACAACAGGGACAGCTAGTACCTCAACAACAGGCCTATCAACAACGACCTTATCAGCCTCAGCAACAGCAGCAGAGGGCATCTACCCCGGCTAGTGGAACGAGCCATCGACGCAGGTAGCTTAGTAGCAGTTCTGTTACGTCGTGAAGAAGTAGTAACATGACGACCATCGATTCTATCTACTACTTTGTCTTGTCTGCGACTCATCTGAATTTCAATAATAAATGCCCAAAGTCAATTATAATTATGTATATGAATTGAAGGTAATACGTGATAAAATAAATAAAACCTAATTACATACATGAAATTAATATCATTAATAAATATCAACTCATATTATGATAGCCAAAGAGATCTGTATACCCAACCATATAACTCAAATACAATACCTTACATTAATCCTCTACTTTATTAATTAAATATATCAACAATATTTGTATTACTTACTAGTAGGAGTTTAGTATAATATAACAACTAAAGTATATTTAATTATGGTATGTCCTCATCTATTTTTTCAATACTCCAACCAGAATTATCCAAATATATTCCATAAAAATTAGCAAACTAATTAAATATAATTCAAATATAAACATATTTAATCTATTATAAATATATTTAACAAAAATATTAAACAAATCTAACCTATTATCCTATCAATATAATTAAAAACATTCACCAATAATCCCCATCACATAACAATATTTAACATATTTAATGAAAATATAAATAAATCTAATAAACATCTAATCATATATAAATAGTACAATAACATAATTAACAAAGTATTAACAAATCTATAAACATAATAAACAAATTTAATCAACTTAACCATAATTAAAATATACCATTAACAAATATCATTAATAAACCTTAATTAATATATACAAATTACATATCCTAACAAATTGTCAATACCCTAGAACAGAGAGATAATTTACCGAACCTATATTTAATTAAATTATGAGAGCATAATTATTATAATTAATAAAACATAATTAATATATATAATTACACTTCCAAAAAATAGCCAATACCCTACAATAGAGAGATAATTTACCGAACCTATATTTAGTTAAAATATTAGTGCATAGTCAATATAATTAATAAACCATAATTAATATATATAATTATATATCCTACAAATAACCAAAACTATAGAATAAAGATATAATTTACCAAACCTATATTTAATTAGAATATTAGAGTACAATTAATATTATTAATAAACTATAACTAATATATATAATTTTACATCCTAAAAATAACCAAAATCCTATAATAGAAAGATAATTTACTAAAACCTAGATTTTATTCAAATATTAGAGTATAATAAATCTAAAAATATATTTTCTAAAATTAATCAATTAACCATAATCAAAATATATTATTAAGATAAATTATAATTAACAAATTATTATTAATAAATATAATTATAATTATAATTATAATCATTAAGCTAATACCCTAGTGATAATAAACGCGAACCTATCTTTAATTAAAATATGACAGCATAATTAATATAATTAAAAAACCATAATTAATACATATAATTACACATCAAAGATATAGCCAATACCCTAGAACAAAGAGATAATTTACCGAACCTATATTTAATTAAATTATGAGAGCATAATTATTATAATTAATAAAACATAATTAATATATATAATTACACTTCCAAAAAATAGCCAATACCCTACAATAGAGAGATAATTTACCAAACCTATATTTAGTTAAAATATTAGTGCATAATCAATATAATTAATAAACCATAATTAATATATATAATTATATATCCTACAAATAATAAACGCGAACCTATCTTTAATTAAAATATGACAGCATAATTAATATAATTAAAAAACCATAATTAATACATATAATTACACATCAAAGATATAGCCAATACCCTAGAACAGAGAGATAATTTACCGAACCTATATTTAATTAAATTATGAGAGCATAATTATTATAATTAATAAAACATAATTAATATATATAATTACACTTCCAAAAAATAGCCAATACCCTACAATAGAGAGATAATTTACCAAACCTATATTTAGTTAAAATATTAGTGCATAATCAATATAATTAATAAACCATAATTAATATATATAATTATATATCCTACAAATAACCAAAACTATAGAATAAAGATATAATTTACCAAACCTATATTTAATTAGAATATTAGAGTACAATTAATATTATTAATAAACTATAACTAATATATATAATTTTACATCCTAAAAATAACCAAAATCCTATAATAGAAAGATAATTTACTAAAACCTAGATTTTATTCAAATATTAGAGTATAATAAATCTAAAAATATATTTTTTAAAATTAATCAATTAACCATAATCAAAATATATTATTAAGATAAATTATAATTAACAAATTATTATTAATAAATATAATTATAATTATAACTAAAACCCTAGCGACAAACTTATTCCCATGGATTGGCGTTGGTGCCCGAAGTCGTCCCTCGGGAATCGGCACAATTTACCGAAGCAACCCCTCCTGCATCGGCAAATTTAGCAGATCTTAACCATTCCCTTCGGTCCATTTTGCCGAAACCCACCCCTCCCTTCGATCCATTTTACCGAAACACAACAACAGAATTGGCAGATTTTGCCGAAAGTAAGTAGATTTGTCGATCTCCTTAATGAAAAAAAATTTACTTACATCTACTAGATCTAATTAATAAAAAAAAATTTATACTACATCTAATTAATTAAAAAAAAATTATACTTACAGATAATTATACATTATAAATTATAAATTAAAAATCAAACCTACCTTAAATATGTTGTTGTGGGGAAAAAATTCTTCTCGCAGCAAGAAAGAAGAGAGCACCGGACATCAGAGAAGAAGGAAAGGTAGATGTGTCGGCAGAAAGGATAGGTCAAAAATAAAAGAAGGCTAAATTAAAGGGTGAGGGGAATTATTATCTTTCACTGCACGAATATTTTCTGTGCAGTAAAAATATGTTTACGGAAAAAAAAAATTAAACATCAAACACCTCGTTAGAAAAAAAAAACTAAATTTGATTACGTATTTCATTTACTGTTAATTATTACTTCTCATTTGTTGAGTGTTTCTTAATCTTTGAGTACCCAAGCATCATGGAGCCGCAAGGGAAAATGGCAAAAGACAACAAAATACAGCAAAGAGGGTGAGAAGACCGAAGACCTCCATTATTATGGATCTACTATAGCCTGTGTCCCTTTTCCTTCCTTTCGTCTTTCTCTCTCCTCTCTTATACACTCTGCCGTCGGTCTTCTCGTAACGAAAGCCTCTATTCGGTGCCAGGCTGCCAGTAGTTTTGCTCTCTTCCTGCTCGTGATTGATTGATCTATAGATCGATTTGTCTTTCCGCATATCTTCATTTAGAATTCGCACAGTTTGACTCGGTAATTTTTTACTTTCTTGCCCAGTTCTTCTATTCAGTTTTGCATATTTCTCTCTGATTCTAGGGTTTTGAAGTAGATAGCTCTTATTTTCTCTGCCCTTTTCGTTTATTTGTTTAATTTTTGCGTTCGGTTATGAATTGCCCTTTGGATCTGTGTGAAGGAGACACGTATAGCTATCAATTTTTCGTAACTTCGGTAAAACTTTAGGGGCCGCGCCAGTATTTTTTTCTTTCTTTCGATTTGACGCTTTCATGTTAAATTTATCTCTAAGTTTGATAAAATTGATGAAAAATGTAGTTTTTGTCTCTTCTGTTCTCACACCACTAGTTGGGAGTATGGTTTTGATGATATCTCTAAGTGTCTATTAATAGTATATATTTTCTTTTTCTGTATTTTCCTTTCCTTAGGCAAACTATTTATTACTGTGCTTCTATCTGTATGATTTATAGGGGGAATGATTGCTAGGGCCTTGGAGTTATATTTATTTTGCTATTATCTTTATATTTGGACTTGATAACCGGGTTAAGAATGTGAGTCGTTTGATTTTGCTGCTAGTCTAGCATTATTCACTGATAGGGAATCGTTGCCTGTATTTCATCATCGCTGGTGGGTGCTACTCATTGGTGTTCTTTTTGATTTGTTCACTGTTTTATGATGGGTGAGGAAGAAAAGTCTCTTCGGTTGCCCTGCAATTGCTGTCTTCATAGATACATTTGATCTATATACTTATTTATTTATTTATTTATTATCGAACCATTTTTTTTTCTGTAATGTTGTTTTAGCTCGGTTGTTATTTTTTACGAACTGATGCAATCAAGTTCTTATTTGTAGTTCTGGGGATTAGCTTGGTGAAGCTTTGTTCGTGTTTGATTAGATGAATGAGTGATCAAAGCTGATCAAGAATAGTTTGTTTTGCAAATGGCTTCTGTTGGGGTAGCACCTACCTCTGGTTTGAGAAACTCTACTGCCCATGGTGTTGAGAGGCTACCTGAGGAAATGAGTGACATGAAAATTAGAGATGACAAGGTATAGCTGACCCCAGATAGCTTCCTTATTTTCTAGATCATACCTGTTGATTTTTGTTTATTATATTCATTGATAGTGTTTCTGACTGTTGTAGGACATGGAAGCAACAATTGTTGACGGTAATGTCACAGAAACAGGTCATATTATTGTGACTACAATTGGTGGTAGAAATGGCCAGCCAAAGCAGGTAGTTTATACTTTCTTACCAAGATTATTGTGTGTGAAATCCTGGATATATATGTATGTATGTATGTTCCCTAGTCATAGATGATGATCTTCATAAGGCTTTTGAACAAGACATGTTATATAAAAGATCCTAGATCACCTTGTTGGATACACTCAGTGTGTAAAATAGTAGTATTTTTAACTATTTATCACAAAATTCATTTTTCTTCTTTCGATTTTATATGCACATATCATCCTTGTTGATCCTATACTTTGTCTTATCTTTCCATCAATTTTATTTAATATTCATTTGTTACTTGTTAGGAGACAAGAATTTTAATCCAAACTTGGAATATTATCCTTTATCAAAAAATAAAACCCTATAATTAATTTAAAACTACCAAATTTTAGATTGAACTTTATTATTAATAAAAACGAGTTCAAATTAAAACCCATCAATAACAATAAACATAATTTTTTATGCACTAATTATTTTTAATTACTGAAGAGTACAAGAAGAGTCTAATGAATTTTTGTATGAAGAACAAAGTTAAAAGCCGGTAATGTAATATTTTATGGCTGCTTAGTCAACTAAGTTTGTACGAAAATGTATTAATAATCACCGGTTTAAATGACATCAAACAGAAATAATTATCACTCTGTTAGTATATGTAAGTGATGAATATAATTGTATCTATAATTATTATTATTATAATTTATATATTAATAATTATAATTATTGAAATGATGAACAAAAATATAAGATGATCACTATTGTTACTAGAGATAATCACCACTTTTCACTACACTTAAGATAATCACTATTTTATTAATGATAATCTCAATTTTTGTGAGTATCACCAACTTTATCACTATTATTAATAATAAATTATTATTATTATATGATTATTATTATCACTATTGATTACATTAGATGATTATTATCACTATTGATTACTCAACATATAATTATAATTATAATAATAATATATATGTATATATATAATTTTTATTATTATAATCGCCACGCTATGGACACTATGATTAGATAATTGCCAAGTCATTATATGATAATCACTATATGACTAGATAATTACCAAGCTGGCACAATAATCATATGCAATTCTATTATATGAAACTTTTTTAGCATATAAAGACCCGATTTATATAATGAATACATGTTTTTTAGTTGGAAAGTTGTATCTTGTAATTATTTTAAACCATGAAAAGTAATAGAACTTAATCATGTTTTATATTTGAAGTTTTGTTGCACCAAAACTTATAAGGCTATAATTATAGCCAGCTTGACGCACGAAGTTGGAATAGGGTGATTATGTTTTATTTTCATGGTATATGTCTTATTTGAATGGTGATTATGTTCTTTAGCGTGAATATTATGTTAGGCAAATACAACTTGGATAATAGAAAAAGTGGATAACGCATAATAAATTGTGATTATGTCTTATATTTATGATGATTATGTAATATATTCATAGCGATTATGTCTTATCTTCATGATGATTATTTCAATTTTTATTTATTTTGCACATTGGGAGCACCTCCGGAGTTCATGATATAACACTATCTGGACAATGGACACAATTTTTTTATTATTTGTTTTCCTGGTTAGAACTTTCTGAATCATTTATATGGAAGGAATTCTTTGGATGGGTCCTGGTTATATCTCCTAAATATGTCAAATATTAAAATATGGTGCATTATTTGTTTCCTTTTTTATCTGGTCTATAATCAAACTTTTTTTTTTTTTTGAAAGTTCACCATGTGAAGAAAGCAAGTTTGGCGACATCCACCTTTGTTGTCTTTATAAAATATTGCTAATTAAGTATCTCTGTTATGCGTCCTCAAAGTATCTTATTGAATTTTCCTTCTTATAACTTGTGGTCTTTGTTGAGTGTGACTGTGTGAGGGTGTCTAAATGATGTTGTTCAAGTTTTCATTAAGAGAATGTAAGTGGAATGATGAATGGTTCTGTCTTCATGTGTTATTCTAAGGCTGTGGCCTTGTTCTGACATGTTACAAGAGTTTGACTGTTAATTTTATTGAAGTGTTAGCTTATATGCATGCCTTCGTTTTAATTGAAAGTTTTTGAAAGAATACTTGGTTATGGTCTGTAATTTGTTATTTCTTGTCTGACTTTTTCCATCTTTCCCCTTATAGACTATTAGCTACATGGCAGAGCGGGTGGTTGGACAGGGATCCTTTGGAGTTGTATTTCAGGTGGGTGTTGATATTTCAAATGCTGGATAAAACATGAGCTCCGTTACCCTGACCACTGTCGGGTTTTATCTTCTAACGTACTTGAACCTCTGCTCAGGCCAAGTGCTTAGAAACTGGTGAAACTGTTGCCATCAAGAAGGTTCTACAAGATAAGCGCTACAAAAACAGAGAACTGCAGACCATGCGCCTTCTTGATCACTCAAATGTTGTCTCTTTGAAGCATTGTTTCTTCTCGACCACTGATAAAGATGAACTTTATCTGAATTTGGTTTTGGAGTATGTTCCTGAAACTGTTCACCGCGTAATTAAGCACTACGCCAAGTTGAACCAGAGAATGCCGCTTATTTATGTGAAATTGTATGCATACCAGGTAGCAATTTGTTAATATCTTGTCCTTAATAATGCTTTGCATGCTTTCTGCATTTTAATATATGAAGTATTCTTTTTGCTGACTGGATTTAAAGAGGAAAAAAGCCAAGGAGGAAGGTATTTACACAAGAGGAGAAGAAGAAAGGAAAAAAAAATACATAGGAATTTACAACCTGGGAACTATACAGCAGTTCATAATAATAGTAAATAATAACAAACTTAATCCCAATGGTGATAAAACGTTAGCCAAGGAAGACAACAGTCATCAACATCAGTTATAATTAAATGTGCAAAATAAAACTAGCTATAGTACCAGATTCCAACACTCCCCTTCAAGCTGGATGGTAAAGATCAACCTTTCCAAGCTTGGAAGATAATTGTAGGAACCTTGGGTTGGGAAGTCCCTTAGTAAGAAGATCAACATTTTGGTCTTCAGATTTAACAGAGGTCAGTTTGACAACTCCATCTTCAATCTTTTCCTTCATGAAATGTCGATTGATTTCAATATGTTTAGTCCTGTCATGTTGGATGGATTATGAGCAATGTTGGATGGTCGATTTATTATCACACTTAATCACCATAGGACCCTCCCATTTTATTCAAAGATCAATTAAAATAATCCTCAGCCATAAAAGGTCACATAGTCCGAGAGCAAGGGCTCTGAATTTTGCTTCAGCTGAGGATCTAGCAACCACATTTTGTATTTTGCTTCTCCAAGCGACAAGATTACCACCAAGAAACATACAGTGCCCAGATGGGGATCCTCTATCTATAATAGAACCAGCATGGTCAGCATTTGTAAAAACTTCCAATGTCAAATTATTTTCCCTTGTGAAGAGAATTCATGTTCCAGGGCTTCCTTTCAAGTAATGGAGCACACAATAGGCAGCATAGGGATGAGTTTGTCTTGGACTATGCATAAATTGACCGAGGATAACAAATACAGGGCATGCTATGTCAGGTCTAGTATGGGTGGGATAGATTAATTTACCACATAAATGCTGATATATATCCTTATGCACCTGGGGATTATCATTACATTGCCCAAGTTTCAGATTCGGGTCCATGGGTGTGGCTGCTGGTTTTCATCCGGTTTTCCCCGTTTCCTCCAACAAATCTCTAATGTATTTCTGCTGAGAGATGCAGATCCCTTGAGATGAGCAAGCAACATCTATGCTGAGAAAATATTTGATTCTGTCCAATGTCTTGATCTCAAATTCAGCTTTCAATTTCTTTGTAAGGACTTCTTGTTCCAGCCTATTGCCCCTATGATAATAATGTCATAAACATAAACAAGTAGTATAGTTACTCCCCTAAAGCTAATGGCTTAAAAAACAGTGTGGTCGCCCTGACTTTGTTTATACCCCACTTTCCTCATAACAAATGTAAACCTACCAAACCATGCCTGAGGTGACTGCTTCAACCCTTAAAGAGCCTTTTTTCAATTCACACACCTTGTTAGGAGAGGTAGTAAAGCCAGGGGGGACGCGCATATAGATCTCTTGATAATTAATTCCATAAGACTGAGTGAATCCTTTTGCAACTAGGCGAGCCTTGTGCCTTTCCCAAGACCCATTGGCGTTAAATTTTAGAGTATAGATCCACCTGCAATCAACAACATTCTTGCCAAGGGGTTTGTCAACAATGTCCCATGTCAGATTTTATTTTTTTCAAAGCACTCATTTCTCCTCTCATGGCTTCTCTCCATTCCCTTTTTTTTTTCAGTGCCTCTGAGACAGTTTTGGGAACAGGGATCTGGTTCAAGGTTGTTACAAATTTGTGATGAGGAGGAGAAAAACGGTGAAGTGAGATACAGTTAGCTAAGGGATAAAGGTGCTGTTTAGTGCAGGCTCGGGTGCCTTTGCTAAGGGCAATGGGAAGGTCAGCATCATGTAGAGTACTATTACCTCTGGGTGGAGAATTCTCTTTTAACCATAAGAGCAGATATTTCTATAGATTTAGTTTCTAGCATCACAGTTCTTCTATTCTCCTCAGCTCGGACAATAGAAATTATTTCTTCTAGAGAAGGTAATCCTTTTTGACCAAGTATCTGAACCCTTATCTGGTCAAATTCAGAATCTAGGCCAGGAAAAAACTGACAGCTTCTCCGTTTCTGACTAAATTTAGTGAGTTGTTCAACATCATCTGAGCAGTTCATAGTCAAGACTTGATATCGATCAAGTTCTTGCCAGAAATTTTGAAATGTGGAGGAACCTGTTTGCAAGCAGTTGCCTTCATTTGGAGTTCATTGATTAAAGGCTTAAAGCTTCACCTTTTGCCTTTGAGTAGGACTGTTTGAGGAAATTCCTTATTTCCTTAGCAGTTTTCAGTAGCATACATGATACACTGATTTTGGGTTCCATGGATGCCCTAAGCCTAGATATCCCCATATAATCAGTTTCATCCCAAGTTTTAAAGTTGGGATCCGATTCATCAGAGTTGGGTTCAGTCAAGTGACTAAATTTTCCTCTACCTTTGAGATAGGTCTTCACGGCTTGGGACCAAACCAGGTAGTTCTTCCCATTAAGCTTAAAGGAGGAGCCAAGACTCTGAAGTTCAAATGTTTGAGAAATGGTCAAGGAAGAAGAATAATAAATCTCAGAATTAGTGATAGACATTGAGGGCCAAAAGGAATAAGTTCCAGAGAAGGAGAGGAAGAAAAGAGAATTAGTGGTAAGTCTTCATTGTGGCTGAAGTAAAGGAGTGATGAACACAATTAAAAAGGAACAAAGAGACCACAAACAGGTTCTGATACTATGTGGAGTAAAAGAGGAAGGAAAAAGACTTCTTATTCATAGGGAGGAAGGTATTTATACAAGAGGAGAAGAAGTAAAGTAACAGAAATTACATAGGAACTCACAGCCTGGGAACTATACAGCAGTTCCTAATAATAGCAAATAACTACAAACTTAATCCTAATGGTGATAAAATGTTACCGAAGGAAGAAAACGGTAATCAACATCAATTGTAATTAAATGTGCAAAATAAAACTAATTAAATGAGCTGGCTATTGAAGTCTCCTTTTTTATGCTGTTTTTCATTCTCTATATGATATTGTTCTGTATGTGTTTGCTTTTGTAGATTATTGTCGGTTTGACATTGTTATTTAAATTGCAGATTTTCAGAGCATTGTCATACATTCATCGTTGCATTGGTGTCTGTCATCGGGACATCAAACCTCAAAACCTGTTGGTATGCTAATTAATTTTTTTATTTTTGTGTGTTGTCTTACATTTTACATCCTTGGACAATATGCTGTCACTAGACATCTGTGATGAGATACTGCTTAGGCATATTTCTTATTTCTCTGATCTACATATGACTGCAATTCAGGAAATGCTCTAAGCATTAGATGTACCCTTTAAGTACCGGTCAAATCAGTACTTCGGTCCATAATTTGTGTTTTATTCTGATTCTTTTGGTTTTACAGTCAAATCACTGGTTTCCTTCACCTGTGTGGTTAGCGATGTAATGTGTACAAATGTTTTGTATGTTTGCGGATACTAATTTATTTTTGGGAAATTGAAATGGTGGTTACAATAATATGTCCAAATATTTTAAATTTTGCTCAATTTGTATGATATGCAATCGACTCTTCCTTTCTTGTTACTTGTGTTGACCACACAAATATGAAAAGACCCTTGTGCGAGTTAATATATCATTATGCATATGCAGGTAAATCCCCATACCCACCAGCTTAAACTTTGTGACTTTGGAAGCGCGAAAGTCTTGGTATGCTAAATGAAGTTATCGTTTTCTCATAATATATCTCTTCATTTCTGCTGCATTTTCATATTCTCTCATTGTTTCCTGGCAGGTAAAAGGGGAGCCAAATATTTCTTATATCTGTTCTAGATATTATCGAGCACCTGAACTAATTTTTGGAGCAACGGAATACACTACTGCCATTGATGTCTGGTCTGCAGGATGTGTTCTTGCTGAGCTGCTCCTTGGGCAGGTCTTGATCGTCTATAACCATTAGCCATTGGCTGGTTTGATGGTGTTCATTAACTAATATATTCTTTACTTTTCTCAGCCTCTATTTCCTGGTGAGAGCGGAGTTGATCAGCTTGTTGAGATAATAAAGGTAAAAAATCATTCTCAAGCTGTTTTTGGTTTGCATTATATTTACGGTTTAGTCAATTGGGTTTGCTAACACTAGGAAGAGTGACATTCTGTTCGTTGCTTTTACTTCTTTCTTATTATTTATTGATTATTGATGAAATGTAACCAGATAATAATATGCACAAACATTTTGCAGGTTCTGGGCACACCAACAAGGGAAGAAATAAAGTGCATGAACCCTAACTATACAGAATTCAAATTTCCTCAAATTAAAGCTCATCCATGGCACAAGGTATATTGGATAGACAAATGATAGTTAATCATATATGCATTCATGTAAAATAATCTTTCAACTGTGTTACCGAAATTGCACTGTCTTCATTCTTACTTCATTGATACCTTCACCACTCAGATATTTCACAAATGTATGCCTCCTGAAGCAGTAGATTTGGTTTCGAGATTACTACAGTACTCGCCTAACCTACGGTGCACAGCTGTGAGTACAATATTTTCCGAGCTTATATTTTTTTGTCGATAGGCTCTTATCTTATGCCTTACTAATTTATTCCTTTCTTTAGGATGTTCTTTTTCTTTTGTAAAAATGATAACTTGTATTTGACATTAGCATAGCATAGACAGAAATATGGGGAATTGGTTCAAAAAATTCATTGGATATTGCTAGATATGAATATACCGAGGCATTATGTTTAGGCTAGGTTGTCATGAATTGGTATCTTGTATTGTTGAAGAAAACTGGATTCAAGGCATGGCCTGTTGCACATTCCATAAGTACAGTGAAAAATGAGCAAGGGTTATCATTTGTAATCGGCAAAGAATCTTTTCCAATGTGGATACTCACATTTGGGACTTAAAATGTTGAAAGCTTGAATGGTAAAATAAGGGAAATGGATAAATGATATGTAGAAGGATTAATGTCTTTGTCTTCAAGAGATTAAATGATATGGAGGAGCTTGTTAAATTTTGATATGCATTTTGGTATTCTAGTAATATAACAAGAAATGTACCTAGTTTTGTTGTTGACATGTTATCAAAATATGATGTTATTAAATGCATAGTGTATGCATGATATGCAGGTATAGAATTATAGTTATTGTACGTCTTTTTAATTTTTTTGTGGTGTTATTATTATTGAGGTGTTAGTTTAGTGGTTGAAACTAAGGGGTTTGGTCGCCTTAAGGTCTTTATCTTTTAGGGTCAGGCGTGAGTTTGTGCACACCATAATTTTCCCAGACCTTATCGATGGCAGATTCATATTAGGTGTTACATCTACCCTTTCTTAGCATCATTAATTTTGGTGCTAATTACATTTTCCCCTGTTGATTGTAATTAGCATGCTTTATAAATGACCTTGTTTTAAATTGTTTTGCTCCATGGAGCTATTCTTGATAATCTTTTCTGCTGAGTGTTACGTGATTGTGGCCATGCTGTCCTCTCTCTTTTATTTGGAGGAAATGCTGTTCTCTGATTTGAGCAGAAGGCTAATAATAGAGTATTCTGTTTGATGCAGTTGGATGCTCTGACTCATCCGTTTTTTGATGAGCTTCGGGACCCAAGCAGCCGTCTGCCTAGTGGACGATACCTTCCTCCACTGTTTAATTTTAAGCCTCTTGGTATGCCTTTGTTTCTTTTAGCAGTAGGATTTCTGTATTGCTACATATTTTGTGCCATCTTTTCTATAATTGCTGCCATCCTGATAATCTGATATGATAATGGATTATGTGATGGCAGAGTTGAAAGGGTTGCCTGCAGAGATGGTGGTTCGATTGATTCCAGAGCATGCCAAGAAGCAATGCCCATTCCTTGGGTCATGACTGTATATGGCTTGTGAATGGAAGCGATCAAAAAGTGTTATTCTAAACGGAATGGGATCTACTTTTTCTTGAGAACTGTATATGGTTGGCCTCCCACGCGGTTCTTTCTTTCTACATCGGCGTTCTTCCTGTATCAACTTGTTTGTAAAATTAGCATTAGAGAAATGGAGCTGACGATCTGTCCTGCCCAGTCCCACAAATGGGGTTGGCTATGAACCACTGTTTCAAATACCCCACCATACTTATCTTGTCACATAACGCAGAAGTCACCTTTCATATAATTATATAAACAATCTGCTGCATATTTCTAAGCAGTTTGCTCATGATATGCTTGATATATGTATCGCTGCTTTGAATTTCTCGGAGAATCAGCCGCTGCCCAACAATAAAATAGTAGCCGCTGCTGCTACTGCTGCTTCTGCGTATAATAATAATAATAATAGAAAAAATGGTGAAGCCAACTCACTGTACAAGTAGGTTTAGCAACCCGATCAAGGGTTACTCTTCTCACGCGCCAAACAGAAACACCTACAGCTAAGGCATCGGTCTCACGTTAGAATTCCTCCCTCTGTTATACTTATAGACGCCCTCCTAGACCTGGCAAAGTTGACCCAACCCGAATAACCCGACTTGAAACCCGATAGTAACCCGAAAAATAAAACCCATTCATAACCCGAAAGTCCGAAACAACCCGATTCAATTTGGACCCGATCCGAATTTAGCTAATCCGATAAAGACCCGAACCTAAATTGACCCGAATCGAAGTGACCAAAATTAATAATAACCCGAACCGAGCACACCTCAAACCCGACCCAACCCGAACTCCAACCCGAACCCAAACCGACCAGAACTCTAACCCAAACCCGAACCGACCCGAACTTTAACTTTAACCCGAACTAACCCGAACTCTAACCCGAACCCGAACCGACCCGAACCAGACTTGAACCGAGAATTGATTATTCTTATTCATATATGATATTTTTAACTCCATATTCTTATTAATTTTTGAAACCATGTAAATAAATGCAAACATTTATAAGCATAAATTTATATTTTTGCTTTACTTTGTTTGATAACTTCCTACAACTTAAACTCTACACTTTGGACCATAATAATAATACACTCATTGTATTAATGATTCATGAGGACCTAACAATCAAATTTAGCATTTCATCATACACTCATTGTATGATACACAATAATATCAAATATACTGATAATTACTAACAAATAAATACAATAAAAGTCCAAAAAAGTGTAAATAAGAAAATTAGAGCATTGATAACATACCTATAATGAATACTTGATCTTCTCTTTAATGGATGAAGGTGAATACCTCTCTTTGATTCAAGCCCTGACTGAACTTGAGGTAAGTAACCAAAAAATACTAACTAGAAAGGAAGAAATTTACAATCCAAAAGGTAAAAGATGTCCTATAGGATAGTTATAAACTTATAATGCTAAGAGAAAGACATCACCTAACCATCACCATATGTTGTTACAAAAACATCACACCAACAAGTCACAAACCTTAATTTGAGGCTTATATAACAATGAGAAAAAAAATCACCCCATTTGGATAGTCCTCCCTACAACCTCTTCAAAAATATCAGTGTAGTCCTCCCTGTAGTGAAAGAACATGTAGTTAAATACACTCCATTTGGATAAAGGCTACATACTTAACTATCAATTATATAAAGAATTAAAATAGTACCTATGGACCTTATTAAGGATGTCTAGTAGGGGGGTTAACTCCATCCCACCCCACATTGCAACCAACATATTCATCTTCCTCAGTTGCTAGAGAAACAATAACACATTAGAAATTTACTATGATGTAGAAACAAAGAAGTAAATAAAAGCCTTAAAAATACTACATTCAAAACCATACAACCAACTACGAGTAGTTATCAACGCTTCAATATTTTCAGGTAAGTACGAGCTTCTCCACTTACTTAAAACTCTACCTCCAATGCTAAAAGTTGATTCTGATGCAACAGTTGTAAGGGGCACACTTAAAATATCCCTAGCTAGATGTGCAAGCTCTCCATATTGAGACTCGTTCTCTCTCCAAAAGTCAAGAATGTTCAGCTTGATTTTGCGGTCCATTCTTGGATCATCTAGATACTTATCCAGCTTTGTCTTTTCATTATAGGTGTATGCAGTCTCATTTTCATCAAAACCCTAAAAATTACAAAAGAAAATGGATATATATATAATAAATCAAGAATGCTAAAAAAAATTATATGTAATAGTCAATTGAATATAAATATAAGAAAAAATTAAAATCAAAGGAAAGGCATAAAAGATTATGGGAAGGTGAGAAATGTAAACTTACAGCAGAGAAATCAAATTTGCGCTTGCAAGTAGAACCGAGGGTGTTAGTGTCTAATGTTGATGATGTTCCACAAGAGTTATTGCAAGTACCTCCATCATTAACTGAAGGATACTCCACTAGAAGCATCCCTAACTTAAACCGCATATCACTAACTTTCAAAGAAGCCCTTGTTCCATCCTCAAATAATTTTTGATAGCAATACTTCAGAAAATCCAACTTACAACGAGGATCAAGAATTACAGCAAAAGCAAATAATGTACCATATTCATTCCCATCTAAGTTGGCCCAATACTTATCAAATTTAATCTTCATTTCTATAGCCATTTTCCTCAACACTTCATCGTCACCCTTTACCAACTCATTTAAAAGCATTTCAATCTTCCATACATTCTCAAAATACAAGTTTGCCGTGGGATACTGACTACCAGAAAATAACTCAGTAATATCATAAAATGGTTCCAAGACATCACGAATTTTTTCAAGCATGTCCCACTCTTGAGGTCCTGGAAAATATTTATACAAAGGGTCAACAACCACCATCTCCTTAAATCCATTACGATAAATAATAGCTCTATCAATCATCAAATAAGTTGAGTTCCACCTTGTGGGAACATCAAGCCATAATGCTTTAGTATCTGATATCCGAGCTAACTTCACACAATTTCGAAATGTAGTCTTCCTCGATTCTGACCATTTGATGTATTTCACACTATCTCTAATCTTAACAACAATATCTTCTATCACCTTAAGCCCATCCTTAACAATGAGATTCAAAACATGAGCACCACATCGAACATGTAAGTAAATGCCATCATGCAACAAAAAATTTTGATCGTTTAGTGTACTTCTCAAACGATCTTGCATTCTATCATTGCTAGAAGCATTGTCTAATGTGATAGAGAAAATCTTATCCTCAATACCCCAATCTTGAAGCAAACTTAACACCGAATTATGTAAGATTTGTCCCGTATGTGGTGTTTCTATATGATGAAAATTCAGTACTCTACTATTCAACTTCCAATTAGTATCCACAAAATGAGCAGTCAAACACATATATCCCTCGGTTTGACAAGAAGTCCACATATCAGAAGTCAAACAAATGCGACCAGGGATGCTACGAAGATAGTTCTTAAGCTCAATTTTCAAGTTTGAATGCAATTTCAATACGTCCGATTTTGCAGTATTTCTACAAATGGTTCTAACTTGATTATTCAAGTATGCATGAATTTCTCTATTGCCTTTGTGTTCAACCCAAGAGAATGCATATCCATGTTTGATGATAGCCCTTGCTAATAGATCTCTATAGATCCTTTGGTCGTAAACATTAGATTCTACTTTCACGGTTTGTTGATATGATGGACATTTATCAAGATGTCTTTTTAGATTTGTTGTTCCATAATGTGAACTAGCAATGAAAGAAGCCACCTTACAATGGCTGCAAAGTGCTCTCTCTTTTCCATCCTTCGTCTCAGTTCCTTTAAGCTTCAGAAATTCTTTCCAAACCGAGCTCCTTTTCTTATCCGCTTCTTGCAATTCATGATTTGGAAGATTAGTAGCATCATAATTTTCAGCTTCCATACCTACAATAAATCATTAGTATTAGTATTCGATTAAGGTGGTTATAAAATCACATACAATAATAATTATCAAGTAAAATAATAATTATAACAATAAAATTTTTATCTTCCAAAAACTACTAAAAATACCCTTACTTATTAATAATGGGTACCAAAATATATTTTAAACAAACACAACCCAAGTCCTCCTACCATGAGATATTGTTTAGTAGTACTAAGAGTGGCAACTCTTATACCACAGACGGAGGTGCACTTCATGGGAGCATTCTTTTTATCACTATTCAATTCCTATTATATATATATTCGTCAACTTTTTAATACATATTCATCACACACTTACTACTGCACGTTCATTACCTCTTTGGTATATGTTTAGTACATATTACTTGTGTTCGACATCTATGTTGTATGTGTTCGACAATATAATTACTCATTCCATATTTCTAATATAAATTCTCTGACTCTTTAAGCATATGATCAACACAATACAATTTGATATGCAGTATGAAAGAATTTTAAATCAAATCAGATTAATTTTCAAACTAAACCATGCATACTAATAGTTCATGGGTCTTAAATATAAAATATTAACTTGCTTAACTTAAATACTTTTAGATTTTGTACGACAAATAGAACTAAGGAACAATCAAATGTTAGATTGTAAAGTAATTATAGTTTTGTAAGTATAACAATTGAGCAATAGCATTTTTGTTATAATATCTATCATATTATATATGCACGTTGATTTATACCCGGACTATATCTACAATTGAAATAAAAATATGACCGAAGCAAAATTCAATCTGAAGGAAGCAAATCATATATAACAATTTTCAAGCAACTCCTGAACTACATTAATTAAGGTTTTGTGCTTTGGATGAAGTTTTTTTTTAGGAGAAATTTTGTTTCAAACAAAAATTTATAAATTTTTTCTAGCTTAAATACTATGGTTGGATATGGTAATTAAAATAAAATTAGACGTTGCTTGTAATTTTGAAAATTTATATATAAAAAATTATGCCAATTAAAATAAATTTATAATATATTTATATGTAGTAATAAATAAATAAATATTATAAGCTTGTAGGCTTGTGATTGTTGTATATGAAAATTTATAGACTCAAAATTTATAAATAAATAAATAAAAATTTATAATTAAGTGCTCTCTTCGATCTCTATGTATATGAAAATATCAGTGCAAAAAAAAAAGAAAAAAATTATAGACTCAAAATTTCTATTCAAATAATAAACTTGTAGGCTCGTGATTGTTGTATCAAAGGATCCATTACGGATCGTCGGATCCGTGCACGTTTATTTATTGCTTACAACAGACCTACCTATTGTGCCTACCCAACCTCACCCTTCGTCTTTTGAACTCTCAAAGGAAGAATACTATCCCAACGTCGCATTGATGATTCGTACGATTGCTGCACTGATCAGACGAAACTAAACCATTGAAATCTTACATCTTGCATTGCATCTTTACATCTAGCAGCGGTCGACGCCCCGCCCACCATCTCCGTTAGGAATAACATCCGCGAACGTTGTGTGTGCTTCTTTTTTTTTTAGTAATCGTGATTTAAAATTTATAAGCATAGCTCAGGACTGCCTCAGGTGCAATGACAGCAATGTACTGCGTATGGAAAACAGATCGATAGTAACAAAGAAACGCTGCAAAGGAACTTAAAAAGGAAAGAGATCATACTCTTGGTTTGAGGAGAACCGCTGACTACCCAAGTATTAGCAGCAATAGAAGCTTGAAGCCTTGAAATGAAGAGGGGGGGGGGAGCCGGGGAGGTAATGTTTGTCATTGTCAGTAAGAGGTAAAAATGCATAATTGTTTTATTTTATACTGTAGAATCAAAATCCAATAATCGCCAATTCTACCTTTAGGATTAACAAACTGAATTACTACATCATCCTTGAAAATATTCACTTCCTCAATAGAAGGAATAGTATTCACTGATTTCACTCCTATACTCTGTAACGTGCTCTGCAACCTTTTGTCATCTGTGGTTGTTGTCTTGTGGACAACCTTCTTCTTTCTGCAACACAGAGAAATAATGAGGAAAGATATTAAAAAAAGGATATAGAGGGATAGGATGATGGGTGCCACTGCCATCACCTGATCACCGTGAAGACTCTTGCAGAGGAGGGCTAAGTGCTGCGTCTGCATGTACCATGCGTGATGCGTGCTACGTCACCTACGTGTTCTGTATATTGTACACAATGACTGATTGGTTGGATGAGCATAAAATGGATGTTATTATCTCCAAAATAAGCAACAACCAACAACAATCCATATTTTGATTGCCAAATGGTGTTGTCATGCTGATAGAATGCTATATTAATTATAATCGAATGTAAATGCATGGTAATAGAGTAATACACGCACCGAAGGCCACAGATATGGAGAAGGTGGTTACACTGGCTGGCGTTCGCCGCTCGGTGGTGTAGTGTGCGTATGCGTGCAGCGTGTTGTTGCTGTTGTAGACAGTAGACTGCAGAAGAAGAGGCCCAAGATGGCTGAGTCGGCTAACTGTTGAGGCTTGTGAGGGGAAAGATAGACACAGAGAGTATGAATTATCAAACTATCGATTGTTTAATACATACATATACACACACACACTCATGCAGTGAGCTGTGCCTGTGTGAGTGAAAGAAGTGAAGCCAGAGAGGCAGAGACATACAATCGCTGACCAGTATCGGTGATGAGGAATGAGTGAGGATGGTTCGATTGAGACGAAACCAACATTGCGTCACTTGCGTGGAGTGGAATAAGGAATGAGACAGGGAGAGAGATTTTAGGAGAGAAAATTGGGTGGCAGAAGGATCGACTAATCGATTTTCTGCAGCCTGCAGGTAATAAACTAATAATGTGCCGTAGAAATAAGGGTAAAGAATAAAAATAGTACGTTATCTTTGGTGGAAAAATCAAATATAGGTATTTTATTTAGGAAAAAAATAAAATATAGTTGAAATATTAGAAACATATAAATTTAATTGAAAATTAGAAATATTTTGACTAATATCTCATTATAGTTAATATAAAATTAAGAGGCTTAGAAAAATAAGAAGTAAGTAAAATATTTAAGAAGGGAAAAAGTATTAAAAAATATTTAGTATTTAATGTATAAAAAATAAAATAAGTCAAAATGAGACTTTTAAATAAATTTTAATCGTTGTAAGATGTTGATTTTATTTTCTCATAGTATTTAAATTTAATAATAATATATATAATGTTATTATTAATTATAATTATCATTTAATTTAAAGATACAAGTTATTTATATTTCCAACCCTAATTAAAGTTTGAGACTGAATTATATAAGTAATTTATTCACAGCTCTTAAATTTTTTTTATTGGATGATTAATGAAGTTAGAGTTTAAAAATAAAGATTGGTTCAAACTTGAAAGATAATCTGTCGATTCGTTTATGGAATTTATAGTATAATAGGTTAATTACTAATATAAAAGGGTAACTAAGTTATAATTTTATAAATTTACTTTAAAATGTGCATCTTCCATGGTAGCTTTTATTTTGTAATTAAATTAATGGCAAGTGAGATATTTATAATAATTGCAACCAACTAAAATTGAGTTAACTCATTAAATAAATTATATTTCTAGTATTTATTTTGATGTTGATTTATTTTATATATGAATATTTAATATTTTCATATTGTAGATTGAATTTCCCTTATATAATTATAATAGTATCTTAGCATATCATAGAATCTATGACAACACATTACTAGAAATTTAAATCCATTCCATTTAAAACCACATCAAACATCTCAGTCACCAAACTTATAAGTTATAAATATGAAGAGCAAATCTATAAGTGATTAAAAAATAATTGATCAGATTTGATCAATTTAGTTGTAATTTAACAAGGAATAAATGACTTTAAAGATATATAGAACTTGCATTAAATATTAACAACTATGGTCAGTATAAGTAAAAAATAAAAAGTTAAAGAATAAGTAAATATTAACAACTATGGTCAGTAGATAAAGTGTTAAAAAATATTTAGTATTTAATGTATAAAAAATAAAATGAGTCAAAAATGAGACTTTTAAATAAAATTTAATCATTGTAAGATTTTGAGTTTATTTTCTCATAGTATTTAAATGTAATAATAAGATATATAATGTTATTATTAATTATAATTATCATTTAATTTAAAGATAAAAGTTATTTGTATTTCTAACCCTAATTAAAGTTTGAGACTAAATTATATATGTAGTTTATTCACAGCATGTTTAACATTTACATCTTTATACTTTATAATAATAATTCCCTTTGATAATATTTTTTAGTTGGTATGTTAGTAATATTTTGTGATAGTATGTATATATAGTTGTACTCATTTTAAAATTTTACGTTAATTATAGCTTTAACATTTGTAATATGTTTTTTTACTCCTTATTTCATAATATCAAATTATTAATAGACTAATAGTCCACCTCATGTGTAAATTATATCATTTTTTAACTTATTTTAACTAAAGCAATATTTATTCATTTTGTTTTAAAAATATACTCTCATTTTAGTGAAATTTCAATTCATAAATATTGAACTCATTATTTTGTACTCAATTAATTAAATATATTATTTTTGCTAAAACTTGTTTATTTGTAAAATTGGTAGATCATTAAGAATAATTCATTGGATGTTCAGTGTTCACCTTATCATATTTAATAAATAGGTTTCTTTTATATATGAATATTCAATATTTTCATATTATATATTGAATTTCCCTAATATAATAGTATCTTAGCATATCATAGAATCTATAACAACACATTACTAGAAACTGTGTGTAATGTGTTGGAGATGAGTTAGATATACAGGTATAGGAGGATGCAATGCATGAGTAAGCCATAATAGAAGGAATTTTTTACTTCATCCAAATATTTTAGATTAGAAAATGAGTTTATAACTATTGAAATGCCACGCACATGAGATATATCATGAAATTGTTGGATTATGGCTTATAGAAAAAGAATACAAATTTATTATGACCTATTTTACAACCTATAAAGTTATTGGATATTTTAAAGCTTTATTAACTTTACAACCAACTAGGGATAATATTAGCTAGGCATGATATTGAGATACAAGATCTAAAGGGATTCAAGGATGAGTCATCATCATCAAGTTTGTAATGACAACAAATATAACACCTCACAATCCTCACTAAGAATATCAGATTAAGATTAATACTTCAAATAATTAAAGGCTTGTAAAGAGTAGCTATTAACTGAAAATAGGTTGGTTGAGAAAGGTATGAATGGACCAATGTGTGAGATATGTGAACAAGTAACTTAGACTTTGGTGCATGAGATTAATGATTGCCCAATTACCCAAGTGTATTATTTGGATGATGATAATCCATAGTGAAGTTATATACTATAAAAAGACAATGAATTTGATTGAGTCTATTTCATAATCTAACACTTAAATGATGAGACGTTGGAAATAACGTGTACACTAATATAGGTTATTTGAAGGAATTGAAATAGGAGGAGATCAAATGACTCTGCACTGATTCAATGACCAAAGAATATTATTGAGGATGCCATGCACTTGCTTCTAGAATATTATGCCATAATATCAAGAAATGAAATAATTAACAAAGGAAGTGCATGGTCCACCATGTTAGCAATTATAAGAACGAAGGAGATGGATGATATGCATGTTGATGCAAATTGAACATGAACAATGAAGGAAAAGTAATGTAGGAAATCATGAAAATTATAATTGTCATTTAAGGTGTAAAAGGTGATATATTGTCACTTATTAGCTATGTTGTGACCATTATAAATATCTATCGACATATTTATAATATAGATAATTGTCTTAAGACATCAGACATATAATAGAGCGTTTAGTGTGCTATGACAGAGTATTGTATTACTAAGTTAGGCATTGAGACAAATTCATTGGAAGTGGGGTAGAGTTTATAATCATAAGATAACTTTGATATTTCATTTTTCACAAAGTTATTGATGATTGTGATTTTCATTTATCACATATTTATTTATTGTATATTAAAAATTATTATTAAAAATGAAAAATAGTGACAATGTCACACCGAGAAATTTAAAAACTATAGCAAAAGAAGCTAAAACCAAACTAATAGTAATAGGTTAAGGTCGTACTATAATGGCTAGGAAAAAAACTCTTTTATTTTAAATTGTGATGGTGGTGTGTTCAAAGATTTTATTAGTATTCTAAAAATACTTAAAGTTAATTTTGTAAAAATTAAAAATAATTTTATTTTATTTCATACAAGTTCCAATTTTTATATTCAAACTCGTTTTCGATCATGATTCATACTGTTATAAATAATACCTAATTTGAGTTTTTTTTTATTTGACCTAAAATCTATAGACCCGAAATAGACCCGAATTCGAAAAACTCGATAGATCTGACACTTAGTTGATCCGATTCACATCTGACCCATACAGTGACCTGAACCCGAACCCAAACCTAACCCGAATTCTATAGACCCGAGTCAAACCCGAAATAGACCCGAACCCGAGAAATCCGAAGAACATGGCATCGACCCGACCCAAATCACACCCGACCCGTCAATTAACCCGAATCGAACCCGAACCCGACCCAAAGCAACAAAACCCGAAACATACCCGAACCGAAATACATCCGACCCGAACCCGAACCCGACTCGATTGTATAGTAAATAAAATTTGACCCGACCCATATCAACCCGACCCTAACCCGACCCAAATGACCCGTTTGCCGCCTCTACGCCCTCCCTCCCGGAACTCGTTGCACGCGCGTATGGTGGGGATAGGAATGACAGCACATCCCTAATGACAAATATTGAAAGATAGCTTCCACTGAAGGTAAGGTATTGGAGTTGAAGTTCAGATGGTAGAGCCGTAGAGGTGTCATTGGGGAGCTGTCAAACGGTCAAACCTCTTGAAGAATCGGGACAGTGATTAGACACCATTTAAATAGTACAGGAGGACGAAGGAAACACTTGTTTTAGAATGAGAAGAGGATGACAACAAAATATCAAAGTATTTTCGCCTTGATGGCACCGAAAGACCGAAGTGATGACAAGTTTTTATTTTTTCATGTTATTCATTTAATATTACTTCAAACTAATTTTTTTTTCATATATTATTTTTATAATTTTGATATTTATATTACCTACTATATATTATTTTTATAATCTCGATATTTATATTGTCTGCTACATATTATTACTATATAAGTAAGGCGTACTATCCTTTATTACATGTTAAAACTATATTATATTTGTAGCCTTATTAATTGTACCCACCATCCGTAATTAATAATAATATTTATAGATATTATAACTATTAATACTAATTATATTATTATTATTATCATCGTCGTCATTACTATTAAATAATTTTAATGATAATAATTTATGTTAATTATTATTCATTATCAATATTAAGTATTATTATCAATTAATCATATTTATTAAAATCATTATATTAATTAAGAATGATATCATTATTATTAATAATGTTAATTATTTATAAATTATTATGAACAATGTTAATAATAATTAATATTAACAGTTATTGGTTGTTAATACAATTTCTTATTATTAATATGATTAATTATTATTAGTATAGTTAAATAATTACTTATAAACATAAATTAATAATATTAAAATAAATTATTCATAATTATACTCAATTAATTAATAAATAAAACATTTACTATAATTATTAATTACTATCAACTAATAATATTCATTAATAATAGTTATTGTTGATATTATTTGTTATTAATAGTTAGAAATACACTCTTATTTTTTACTTAGTAATTATTGCATAATACTTATTCATAATATTAATAATATCCTATTTTCATAATTAATAATTAATATTAATAACATTAATTATTCATAATATGATTATTAATATGATTAATTAATATTTAAGATTATTAATATACTATTATTATTAATTAATATTAATATTAATTAGTATATATTATTCATAAATAATGATTATTATTAATTAATATATCTTATCAAAATTAAATTTATATACATATTAAAAAAATTATAAAAATATATCTTATTAAAATAAAGAATGCCCAAAATTGTCAATATACATCAATTTACTTCATATCAAATAAGTTATCAAATACATTTATTACTTTAACAAATTTTATATATGAATAATTTGTGTCTACAGAATATTATTATTACTTTAGTTATATTGTTACTTCAGATACATTAGTACTTTAGATCATATTATATAGAAAATGAGGCTACCAAATAGATGCTACATGAGTCAAGTATCATTTTTTATTCTAAAAAGTTGTGAATTAAGGACGAAATGTTTGGCCATTATTCCAATGATGAAAAAATATTTTCAAATTTACAATAAAAGAAAAAATGTTTGGATTTTGTTTCAATTAAGGAAATTCTTTACTGAAATAATAATATTATTTTATATAAATATGGTATTTTACATATTATAAACATATACATACAACTACATTTTTTTAATACTTACTTAATATATCAATTAACAATAAACTAATTTAATATACAATTATATTAAAAAATATTATTATTTAAAATTTTATTAATTTCTATTTTTCAAATATAAAAGCTACAAATTAAAAATTAATAAAAATACTTTTTTTAAAATTAATAATTACAATAGAAATAAAAATTAAAAAAGTCAAAATATGGAAAAGAAAATTTATAATTTGGAAACTTTCAACTCTCAATATCAAAATATTCAATTTCTAAATATTAAAAATATAATTTTAATAACAAGAACCTACTACAAACATACCTTAGTTATTTTAACTTTTTTTTTGTGCAATTTCTTATTTATATATATTTTTTCTATTTTAAATATTAAATATTTTTTTAACATTGGAAAATAAAATATATAATATAAAATAAAAAAATTTCACAAATTAAAATTTTAACTTAAAAATTAAAAATAACTAAAGTATATCTGTAGTAGGTTGTTTTTAATTAAATTCTAGTTTTTATATTTAAAAAATAAATATTTTGATATTGAGACCTAAAAGTTTGAAAATTTTCATTTTCATTTTCATATTTTTCACTTTTTTATTTTTTTATATCTAAAATTTAGGATTCAAATCTTTTTAAAGCATGCTTAATTAGTTTTTTTCTTTTTAAATAATATCCATCATTTTTCTGTTTTTAGGTTTTTTTTTATAAAAATTTTTTAAGCTTTAATTTTTAAATTATTTATTTTTTAATTTATAACTATTTACTTGTTACTTAAATGATTTGTACTTTTATATTTAAAATTTTTAGTTTATATTTTTATATATATTTATTGTATTTTTACATTCAAATTTTTAGTTTTTAAATTTATTTTTATTTTAAATTATTTTTTAACTTTATTTTTTATTTATCAATGTTAGTTTTCATTTTTAAAATTTTAAAAATAAAAAACAGAAATAAAGAAAAGATAAAGAACATAAGTTTTTAAAATTTTTAAATTTATTTTTAAACTTCATTTGAACTTTTGAATATTTGATCTTTCAAATTTTCTATTTTTTAAAATTTAAAAATATAAATTAAGAGAATATATATATTTTTGTTAAAATATTAAATAAGTAATGAAATAATTTTATAATAATTATTATTATTATTAATTGATCTTTTAAAGAAAGTAATAATAAATGTAGTTGTATATATATATATTTATAAATTGTATGTCTATATTTAGTTGAAACAAACTCCAAATGTTTTTGTAAAGACAAAAATATATTTAAAGGCTTAAATAATTTGTGCTTGTTCCTATGGAAGCATAACTATTTTTGACTTTTAATAAATGCATAAACGTTTAATTTGTTTCAATTAAGGCATAATATACTCAAATCTTTAAATTTTAGGTAATTTTTTTTAATTTATATCTTAATGAGAATAAAATTAAAATATTTGCCTTCATGGGAACAACTTTGAAACATTTATATCTTAAAATCCCACAAGTTTATATTTCTAAAATATTTATATCTTAATGAAAATAAAGTTTAAACATTTGTATATTTATAAATAAATAAAGTAATATTTATATTTTTATGAAAATAAATCCACAATGTTTATATTTTTATGAGAATAAATATAAAATATTTATGCCGGAAATAAACCCAAAATATTTTTACATATAAATACACTTTAATCTTTTTGTAAAACCCAAATCTCTCTCTCTCTCTCTCTCTCTCTCTGTCTCTGTCTCTCTTTCTGCCTCTGTTATTGGTGTTTTTATTGATGGTATATTACTAAGTTGGTAAGTCCTTTGTACATTATAAGTGCGATCATTGTCACCAGCACTAAAGTAAAAAGCATCAATGGAAATCATTTTGAAATCGAACAATTGAACTACTTAACAAAAAGAATTTGATATTTCCACGTCTAGCACGTGGAATCGAAAGGAATGGCAAGCGTACACCGGTACAACAAAAATAAAATAAAATATATTTATCAATAGTAGTTATTTAATATAATCATTCGTTTAAAATTTTTTAAAATATTTTTTAAATTAATAATGATCATAAATAACTACTTTTATAAGTAGATTCAAATATAAACTTAATGGTAATCATCTTTTGTTCCTTAAAAAATGATAGAGATATGTTTAGACTAGAACAAAATAATGACCATTTACATGTTATACAAGTTATATAAATGTTATTCTAGATTAGATCAGATACTACTGTCACAAGCTTTCTAGTTATTATCAACATAAAATGTTACCAAACTTAGCGGAAAATTATTAGCTTAAGTAATTTATTATATAACATTTTAATAGAATAATGGATAAATTGGATTAAGTTATACATTTGACCTAATATTTTATGAGTACATTGTATTTTAATAGTTACATATACTTGATCATTTTTTTAAAAGTATTTTTACTCGATTATCATGGTGTCACCTCATTAACACAGTTTAATTAACTGTATGTAAATTGTAAGAGAATTGTTTTTTACTTTTATTATATTATAATATTTTATTATTAGTTTAGATTGTATACTGACTAGTTTATATATATATATATATATTTAAAAGTCACATTTATTTTTTTCCTCTATGTTATACAACTAAAATATATAAATAAAACGTTACAAAAATCCAATACACAACAAATCCTTATGATAAGTCAAAAAAATTGTAAGAACCTATAAAAATATCTAGAAAATTTTAAAATTCCTGAAATATTACATATATGTATATATCAATCTAAAAATATCCATTAATTATGGAAATGTATGTACTTAAAAGTGTCAATAAATTCAATGCAGTAAAAAGCCAATAAAAAAAATTCCATGGTACTTGTCTCAAAATTTTTCTTAAGACGTTATATTCTAAATCAATAATACCTAAGTGACAAATTCTAAATTATGAATTTTTTTTGATGAAAGGTACATCTACAATAATTCATTTACATTATAATTTAGGATTTTTTTAGGAAATTCTGGAATTAATAGGGATTTTTAGATTTTTTGTTAATTTTATTAACTGTTAGGCTTAATTATTCATTTTTTTTTAAGTTTTAGAATATTTCTAGACATTATTCAATTGTTTTTATTTAATACTTTAGATAACATATAGGATTTGTTAGATGCAATGCACAGAAAAAAGGTTAAAAAATTGTTATGTAATAAAACATTGCGGAACACGAAAAATGATATAAATTTTCTCAAAAGCTAACGATCACCAAATAGTGTGAAGTGAATGAATAGGTATTCAAGTAAAAATAATTTAAACCATGAAGCTATTTGTTTTTTCTTCTGATAATTAATCGTGAAGCTAACTTAGTGCAATTATTAAAGTCTAATAAATTCCGATGAGCACATGTTAAACAATGAAAAATTCTTCCCTCCAATATTTCATTTTTTTTTCTTCTTCCTGTGGAGAATTATTTCTAGTTCCCTCCTTTTTATTGAAAAGTTCATCCTATCATGATTTATGAATGTCATTTGTGTTCTACTAGTTTTCCATGCAATAAAAAACACTTCGCTTGTAATCTCCTTTTCATCTCATCAATCATAGCATCATTGGTAGTACAATTGTCAATAGTTAGCGTTGTGAGTTTTGTATCAATATTCCAATCCACCAAAACAGTTAACAAAACATCACAAAGAACTTCAGCTGTGTGGGGAGCAGGAACATAGATGAACCTTAACAAAGATAAAAGGAAACAAAATAACAAATGAGAATGAGAACAACACATTATCATATAGCATTAACATCAAAACTTAGAACTTAATGTAGATAAAATATTAAAAGTACCTGAGTATCCGACTTTGTAAATTCCATTGAGTATCAATCCAATGAGCTGTTATAGCCATAAAACCCTTCTTTTGATTTTGAGCGGTCCACATGTCAGTAGTGATTGAAACTCTACTCTTATTACAATGTAATAGGGGCATTGTTTTGTTTTTCTCAAACTCAAACATCTTAAGAATATCACTCTTTAATGTATTCCTCGAAATCAACTTAAAAGATGGTTGAAGACCGGACACGAACTTTTTAAATCCTTCATGTTCCACTATAGAAAGTGGATCATGCATGACCACCATATTACACAAGTCTTGCCTTGAAACTTCTTGATTGAATTCAATGATCATTATCTTTCCCTTTCCTTCCCCCTTTTGAGTAAATTGCAACTTGTTTTGGCCTACTCCTCATATAACCTTAAAACCTACACACTTCTTTATATGCTCATGCAAATGAGAAGTGCCATTTCTGGGATCCCCACTTAGACTTTTATTACAACCTTTACAAATGGCCTTCTTCTTCCCATTAGTTTCCACTGCATTAAAATGTTCTCATACAACAGAAGTTTTCTTTCTTTTTTCCCCTAGAGTAAGTTGTTGCACTTCTACATCTTCCTCTTCTTCATTTGTAGACGGGTCCATTGTATTGGGCTTACTAGCTGCAGTAGATGAATATGGAGGTACTTGACTTGGTGAATCGGTAGTACTAGCTCTAGTTGCCATCCTTAACCAATTGATTTATATATATCATACAAAGTTGTTGTACAACCTGTAGACCAATGACAACAAAAGGAAAAATAAAAGGCTCATTTAAGGTGGATCTTAAGTGATTATATTTAGATTTAAATTCTTATAGGAAAAAAGATAAAACTAAATATTATGAGAAAAATTATGAAGAAAAATGTAAATTTCCAGAAAATTGTGTTCCTTATTATTAAGTTAAGACGGCAAGAAACTAAAGGAACTAATGGAGATCTTGTTCATATTTTACTCACTACCTTGATTGTATGCAATTCCGCCATTCCACATTTATTAAACATGACTGTTTTTTATAATTTCTTTCTGCAATTTTCTTCTACCTTTTTTTTTTCCTCCCATTTACATTCCTTTTCTTCTCTATCTTTGTTTATGCGTTGTTTGAATCGATGTTAACTACCATTCATATCTGTATCAATAAGTGCAAATATTTTAACAAACATAAAATATAACTTAGCTTTGCATGGACAATAAGGCCTATATGCTGATTTATCATCATGCTCAAGTGTTAATAAGTTTTCTCAACAAAAGGATGTGTTTAACTTAGCAGCAAATTCAATAAATGACCAATAAGTAATTCTCAATCTGTTGGCGGGTACATCAGACTCTTCTTTCACACGCATTAATACATTACAGAGTAGAGAAACGATTGGTTTCACAAACTTGCTAGAGGAAATAAAGGCAACGCCAGCAATGTCATGGTTTTCGTTTCCCGGACAACAATATATAAATGCATTTCATATTTACTTTACACCTCTAAATTGGTCTGTTTCCAAAATATTAGCCAGCTTTTACAAAGTAGAATATCAAATTTATGTAAGGACCTAATGCACGAATTTTGAGCTTCAGAAAGTTCATTCTACGTACCGAGAAAACTTTGAGCTAATGCAGTTTTTGGGGATTAAAAGCTGAGAGGTTTTGGCGTTGAGTTTCTGCAGCGGGAGGGTTTTAACTTAATAGGCATTCACTCAGAAATTTTAAGAGTTTTGCGCACATATCAGAAATTAGCAATCTCCTAATTATGGAAGAATCGAAGAAGAGAGACTGATAATCTCAGCAAGCATTAGCAGAAAATCAATTAGAAAAGGGATAAATATTTAACATACTGATAATCTCAATTCTCAGGCTCTCAGCATTACCACTTACCAGATTTACGAGTCGTGGCTGACGGCGGCTATAAATTACGACCACGAGCAGCTGTGCGCCACTGCGCCTGTGCGGGTGCGGCTGTTACGGGCTGAAGGCTGACGGTGTCACGGCGGGGCGGCGGCCGGTGGGCTGTGTGTGCGGTGTGCCTGACTGCCTGTGCAGCTGTGCTCTGTGACTCTGTGTGTGTGTGTGAATGAATCGGCTCGACTATTCGAGAGTCAAAGACTCAAACTCTCAAAGTTGAGTCGACTAGTCGAGACTTTCAGACGAGAGAGAGAGAGAG
This sequence comes from Tamarix austromongolica, assembly GCA_039764185.1. Classification (NCBI taxonomy): domain Eukaryota; kingdom Viridiplantae; phylum Streptophyta; class Magnoliopsida; order Caryophyllales; family Tamaricaceae; genus Tamarix; species Tamarix austromongolica. Next base: position 59,262,665 of record CM077808.1, on the reverse strand, counting down.
AAATCAGAGATAGAGAATTAGAGATTTTGAATTTTTGACTTCGAGAATCAGTTATCACTTATCAACCGCTAGGGTTCATTTTAAATTTTAATTTTACAAGTTTACATTTACAAGTTGATTTTAATTTGAAGTAGGGTTAAATGTAAAATGACAATTTAATTTCTAACTATAACTTATTCTTATATAAAAAGTTAAGGATAAAATGGTAAATATATAACAGGTAAACGGGTACGGATATGGGTAACGGATATCCGTCGGATACGGATATGGATACCCCGTACCCGTATTTGTACCCGAATCCGCCGGGTATTTTTCACCCTTACCCATATCCGTATCCATATCCGTTTATCATTATCCATTTCGATATCCGTCGGATAAAATCCGTCGGGTTTCGGGTATTATCCGCTCCGTTGCCATCCCTAATTTTTTGGGCCGGGTTCGGTTTCGGGTTGGGTCGTTGTAGTTCTGGGTCATTCGGGTTAATTTGTCGGGTCAGGTAGGGTTCGGGTTAAACAAACTTAGGATCTTGACTGATAGGGCCGGGTTAACTTCGGATCATTTTCTGGTTAACTTAACTAAGTAGGTTCGGTCCTTTCGGGTCATTTGACGGGTTGGTCCCGTTGGATTCGAGTTGTTTCGGGTTAACTTGATGGATCGGGTCATTTAGTGCAATTTGACGGGTTGGGCTTGAGTAGTTATGGATTAACTTGATAGGTCGGATTGGGTTGAGTTTTGATGGGTTGAATCAAATTCGGGTCTAGCTAATTATTATTTAATACATTATAAATATTAGAGATAAAGATAATCATAAGATTAATAGTACAAATAAATAAAATAAGAATATTAGATGCACTTTATTTTCGCAAGTAAATAATACAGATATTTATAAATTTTAACAATAAAAAACATTGCATGATTCAATCTAACAAAGATACTTATCATTTATTATCATTTACTTGATTACTTAAAATATTTGATTACTTAACAAATATAATTTTATAAAATAAAGGTGATCATAATATGATTATACAATGTATAATTATCATTTATTACATTATAAATATTAGAGACAATCATAAGGTTACTAGTACACATAAATGAAATATGAATATTAGACACGCTTTATTTTTACAAGTAAATAATAAAAATATTTATAAGTTTTAACAATAAAAAATTTACATGATTCAATCTAACAAAGATATTGATCATTTATATGATTACTTAAAAAAAATATAATTTTATGAAATAAAGGTGATCATAGATTTATAATATAACTATACAATGTATAACTATCATTTATTATATTTTAGATAGTTTATAATTTAAAAAAAAAACGGTCCAGTCTAACTGGAACCGCCCTTGCCCATCCCTTTTTCTTTCTTCTTCTCTTCTTTTGCGCTGAAAATTTGAAACCCCAATCCCTTGACCTTGAGTCCTGAGTCTCCCGACCTGCTTTGCTCCCCTTTCTCTTTCGTCACCCGGCACCACCACCACACTATAACTGTTGCTCGACCACACCACCATGACGCCATACCCCTTTGCTTGTCATTATCGTTAACAAAATCACATAGCCGCAGGGAGCATTAGAAACGGCGCTACCGTCCGGCCACCTCCGGTGGACCCAACCACCGACGAGTGGTCCTTGGCCACTAGTGATGCTCCAACAATCCTTATCCCCTCCAATTATGTAACAATTCATTTGGTATAATTATCACAAACGTTAACTCTTACTTTGATTAATTTTTTGTGAATTAGCTTATAGTAATCTAAATTGGTTATTGAATTATGTATATATATGTTGTATGAGTGATTTGGAGTGGTTAATTGCAATATATATGGTTAAATTGTGAAAATTATATTTTTGACCAGGTTATATTTGGATTTATCATAATCGTCCGATTAAACTATTTTGGATAAATTGATTATGCAATATACTTTAAAATGTACTTAATTTTATGTTGGAATTGTTAATTTGGGAAAATTGTGTGAAATATATCAGAATTGGATTTTTAGGTCAAAACTCTTGCGGATTTAAATTGGATTGTATAATTAAATTATTTTATTAAATTGATTATACAATATGTTTTAGAATATGTCTAATTTTAATTTTGAACCATCAATTTAAATATTTGAATAAGATTTGACTAGATTTATAGTTCTGGCTCAAAAATCCTAATTATGTTAAATTGGCTACTTCCTTCATAGTTTTTGATCAATTGAGTATACAATATGTTATAAAATTGAGTGCTTGTTGGTTTATACATTCTTTAAAATTGTAGATTGACATAATTCTTTTTATGTTTTAAAATTGTAGCCGTTGATCTTAAAGAGGAAGAATATGAATCAGATAATCAAGCTCCAGCTATAGCTTCAAATCTAACTATAAATGAAGCTCCAATAAACATAGATGATAATGCTAAATTACCAACTACAAAATTTCTCAACAAACGAAAGAGATACTCTAAGGTTTGAGACAACTATGATCGATTTAAAGATGAAGAGGGAAGACAACAAGCTCTATGTAAGTACTGTAAAAAGGCAAAGTATAGGAGTGAAGCTAGATATGGTACTTCTAATACCTTAAGACACCTACAAGCTTGTGAAGAATACAAAAAAATGACTCCACTAGATACCTTGACATCTAAATATAGTGAGATTCCATTTGATCCAAAAGTTTATCGTGAGATGTTGTCTAAGATAATTTTATGGCATGGATATTCATTCTCATATGTTAAACATTTGGGAGTTAGGAAACTTTATCAATAGCTTAACCACCATGTCAAATCTATGTCTAGAAACACTATTAAGAAAGTTTGCCCAGAAAAGCATTCTGATTTAAAAATTAAACTCAAACACACTATTGGTGCAATTTCTAGTAAGGTATGTTTGAATTGTGATATATGGACACCTTCCACATCTCATGAGTATCTCACTCCAACAACTCATTATGTAGATGATGATTTGAAGTTGAATTGCAAAGTGTTGAGTTTTTTCCATCGCCCTCCTCCCTACACTAGTCTTAAAATCTATAACTTGTTGTATTTACTGCTTAAGAGTGGAGTATTGATAAGAAGATATTCACTGTGACAGTGGATAATACATCTAATATGAACAACATGATTAGTCACTTGAAACCCACATTGCTTCAAAACTTGGTATGTGATGGAAAATACTTCTGCATCAGATGTTCATCTCATATCCTTAATTTGATAGTAAGAGAAGGGTTGAAAAATATTGAAGGATGTGTGATCAAAATTAGAGAGAATGTGAAGTATATAGATGCTTCAGAAGGTAGGATAAACCAATTTTATGATTGTGTTGCAAAATTGAATTTATCAATTTCTAGGAAACTGTGGCTAGATGTTGCTATAAGATGGAATTCTACATATCTTATGCTTCATAGAGCATTAGGTTATCGTTGTGTTTTGGAATTATTTGGTAATGTTGAAGCTAATTACAAGCTTAAAATTTATCCGAATAAGTGGAGTAGAGTGGAAAATATTTGTGAGTTATTGGAACCTTTCTATGAAATTACCTGTCTATTTTCTAGATCTGAGTATCCTTCTGCCATCTTGTATTTTCTTAATGTTCGGAGGATTCAACTACGATTGGAGAAGACAATGGTGCATGATGATAATGATATCAGCATAATGGGACTACAAATGATGCAAAAAATTGAAAAGTATTGGTCGCACTACAATACCATTCTTGCTTTTACTGTAATTTTGGATCCACGTTATGAGTTTGACTTTGTAAAATTTGCCTTAGTCAAACTACATGATAATGAGAAGGGTATAAAGTTCGTTAATGATGTATATGTCATATTTGTAGAGCTATACAAACATTATGAACATCATTGTCCTAATGCTCCTAATTCATTTCATCAAGGGACATCTATTAATAGAAAAGTGAACAAAGGAAATGATGAAATGGAGATAAATCGAGCTATACCTCACCAAATATTTTTTTTTATCTTCATTACATGTTTATTTTTGTTATTACTAATTTCTATTTACATCAAGTCTAATTATTGTTTTTTCCTTTGTTTACAATTTAGGATTTTGATGCTTCTACTTCTATTGGAGGTTGAGTTAAAAGCTATAAAAGCTAATTTGAGATGTTATCAAAAGTCAGCGGTTGTATCATAAAATTTTACTTGGGTGCTCTAATTTTGGAAAAATAATTCTAAGACTTCTCCAATTATTTCTTCTATAGTTAAAGATATCCTTTCCATTCCTATTACTACTGTTGCATCCGAGTCAAATTTTAGCATGGGTGGTAGAATTTTAAATAAGTGGAGGGGTTCATTGTTGTTGAAAAATGTTGATGCTCTGGTAACTACTCATAATTGGTTTTACAAATAGGATGGTAATAACATTAGTTGTTATGAATTTATTATTTTTTGATTTGATAATTTTTTGATCAATGAATCTTGAAGATAATAATATAATATTTTTTTTTTTGGTATTTACATAAATAGAAGAAGAAGAAGAAGGTACTTTTGTGGAGCTATCAAAGTTAAGGAGTAACAATGATGAAATGGATTAAGGAGCTTAAAAAATAGTGGCAACATTTTAGATGCTTTTGCTTGTCAACATAGGCAATTGTTATTTTTTGTAGGCGAGAAATTCAATTTTTATTTAATCATGTCATTTGTTCTTTATGTTGCTAATTTACCATACTTAGATAATCTTTATGTTGTTGGACAACTACTGCCTACTGGTGTTGTTTTATTGCTACTATTGGCATTGTGTTACAACTTATAAGTGGCATATTCTGGGATTGTTGCTCTTGTTCTTTTTCCTTATTAGTTTTTCTAACATGTTATATGTAGTGGACATTTTGTCTGGAAGTTGTTGTAATAGTTTGTAGGTGGTGTGTATGTTTGTGCCTTGAATGTCATTTTAATGTTTATTTTATCTATACAACTTGTAGGTTGTAACTTGTAAATTTATAATTTATGCATGAATTATGGATGTTATCAGAGAATTCCCTGGATCTTCTAATTTTGTTTAGTTGTTGTTGGACATAGCTATTACTTGTAGGATTTGTGGGTGATAATAGACACTAGTACGCTCTTTTATTAAGAGATTCTTCAAATAGGTGGATGTAATGGAAGACTTTTTGGAAATTATTTTGTAGGCTTGCAGCTGGATGTTTGCCTTTTTTTATTTTGATTTTTAATTTGTCAATAATATATCTTATTTGTTAAGGAAGATGTTGGAAAATTTTAGAAGATATTGTCATTTGTCAAGTTAAATGAGTTTGCTAATACATAAAATATTTTATTTTATTTTATATAAAAATATGGAGTAATGATCAAAATGATTTGAATAGCAGATTGATACTTGTTAGTTGTTAACTTGTTATACATGTTATGGATGATTAAATCAGAGAAAAAATATATTATTTTACACCATAAGTAATAACATATAATATAATATAATAAATCAATAATTTGCTAGTTGAGTAATAGTAATGATTATGTGTATAAGTTCATTTGATAGTATAGAACATGTGTATGTTTACAAGTTGTGAACTTGTAAAAGTAGTTAGACAAAGAAGATAAAAGATATTGAAAAATTATCTAATATACACCAAAATTATTCCAACTTATTAAGATTGTAAGTAAGTATTAAGTTTGATTTCATATAGGTATGTAATTAAAAATATGTTATTAATCGTTACTTGTTTATTAAATTATTATTATGACTTCTTAATGTTGTATTTTTGTGTGGAAACATTAATTAAGATATCATTAATAAATAAGGATGTTTAGGGTAAAAGTATAAAAAATAAGTACAATTTATAAAATACTATATTTTTAAAAACTTTAAATGAATGATGAAATATGTGTAAGTTATTATTATTATAATAGATTTTGATGTCTAGTCGGATTAACGTCGTGTCAGGTTTATGTCGGGTCATGTCAATGTCGGATCGCTAAACTTTTCGAATTTTATCGGTTCGGATTTCGTTCGGATCGAGTTGGATTGGAAGGGTTAGATCAACTTTTACCAGCTCTACATATTACTAGACTTTTGTGGTTTGGATTCTCATTCTCCACCTTCTATTCGATTCAAACACTACCATTCAATCCTGTTTTACCGACTGGTTTAATAGCCTGCATCAACAATTCCTTGGTGAGATGGGGTTGTGCAGCTTGTGCTATTATTACACATGCTCCATGGAAGATGAAGCATGGGGTTAGTCTTTGAAAACAAGCACTAGCATGCTACTATTTCAATCAAGATATCATAGCTTACCTAATCAATGACGATGACGCACTCTTAACAGATATAAACCAACGCAAACCAGAATCAGTGTGGTTGGCACCGCTAGGAGTGTTCAAACATGCTGTAAATGGCGCTTGCTCACAGTTTCGTTTTGGGGTTGGATTCATCTTCAGATACTGTAGGGGGAATGTGATGAGGCCGCAACTACACATTCGAACTCAGCATTTTATGTTAAAGCTGAACCCCTATTGCAAGGCCTTCAAATCAGTGAATTACTAAAAGAAGAACGGAAAAAAAAAAAAAAACTGGTCCGACCGAATATCGGAGAGGATCCCGACACAAAATTATCCGGTTTTAGAATATTTATTTGGGAAATAAAAATTGGTTAGACCGAGTTGACCCGATATGAGTTTTAAAATGCAAACAATAAATTTTCATTTGCTGTTGCTTAACTCTCAAGCACAAACTGATTTAACCGATCGGACCCAGTGGATCGATTGTATCAAGGTGATACCGAATTGACATCAAATCAAATCACTATCCCATTCAGTTTGGACCCGAATTTCCGCGACTTTCGTGTAGGTATTTAAAACACTGCTTTCAACTTGCTGTGTAGTGTAGATAGATAAAACTTCAGCCCACGGTATTGTTAATTGTTATTGAATCGATTGATAGAATTTCGATGTCTGGGGTCATTGCCGTTGATAGTGACCCACGCGCACCACCTCCGTCACCATGTTGCTCTTATAAAACTTTATTCATCCCTTCCTCTTTCCTCTTTCTCTCTCCATTAGTCGGAAAGCTTTTTATTTGTTTAACAGATAGAGACTGGTGGCTGTCTGTCTTAGGAAAGGCATTTTCGTTTCTTGAATTGTCGCCTCATAATTGAAGATAACAGGTATTAGTAATAACTCCTTTCAATCCAATTTTGATTTTTAATGCTTCAAACTTGAAGTTTTATTTTTCTTCTTGTAGGTTGATTGTAATAAATTAGCCGTGTTTTCGTTTGATAGTCTTCTTTATGTTCGTTTATGTTTTGACCAAATCGACGTGTAGCTTATTCAGTGGTATGTTAGCTGATTCGGTCTTTGGGTTTTCGGTCGAATTATAAGTCCAATTTCGACATAATCGTTGATGGACCTGGGGATGCCCTTCTTGTTGACTGTTGACGGATTGATTTTTTCTGCTACTATTCGTTCTAGCGTTTGAGGATAAAGCGGAAAAATAAAATTCCCTTCTTGTCCTCTATTTCTCCTAGGTAGTAGTGGATTACAGTTTAAGATTACTTTGAGGTCATAATTACTGTCTTTTAGGCCTTTGTTGGTTGTATTTGTTCATCATGTAAAATTCGTATTGCTATTTTTGGTTAAGAACACATAAAAAGCTCACTTAAAGTTTGGGGAAGACTGTTAATCTTCTGCAGAAGTACTGATTGTAATTTAGGATATTTTCTTCCCCTTTCTACCAATTGTAGCTCCAAGTAGCACGGGCGAAAGGTGGCCTTTGGACACGTCTGTAGCTGGAGCTTGCATTTGGAATCCGGGTTCTTCTACTTTGTACTTATTTTTGTTTTTTCATTTGCATGATTCAAGACTAATGTCAGCAGTGTTGTGGCTGTTGGGTTTGATCTGTAATCTATGAGCTAATATGAGTGGTTTGTGGCTTCATTCAGTAACATTTGGTTTTAATTATGTTTTCTATTCTAGTTTATCGATGTAATTTCCTGTTCACAATGTTGTTATGCCGATTAGCATGCCAGTTCAAGTATTTTTAACTGGCTGCTTTTTTACTATGGCTATTTTTTAGCATTGCAGGCTTTGATTATGATTTCTTTAGGTGCTAATTTTTTAAGATTTTTCTTCCATAGTTTATTTGTTGGAATATGGGGTCAGAAGGACCATCGCCTGTCATAGTTCATGTGACGGGTTTTAAGAAGTTCCATGGCGTGTCTGAGAATCCAACAGAGATGATTGTTACCAATTTAAAGGAGTACATGGAGAAAATCGGCTTGCCAAAAGGCCTAATTATTGGAAGTTGCAGTGTTCTTGAGACCGCAGGGCAAGGGGCGGTTGTTCCTCTTTACCAAACTTTGCAGTCTGCTATAAGCAGGAAGGATTCCGAGTCTTCTAGTTCAGACAGAATTATTTGGGTTGGTTTTTATCTGAGTTTCCAACTTTATTGCTCTCTCTACTTCGATGTTTGTCTTGAAGTATGTTGGTGGATTCATAAGCCTGCAGGACTTTTGTTTCTAGTAAAAATATTCATCTTGTCAATTGAATTATAACGTGAAAAAAATTGGCTTTATTTCACTTAATTTTCTAATGAAAACACAAGTGGGACATGGGGAGGGCATGGTTTGAAGTTTCAAGCCAAAGATGTGCTAATATGACACTTTTGGCAGATGATATTTTCGTTGCTTCTGGTGGAAAGTTATGATCAAAGTCGTGCTTGTCATAATAAAACTGAACAAGTAGTCTCTCATTAAACACTAGTGACTTTTACGATTTGCATGTGATTTGCATGTGATTTTAAGAAGCAAGATTGTGAGCAAATTATTGGAAGGATATAATTTATTTATTTTTGATCCATGGTTTAGCTTATTGTATCATGTAAATGATTTAAATATGATACTGTGCTTGACTTCACAAACCAAGAATTTGAGCAAAGAATTAAAAAAAAAAAAATAGAATTATTTGGCCTATCCATGGTTTAGCTTATAGTTTTTTAAGCTATCTACTAGTGACGGTGGGACTGCATGCATCGAAACTCTCAAAGGGATTCTGGTGATTATTGTGTATTATGCCATCTTGACTATTCAGATCACCTGGCTGTGTATACCTTCGGATCAGATATGGTATATAAGTATTCAATCAATGATAGCCCTGTTTTAAATATATTCTAAATGCCAACCATTCCTAAAATAATCGTGCATATCCTCACAAGTCTCATGTCAACATTTCTTTGGCTCTGTTCTGTGATGTGTGTCATGTTCTCTATGATGCACCAAAAAATGTGTCGCACGTAGCCTTATGCCTGAGGCATGCTGTTTTTGCTAAGAAATCCCTGTGTGCATACAGAGTTTCATGTAACAATTAGCCTTACTCCTTGAGCTGTTATGCTGTTATGATTACTTGGTGGGTTTTCCTTGCATTCTCATGCCTCATACTCTGAGCTGCTTTTATAGTTAAGTTGCATTTATGAGAGCTCTTAAGCTCCTTTATTATTGCTTGGCTAATACATTTGTGTTCTCAGTTGCATTTTGGGGTTAATAGTGGTGCTTCAAGGTTTGCCCTTGAGCATCAGGCTGTGAATGAAGCTACTTTCCGTTGCCCTGATGAGATGGGATGGAAGCCTCAGGTCAGCTGCTTTCCCTTCGGTTATGTTATTGTTTTGGGTATTTGTTAATGGGCCCAAACTGACAATCCACCCTCGACACTGCCCCTTTCTCCTTACCTTATAGCCGAGTATCCCTTGTCTTATTGTTTTATGCAGAAAGTGCCAATAATTCCTGCTGATGGAGGGATCTCTAGAATACGAGAGGTAAGATCGCTGTTTCTTCCAGTTTTTGTACAATATCTTGGCAAGTTTATGGTTTTGTGCATCAGATAAAATACAAATCATCTATTTGATTGCAAGCCTGCAGTGTCACACTGTATACATAATAGCCGTTGCATATGAAATTCTTGCCAATTCTATATTATCAATTTATTTTATTTGATAATTGATGTGAGCTCTATTTTTGCTTTGCCTGAAAGGCATGCTATATGCATTTCTTAGGCTCGAAAAGCTGAAGGATTGTGTTGCGTGGAATAAAATATTGGTCCTACCGTGTAATATTAGCCAATATTTATCAGATTTTTCGGTCAATCACCATGCAAAAATAGCAATAAGCGACTATTTTAAAATTTTATATATTTATTGGCAATATATTGATTATTAGTTGATATTTAGTTACATTTGCCGATATTTGTTGTGGAAAAAGAGAACAAAATCATGCTGCCACAACCACAACATATGAAATATCATCCACCGTACCCTGATACCGCAACTATGGTTTTATTGCTTGTGTCGTGATCCTAATAGCCGATCGAGGGGATGGGTTTTCAAGCTCTTAGACTTGGGACTGCTTTCTGTAGTAGGTAGAAAGAAACTTACTGCAAAATTTCGCGCGCATCTCTTTCATTTCTGAAGCTCTGGAATTGTAACTGTCCGTTTCTACTTCCATGCAGACTTCCCTCCCTGTTACTGAAGCTGCAGCACTTTTAGCGAAGAAGGGGTATGAGGTGATGACCTCAGTTGATGCAGGCCGCTTCGTGTGCAATTATGTGTACTACCATTCCCTCCGATTTGCAGAACAGAACGGGATCAAGTCCCTATTTGTACATGTGCCCCTATTCTTAACTATAGATGAGGCGACCCAGATGCAGTTTGTAGCTTCTTTGTTGGAGGTACTTGCTTCTTTGTTTTAGCAAATATTACTTGGACCAAGAAAATTTTCGGCTCACCCTTCGAATGTACCAAAGCTTCGTATGTGTGTAACTGTTGGCGCGTGTAATATAAAGGTTGTATTGCTCGTGTGATCACGTACTTGAATAAAACGAAAATCGTATGTTAATGATCATATCATTTTAAGCTTTCATCGATGGAGGCTTGCCTTCCTGAGATTTCACCTGTAAGTAAATTTTCTACCAGAAATGTAATTTTAGTTTAGACTTTCTAGTTGTGTTAGGGTCAATTTGGGTAATCTTATTATTTTTATTATTATCTAATAATGTAGACTAGGTTATTTCTTTTGTATATTATATATTGATTCTTATTTTCTCATTATCTATAGCTTAAAACTTACTATTATTTCATAGTCAGGTTATACTATTATTACAAATATATCATTTATCATTTAAAATACTATATATCCAAAGTTCTCATTATATACAACTCATTTCAATTCAAATAAATTGTCAAAAAAAAAATAATCATTTCAACTACTTTTATTTATAAATGATTTATTTCTACCAAACAATCTTTCAAATTAGTATTCTATTTGTTTTAAAATATATATGAGTACGGGATTTAAAACAAATTTTAACCATCAATATTTTTTTAATATATATTGATATAAGTTATAAAAAAATATTATTATAAAATTACGTTTTAATAAGAATATATTGATTATATTATATATTATAATTTACTATACTTTAAAAGAAATTAATAATTAAGGTTTGTCATTGAAATATGTGACGATTTATATCGTGAAATAAAACAAACACTTCATACACAATTTAAGTGTTTAAACTTTCTTTGATATCATTTCACAACTAATCTATTATCAAATTATTTTTTGAACCTAGTAGTTATGGTAAATTACTTGCATAAAGCTAATAGTATCCTTATATCTTATCACAACATACTATACAATGCTAAATAACATACCAAAAAAGGTTAATATCCATTTTAAATTCATTACTAATCTAACACATTATTTACCAAATTGAGCTTTAGAGTGGATAGACTTGTTGCTCTTAAGGTTTTTTAAGAGGACTTCAAAGTATTGAAGTAAAGCTATGAAATTAAATGAAATAGTATTCCATTCTCTTTAAAAAAGCCATTTTAAGATTTTATTTTTGTTTAAAAATATATATTTTACCAAAAGTGAATTCCTAAAATTTACTTTTATTATTATTTTTTAACTTTTGTTATTGATACATTAATTGCTCTTTGTTTTTAAATGAAGAATATAATCATAATATTGAAGTTAATTTTATTAGTTCCTTAATCAATATGTTGATTGTTAAAATAATTTTCTTTTTGGATTGGAAGGAGTGACACATTTATTGTTGTATCTTGCATGACATTAAGTAATTGTCATGCATATGTATGAATATAAAAATTAGAAAAACACTAAAGATAATAGGATTAGAGTTGGCAATTGGGAGGGTCGGGTTACATGATGATCGGGTCATTTTGGTTTCGAATAATCTTGGATTGTTTTGTTGGGTTGAGTCAAGTCAATTTTGATATGGATTAATTCGGTGTCAGATAATCTTAGGTCCTTCTAAACTCTTGGATCGTACCGAGTTGAGATCGGATAGGCTTGGATTCAGATAAATGTGGGTTGTTTTAATTTTGGTTTGGGTTCGGATCAGACTCGGGTGAGTTTGAATTATTATATTTTTAGGTCAAGTTTAGATCATATTTGTGTCATTTCAAATTTAAGCCACCCTTGTACCGTTTTCTTTCTTTTTTTTTTATTCCGAACTGTTATTAAAAGTATTTTAATTTTTTTTGTCGTTATCTCATATGTGGAGATATATTTGATATTTCAAATTTAAAAGTTTTTAAAATCAGATCAATTTCTTTTATAGGTTAAGGTATAACTTATAATTCAATTCCATTATAAGTTAGGTCATATTGAGTTAGAGTATTATTTTAATTTGATATTATATTCATACCTTATTCGTATCTTACATAATATTAACTTATAATTACCATTGGTTATTGATAACTTATGAAGGCTTGTAAGGTTGTATTTATCATATTATTTTTATAATAAATTAATCGCACCATATCATCATAATTTTAATAATAATAATAATAATAATAATAATGCAAAATTAATGATAAAAATTATAATAATGTTAACAATAATAATAATAATAATTAATGGATATCAATTATGGAAATAATAATAAAAAATGACACATTAGTTTTTTTTTAATATTTTGATTAGATCATATCAAACCAAATCATATAAAATTAGAAAAAGTAATGACCATTATTGACAAAGTACCAATTGATATTAAATTCCTACTACTTAACATATTTGATGTAATAAAAATCATTAGTCTTTAACTTTCATAATGAGAAATTAACATCCTCACTATAAATTTTTCCTATTTTCCTATGATATTGTAGGTAGTATATTGCAAGGTATAGATTAACATATAGTGTTTAAGGCTAAATTTTTTTATTGATGTATACTTATGATAGAATTGATAAATATTTTCCCTTGATTGCTTGTATTTTACTTATGATACAATCTCCCTTTATATATATACACACACACACACACAAAATTTTACAGAATTGTTACAAATATTTTAAATATTAGAACTAATATTATTGATAACTACATTTTAAATAACCAAATAAACTATAATTAATGTAATTCTCATTTTAAGCTACAATGACATTTAGTTCATATCATAGTTGTTGTTCGGGATTTGGTCGCTAGATCATGGACTTGAAAACTTGTTCAAAACTTGATGGAATTGACCAATTAAAATGTTTTGGATACCATATCAATTTTGCCCCATAGGGTATGCTCTATAGTCACTAAGTTAAATACTATAATTATTAGTTTTCAACCCAAAAATCATATTATATTATTAACTAGTTGGGCTAATTGATAATTCAATCTTATCTTTTAGGTTAATGTATTTAGTTGGCTTCAATTGTTTAGTTGGACTATGTATGGTATTGTGACTCATGAGCTAAAATAAGCCTTACCAATCGCTATTGCATAGGATTGAAGCTATATATTTTGTATTTAGTTTAGTCTAGGCTTGGAAGAAATTATATGTAAAACTTTGTTTTTCTTCTACCATTTCGAATTGACAAAGTTATGTACTCAATTTAGTGAATGAAGGCTACGCGCCATTGGTTTTTCTTTTCTCTTCTCTTTATCTCTTTGTAAATGATGGTGTGTGAGTGAAATAATGCCAATAATGCTTGAAAAAATATATACATATATATATTCAATCTTAGTCCATATCTTGAGTTGAGAAAGGTTTATAATGGAGGATGTTTCTTCTTGTTATCTCAAATTCTTTAATGTTTTTTTTTAACTCACTTTGGCAGTGAGTTGAATTTGATGAATCGTTTTCATTTTCACGAGTTTTTCTTTAGGGATCCTCATCATTACAAGCATATTGACAATAGTTATATCACATATATATCATTACAAGAATGTTCTAATATTTGATAAAATGGATTATGATGTTGGCTTTAAAAGCATTCATGTTTGACATTCCCAAGTTGAATAGATAATAAGAATGTATCACTTTAGTTGGTAATATTGAGTAGTGCTATCCATGTTTGATAAGAATAAATATGAGTGTGTATCTAGTGAAAATCACTAGGTATAATGAGAATTGAGAACCACTAATTTCATAAAACTTTTACACTAGTTTCATACACTTAAATAATTCTTTTCCTTAATAACTTGAAGTAATTTAATAAGATGAGAAAAGTAGTTTTATTAGGAATCTAGAGTAACTCCATAAGTTATAATTACTAGTTTCATAAGATGAGATGAGTAGTGTCGTTAGAAACCTATAGTAGTTGCATTAGAAACTTAGAATACTTTTAGAAGCTGAAATGAGTTGTTTCATTAGCCAAAATGATAGTTTCATAAGCTAAAATATGTAGTTTTATTAAAATCTTAGCCTAGTTTCATAAGCTAAAATGAATAGTTTCATTAGAACCTTATACTAGTCTTGTAGATCAAATTGAGTAATTTCATTATAAACTTAGAGTAGCTTTTATTGATAGAAATTATTATTTTAATTAGAAAGTTAGATTAGTTTCATTGATAGAAACTAGTTGTTTCCTTAGATTTATAGAGCCATTTCATAGTTTCATAAACCTAGCGGAATAGTTCAATTAAAAATTAGAATAGTTTGATTTATAGTCTAGAAAGACTAGCTTAGTTTAACAAATTGAAATCAATAGTTTCATTAGAAATCTAAAATCTCTTCATATATCTTATATGTTATTGTATCTTAATAATTAGATCCATAATTTCAGTTACTCTATCCTAAATTAATTTTTCTAGAGAAAAGGTGCAAGGCTAATTTATAAGGAAAAAGTAAAAAAAAAAAATAGAAGAAGCACAATATATATATATATAGATAGATAGATAGATAGATAGATAGATAGATACATACATACATACATACATACATACATAAATTAATTATATAAGCTCCAGCACTTCATTTACAAGTAAAATCAAGTTTTACTTTGTTAATGAAGCATCAAATTAGCAACATACTTTTTCAATTAATTTACTTTCTAATTTTGTATTAAATCAATAAGAAAAGGAAACTTGGATAAAAAATTTAATTGTTTTTTGTTATGAAATAAAACTTCAATAAATTTAATTTCTACCCTATTAACCAAAACTATAAAATTAAACCAAACTAAAATTTTATGATTTGGTTAATAACTAAAAAAATTATAACTTGGTGTGAAATTTTAATAGGATTTTGTTGTAAAATAAAATTTTAAAAAAATTACCTTTTAGCCTATTAACTATAACTATAAAATTGGATCATAATAGAATTTTACCGTTTGGTTAATAGATACAAAAATTATTTACAATGATTTGATTATGAAATGAAATTTTTATTATTTTACTTTTAACTTATTAACCATAATTAACATTTTTTTAAAAATAAATTGAATTTTTACTAGTTAACATAAAATGATTATCATAAACCAATCTCATATTTTACTTTCCTTTACTTTGGAGGGAAATATTTATTTTATTTGATTATTTGAATCCCTCCCTCCCTATCTAAATTGAAATATCCCAAATGTAATATAATTGTGCTTTACCTTCCCCTATAAGAAATTGACTATTCTACCAAACAAACCTCTACTCTTTCTCCGACCTCCCGATCTATTCAAGCTTTGAACTGCTTTTCATTTTGTCTCATCTCGCCGAGTATTAGAAGCTAGAACTGAAATGCCACAAAAATTATAATTTTATTATTTATCATTAAATAAGATTTTATTTTGAAAATTAATTAAATAATTCACTTCTATTAAATAAAAGGAAATTAATTAGGGCAAATCAAGAAGAAATTTATAAGTGTTTTAAATAGGAGGAATTTTGGTATTTTAAGCTAATTAAGGATTTTATTTTGGAAATTAATTAAATAAATTATTTTATCTAAAGTAAGAAGGATAAAATAGTTTCAAATTAAGATAAAATTTATAAATAATTTAATTGGAGGAAATTAGAGTGTTTTGTTAATTTAAAATGGAATTTAAGAAAATTCTTTCAAAAATCCCTAAATTAACCTAAAAAGAGAATTTAATAATTATTTTAATACTTATATTTTATTAAACATCCCAAATTATCCAAATTATACTAATTAAGCCAACCACTATTTTCCCTTCTTTTTCCTTTTTCTTTTTCTCCTTTTCCCCCTCTTTTTTTCCTTTTCTTTCCTTTCCTTCTCTTTTTTTTTTTTTTCTATTTCTCCCCCGACTTGGGCCGGCCCGCTGGCCCAATACCCTTCCTCCCCTATGCGGCCCAATTCCCCGCGCACCTCCTCTCCCCCTCTCCCAGCCGATTCGACCTTTCTTTTCTTTCTTTTTCCTTTCCCCTAGACCGCCGGTCCACCCCCTGCACTTCATATTCTACCTTCCACTCGCCCTGCAACTGAAAATCTCGCCGGGAAAGCCTGCAACGCCCACGCTCCCTGCACCGGCCATTACTTCCCTCTCCTCCCTGTTGACTCCCCTACAATTTTGACCCAACCATCCCTCCCTTCTCCCGCACGTAATCCCTCTCTCCCCCCGACAAATCACGGTTTGCACCTGCAGACCTTTGCGCTGGCCACTCTCGCTGGACGACAACCATAACTCTACCCCCTACTCTCCCACGCATCCTTGTCGTTTTCCCTTCCCGATTGGCCTATAAATAGCCTTGAAGGCTGCCTTAATCGGGTTCGAAATTTGGAGCCCAGAAAATAAAATCGTGCGCCACCTCTATTTCAGCCGGCCATTCCTCCGCCGTCGGCCGCCTCTGCCGCCCGTTCCGGCCACCAAAATTCTCCCTGCACCGCCCTCTACACAACCCAACCACCAGCCTTCCTTGCCTCGCCCTGCAAGAGCCACCCCGACCGTGCGAAGTTGCCTCCCCGAACAGCCCATTCGACCTCCTGCGCCACCTTCGCGCCGCCAGCGCCGCCTGCAGCACCACCCCTATCCCCCCAAAACAACCAGGGGATCCTGCCCTACCACCCTACACCTCCATTTCCCCCCTACTTCCCTCTCCCCTAGCCTCCACATCCACCTCTCCCATTTCTTCCTTCCTCCACCGCCGCCGCTGCCGGCACCACCACCCAACCAGGTTGCCCCAACTCCTTGAACCCTAAACCTTGAATAATAAAATTTTTAATGACTTTTAATATTATTAACTATTATTATTAGTGTTATTATGATTAATATTAACATTATTATTAATATTACTATTATTACTACCACTATTATTACTATTAGGTCCTAAAACTTATCCCTAAGAACTTCTAATTAATGGTATTAATTAATACTAAAACCTTGTTGTGTTATTACTATTACTATTACTACTACTACTACTACTACTACTACTACTACTAATAATAATAATAATAATAATAATATTATTATTATTATTCTTACCCTTATTATTATTATTATTATCGTTATATTTACCATATTTATTACTTTAACTATTATTACCATCATTACTATCCTTATTATCATTATTATTTAATATTATTACTTTTAGTATTCTTATTATTATTTGCATTATTACTATTATTATTATCATTATTATTGTTATTATTATTATTATTATTATTATTATTATTATTATTATTATTATTACTACTACTACTATCGTTATCACTATCACCATCATCGTCGTCATCATCATCATCATCATCATCATCATCATCATCATCATCATCATCATCATCATCATCATCATCATTATTATTATTATTATTATTATTATTATTATTATCATTATTATTATTATTATTATCATTATTATGGTTATTATTATTATTATTATTATTATCATTAATATTATTATTACTGATACTACTACGATTTCAATTATTATTATCATCATTATTATCATTATAACCATTATTATTATTAGTAGTAGTATTCTTATTATTACTATTAGTATTATTAATAATATTGTTATTAGTAATATTAAAACCCTTACTTTAATACTATGGATTTTACTAAGACTTACTTTGATTAGTGGTCATTTGTTTAACTACCTTGAGAATAATAATAACCCTACCTTTTAATTATAAACTACTATTATTAATATTAGCCTTAGTATTAGGCCACGATAGGGGTAAGATAGGAAAATTATGGTAATTTCGATAGAGGGAGATTAACCCTTAGTATTTCCCTCTTATAGGTGAACAGGGTCAAAGCCCCTAGGAGGCGTAGGAGCATGCTCCAAGCCCGACGCCGATTTAGGTAAGGACGTAACTAAGGCCGCCTGTGTTTTACGTGTTTTACTTGTCTTGGATGCCTTATGCGGTTTATATGTTGTATTCTATATGTTATCTGTTTTATTGTGTAGCGTAGTGTGGAATCGAGGTATGTTCTCGTACTCTTGTCTAGTATGTGCTAATATGGATATCCTGCAAATATGATGTGATGTGATGTGACCCTTAGGACATGCATGCTAGGTTATTTGATGAGGTGTTGTGGAATGGGGGCATGAAAGAGAAAAATGAGAAATTAAGATAACCAAGGGGAAGTAAGTTGGCTAACGTAGGTAAGGATGACCTAGGTAATCTGTGATCCGTGAATGGATGAGAAAAAGGGGAATTAAATAAAATGGAAGAGTGGGAGAAACTAAGGTTACATGGGAGAACTAGGGTTTGTATGGAAATAATAGGGTTTGGCATGGCGGAGATCAAGGGGTTTGCATGGGGAGGTTAAGGTATGCATGGGGGCGAACCTTACGTATGGAAAGTTACTTTGGGATGTGGGGAAGGTAATGGAAGGTCTGTTTGGGAGTCTGGAGGCTCGAGGTGAAGAATAGTACGTAGGATAATATAAGGGTACCTAGGGACTGACTAGGGTTTGGGGAGGAAACCCTAATTTGAGGAGGTGGAAAAAGAAAAAGAAATAATAAAAATAAATGAGGAGGAGCGAGGTATGAGGGGAGAGTTGAGTCTGAAGGTCATGACACGTGGGGTGTTATAGTAGCGTGGGTTGTGGGAAGTAGAGAAGGAAGGGCCACATAGGCTCAGATTAGGGTTTCTGGTGAAAACCCTAGGGTAAGGTGGTGAGTGGACCTTGGGGTATAAGGTGGTGGACCTTGACCCACACACTTAGAAGTTGGGTTTCCGGTGTGAGAAAATGGGAAGGGAAGGATGTCGAGGTGAGTTAGGAGGTGCATAAGTCTCAAGATATGGGATAGGCCCTCCTGGGAGGATAAGGGCGGATATAGTTAGCCATGCATGTCAAGGGTGATTTTCTTTCGAATAAGATACGTTAAGACACTAATCACTTATAGAGAAAGATGTTGAGCCGGACCCAGACCGGTCCACCGGCTAATAATAGTGGCAGGGTATGTTACCCTCGTGACCGGTCCACCGGCTATAATAGTGGTAGGGCATGTGCCCTCGTGACCGTTCCACCGGCTATAATAGTGGGGGATTCCGTGCTCAACAACCAATCATAATCATGATAAGACATGGGAAAGATACAAATATTTATAGTGGAACACCTTGTGAGTCGGGGCCAGATCGGTCCACCGGCAAATAATAGTGGCAGGGTATGTTACCCTCGTGACCGGTCCACCGACTATAATAGTGGTAGGGCATGACCCTCGTGACCGTTCCACCGGCTATAATAGTGGGGTTCCCGCACTCACATGGATTGATAAAGACTATGTTGTAAATCGATTATAATTATTAGAGATCTAATAAAAAAGTTATCTGGTTCATAACCGGTATTGTTTATCTGTATTATTGCATGCTATCTATGTAATTATGCCATGTCTGCTATGTCATGTATCTCTGTGTATGTGGGCCTTAGTGCGTCTGTTACCTTACTCAGTACGTAGCGTACTGATCACCCGTTTCATGGGTACTACTCATTCCCATGAGCAGAAGACTCGTCTGAGTTTGTGCAGGTAGGGGGCGATGTCTTCGATGCCTACGATGCTTACGAGGCATCGGACAGGGTTGAGAGTTGAGCCTGGACATAGCTTGGGGGTCGAGAGTGACGTGGCCGAAGTTCATCCTCCGTTTTGTTCTCTGTATTATTGCATTTTGTTTTGTTCCACTGTATTATGTCCTCTATTATTTGGTACCTTAAAACTGTACTTTGGATTGTAACTTTCGACTTTTGCACTCTAATTCTATATGACTTGTGCTTTATTAAGTGACTTGTATTTGATGTTATTCTTATTTAGCCTTAGCACTTAGCATTGGGTTGGTAGAAGTGAACCGATCTGGTACTAAGTGTGGCGGTAATGCCCCCAAATTTACAGTTTTTATCTGTTCGTTTCCGCTAAACTCTTCTAAATTAAACGAAATTTTTCAGTAGTAAATTTGGGGGTGTTACAAGAACTCTCACCTAGCTCCTGCACTCTTAGAAGTCTTGCAACATGTGCGGCCGCCAGTTCTGCCCGTGACATCTCATTGAGCAATAGACGATCAAACTTTGAAGCTCATCTCTTTCATGTGACAACTTCCATTGCATGAGATCACTAAATAAATCATCGACACACCTCTTTGCCCCAATCCATCGACGCATCTCTCTACAATCGCGCTCAACCTAAGTCTAGTTGCACACTACTATTCTCATCATCGCTCAACCCAAGTCTAGCTGTTTGACATTGTGCTTGTAACACCTCAAAATTTATTACTTGAATTTTTTGAAAGCAGAAGCTAAACGTAAATATACAGATGTTACCACCATGTCCAACTTAGAGGAGGTACATGTAATACCTAAACTATTTCGAGTGCAAGGCATAATAGTAACTCATACCCTTCAAATTGGGTGTAGTTGTTACCTAATCTTAGATTGATATGATATTACAAAAGCAGTAGAATAATATAAGGACTTGAAATAAGAACAAAGAGATAGATATGTAACATAATACAATAACAAAAGGAGATACAGAGAAGTTTTGTACAAAAATAAACTACAAATATCCATATCTGGATATCAAAATAAACACCAACACCATGAACTAGATATTCATATTCTAAGCCCAACCCTCAGACAAACCCTGTAAATCAACGATGTCCTCCACTGAATTTTGTACAGAAATTTCTGAAAATGGGAACAAGAATAGAATTAGTATGAAGAGCGTACTGAGTAGACTAAATTTACTAAAAGTGGATAGCATGCAACCCATAAAACATATTGGAACATATGTAGGTAAAATAATTCAAGAAGACATGCTAAAACATGAATTATGATAACATTTATTGAAATTATACTATTCACATTATTCTTTTGATGTGTAGCGGAATGAATGATTTAAAAGATATACTATTTTATATCATTTTATAATGATAAACAAAGGATAAATTCTAAATTAGGGATATGGATGAAGGATCACACAAAGTAATTCTTCAAACTAACTTTGAAAGCCTCACATAGATAACTTTCAAAGGATCGCTAATAAAGAAACACAAGGTAAACTTCACTAGATAACTCTATACAAACCTAATAGAGGGTTTCTAAATTATCACCCACATAGATAAGATAATTTAGAGAGAAATCTAGTTTATAACTTATATAGATAACGTAAACATAGAATAAAGAAACTCACACAGGGTTTCAATGAGAGAAAACTCGATTTAATAACTCCATTTAACTATCTTCCTCAAATAATGAGCTCACATGAGATATTTATAGGATAATATTCACCTCCTCAATAATAAGATAAATTAAATATAAATAAAAAAACACTAATGAAATCACTATTAATGACACTATTTAATTAAATAGTAATCTCCTATGATAATTATAATTAAATCATAACAAAATCTTAAAAAGATAATATATATCATAAGATAAAAGATAAACCCTATCTAATTTCTTAATGATTAAGGAAATAAATTAACTAACTAATATCCTAAAATAATTATCAAAAAGTCAATAAAAACCTAGCTAATAAATATGAAAAGATAATGGTGTCCATAATGCTAGTTAGGACACTTTATTCATTCGCGTGTAAAAATTCAACGTAACATACATATGGTAAAATAGTCATAACTTTGTGCATAAAACTTGGATTTGAGTTTCAAAAGAAGCATTGGACTCTTGAATTAATAATATTTACAATGATATCTATATTGTAGGGAAAATAATTATCTTAAAAAATTTCCCTTACTTTCTTCTATCATGATTCATAAGACAATCGTCAAAATCTTGAAATATTTTTGCATCATCTTTACTATTCATCACTACTTACTATTATTCATCAAAAACTTAGGATTCACATAAACACCTAGAATAATATAAAAAAAATTATAATTTGATATTGAACAATGCTATCATGGAATACACATACATGCGAGACTCACTGGTTATTTTTTTCCTTATGTATGTTATCACACAATCCATCACATTCCACATTTTATTTTGGTTTTTACTTGTAACATAGAACACATCTCTTTTTTGTACCCCATGGGAAACATGTAACTTAACATGGAAAACACTTATGTCCTGTGTCTCATGGACATCAAGTAATGTGTAACATAAGACTCATTTATCTCTTATGCCCCAAGGACATCAGGTAACTTTCACCTTCATTAATATTTGAAAAACTAACCTATCAGTAGTGCTACAAGGACAACTAGGTGATCCTTGTTATAAAGGTTAATGAATCTATTGAGCACGATCTTCTATGCTATAAAGATATCAAGTAACTATATCCTATGCTACAGGCGCATCAAGTAAATATTCTAAAGCGTGGATGACATATGGATCATCCTACTATTATGATCACCATATCCTTAAGCATGAACATCTCTTAGTTCTCATAAGTCACTTGTAAAGTAGAAAGGAACCTAGCTAATGTACAAGGTTTTAGCACTATTTTAACGAACACTCGGTGGGCAAATTGATGCTAACTCTATAGCGTGTGCCACATGGTCTATATGAATGATCCTTACTATAAGGTCAAATGATCCTACTAATTTTAAATACACTCTTTCAATTTAAAATTTATTAATTTACCAGATATTTTATTAATTAGCACCCAAATATAAGCTTGTAAACCAATTTTAGAAAATTACTATTTATAAAATACTAGTCATTTATAACTAAAAATATAGAAATATACCAATAATATTATATTTAAAAAATTATTTATTACTGACATTTACTATTTACATCAATTTACTATTATGAAGGTCAATTCAAAGATTGAAGGGAACCACCGACCCTAAATACCTAATTAAAGCCTTTAGATACTAAATTACCACTTTAACTCTAATATGTCGTTGCCTTAGTAATTATGAATAAAATATTAAATAAACTCCTAAAATCATGAAATTAAATATTAAGCATACCTAATCAATAATTAGAATACTAGAGTAATTCACTAAAAAAATTTAGATTTCATGCAAAAAGACCATTATGCCCCTAAATCCTAAAAAAACACCATAACTCTTAGCATGTAATGATATATCTTATGAAACTTTTCATACTATTCATTTAATACCATATTAGAATACATAAAGTTTTATGAAAAATGCAGCACACAAGTAGATGGACAAAAATGCCATTTTCATGCTAACACTTAATTAAATCATAAACTTAATTATACAAACCCAAATCAAGAATTTTAGTATATGAAATTACATCTAAAACATAATTAATCCATTTAAAACATAAAAATACATAAAATAGCACAAAACGCACAAAGTATCTGAGAGGCCAAACAGCTTGAAAAATGCCAAAATAGCTATTTTCACAACTTCAACTTATTTAAGCAGGCTAACACTTTGATTTCTATATACTCTTATTATATTTTAGTTTACCAAAATCCTAGATCTAAGGTTGCATAAAAATAAGCCCAAGATCATCACTTTTCCTCCTCTTGAAAACCTTGCACCAAAAAAGTAATAATATAAAAATCACTTCAAAAATGCAAAATAAATTAAGAGAAGAAAGAAGCAAGCCTAACAAAGCATATTATTCCTTGTATTATAGTTATGAAATTATGTAAGAGGTTAGGAGAATTCATCTTCGTCTTCTTTAATTTTTAACACATAATTATTTAGGAAAAATAATAAAGAGCTAAAAAAAAGTAAAAATCAAAACAAATGCCAAACAATGGAGGAATGGATTTAAGTTGAAATAGTATGCTCTTGGGAGCTAAGGGTACAAAATTATGAATAATAAAAGAGGTTGAAGATTTTTTTAAAGTTTAGATATTTAACAATTTAAATGAACTTAAGTGATTATTATAATGGAAACTAATCAAAAGAAAAAGGAAAAAGACTGTAAGTAAATTCTCATAGTTATAGAAATAAGTTTCAAACTTTATTTTAGATTTTAGGAAGATAGGAACCAATTTGAGATAGTTAGGATATGCTTTATTTATATAAAGTTGAATTTTGGGGGCTAATTATACCTAAAATTGGTATAATTTAAAAAATATATATGTAGAACCCATTTTATTATATATTTATATTACATATGTCAAAATATAATTATCCCTACATTTTTATAAAATTTTGTAGGTTAAAACACTCATTTCAGGGTTTAAAACTCGAGTAAAGGTTAAAAATGGCAGTGAATAGTACCTTTTCTCATAAATCTCCATTTAAAATTTAAAAAGGCCTAAGAGACTCAAAAAAATATAAATAATTCATATTTAATCAAATGAAAAAGGTTTGGAGGAATTTCAATGGCTAAAAGTGGCATAGAAGTCTTACGGGACTTGAAACTATAATAAAGGTTAAATAGCCAACACAAAATATTTTAAAAACATAATGAGAGCTAAAAGGATATAAAAATATTTGATTTAAAATAATTTTACACAATAATAATAAAAATAATTTATAAAAGCGGGTTATTACAATGCTTGCCATTGCACTCCACTTAACCCTCTCCCTTGCTTGCACTGCACGACATCTTCATAGGGTAGTGCACCACTACACATCATCGTATAACTCACTAGCACACTTCACAACCCTAATTCACTAGTACAATACGCTACACTACATAGCTCCACCATCTTTGTTGCAACATCTCTACTTATTTTTATAAATATAAGATCTAGATGAAAAATTTATTTTTCTTATCGAACTTCAACTTTTATCTGATACATTCAACTTCCTCACATAGAAAGTTTTTTTATCATGCTATTATTTTGGAATTGCTCCTTGATCCCCCTCATTGAATGCTACTTTATTAATTAGCCATCTAATTTAAGTTGTTGGCATTGCTCGTTGGTATGCTTGATTCATCCATCTAGAATTTGGTCATAGGCCACATACTTGATTCAACTCATTTTACTTTATCTCATTCAATAAAGGTATATACTAGTTAGCACACATTTTTTCTTCTTGATTTTGTTTACTTTAGAGCTTCTATTTGTAAATTCTATAATCAATTATTCACTAGTGAATTTTGTTAGGTTGATGGCTATATAATTTTTGCGGAGTTGGTTGCTAACTTTTGTTGCTATCATAACTTAGTTTTTGTTTGTAAATTCAGCAACCATGAGTATAGAGTTTGCACAAATCAACAACCAACTCAACAACAAAATTGAGCAGCAAAAAGTTTAAGATTTATTTTTGGTGCTATGTCATTATTGTTGTGTTAAAATTCCTGGAGAAAAATTTTAGAACTCCACAACAAGAAGAGCATTTTAACACTTATGATTTTTTATCCATTGCTAGTAAAGTTATTGATTGACCTTTAATATTTAATATTATTAACATTTGTTACTTGTTGTTGTTTGATTAATTATATTATCTCTTATTATTTTCACATTTTTTAAAATTACGCCCCCTAATTTTGAAGATATTGAAAATGATTAAGTGTCTACTCCAACTTCAAACCCTAACACAATTGGTGATGGTTAGGTCCCCATAAATCTAAAGAGAAATATTGAGGTATGAAAATAGTATGATTATTATAAAGATGTTCAGAAGAAGTTGCATTGTGCATGTAAGCATTGTCAAGATGTATCATATAGAGCTAAACTAAAAAAATGACACATTTAATTTTAAGAGGCATTTAGTAAGTTGTTCAAAGTACAAAAAATCTTGACATATCATGCATGACTACATCTCAATTTTATCAAAAAGTATATAGTGAGTTGGTATATGAGTTGATAATGAAACATGCCATTCTCACACGTTGAGTATGAAGGAGAGAGAAAATTCCACTGGTATTTGATTTTGAATGTCAAACCTATTTTCATACATATCGCAATAAAAATTTATTTGGAGAAGCATGATGAATTTAGAGATATTCTTAAAGTGGATTTAAGAAAAAACTCTAGTAAAATTTATTCAACTTTTTATATATGGAAAACATGCATAGGAAGTGTTTATCTTACTCTCATTACACATTATGTTGATGATAATTGAAAATTGAACTCTAAGGTGTTAAGTTTTTGCCATTGTCCTCCTTCCCATACCAGTGTAGAGATATGTAATATGTTATATTCATTAATGATGGATTGAGGCATTGAAAATAAGGTTGTTGCCATGATTGTGGTCAATGCATCAAATATGATTAGTATGATTATGAATATGAAATCAAAGTTGCTTGAAAATTTGGCATGTGATGGAAAAAAATCTCATATTCCTTGTTTAGATCAAGCGATAATTAAGTATATAAATGGAACACTTTTGGTAGTGAAAGAGGGAATGGAAAATATTGAAGAATATGTGGTGAAGGTTCAAGAAAGAATAAAACATATAGATGGATAGGAAGGTAGGATAATTAAGCTCTATGAATATGATGTGTAGTTGAACATATCTACTTTTGCAAAGTTATGGTTGGATGTTGCAACTAGGTGGAATTCAACATAGTTGATACTCAACATAGCTTAAAATTATAGTAAGGCTTTAGACTATTACACATTGAATGAACCTAGTTTCAAATGGCATGTTTCAAGTATTGAATGATTCAAGGTAAAAAAAAATTGTGATTTACCAAAACCCTTCTATGATATCACAAATTTATTTTCTAGAACCGAGTATTCGACATCCAATCTATACTTCTTTAATGTATGAACCATTAAAAGGTGCTTGGAAAAGGTAATGTTGTGTGATGATATAGACATTAGTAGAATGATGAGTGTGTGAAAAATGTGGGAAATATTGGTCAAACTACTCTATGATTCTAGCTTTTGCTATAATTTTTTATCCACATTACAAGTTTTATTTCATGACATTTGCTTTCACAAAATTATATGGCATCAACAAGGGTTCACAGGTGGCTAAAGAAGTCTATCCTCAACTTCTTGATTTATATAAGTATTGTGAAGATAATTTCCAGGTAGATTCTTGTGTTCTAAGCACGTATACTAAAAGAGAAGTTAATACTTGTCAATAAAACGATGACATAAGGGTAACATATTGTTGTTAGATATTAAATTTACTAATATCTTTTACACTCATCCTATTATTTATTTAGGTTTTTTATTATGTTTTTATACATAGTCTTATTATTTGTTTTTTCTTTTTATTTAGGCATTTGAATCTTTAATATTTCATGAATCTAACAATATTGAAAAAAATTGAATTTGAGAGCTATCATGAAATTCAAAGAATGGAGAAATTGATTAGGCTTGATGTGATTTCTTATTACTCTAGATTCTACTTTTAGTATGGGTGGTAGAATATTGAATAAGTGGAGAAATTCTCTTTTACTAAAAAATGTTGATGCATTGGTAACAACACATAATTTATTATTTGAATATGGAGGTACTTTGACTATGTAAATCCATTTATTTTATTATGGTTATGTCTTTTTTGTGAAGTAACTTATACTTTTGGTATTTTTGCATCTCATGAAAAAGATGGTTATATTGTGAACTTGTTTAAACCAAACAATGAGGCTACTTGAATAGTTAGAGATAAGTTTTTTAAGGTGCTATATTTTTTTAGTTAGTTGTTCCTCACTTTGTTGTTGAGATGATTTTTGCATGCCCTTGATGGCTTAAATTTTTGCAAACTTTACTGGCCATTTTGAGGGTTGAATTAAGTCATTGAATGAACTAGGAATGTTGAATCATCATCAGTTAAACTTATTTTAGAAACTTGATTTTTTTTTGCTCTTAACTTATTGTCCTATGTGTAATTTATTATCCTTATTTCAAAGTTAATTCTTATGTACCTATTGCAAAATAAGCTAGAATCTAGGCATTTGTGAGGAAAATTTATGCTTTCTTGATATAAATGTTGGCATTCTTAGTGAACATGTTAGAAAATTAGCAAAAGCTTTTTGAAATGTATGTGAGTATGTTAGACTATGCTGCTTCAAAGTGGTGATTGTATCTCCCAAATTTGTAAAATCTAATGTATTTTTTTTGAAAGGTGAGAGTAGTATTTGATGTTGGATAATATATTGTTAGGCTGTATGATTTATGCAGGTTAACATTAGGTGGTCACTTATATTTTTATGTTGAAGCTTACATTTGATGTTTTATGGCTAATGTTAGCCCTGAAGACTTGGCAGGAAAGGGATTGGAAACAAATTTTGGTTGATCATTTTGCATACAATGGTAGAATACATATTTTATCCACTCATTCTATGTTGCCTTAGTTACCATTTCTTACCTTTGTATATCTATGACATGGAAAATTTTGAATATTAGAGTTAGTTTGAATTTTTTTAGTCGAACAGATTTTGTTTTATTAGTAGACCTACCAATGTGAGGTAAGCCTACAATGTTATTGATCATCTTGCTTTAAGATCCATACTTTTAGTTGTAATACTATCAACATAGGGTAAGCCAACTACTTTTTGATCTTCTAGGAAGATAGAAGTGTCAATTATGTAATATTTTGATAATAAAGCTACCGACAAGTGGTAAACTGAGGCTTATGATTAGTTTAGGTACACTCGATAAACTAAGTGTTGAATGTGTGCCTTTTAAGGTTTTTCAAAAGCTTATACTATGCCTTTTGAGGCTTCTATATTTGTGCTTTGAGTTGAAGGTGTTGGATATCTTTGTGTTATTATTACCTTATAGTTCCTTTTGGGGCTTGCATATTTGTGTCTTGGATTACACAAGTGTTGGAAGTAATTATATGATACCTTTTGAGGCATACATATTTTTTTTTGAGTTATAAATGTGGAGATGTACTTTTTGAGGCTTTTAAAGTGCTTATATGGTGTCTTTCGAGGCTTGTATGTTTATATCTTGTGTTAAAAGTGTTTGATGTATTTACATTGTTATTATCTTATGGTAATAGATGGAAGTGAACTAATATTTAGATGGTATAGTAGAGTTTCTCCTTTTTTCTCTACTTTTATTTCTATACTTCAATGTTGGTATCAATAGATATTGTTTATGCTTGAGAAGTGATATATACTTTAAGAAAGTATATTGCTTCTAGATTTTGATGTAAATACTAGTTTGGATTAGTTGTACATCTATATTATTTCATGTTTTATGAAGTTTTGAAAATTTTGAGGTATTTTAGTTGTAGGTTAATGTCAATTTTTGGGTAGGTACAGGGTTTGATCTTTTTAGATATATAGTTTTTTCTGTTGTATCAGATTTCGAATAAATAATGGACTAGGTTGGAGCATTTTGAATTTATAGTTTTTTAGGTTATATTGTGTTTTGGGTAAGTAGTGAGTCAGATTGAGTTTATTTTGGGCTTATGATTTATCGGATTATATCAAATTGGGTCGGATAGGTTTTAGGCTCTTAATTATTTAGGTAAAAAAAACTATAAGAATTTGGGTGGGTCGAATTGATATTTGTTGAATTTTTTTGGATTGGATCAACTTTTACCAACTCTAAATAGAACTATTGTTAAATCACCGAAAGTGAATATATATAGCCTTTGATAACATTAATTAACATGTGTATCTATCATATATTTCAAATAGATATTAGTCAAAAAAGAAATCAATGTTTATCTATAATTTCAAGGGCCACAATTAGCTATAGTTAGTGAGTTGTAGAAATATTTGACATCAATAACTCTCAATTGCTGAAATAATCCTAAGGGTTGGCAAGCCCGCTATCGAGATAAAACAAAAGTACTATAAAAAATATCAATTTTTATATTATGGACCTAGTGAATGATACAAAAATTGCAATCTACCACAAAAAATAAGCTGGTTGCACTAAACAAGGAGCCTCATATTCTTCTTTTTTCTATTTAATATCTTAAACCCCTCCTTAATTTTAAAATTTTAAAATGATTTTTTTAAATTTATGCTATTAAAAATATCTATACCAAAATGCTTCTATTTTTTTTAATATAGATGGACACCTATATTACTATACTTTTAAAGGTAAAAAAATATTATATAAATTAGCCTTATTATATAAGACATGTTAGGTTCATCAAATCACAATCTAACATCCACCAATTTAAAATATTTATATACATCATTAGAATGGATCATAAACAATGTGTGTGTGTGTGTGTGAGAGAGAGAGAGAGTAAGTTATAATAAATATTGACTTCATTTTGCTAAACTTAATAGTTATATGTAATGAATATAATCATTATATATCATGAACTTAATTGTTATATATCATAAACCTATATGTTTTTTTTTTATATTATGAATATAATTGTTATATGTGATAAACTACATCATTATTTGTTATGAACCTTGTCGTTATGTATCATGAAATTAGACGTTCTATATTATGAACTTAGAAGTTCTATGTCATGAATCTAATTGTTATCTATTATGAACCTACTCATTTTATATGATGATTTTTTAAGTTCTTTGTAATGAACCTAGACATTCTATATATTATGAACCTACACTTTTTATGAGTTTACAAGAGATACAACGGGTCCATGTTTCCTACATTGTTTTAACTCTCAAAACTCAAAATGATGAGCTTGAAGCTTGTAGAGAGCTCTTTGTGGCCAAGTTGTTTTCATTGAAAAAGATGCATACAAAAATGTTGGGCTAGCTATTTCACTCCTAAAGAAATTTGGTTTATGTCACCTAGCAATCAATGACATGCATACAAAAGACAATATTCTAAATTTACAAATTGATACAACTAGATTTTATTGGGGAAAATCCAAACTCAAAATTCAATAAGAACAAATACTAGATAGGCAAACAAAGAACCAAATAATTCAATTGAAGAATGGAGAGAGACACGTTTTCAACAAGCAAAAAAAAAAAGAAAAAGAAGAAGATGGGAAAACAAACAATCGATTATGGATCAAGCAAATGTGTGTTGCGCTACTAAATGCACATAATAATCTCTTTAAAGCTAATTTCTCATATACTGGGTGTACCTTGTAAGGTACACAAGGTACACCGGATCTATAATATAGTTTACAAAAGAAAAAGTACACAAATAAACCTATCCACCAACTATAATTCATAAAATGAAATAGCAACACTGCAATTGAGTATTGGTTGCAATTTCAAGGTTTCAAAGTCAGCCGCAATGCAAATTTTTTAAAACACAACTACTTTAGGAAATCACATATTTATTGTTGTTATCATGATGAAATATCAAATATTGACCAATATTTGGCCAACATTTACCATTATATTTTGTGGAAAAAAATTATACCGTGACATATAATTTTTTTTAACCTTATAGATAACTAAACCTTTATTTTGATGATAAAAAACTTAATTATGAATTTGAATTATCTTATTAAATATACATGTGTATCATAGCAAAGATTGAAGTATATAACATTTAACTAAGTCAAAGGGTGCTAATCAAGTTTGCAAATCATATCTTGAGCACAAGTCAAACATCAACAAGGACAAAACAAGACTTCAAGCCTTTGGTGATATCTCTAAGTTTTTGGTTTTTCTTATAATATGTTGACTTGTTGAGCACTTAAGGGTTTTGATGATTTAATGTTTATAATTCTATTCAAAATCAATTTGAAATGCCTAAAAATAATTTTATTAATCAAAAGTATATCCAAGTGTTTGCACAAAAGGATGTTCAAATTTACTCTTTTCTTAAGCCCTTTTGTATATGAGCTGACTTTAAAAATTCATACAAAATTATACAGACATCATTTTTGGTTGAATGATAAAGCTTTGGAAATATTAAGATGTCTACTTTAAGGGAAAAAAAAGGAAAGAAAAAAAAAGATGACACTCAATTATGAGCTTTATAGCTCAATTTATGGTCATTTTTGTAAATGTATGTTGTACTTGAAGCCATTTCACTAGTTGGCTGGTTTACTTTCCAAAAAAATATGCTTCGACCCTAATTTCAACACATCGACTTGTTAGTCAAATTGATTGACTAGTCTATCAAACCAATTAACTAGTTTGAATGGTTTACTTTTCAAACATGTGTATTTTACCCTCAACTTCAACACATCAATTGGTTAGATTATTTGACTGGATGGTATGGGGTTTAGTGAATTTTTTTATCCGTTGGAGTACGTTTTACACCCAACTACTCTAAATGACATGCTTCGATTTCTCTCATCTTATTATCACTATATATAAGGTTTGTTAGAATTTAATCAATATTGATGAAGCATGCATAACTCTTCAAAAACCATCATTTTCATATCTTAAAAAAAATCAAAGAGAATTTTGGTTTTATACCTTCAAATCCAAATCAAAACACATCTAGTGCTCAATTTTTCTTTCATATTTAGCTATAGTGTTCATAAATTTGTAACATTTAATTCTCTAGCCTGTTTACTTACAACTGATTCTACACTTTCACTCCTAACATTTGTGTGGAGTTATTTGTAAACACAACAACACTCTCGAAAGAATATATTGCAAAAAGGTTGTGTGTGTCTAGCATTCCTAGAAGAGGTCATTAGATTTGTAGATTTATAAACTTAAGAGAGGATAATTAGGATAAGGTGTAAATCGCATCTTAAAAAGATAATTGAAATTGTAGATTTATAAACCTAAAAGAGTGATCATTATCAACACACAATAAAAGAAGATTTTAAATCTAAAAGGGATGATATTTTGGTAATGGATGTAAAGGTACATTGAGGCATTTGAACAACTATAAATCATGTATTAATTATTTGCCAAATTTTCTACTCTTGTCTCAGAAATTTTTTATTTGGTATTATTATTGCTAAATACTCTATTTGTCCCCTCTAGAGTATTCATATGGACTTTCAAAAATATCTTTCACAATAATCCAATACCACAACATTGCAACAACAATCACACTATTATTGCATGCTATAAGTTCAAAAAGAAAAGAGGTATGAAACAAGGAGGAAGCAAAATGGAGCAAAAGACAGAAATAGTGAGAGGAGAGAAGTCACGACAAATGCATCTTGTTTTATATGTGGGCAACAGCTATAGAAGCCAAATTCGGCTATAATTGTGGTCTTTTCTCTCACAATAGATGAAGAGTTGTGAATGTACAAACCCATGAATTTTGTGAGGAGATTATATGTCTTCATTTTCTACCTAGACCTTGAGCCTATATGTAGGTTCGTGAGTCATGCCTTTTCAAGGCATCACAAGAACATGAATAAAGTTGTATTGGAATCAAACATATCCAATATATTGGAAAAACACACGAATATACTACCAATAGTCCAGAAAATATGTGATACGTATAATTAGCAAAAAATCCGAGCAAGGAATAATGCTTCCTTATTATTTGGTATTAAAATATAACCATGTAGATGAGGGATGTGTGCGTACGCACACAAATGCTTGAGGGTTCTATTGAGCATTGACCTCATGTTTCTCATTCCAAAAACGTTTTTCCATTTCCCTCCCAAATGTATATGAATATACTTTACATGCTTTATAATTTTGGTTTTCCTAATTTTGTGTGTTTCCATTTTCTTATTTCTGTCCTACTTTGTACACCACTGGTGGTGAGTTAATGCAGAGGTCATGGATCATGCAAAGTGATTAATTAATCCAATCAGGTTGTTCTAGCAGTTGAGAAGGTTATACCTTTTTTTTAATGGAACCCTAATACAAATGTCACGAGTTCAATCTTTCGTAAGGTTCATACAATTCGGTTAAGGGTCGCACTGATGAGCTGGTGACTCATGAATAATGATAAGGTGGCAGGAAAGGAGTGGATTCAGCAACATTAACATGCATATAGAATTGCAACAAGTGCTCGAGTCCCGTTCATAGTCAAATTTACTCGTGTTAATATAAATTGCGCTATAAAATTTATTTATTTTATATAAAAGAATTCATGATTATACATTTTATATTAAATGAGTCGATTTGACTCGTGAAATATTTGATTTAGTTCGTTATGAGTTTGACTCGATTCAGTTAGTTAAATAAGTTGAACCTATATCTTAATTTCATATTTGTTTATCAAAGGAGTCGAGTTTGAAAAAAATCGCCTCGAACTATTTATAGCTTAGGTTTATGAGTTTGACTTATTAATAGCTAGATATGGCTCTTTTGTTTAGTTAAACGAGATGAAACTAAGTTCGGAGTGTTCCGTTCAGTTATAGCTTAGGTTTATGAGTTTGACTTATGTTCATTTACCAAAAAAAAAAACAAAAAAGCCAAAAAATTGTGAACTAACATCTATCATTACATCATTCTATATTTCTTTTTTTACCCATATCAATATAATGAAATCATCTATAGCCCATAAACTATATTATTTACATACTAATTACAAGTAATAATTACAATTTACTTTTCATATAAACTATTCAAATAGTAATATTATAACTCATTAAACAGCTTAGGAATGAGATAGTTTGGTATATATTTTTTTATATTGTACTTCTATTTTTTTAATATAGTAATAAAAAAAATTATGACTGTGTACTCAATTCTCATTAATGATAATAGAACAAATTATCCTTCCTATATGTAAAATGGATAAACTCTCAAATTCTTTATCTTCACAACTTATACCTCCTATTTTTATTTTTATTTTTACCAATTACACTTACTCCTTCTAATCAAAACTAGGTATTAGTTAAAGTTCAAACATCAATTTAATGTGTATGTTTTTATTCTTTCTATGAACCGCTTATTATCATAAAGTTTAACTGATCTTTTAAATTATCTGGCAAATTTTGAATAATTAGATATGAACATAGTTATTAATTAATTATGTTTGATTTGTTTACGATTATTATTTAAATGCAATTCATTTTTTGTGATGCTTCCTTATTTAATAAATATTTGTTATCAATCAAATAATAATGACCAATTAAATACTACTCTATCAATATTAAAAAAAATAATCATTTCACCATTAAATTTTTGTATAAAAAAATAATTTTAGAAAATTAAAAACCGACTTTGTATTTCTACCCTCACTTTCTCCCTATTATCTATATATTAAATGTTTTATTATTTTTCAATAAAAGGTGTAAGTATAATTATAAAACTATATATATTAATTTACTAAAAAAATATATAAATTGATAGAACAACCTTTTTCTTGGTATAGAGTTGGTATATATAGTTAGAGAATAATAACATATAATTTAACATCTTCATTTAAATATATAATATTTTGTATTATACATACAATAATAATACTACAGCATAAATAAATTTCTTAAATTGTCATTAACATTATATTTATCATTATTACTATCTATTATATAAGACTTTTACTTGATTTAATTTATAAAATAAAGAAAAATTAAAATTCGTGTATCGCACGGACAACACTAGTATATATATATATAATACGTTACGTAGCAGGTAGCACATCACTTAGGCACCATTTCACAATCGATTTAATATTTCATTTAAGTTGCACAATTACACAGTGGTGGAAAATCTTTGATTTCCAGCTTAGATCTCCTGTGCTTAAACGAGTATGCAATTACAAAACGGCCGCTGACTCTGATGCATGCCATTCGGCTGACAAACAGTGATCACCGGCAGAAAAAATCCAATGCCATCCTCGGAGTGGAGTAATTAGTAGAAAGAATTTTTGAGAAAACTATAGCATTAGCAGCCTCAGTATAGTGAATGCCGTCCCAGTTAACATACTTTGACCCATCATTGCATGGTTGAGAACCACGATGTCCACAGGTCACTTGAATGTTGTAATTGTATGGAGGTCCTCCGAAGCCACAACACGCCATCAAAGGACTGGAAGAGAAACCTGCATTTCCAACGGGGACTTTGATTGTCAAATACGTACACAAAGAGACGCGGGAAAAGAGGACGACCTCACATTATAATTTGGCAAATCCATAGCTTACCATATCTAGCAGCATTGGCTATGACATCGTATTTGATGGCATACATATCTACATAAACTATGTTAGCCTCTTCCAATTCTGACTTCATCTCTTGACAAAGATGCAGCAGAGCCGCATTGAACAATTTTGCAGCATCATTATAACTTGAAATACATCCAACCGTGTCCGTATTTCCATCTTTGTTCTTGACTGACCAAAGCTTTTGAGGAAGGCAACCTAATGGCCCGGTGTTGTGAATCCAAAATTTCCTCCCACCTTCATCATACAAAGTCTACATGTGACATATACCATGCCATGCCGTTATCAGTTTGCTAGTTACTAAACATAATACCAAGTGTTTCAGCTCAGGTTAATATTTCAATCAAAAGAGAATTGTCTGGATCTCCAAAGAAATTATGGCGCATAGGATACTGATTCTCCAACTTGGATCTATGACAGCAAAGGGATGCAAAGAATTTTACCTTCACTGCACTTTTAATTTCTGCAATCACCAGGGGAATTCTCTTGATAACTTTTGCATAAGATAGATTCCGTGAGAATGAATCAGCCAGATCATTCTGCCCAATATCAATCATGTAGAGTGCCCTTTGGAAGCCATCTTTATCTATAAAATCATTCGAACCTGCATGATTTGCAGAACTAACATCTTTAACAAGCAACGGAACAAACATAAAAACCCCGCTAATTGTAGTTGGAAATAGTACTGAAATGCAAAAACTTATAGCCATCTCAAAATTTTCTTGCAGTGTGAAACCGCTCCCTGATTGCAACTCAGATCTTTTACAGAACATTGGTAATTCTACAAACGAAAAAAAATAGTTAAGCTACCCACAGAATTTGCTTCTCTCAAGTTTATACTATAGCATGAAGCTGCAGTATATATATTAAGCCACTGTATTTAGATGCAGCACGCATGATACTATCAGTGACTTCTGTCTTAGAACACGCCAGTCATTTTGGCATTATTCAGTCTGCAAATAACAACTTCAGGATCCTTTTTTCCAGGCAATTCAGTGAGAAGAGGGGTAGGGAAGAGAGGTGAAGCATCAGATAACATATGTTGTCCATCTTGCTAGGTAGGTTTGGCCTAAAAGAGAAGAATTTTGGACAAATGAAACACATACTGAAAACCTCTTACTGCATCGTTGTAATAAGAATTCACTGAGTGATAGCAGCTGAGCTTAAGTGAATGGAACACTACCTGCAGCAGCAAGTTTGATGGAGCGCTCCTTAAAGTGCAGAAACTGCATAACCTGTATGTTCAAGGCAAAAGGTAGATACTTAGGAAGAGTGGAGGATCCCACCACAGCAAAGTTTGCACCATTCCGGAAATTAGATCCCAGTGACTCCATGTATGGGCTTAAAAAACTTATATTCAAGGTTTGGCCTGCAAAAGAAAGAGCATTTTTATAGTATTACCAAGGAATATCGTGTTTTCCTTAAGTTTCTAACAGAAGTATAGAAATGAAAGTAAACAATGCAAACTGATTTTATGACATTGGAATGGGCTTTACCCACTATCAGGAAGTATGACATCTACATAGAAATGACATCAGAATTGAGTAACAAGGCCATCATATATACATATATATATCGTGTTTTCCTTTGGAGTTCATGACATGACTTTCCTTAGTTTGTTCATTTAGCACCATGGTTGTGGTTATGAGAAAATTAGCATAGTACTTCAAGCTAAAATAACCATACTGACAACAAATTGTTTTCAAATGTTTGAAGAGACAACACAATAAGTAGATGAAAAAACTAGCAAGATTAATATTTGTGGATACTATCTATGACTGATGCTGCATAAAGTTTCCAAAGATATTATGTATGTAGCTTTCAAAATGCATATATTACTTATTACAGGTCCCCAAAAGGAATAGAAGTCGTCCATTGAAGAATTATAAAGAGTACACGCTAATCCAGTCTTCCTAACAAATGTTTCCAATGTTCAAACGGATTTTTGTTGTTTTTTGTTACTGAGCTTAAAACCAATTTTTTTTTTTGTTATGTTTTTGTTTCAGATGCTAGAAAAACGGTGAACTCATTAGCCAATACTTTGGCACATAAAATTGTTGACTGATTCTCCTAATGCCAAAAAATGAATTTTGGTTAGGAATCTTAGTAAGCCCTTTTTTTTTTGAGAGGATCAGACACAAAAAAGATAGGGGGAAACACCCTAGTTTTAGCAAACGGGCATATTAAACTTTAATAGAAAATATTAGTCTGCATAAACCTAAAATAAACTGCTCTTTTGTGAAAATAAGTTAAACATTATCTAATCCAACTTAAAATATTCAATGTGTTGTTATTATTATTATTATTATTATTATTATTATTGTTATCTATTGTTAGTGTTATTATTAATTTTTTAATTACTATTGTCATCATGATCATCATCATTATAATCATTATCATTAATTTTATATCATTTTTGTCATTATCAAAATTTCAAAGAACAGGCCCTTACTGCACATCTCAAATTCAGGCCATTTACTACTTGCAGGACACAGGATGTCACGGGCAAAAGGAGTGGGCTCTGGGTTTTGTTTGCAGAAAGGATGGCTTGGTACTGCTTGCGGGATGAAAGAAGCTCATGGGTGAAATCTCCTGCAAGCAACAAGCACGCAGGGCCAGGGGGAGCTGCCATGCTTTATGCACTTCAAACAACAAGCACACAGTGCCAGAGTAAAGTCATATTGGAGTCGAATCACCTATCTCTTATCCATCGGCTTGGGACGAGGCACAGACAAGTCACGATTAAAGTTGTCAAATTCGGGATTCCACCAAAGATCGATGGAGGTCATTAGAGTTGGATCATAGAATCGTTAAATTTCACAAAAAACATTAAATCATGAATGCAATATAATTTAATGGTATAAAATACCATTTCTGAAGTTACAGAATACTAAAAGCGCATTATTATACCTTCATGTAGTCAATAATTAAGTTGTAGCAACGTATAAACAACATAAATTGCCAAATTAGTTTTACTAACTATTAACTACATTAAGTTGTAAACATCAAAAACAAAATGGCAGACAAAGTGTAAAAATTATGACGAAATGATGGAAATTAACAACATCAATAATTTGTAATGAAGCCAAAGCTAAAATTATAGGTATAACAAAACATACGAATAAATGTGCTCTAAACACAATTGTCAAAACTAGGATTTTGCTACATATTCTCTAATTATGGCTCAAGATATTATTCAAGGATTTGAGCATTAGAGGATAGGGAAGAAATATAGCTGGAATAACCGGTTAAATAGATTTAGATAAAATAGGCAAAAATCATAGTAATTGTGTAGAATCATAAGATTTTAAGACTTTAATGATCAACATAGGATGATAAGATCCTACCATGATTCTATTGTATTGTAGGATTGTAGAATCATAAATAGGCAAAAAATCTGTTGTATTGTAGATAAAATAGGCAAAAATCAGTTGTATTGTAGAATCATAAAATCATCTGGATAGGGTTTTAACAGCTATGATAGCTTTTAGACCAACAAAATTCAGAGGTGGGCAGAAACGTTTTTTGAGACATCATGGCGAGTGTTCCTAGATCAGCAAATAGTGTGGCTCACTGACTCACTGTATCGTTAAAATGTTTTCGAACAGAGAGGAGGACGTCCGGTCTTTTCCCTCCCACTCTCGATCGCATCCTTCGTAACACTAACTGTATGCATCTTCCGCTCAAAGAGGGGGGGGGGGGAGGGAGTTACTAGTTACCAAAATCAAGATCTCTCTCAAATACGATTATTATATTACGAGACATTGCATCACCTTAATAATAAACAACTAGCATAATCAGTTCCCCATGTACAACTTCAGTTACATAGACAAGGATAAAGGAACTTTTCAGCATTTCCAAATCAAACTACCCCTACATTTCTACACTATACTTCACAAACACCATTAAGTTCATAGCTAGTAAGATCAATGGAAAATTTGGGTAATAAAAAATAATTTTAAGAGAAAACTCACAGAAGAAATCGATGATGAGGCGGCCATCGGATAAGCGACCACTGGGCTCACGAAAGAAAGATCGGCCGTTGGGAGAATCGATAGGGTAACCGAGTCCTGCAGCGAGTCCACCAGTATCCGAGTTGGAATCGCCGAAATTGAAGATGATTGGTGGCCGATTACAAGTTGAAATCACTGTCGACGCCTGTAAAACCATCAGTACAAGAAGTAGCCATAGCCATGAAAGTTGCAGAGAAGGTATATGAATAATATATCCATCAATCATGTTCGTTTCAGACTAGTAACTAGTTTAGCAAGAGCAGCAGAAGTAGTGTACTGTTGGGAACTAAATTCTGAATAAAACTACTATCGCTCCGTTTTTTAATGTAGTAACCGGTTATTACTTATTAGGCATTGATACGCCTGAATAAAGGGGTGGATAAATAATGATGAAGTTAGCGACAGGCTGACAGCCAGCAGCAAGCATCGATTTTAATTTTCATTTACTGCGCACTTACCGCCGACGCCGAGAGCCTGAGGCTGATAAATATGTCCAATTTAGGGAACGGTGGGGTATTATAAAAGTCTGGCAATACATGCCTGTGTCGTACATCGTGTCTCCCCCCAGGAAGATAAGACAAAGTTGGTTTGATGATTATGTTGGGTGTATAGTATAGAAATATAATAAAAATATCAGAAATAATTTATCCGAGTCCACCGAATTCACGATGTGTCCTTAAGACGATTTTGCTCCCTCACACGGTGCTCAAGGTTGTGAACAATCGTCTTCCAGGATAGAACAGACTTTCGTTCCTATCAGATGTAGCACTTTAATCTAATAGGATTCCAACGAACGCAACGTTATGCTTGTACTCAACTAGGAATATATGAATCGAAAAAGTAGAGAGATAGAGAAATCTATTGGAATTTCTGAAAAATCTGATTTTCCAAAATTGATCTTTTCGGTTGATGGTGGGGGCTATTTATAGAGTTAATGAAGTCTCTTTGAAAAAACACCAAATCAACAATCATGACTCTTTAAATTAATTCAAATGAAAAGACACCAAGTCAACAATCATGACTTTTCAAATTAATTCAAATGAAAAGGCACCAAGTCAACAAACATGACTTTTCAAATTAATTCAAATGAAAATGCACCAATTCAACAATCATGACTTTTCAAATTAATTCAAATAAAACCCTCTTATATATATATATATATATATATATATATATTACAATCTATTTAACAATCCCCCACTAGATTGTAATATATCACAAGCATGAACAAATTATGCTTAAATTAGTATCTCTCACATTACCCTACCACAAAGTAATAATATCTTTTCGTGGAATGCGTCCATTCCCTATATGAAAGATAAAATTAACTTTCATTCCATAATTACTCTAACTGAGCACAAGTGAAGAAAACTGCATCTGGATAAGTAGTTTGATACTTTGAACTTTCCATAGTGAATTTCTATCGGATTTACTGGCCAATCAGTGGACAGATCTGCCTTGAACAGTCAGCCGTCTAGTGTAAACCGAGACAATAGAAAACACACAGTTTCCTTCAAGCATAGTTGGTTCTCACGTTTGTGTTCGTTTCGGCCATGAACACCTCATGGTTCTGTGAGTGTGTTAGAGAATTCAGCCTTCAAAATTCTCACAGAAGCGGCCCCTTCCCACTCACATAGGTGATCTCCTAATTATTATATCCTTTAGATATTTTACTTAAACATGTTAAGTTATAGGGAT
Source organism: Tamarix austromongolica (assembly GCA_039764185.1). Lineage (NCBI taxonomy): Eukaryota > Viridiplantae > Streptophyta > Magnoliopsida > Caryophyllales > Tamaricaceae > Tamarix > Tamarix austromongolica. Next base: position 59,220,557 of record CM077808.1, on the reverse strand, counting down.
CATTAAAAGCATAGCTTAACCTTATCCTTTCTTTGCACTGTTTCATCATAGGAATGGGTAGATAAAAATTAGATTCCTCAGTGCAACACCGAGTCATCCATAGTTCAGTTTTCCCATTGAACCTAGATCTTGGGATCTCCAGTCAACTAGGTTGGGTTTCCACCATGACGACTCTATATATCCATAGGCTTTAGGCCCATTCCCCTTGATGAAATTTCTACTTGCTTTCTAGTTAATGCCTTAGTAAGCGGATCCGCAATATTATCCTTTGACCTCACATAATCAATTGAGATAATTCCACTAGAAAGCAACCTTCTAATGGTATTATGTCTACGACGAATATGTCTAGACTTACCATTATACATCTTACTCCGTGCCCTACCAATTGCAGACTGGCTATCACAATGGATACGTATGGGTGGCACAGGTTTTTCCCAACATGGGATATCTTCTAGGAAGTCTCTAAGCCATTCAGCTTCTTCCCCGGCTTTATCTAAAGCAATAAATTCAGACTCCATTGTTGACCTCGCGATACATGTTTGTTTAGATGATTTCCAAGATATTGCACCACTTCCAAGAGTGAACACATATCCACTAGTAGACTTAGAGTTCCAAGAATCCGATATCCAATTCGCATCAGTGTAGCCTTCTACCACTGCTGGATATCTCTTGTAGTGTAATCCAAAGTTCTTGGTGTGCTTTAGATATCCTAGAACTCGAATGATCGCTTTCCAATGTTCCCTATTAGGGTTACTGGTATAGCGACTAAGCCTGTTAACTACATTAGCAATATCCGGTCTCGTGCAGTTCATGAGATACATAATACTGCCTATTATACGTGAATATTCTAATTGTGAAAAACTGGCACCCGTATTTTTCATCAAATGAATATTCACCTCCAATGGTGTCTTAGCTGGGTTAATATTGTACTCCTTGAATCGATCAAGTATTTTTTCAACATAATGAGATTGAGACAATATTAATCCATCAGATGTTCTAGAAATCTTAATTCCTAATATAACATCTGCAAGACCCATGTCTTTCATATCAAAACTTCGGGTGAGCATCCATTTGGTAGAGTTAATAATATCATTATTATTACCCATTATGAGCATATCATCTACGTATAGACACACTATAACGTAGCCTTTATGAGTGTCTTTGACATAAACACATTTGTCAGACTCATTTATCCTGAATCCATTTGACAACATTACACTGTCAAATTTCTCATGCCATTGCTTAGGTGCCTGTTTTAATCCATAGAGAGATTTAATAAGCCGACAAACCTTTTTCTCTTGACCGGGAGCAATGAACCCCTCGGGTTGTTCCATTTAGATCTCTTCCTCTAATTCACCATTCAAGAATGCTGTTTTTACATCCATTTGATGTACTTCAAGACCCTTTACAGCTGCTATTGCCAATAGCATATGTATAGACGTAATTCTTGTAACTGGTGAATATGTGTCGAAAAAATCAACATCTTCCTTTTGCTTGTATCCTTTAACTACAAGCCTTGCCTTGTATTTGTCAATTGAACCATCGGCCTTTAATTTCTTCTTAAAGATCCACTTACATCCTAAGGGTTTATTCCCAGGAGGCAAGTCCACTACTTCCCATGTGTGATTTTGCATGATGGATTCAATTTCACTATTTATTGCTTCTTTCCAATAAGAAGATTTAGGAGAGGATATAGCTTCTTTAAATGTTTGAGGCTCATTTTCTAACAAATATGTTAGATAATCAGGTCCAAATGATTTAGAGATCCTAGCTCTCTTACTTCGTCTAGGTTTATCTGAATTTACTTCTTTATTCTCATCACCAATAGACTCTCTTAGCCTCTTTAGTGAAACTGATTCATTATTCATTTTGTAGGGAAAAATATTTTCAAAGAATATAGCATCCCTTGATTCTATAATAGTGTTGGCATCAATATCAGGAACCTATGATTTGTGGACAAGGAAACGATATGCACTACTGTTATGTGCATAACCAATAAATACACAATCAATGGTTTTCGGTCCTAACTTAGTCCTTTTAGGTTTGGGAATTGCTACTTTTGTTAAGCACCCCCACACCTTTAAGTATTTATAGTTAGGCTTGTGACCTTTCCATAACTCATATGGAATATTGTGGGTTTTCTTATGAGGCATCTTATTCAGAATATAATTTGCAGTTAATAAGGCTTCCCCCCACAAGTTTTGCGGTAAACCAGAACTAATCAACATGGCATTCATCATGTCCTTCAAAGTTCTATTCTTGCGTTCTGCAATTCCATTAGATTGAGGCGTATAAGGAGCAGTAGTTTGGTGAATAATACCATTTTCTAAACAAACTTGTTCAAAAGGGTATTCGTATTCACCTCCTCTGTCGCTTCTTATAGCCTTAATCTTTCTACCAAGTTGATTCTCAACTTCTGCTTTGAAGTGTTTAAACATATCAATTGCTTCATCTTTGCTTCGTAGCAAATACACATAGCAATAACGGGTGCTATCATCTATGAAAGTAATAAAATACTTTTTACCACCTCTAGTTTGCACAAATTTTAAATCACACACATCAGTGTGAATTAAATCTAGAGGTTCGGTGTTCCTTTCAATAGAATGAAAGGGTTTCCTTGCCATCTTGGCCTCAACACATATTTCACATTTATGATTAGGATTAAACTCATATTTAGGCAAACACTCTAAATTAATTAACCTTCGAATGGTATCATAATTAACATGTCCTAATCGTTCATGCCAAATATTAAATGACTCAGTCATGTAAGAAGAAGAAACACTCTTATTATTATTAACTTTGGGTACAATAGTCATTACATTCATTTTAAAGAGCCCATCACTGAGATAGCCCTTTCCTACAAACATCTCATTCTTAATAAGTATAAATTGATCGGATACAAATATCAACTTAAAACCATTCCTACTTAGTAGGGATCCTGAAATTAAATTCTTCCCGATATCCGGTACATGGAGCACATCATTCAAAGTAAGGTTTTTTCCGCTTGTCAACTTCAGTATCACCTTTCCACGACCAATGACCTTAGAAGATGAAGCATTTCCCATGAAGAGTTGTTCTTCATCATCTTCTATAGGTTGATACTCAGAAAACATCCACTTGTTACCACATATGTGACGAGTGGCTCCGGTGTCTACCCACCATTCCTTAGCATTGCCTATAAGGTTGCATTATGACACTACTGCGGATAGATTGATAACATTAAGATCTTCAGATAAGTTGTCTATCTCTATGACATTCGCTTGAGCATTACTTTTCTTAGACTTTTTCGGATTGCGACAATCCTTTGCACGGTGCCCTTGCTTACCACATTCATAGCACTTTCCCTTGAATTTCTTGGAGACATTAGATCCTGTATTATAACTCTCTCCATTGTGCTTCCTTTTCTTGCTCTTCTTTGATCTGTTTTCCACCACATTGGCTCTTGATGCCATTAGATTTGAGCCTCCGGACTTGCGGTTGTCTTCCTCAATTCTTAGACGGACTATGAGATCCTCAAGTTTCATTTCCTTACGCTTATGCTTGAGGTAGTTCTTAAAATCTTTCCAATATGGTGGTAATTTTTCAATTACCGCTGCTACCTGAAAAGACTCACTTAGGGACATACCCTCGGCATGAATGTCATGAATAATAACCTGAATCTCTTCCACTTGGGATATTACCAACTTGTTATCCACCATTTTATAATCGAGAAAACGACCAACAATAAATTTCTTTATTCCGGCGTCCTCTGTCTTATACTTGGTATCTAAAGAATCCCGCAGTTCCTTTGCCGTTTTAGTACCAGAATACACATTATATAATGTGTCATCCAAACCATTTAGAATATAATTCTTGCAAAGAAAGTCAGAATGATTCCATGCATCTATTGCAGCCACTTTGACTACATCAATCTCTTTTTCATCAACCTTTGGAGGACTTTCATTGAGATACTTTGCCAAATTTAATGTAGTCAGATAGAAAAGCATCTTTTGTTGCCAACTCTTAAAATCCGACCCATTGAACTTTGGTGGTTTTTCACCAACACCCACAGGATTTGTGGAACTTGCAATAATGTTTGCAGATGAAGCCATTTCTGTTACAAAAACAGAAGTTCAACAAATAACAAAGGAGTAGAAGAAAACTAGTATAATTATTTATCAAATAAATACCACTTTCTATACTATAACAAATAAAGGAAATATAAAATAAATAAACAAAAAATCGTCTTAAGATTGTTGGGTGTATAGTATAGAAATATAATAAAAATACCAGAAATAATTTATCCGAGCCCACCGAATTCATGATGTGTCCTTAAGACGATTTTGCTCCCTCACACGGTGCTCAAGGTTGTGAACAATCGTCTTCCAGGATAGAACGGACTTTCGTTCCTATCAGATGTAGCACTTTAATCTAATAGGATTCCAACGAACGCAACGTTATGCTTGTACTCAACTAGGAATATATGAATCGAAAAAGTAGAGAGATAGAGAGATCTATTGGAATTTCTGAAAAATTTGATTTTCCAAAATTGATCTTTTCGGTTGATGGTGGGGGCTATTTATAGAGTTAATGAAGTCTCTTTGAAAAGACACCAAATCAACAATCATGATTCTTCAAATTAATTCAAATGAAAAGACACCAAGTCAACAATCATGACTTTTCAAATTAATTCAAATGAAAAGGCACCAAGTCAACAAACATGACTTTTCAAATTAATTCAAATGAAAAGACACCAATTCAACAATCATGAATTTTCAAATTAATTCAAATAAAACCCTCTTATATATATATATTACAATCTATTTAACAGATTAAACAGTACGTTTTGTATTAATCCACCGATCCTGTAATAATAATAGTATTATTTTAATTTTCACACTTACTTAAAAGCCATTGTTAATAGTAGGATATTTTTGTAGTATATTTTTACTATGCCTTTTTCCCTCATTATCCACGTCGCTGGGGTTATAAATGAGGTTGACATTCTGTTTAACTCTAAAAGTTAAAAACTCACTCCACATACTTCATTTAAATATACGAGTCGGTTTCAAAAAATTAAAATTAATTCATTTTATATTTTTAGTTCGTGAATTTAATTTAATTTATTTAGTCAAATAAACTAAATTAAAATTTAAAAATATTCGATTTGACTTAACTTATTTATAATCCTACGTGATGTTAATGTCATGATCTGATTAGTATTACATACAACATTTAATCAGTTGTTTATAATTTTTATTTTATTTTATTTTATTTTTAATTATATTTAATAGAAATATATATATATATATATATATAACGTTATTGTTATTTTTACAACGATTTTCTCTATAATTAAATATCAATATCGGTATGTTTGTTCTATCATTGTTTTGACATTTTATGGTAAAATTAATTTTATTATTATTATACTCATATTTCGTCACTTTCATACTTATGTTTCACTATTTTTGTATGTATGTTTCATCATAGTTATTTTTATGTTTTACCATAGATATTATATTTTACTAATGTTAGATGTGATTTATTTAAAAAAAAATGAATTTGTCATATTTCACCATAATTGACTTCATATTTCACGACTATTGTCTTCAATTTTATAATTGTTATGTTTGTGTTTCAGTTATGATGTACTCTTATTTCACTATAGTTGTCTTCATATTTCATTATTATTACATTAATATTTTACCATTATTTTTTTTATATCTCACAATTTTTAATTTGATATTTATCATTATACAATCACCAGTATATTTGTTTTTCATCACTATTGCATCTATATTTTACCATAGTTGTATCTATGTTTTTCCATAATTGTCTTTATATTTTACCATACTTGCAATCATGTTCCCATCATAACTACCATAATTTTTCATCGACGTGAGTTGCGATTTTTCCAGAGAAAATGATGTTTCATCATAATTATCTTCCTATTTTTACCACTATTGTGTTATGTTTTATTACTATTATTTACCATTATTTTGTGTGTGTGAAAAGTATATCAATATAGATATCTATTTGTAGAGAAAAATCTTAAAAAATAGTGTGATATAATTTTTTTAATAATAATACTACCAAAAGATATTTTAATTTAAAAAATATTACTGACATCATCATCATGTTAGCATGATACACATACCACAAGGTACAAATGGTAATACCATATAAATTGTGTGGCATAATCATATTTACATTTTATAATTATCTGCATCATCAAGTGGCAAAGAAGGCATAATTTTTTTTTATACATCCTCTACATGGAGGTTGATGCAAAAACATCTAACTCTCTTAATGAAACTCAGGAAGGTCAAGAGTTATTGTTCTTAGATATGGAGCTTGTTTCTATAGAAGTTCTTGAAACCCTTCTCCAAATCTCTAACTTTACTAATGATTTAGTAAGTAATTCGTGCAGGTAAATCACATATTTGTAAGAAGGAGAACTCATTCAACACACTCAGTGTATAAGGAAAGGATAAGGTAAGGATGTACACTAGTGATATAGAAGACAAAGCTACAAAACAAAGCATTGGTGTATGGATTACATGTTTTCTTGGCTAGAGTTTTTGTTAGCTTTGTAATTTTATGTACACTCTGTAAATATTTGTCTTGTACTTTTTAGGTGTGTATTGGACATGTTTGTACATTTTTCATAGGGAATTATAACTACTACTAATTAGTTATAAACCTAGCTAACACTAGAGGATAGTTATGTTAATGTTTAAACATCTAGTTTTAGTTGTTAATATTGACTAATATGGTTGTCAACAACTAGATTAGTTAGACTAAAAACTATATTAATTGGTTCGTAGGAGTTGTGACAGCCTAACAACCCCATGTATTTAATCTACCACTCGTCCATGTGCACAATAGAATAATCAAATTGAATAATAATCATAAAATTTTTGAATTCTCTCTTCTTCTTCTTCAAGTTAGTGAGTGATTGAGAGTGGAGTATATTCTAGGAGAAAAACTAGGTGATTTTTTCTTAGAAACACTAGTGACTTATTGAAGAGCAACATCAACATCTAAGGGCCGATAAGATCAAGTTCATTTAAAGACATTTGTGATCTCAAAGGAGATTTAAAGATTCTACCCTTATGATATTTTGATCTATCCATCAACTTTCACATCATTTTTGGTTTCAAATCCAAGTTGGCTTTTCACATTTGAATCGCCAACCATTGAGCCCATTTTCTTCATCAAACTCAAAGACATTATTCTTTCAATTTTCAACCACAATTAGATTTTTGTTTGGTTTATTGATTACATGTATCAATTTATTAGTTAAATGTGTTGAGTTTTTTTATTGTGCATAATATAGTCGGAACACCCCAAAAATTACAACAAAAAAATTTGGTTTAAGCTGAAGTGTAAAACAAATATAATTAGATGTTACCACTGTACTCGATATAAGTTCACACCATCCTTGCATCAAATATAAGGTAAAATAGTCAAATCATTAGACATAATAATATAGAGAAAGATACAAGTTTCATAAACTTAAATAAATGTTTGGAGTTACTCCAAGTACAAAAGATAAAATATAGAAAGAGATAACTTAGAAAATACGAGTCTTTAGAGGTATCCAGGCAAAAAGTGTTAACTAGACAACCTGATTTTAAGACCCAAATCTTGAATATAGAATCATCACTCTCTCCCAATAAGTGCATCATAAGAAACACAATCATCCAATGGGTCCTAAAAGACCTTCACAAACTCAACTGGGTCATCTGCTCGTGAGAATGAGAAGCTCCCATAAAAAAAATGATCAGTATGCTACGTATTGAGTAAGATAACAATAAAGTCACAAAAAGGTTACATAAGGGCATAAGGCACAAAAACAAGGGATATAATACATATAGATTAACATATGAAGGTACCATATTATTTATTAATTCTAGGTCTTACAATAATGAAGGCATAACTAGTATCCATAATCTCATTCACGTTGAGTTTAGGAACCCTACTGTTCTCAACCAGTGAAATGGTATCATGATATATAACCCTAGGGCATAAAGCTTCCGACTACTATTCTCAACTAGTGGAACGGTATCAATAATATATAAACCCGTGGCATAAAGCTCCTAGCTACTATTGTCATTTGGTGGAACGAACAAGTATAGCCGGTCCTGACTCACGTGGTATTGATTAATATCGTATCAATAATTACGATCTTCGGATGATTTATTTACATTTATGTTTGGACACCCCACCATTCTTAACAGATAGAATGGTATCAATAATATACAACTTCAGGGTATAAAGCTTTTGTACACTACTCTCATATGGTGGAATGAATAGGTATAACCCTAGGGCAACAACGCTTGGCCATTATTTTTATTCGGTGGAATTGATAGGTACAATTGGTCCTAACTTATATGATATTTCATTTTAAGTGATTAATATCTTATTAAAGATTAATTAATTCAAGTAAATCATGCATTACACATATAGACATGCAAGACACATGACGCAATATATCTTTCCCAAGGACAAGTCATATTTCCTTTGATAAACCCTAATTTCATAAGTTAAGCATAACTTATATTCTGGTACTCATTTTATCACCAATTTCAATATGCATCCTTAAAATATTATTATTGAAAACATAGCCAAAAATCAAGGTTCAAATTTCACGTATTACATATGCGATAATAACCTACCCTTGGTGTTACTATTCACCTTTCCTACAAAATCCTAATTTTGCAAATTAATCATAACTTTTTCCATGAGACTTATATAACTCCTAAATTTAATATGAATTCATAAAATTCCAATATTAATAAAATATACATTAATAAAGGTTAAAATCCAATATTTCACACATGTGATAATAATTCCGCCCTTAGGGTTACTATTCCCATTTAAAACTACTTTTCTCATTTTAGACTTGGATTATTTATATTAACTTCAAATATTTCACATAATATACTTAATGTATTTGAATCAATTGTCACATTTAAATACCTAAAATTTTATTTTTAACCCATATTGATCAAAATGCTCCTAAGATAACTAAAATACACATAATCTCACATGAATCTTATGAGAAGCAATATGCATGATTTTTCAATCTCCAATATATTGTAATACTCCAAAATTTTAAAACCTAAATTTAGTAATTAATCTTTATTTGGAATAATTTAATATTAAATTACTAATTTAATTATTTTATGGACCTTTGATTTATAAAAATAGATAAGATTATTTAATAAATTAAAAATATTTTATTAATTTATCATATTCTTTTTTATTTAAATAAATTTTAAAACCCATAATTTTACCAAAATTGTCCTCTTAAATTTATACTTTAAATTTTGAATAAATTAAGTTAATAAATAATTTTTCCATTAGCCTAATTTCGTATCCTAATTCTAAAAATAATTCTAAATTTCTTTTTTGCCTTTTCCTTTTCCTTTTTTATTTTTTCCTTCCTTTTTCCCTTTTCGTTCTTTCCTTTCTTTCTTCTTTGGACCAATTGGCCTTCTCCTCCTTCTCAACCGATCTAACCCACACCACATCCCTCTCCCTTCTTTTCTTTCTTTACTTCCTTTTCTCCTCCATTAGGCCAGCCCAACTCCCTCCCTTTCTTTTTTCTTTCTTTTCTTTCTTTGCGTGGGCTAGCTTACTCATTCTTTTCTCCTCCCTGCTCAGCCTCCTTCTTCCATCTCTTCTCTCTTCCTTCTTTTTCCCTGTCACATCGACCCAAATAACCCTCTTCTTGCACCTCACACGCCCTCTTCCACCTTCTTCCCTCTTGCCCCTACAACCAACATGCAACCCTATCTCTCTCCCATCCTTTTCCTTCTATTTTCGGCCCCTTCCTCTTCTCCCTGCCACCGTAGGGTATGCGCCTGCAACTCTCCCCCTGCACCCACCCAACCCTACACACGGAGCACACCTCTCTTCTCCTCTTCTTTTTATTCCCCTTCTCTTCTTCTCCTTTTCCCCATTTCTCTCCCTTAAGCCTCCTTCCCTTCTGCCCGATTCTCCTTTCTTTCTCTCCCCTTTCTCCATTATTTTTGTTGCATCGTCCCTACCCACTGTCTCCATTGTCCAACTGGCCACCACACTAGCTCCCCTGCCCCTACTTCCTCCCTGCATCACCCTAATCAACCACACACACCACCTGCAACCAATTCCCCTTCCTTTTTTTTTCTTCTCCTCTCAAACACCTTCCTACACCGCCACCTTACGCTGTCATCTCCCTTCTTTCGCCGTCTCCAAAGCCACCCCTCAGCCACCTAACACCACCCTTAACATCTCCCTACCTCACCTTACCCAAACTCCCCCTATAGCCCCTCCTTTCTCTTATTTCTTTTCCCTTCTTCCTCTCCTCCACCATTCCCTGCACCCTCTTTTTAGCGGCCACTGCCGCTATCTCAGCCGTCCTTGAGCCACCACAGTCTGACCCCCAACCACCACCTACACATTTCCTCACTCTTACACTAGACTGCTAACCCTAACTCCCTCCATGACCCCCTTAACCCCCTTAACCAAAAAACCTCCCCCCTTCATCCATTTCTTTTTCCCTTCCTCCCTTATGTGTGTGCATGGTATACTCATGCTGATCATGCAAGGTGAGTGCGCTACCTAATTTTTAGCACATTCAACTAATTTTGAGGTAAATTATAGTTTTGTAATAATATGTATTTAATAAGTATATTTCATAAAAATTATTATTTTAATTGTCTACTAATAATATGTTACTTGTGACATTATTTTTAAGTACAATTTATCTAATCAAAGCTTAAGCTTTTAAACCAGGATACCGGTAAAGTTTGGTTGTTGCCAAAAATAAGGTAACCGTTATGCCCTACTAAAATGTATAGATTTATATATGTTAACGCATTAGAGTTTTAGTATGTGTTTTGTGTGAAAATTATGTGTTATTATTAAGCCCATGATTATTATGATATCTTATATATGGTGTAAAATGTGTGAAATGGGGGACTAAGAGAAAAGGGTGATATTAGTGATAAGTATTATGTGCATATACATGCTATGCCAAGTGAATAACGACACTTGTAATAGAAATAATGCTAATATGATCCCCAGGGATAATTTTGTCATTTGGACATATCATAATGTTTGAACCTAACTGAGATGCTTAATATATTATATTTTATGCTAATAATGGATATGGAAGTTTGGTGGAGTATAAATATAAGTGTTAGTAGAAATATCCATATTTCATGACATAGGGGTAATTTGGTAATTTTCATGTATGGTGTTGATTATCTTATGAAAATGCATGCTAAGTGTTGTGGGATATGGAAAATGAAGATAGGAGTTTGTAGTATAAAAAATACTTGTTCCATCATGAAAAATATTATTTTATGTTGTATTTTAGTAATTTTACATATTCAATGGGAGTAACCTATATAAATGTGCATGGTAGGTGATAATGGGTGATAAGAATAATATCAAGGCTTTTGTGGTGTTAAATGATGCATGTGGGTCATGGATATTAATTTTTTATGTGATAAGGGTATTTTAGTAATTTTGCATATAAAGTTGAGGTTACTTATATAAATATGCATGATAGGTAATAATAATAATAATAAGGGTTTTGTAGTATTAAGATATATGTGGGGCATGATTATTAACATTAAATAACCTAAGGGTATTTTGGTAATTTTAGCAAGTACAAAGGGAATTTTGGAAATTTTACAAGTAAGAAGAGTATTTTGCTAATTTTACAAGTAAACGGGGTATTTTGGTAATTTTACATGTAAGAAGGGCATTTTGGTGATTTTGTAAATAAGAAAGGGTAATTTGGTGATTTTGTATATAATATGACAATTAGTCTAATGAACCTTCATAATAAATAATAAGTGATGTTAAATAAGAGAATAGGGATTTATGGTCTCAGTATCACCTGTTTAAGTATAATCATATATGTTATAAGGCTAGGAATATTTCAGTGAATTGGAGTGTATCATAATGAATATGCATGGCCTAGGGTTAAATGGGTAAATTAGGATGTGTTATGTTGTCATATTCATAAACATGCAAGAGGTGCTTTAATTATTGATTACACATGAGAATGTGTGTTGGTTGTTCTAGAAGTGCATGTTAGAGTTTATGTGTAAAATGATCATTTGATGTGTAGGGTACCTTAATTTTATAATCAATAGTATAACCATGATATATTAACCTATTATGGTTGTTGATAAATAAAAATGAATTATATGATGAAAGTGGATGATAAGAGGAAGCCTTAGCCTTAGGGGCATTTTGGTCATTTTGACCTAAGGTGCCTAAGTATGAGTATTAGAACCTAAGATGACCTTAGTGGACTATTCAAGTTAACATTGATAATAATACTAATATTGATTACTTCTTAATAATGGAAACAAATGAAAATGATTAAGCATATAATTAATGTGTTTCTTATTGTCACTTTAATTAAAATACTAATACTTAAAGTAAAAGACCTCGAGATAGAGAATGCTGGCTCTTTAGGGGTCACTACCCTAAAGACGTGGTTTGGCCCATGATTATTTCTGAATTTTTCCGGTGTGCCTTAGTTCCCCAACCAGGCCCTACACCTTACTCCATTTAGCTCTATGGACTTACTTAGGGGGCATGCATACTTATGGATCACACATCCTTATCGATAGGGTACTGTGTGTCTTTGTGCACCAGTGCGACCAGGGTACCTTTGCATCCTAGGGTTGATAGTTGATAGGATAATGTGCTGCTTATATGCGCTAGTATGATTGGTGTACCTTTGTATCTCCGGTTTTTTGATTTTCCCATCGAGTTAATAAATGGAATTGGTGTGATAAATAAAGGGAAAGACACTAATCACTCATAGTGGAACACCACGTAGGTTGGGACCGTGTGAATAATACCATATGTACCGGTTCACCGGTTATAATAATGGGGTCCCCGAACCTATGTGAATATAATTTGAGAGATGATTAATATTTAATTAATAGTTTAAGTCTAGATAATGATGATCGTACGGTTACAACCTATTGATATGATATGATAGCAACCTTGGTGACTGCCTTTGAGTTTTGTGGTGGTGTACATTGGTTGAGTATGATGTTGGCTATTTAATTATACTATAAAGAGCTTTACTTGGACTCTCTCTTGGTAAGTTCTGCTGATTCTAAGTGAACGAGCCTTAGTGACATTTAATCTCAATGCACAAGTCCGTTCTAATGATTATTGTATCTTGTTCTGTATATATGTGTAATTTCTTGTTCTTGTATTTTGATTGATGTATTGCATTTGGGCTCTACTTTTTAGTTCTGTATAAAGGATTACTTAATATTGTAGGACTGAAGGGTTCTTTTCGTGGACCCCTGCTTACTCAATGTGTAGTGTTCTTTGTAGGTTAGCCCTAGGAGTTATCCAGGCTTTATTTTTTAGTTAAGAGCATAAGACTATTTGGAAAAATTTTAGTGCTTATCCTTAAAACTTCTATGCTTCATGTTTCAATTATTTTGTTCTGTAATCACTAATAGTGGATCTTAATTATTGTAATTTAATTTATCGTGCTACTCTGTTTTAGTTTGTAATCTTAAATTTGTGTAAAGTTGGTTCTCTCTTTTTTAGTCTTAGTACTTGGTATCAGAATGATGGAGGAAAATAGGTCTGGTACTAAGTGTGGTGGTAGCATCTCTAAAATTTACCGGTTTTGCTTCCACTTCTAATTTTAAAAATAAAATTTTTTAGTTGTAAATTTTTGGGGTGTTACATATATATCATCATAACATAATAATAAATTTATTTTGATGCTACAAATCTCAATTCATACTAACCAACAATATACACAAACTCATGCTTTCACAAAATTTTCACTTCTTCAACATATAACATCATTATCATAATAACATTTTCCTTACAACAATTCCAAGCACCATATCTCATACAAATATACACGCATTGCACATAAAATCTCCTAACTATGGAATTTATCCTTACTAAAGCAGCTCTAGTCTTTAAGCATGTAATATCTAATACTTGTCCAATACCACCGAAATATCACCTGGAAGTTAAAATACAATAATATTATAATTAGGAAAATTAAATAAGGAAACTAAGGAAAATGAGAAGGAGGAAAATGGATATAACTAAAAGTGGGAGGCTCGACAAGGGGTGATGCATAGTGGAGGACACACCAATGCTCTAAGGAGAAGGTAAAGTGGCACGATCAGGAGAGGAGTGTGCACAGATTGGAGGGACAATGGATCATAACTAGAAGTGAGGTATGTGAAGGAGGGAATGACTAAGGTGTGCATGAGTCAAAGTAGAAAATGGGGCACAAGTGGCGCATGGATTGGAAGTGAGGCACAAGCTACATGTGTAAAATGTGTATGATCGTGTTAGGTGTGCATGGGTTAGGCATAGCTCAACGAAATTGAGTTGTGCAAGCACGATAATAGGAAAAAGGTATGGATCGGGGTGGAGATGGATGGGAGAATATGATGGAGGTTGATGAAGATGAGGTGGTGATGGCTAGGCAAAAAGGTGGTGGTGCTTGGTGGTCGAGGTGGTGAGTGGTGTGGTGTTGGTTTTAATGAATAGATAAAGGAAAGGAAGAAGAGATGAAGAAATTGTTAGATGGGTTTTATGGATGACAAGAGTGGAAGGGAAAGAGGGATAAAATAAGAGGGCAATGTAGGTCTATATATACAAGTGCGTGGTGTTGAGGTTGAGGTGAAGGAGATGGATGTTGGAAGGTGAGGGCTTGGGTGTGGTTGGTTTTGGCATGAGTGGTGTGGTAGATGTGTGTGTGTAGGTGATATAAAGGTTGGTATAGTGTAGGGGGCTAGTGCAGGGTTGGTGTTGTAACACCCCCAAATTTACTACTGAAATTTTTTGTTTAATTAAAAGGGTTTAACGAAAGCGAAAAGATAAAACCGTAAACTTGGGGGTATTATCACCACACTTAGTACTAGATCGGTTCACTCCTACCGTTCCAGTACTAAGTGCTAAGGCTAAACAAGGTTAACATCAAATACGATTCATTAATAAAACACCAATCATTAGTAAAACATAATGTCATACAGAATCAAAGTACGGTTTAGGATTACAATCCAAAGAGTACGTGACTAGAGTTTTTCCAAAACATAAGGCACCGTACGATATAACATAACTAAAATATAATAATACATGATGCAAAAAGAAAATAGAGTCTGGCTGAGTTGCTCTCGAATCTCAAGTTAGGTCTACGCTCAACGCTCAGCCCCACCTGATGCCTCGTAAGTGTTGTAGACATTGAAAACGTCATCCCCCACCTACACAAACTCAAACGGGTCTTCTGCTCATGGGAATGAGCAGCACCCATGAAATAGGTGATCAGTATGCTACATACTGAGTAAGGTAACAGATGCGCTAAGGCTGAAATGTAGAGCATATACACAAGAATGATCATATAGGCAGCATACAATAATACATGTAATAAGGCCGGATTACTTTTCTGGTAACTTATTCTTTTAGTCCCCTTAACAATATGTTTATTCCACACATACTCTTTAATAATCCATGTGAGTGCGGGAACCCCACTATTGTAGCCGGTGGATCGAAATACATATAGGGAAGAACGCTCCTGACCACTATTATTTGCTGGTGGACCGGTCTCCAAGGTAGAATGCTCCTGGCCACTATTATTCGCCAGTGGACCAGTTTGGCCCCGACTCACACAGTGTTTCACTATAAGTACTTAGTGTATTTCCCATGGCTTAGCTTCATTACGTTTGGTTTATTGAGCAGGGAATCCCCCACTATTATAACCGGTGGACCGAAAATCATGCAGGACAAAACGCTCATGGCCACTATTATTCGCTGGTGGAATGGTCTCCAGGGCACCCTGGCTTTTGGCCACTATTATTCGCCGGTGGACCAGTCTGGGCCCGGCTCAACAATATTTCTCTTTAAGTGGATAGTATCTTATTTGTGTATTATTCGATAAACAATACACCCTTGACATGCATGTCATCAACGTTCTACTTCTATCCTCTCAAGGGGGCCCACCCCATACCTTGAGACTCCTACGCCCTTACCACGCCTCGACATCCATTCCTCCTTATGCTTACACACAATGAAACCCAACTCCTAAGGTTGTGGGTTAAGGCCCAACATCTCATGACATCAACCCCACTTACTATCACCCTCTAGGGTTTTCCCTTGAAAACCCCAATAGGTCCGATGTGGCCCAACTCTCTCTCTCACTTACTCTACCATTACTTCGTTATCGCCCCATACCTTATATCATTTAGATCCAATCCCAAATCATATCGCTTTGCCCCTTGATTTCCCATGTGACCAAAAAACCTTGGTTAGCCACTTCAACCCTAGTATCTTTCTTCTTCCACAAGTAACCTCTCTCTTTTGCACCCAATATCTCTTCTTTCCCATGACACCCATTCTCACCCCTTATAAAGTAGATTCCCACTCTTAACCCGTGCTCCACTCCTCCTTGATCATTTTTACTTCCACATTTTTTTTTCTGGATTACTGCTTCCTCCAAAAACCCTAATCGGGTCCCTTATACACCCTTATACCAACCTACATACTATTTTTAATCCCAAGTCCCCAATTACTCCACAACTCTCCTCTTAGCTTATTTACACCCTAAAACAACTTTTCTCACGTAAATATCATCCCATGCAAACACCCAAAGTCCCCATGCAAATTTTAGGCTTCCCATGCATGGTTTCCATCTCTCATTCATTTTGGTCAACCTCATATCCCCCTTAGCAACTCACTTCTCATTTTATTTCTTTTTTTCCTTTCATTCCCATATCATATTATCAATTTTCCTAGCATGCATGTCCTAGAGGGCCATATCATATCACATCATAATCACCATATATACATATCATACACATGTCATAAGAAAACATATACAAACTTACCTTAACTCCAAGGTGTGCTACACATAAGACAAGTTAATGACAATAATATGATACACGACATAGCATGATGTATAACATCCAAGGCATAAGAGTCACACAACACACATGGGCCTTAGCTACATCCTTACCTAAAATGACGCCGAGCTTAGACCACGCTCCTACGACTCCTTAGGGTTTTGGCTCGATTCACTTATAAGAGGAAAATACTAATGATTAGTTTCCCTCCTACGAAAATTATCATTACTCCTTATTTTAGTCTAAGACTAGCGTTATTATTATTAAAGGGAGCATTATACGTGAAAACTAGAGTTTTTATCTTTAAGTTAGCCTACTAGATATTACTAGTCAAAATATGTTTATTTTAATATTTATTGCTATACTTATATTATTAAACCGAATAGCTTTATTATTATAATAATAGTACTAATACTAGTTGTAGCAAAATAGTGATAATAATAATAATAATAATAATAATAATAGTAATAGTAATAGTAATGCTAATGCTTATAGTGATAGAAACCGTAGCATTTTTAAGGTTAAGGCTAATAATAGTGTTAGGGTTAAAATAATAATATAATAGTAGTGATACAGACAGAGTACTAATATTCCTAATGATAATAGTTATATTTGAATAATAATAATATAAGGGTTCAATATATATTTTTGTCACAATAATAGTAACAAAATAATAATAATAATAATAATAATAATAATAATAATAATAATAATAATAATAATAATAATAATAATAATAATAATAATAATAATGGTAACCATAAGGGTCCAAATATGGGCAATAAGCAAGTTAGCAATAATATTATTTATAGTAGTAGTAGTATTAAATAGTAGTAGTAGTAGTAGTAGTAATAATAATAATAATAATAATAATAATAATAATAATTTGTATAGTGATAATATTAGTAATAGCTTTTGTCTTAGGGTTAATATTAATGGTGGTCCTAGAAGTTGTCTTAGTGGTAGTCTTAATGATAATGGCCAAGTTAGGTTTAGTAAGAACAATGATAATAAAAATAATGATAATGGTATTAGTAGTGGTAATAGTAGTAGTAATAATAACAATAATAATAATGATAATAATAAAGATAACTATATTAATACTAAAGTTGTTAATAATAATAATAATGATAATAGTATTAGTAATAGTAATAGATATAATAACAACAACAACAACAACAATAATAATAGTAATAATAAAGATAACTATTTTAATGCTAAGGTTTTAGCCTTTTAATTAGTATACCATAGTTATAAATATTATTGAAATTAGGTTAGGTAATAAGAGTGATACATAATAATAATATTAATAATGGTAATAATAATAATAATAATAACAATGATGATACAACACTAATAATAATAATAATAATAGTAATATTAAGGATAATACTATTAATATTACTAAAAATTATTAAAACTTATAGAAAATAGTTTAGGGGCTGGGGAAGTTGGAGTGCCACCTAAGGTCGGTGGCGGAACCGGTGGCGGCACGTGGTGGCAATGGTGGCAGCGGTGGAGGAGAGAAAGAGATGGAAAGATGGATATGTAGGCTAAGAGAGAGGAAGTGGAGGGGTGTTTGAGGTGGTGGAAGGTGCAGCAGGTGGAGAGGGGTGGAATGGAGGTGGTGGTGCAGCCGGGAGTGGTGGCGCACAGTGGTTGGTGCGGTGGTCGAAGGTGGTGGAATGTGGCGGGCGGTGGAGAAAGTAGAAGGAGAGGGAGGTAGGGAGAGATGGAGGTGTGGGGAGGTAGGGGAGGTTCCCTAAGTGTTTTGGAGTGTGGAGGAAGTATTGGTTGCAGCGGGATTGGTGGCAGAAGGCAGCGTGAGGGGCGGCGAGAGGCTAGAGTGGGCTGATCAGGTTGACAACTTTGCACGGCCGGGGCGGCTTGTGTAGGGAAAAATAGGGGATGATGGTGGCTTGGTTTTGTAGAGGGAGGTGCAGGGAAGGTTTTGGTGGGCGGCGTTTGCGGCGGCGGTCATCGACGGCAGTGGAGTAAGGGTCTGTTTGGGCAGCGGCGAAAGGCTAGATTTCTAGGCTTGTAAAAAAGGGAGCTTGGCTATAGCTGCCCTTGGACTGTATTTATAGGCTAATTGAGGGGGAAAACGATGAAGGGGAAGAGGAAAAGCGGGGAAAGTGTGGCAGGACCACTGGACGGCGGTGCAGTCCTGCCATGGTAGGTTAGGTCGGGTTGGAAGAAAAAAAGAAAAGGAGATGGGCACGCGGGGAGGGGAGAGATGGGGTTGGTCGGGGTTAAAAAAGGGAAGAAAATGATGGGGAGGGGAAGAGAAGGGAGGTCGGCCGACGTTGGTGGCTGTCAGCGGTAGGGTTGTAGGTTACAGGTCGGGACTACAGATCGGGTGAGGAAGCAGAAGAGAGGGGTGGGGTTGGACTAGGCGGTCTAGGGGAAAGAAAAGAAAAACAAAGGGTCGGTCGGCTGGGGGGAACGGGTGAAGGGAAAAAGCCTGGGCGGGCCTGGCCACATGGGAGGGGGAAGAGAGTTTGGGCCGCGGGCTGGGCCAAACCGGGGGGGAGGAGAAGGGAAAAATAAGAAAAGGAGAAAGGAGGGAAAGAAAGAAAAAGGAAAAGAAAGAAGGAAAAGGAAAAAGAAAAAAGGGAAGAAAGAAAATAGGTGGGTTGGGTACTTTTGGGTATTTGGTATTTTAGATAATAATAATAATAATAATAATAATAATAATAATAATAATAATAATAATAATAATAATAATAATAATAATAATAATAATAATAATAATAATGTTTAGAAAATAATAACTAAGCCCTTTTTTTAGTTTAATTTGGGCTATTTGAATAAATTTTCCTTAATTTTCATTTTGATTAATAAAATTTCCAAAATTTTTTAAATAATTTATTTATTGTTTTCTCCTTATTTTCCCCAATTAATTTTCCCTTTATTTTAATATAATAATTTATTTACTTAATTTTCCTAATAAATCATTATTTTGTCATAATTCCTAAATTAGGATTTTGGGGTATTTCAGGTGTAGTGCAAGGGGCCGGTGTAGAGGGTTCTATGGCTAAGAAGAGGAAGAGAAAATGATATGTGTGCATGGGGAGGAGGGGTGTGTTTGGTTAGAATTGGGAAAGGAGTAAGGGTAGGGGTTATGTGTAGATAGGGAAGGAGAAGGATAATGAAAGGAAAAGGGAAAATAAAAGGAGAAAAGAAAAAGGAAGAAGGAAGAAGGAAAAAAGGGAAACAAAATTTTAAGGTTAGGATTAGGAAAAAGGTTTAAGTTGGAATTTAAGGATTTGGTTAAAAATTTAATGCATCAATTACTCAAGGTTAGGGTTAGGATCAAGTAAAATATAAATGACCCAAAAAATATAATTTATATTAGGTTAAAACATTAATGAGGAGGTTAAAATTATATCAAATTTTGAGGTATTATAATAGTATAGAATTGAAGGATTATTTGAGTAGGATTATCAAAAAATAATAGGCCTTATCAGTCTTGGTTAGGTTGCACATTACCGATTATAAAAAATGCATGGGATGTATGTTGTGTGCATGGTGTTAAATGGATAGATATAGCATGTATGGTGATTTTTGTTTCATCCATGTCTGGTTTGTTTGTTCTAGGATTGGTTTGTGCATGATTTTGTTTCATATTTGTGTGATTAGTTAGTTCCATATTATAATAGAATCTGAATATTGAAGTTGGATATACGTTACATAATATTTAGGATTTGATTATTATTGTTGTATGATCATTTTGTGTTGAAATTGTCTTTGACTTCTTCTTTTTAAATCATGATTTTTGTTCCAAAATTGGGTGGCTTATTTTTTGACTAATACATTTAATTGCCTATAGTTTAGTGTATTGACATTATGATTCACATATTACGTGATCTATGATGGAAATTGTTCATGGTTGTAGGAGTATTACAACCTAGTAAAGTAAATTTGGTGTTGTTGGTTTCTATCTCAATAACCTAGATAGAATTATTTTTTGTGTCATAACCCTTGCTATTTTGATATATTTGCTTGGTTATACACTACTTGACATATTTGAGTCCAATAAACAACCAAGAACAAACTAATACTTGTAGATTTGGTAAGTGTTTGAATTAGTTTTGCTTAAACCTATTATACTAATTATCTTTTGAGTAGTGGTGTGGTTAATTGACACAAAAATGGAGTATGATGAAAATTTTCAAGCCCTTTATGAGGCCATCCAAAATCTTTCAATGAATCTAGGTGCTACTAACTCTCAACTAAAGTAACTCCCAACAATTCAAACATAATCGTAACACATGAAATCTAGTATTTTCGATCAAGAGTCTGTCCAAAACATGCAAAAGCAAGGAGATTTTTCTAAAGACCAAATGGAGAGCATGGTAAGGCAAGCTATGTAACACCCCTAAATTTACTACTGAAAAATTTCGTTTACTTTAAAGGAGTTTAACGGAAGCAAGCAGATAAAACTTGTAAATTCGAGGGTATTACCGCCACACTTAGTACCAGATCAATTCACTCCTACCGACTCGATACTAAGTGCTAAGGCTAAAAAGAATAGAGCCAAAAGAATCATTAGTAAAGCATAAGTTTTATGGAATCAGAGTGCGAAAGTCAAGAGTTACATTCCGAAGTACAATTTAAAAATTCCAAATGTCAGAAGACTTAAAATAACGGAATAACAAAGTACAATTGTAACACCCCCAAATTTCACTCCTGAAAAAAAATTTTTTTTGAAAGAATAAAGCGGAAGCTAGGAGCGAATTTGGGAAATGTTACCGCCACATCTAACACAAGATAAATGTCAACCATCTATCTCATGTTAGATGCAAGGCTAAAACCTGTCAAACAATTAAATCTGAATTTTAAAGCATAACAACGTTACGAGGAATTAAAAGTCAATTACAAAATCCTTGAAAATTTAAATACAACACTTGCAACTTCCAAGGAGAATACAATTAAACAAACAAATCCCGAAGGATGGTTATCCGGACCGCCTACTCACTCAGGTCAAGCCTTCCACCCCAAAACAGTATCCGATCTTAACCTGCACAAGAGGTCTGCTCCCCACCATCGGTGGATCATCACAGGACCCATTCAACCAGTGTAGTATCAGTACGGGTCCAATACTGAGTAAGTCTCACTACCCTACCTTATAGGAGAGATATCATCGAGTGCATATTAAATTATAGTACAATACGTTAATACAATATTATACATACTCACAACCCACAGCATGAATCTTGCCATACATTTATAGTAACATTTAAAACATATGCAACATCCCATTTAACATATAAGCATGGTATAACCGAAATAATAAGTGACTCATTATGCACATAAACAGCATGCGGTAATATATATAATAAAAGCTGGTCATGGTCCAATTAGACTTATTCTTTATTCTCATTAATAGTATATTCATTCCACACATATTCTTTAATGATCCATGTATGCACGGGGACCCCACTATTATAGCAGGTGGACCGAAAATCGAACCCCAGAGCTAAACGCCTATGGCCACTATTATAGCCGGTGGAACGGAAATCGAACCCCAGAGCAAAACGCCTCTGGCCACTATTCTAACCGGTGGAACGGACTGGCCCCGCACTTACATGGTGTTCCGCTGTAAGTGATTAGTATCTTTCCCGTGGATTAACTTATTCGTGTGGGTCTGTCGACCCGAATCCCCCCACTATTATAGCCGGTGAACCGAAAATACACACCCAGGGCAGAACGCCTCTGGCCACTATTATAGCCGGTGGACCGGAAATCGAACCCCAGAGCAAAACGACTTTGGCCACTATTCTAACCGGTGGAACGGACTGGGTCGGGCTCATCAGTCTTTCGCTTTACGTAATTAATGTCTTATTCGTATCTTATTGAATTCACATCACGCCCTTGACATGCATAAATCATTCACTTCATACTTTACACATCACAAACAATAAAATTCCACATTCATAACTACACTTAATCAATAATACACATGATAACACCAAACAACTCTAAGCAGCCATAACGAACCCTAATTGACCACACCAAACCGTGCCTTAACCCTATTTTACCATAACAACCATACTTAGCCATCCCAAACCTTAATTACCCTCAGCAATTCACAATTAGCTACTCCAACCCTACTTAATCATAACGACCCAGAGTTAATCACTCCAAACCCTAATTCTGTCTCCTCCAAACCCTTATAATACTCCACGTACTATTCCCCGTCCAAAACAGTTAAACACCCAAGTAATACTTGCATTACCTTCCTTACACCCCAAATCAGCCTTTCATAGGTAAATTTTGCTCTCACGCAGACGTTACGCATCCCATGCAACCTCTCGAACTTTTCACACAAACCCTAAATCCCATACAATCATTAATTTCCATGCAAAACTCTAACTCCACCATACAAACCCTAATACCACCATACAAGCATTAATACCACCACACAACCCATAACACCACCATGCAAACCCTAATACCACCATAAGCCATTAATACCGCCAAGTAATCTTTAATACCACCATACAAACCCTAATACCACCATGCAATCCCTAATTTCCCCCATGCAACCTTAATTTATTCCCACTCTTTTGTTTATTTAATTCCACCTTCTCCTCATCGTCCCACAAATGGTGAACTCCTTAGGTCATCCATACCTATATTAGCCGACGTACTTCCCTTTGGTTATTTTAACCGCTTATTTTTCTTTTTCAAGTCCCCACTTCACCACACTTCCTCACATAACCCAGCATGCATGTCGTAGGGTCACATCACCTCACATCACATCATTCTTGTTCCACAACATATCAGTATACAAAGACGAGAACACGGGGACGTACCTCGGTTCCATGCTGCGCTACACAATACACAGATAATATATAGGATTATAGCATACAACCGCACAAAGCATACAAGACAGGTAGAACATGCAACGCACACAAGTGGCCTTAGTTACGTCCTTACGAAATACCCATAAGTAGAGGTAAGTAGAGAACTTACCTGGATCCGAAGCTAGCTAAGCGAAATAAGAGGGAGGGAGATCCCTAGTTCGTGGATCTACGAGAAAGCTTTCCTAGATTCGATAGAAATCGAAAACTAAATTAGAAACTATTCTATCAATCAATAATTCACATATTCTAATTAAATAAACCCAAACAACACAAATGATATTTCTTAGAAAACGCGTCTAAAACTTAGAACTTAAAAGCATGGCTTTATTAAGATTTAAGGTTAAAACTGAATAAAAACGGATTAATACAAATATCCCTTGGGACACTTCAACTTAATTTGGAAAGCTCGAAAAGAATAATCGATCATAAGTTAATTTATCGAAAATAACTTATTTATTAGATTTTATAACTAAATAGGTAATCCAACCGTTTACATAGAACCAAATTCAAACCGATTAGGTTAAAACAGAATTTAAATGGTTTAAAACCCAAATATAGAATTCGATTAGATAAATACACGTAGCAAAAATCAATTTTATAAAATCATCCCCGAAAATTAGGGTTTTTTAATACTTAAACCACAAATCGGCCAAGTCACTTTGATTACCTCAAATTGATAGTTTAAAACACAATTAAACTAATTTTAGATAAATCTAGACAATCAAATTCAACAAACGATCTTCCGATAAATCAATTCCAGATGATCAATTTTCAAAATTAGGGTTTTAGAGTCTACGACATAAACACAGGTAATTCAAATCAATTAATTCTAATTAAAGGTATTAGAATACAATTAGGCTCATTTCAACTACTTTTATAAATTTAATTTTAGAAAACAACTATACAAATAACCAATTTCATAATCTCACTTAAAAATCTAGGGTTTTAAGCCCGAAAATATGATTCGGTAAAATTCTATAAATTTAATCAAATTGAATGTTTAGAAATGAAATTAAACACATTTTATAACATATCAAATAATTAATTGCTCAAAACCGACGAAAGAAATACACAATTTAGCCCAATTAGGGTTTTTGAGTCCGGAACGCAAATCCGATTAGTTCTTGCCAAAACATATCAATTGACGGTTCAGAAATGTAATTAAACATATTCTAATGTAATTTATATAGTCAATTGAATAAAATAACCCAATTTCCCAAACCAATTTAAACCCGCGGGAGTTTTGACCTAAAAATCCAATTCCGGTCAATTACGCACAATTTTCCCAATTCAACACTTGTAATATAAAATTAAATATATTTTAAACAATATTATAAAATCAATTGAGCGGAACGACTCAATTATACGACCCAATTTCATTACACCCAAATTTGACCTAGGAATCAAATTCCGATAAAACCTGCATAAATTTCTCAAATTGCCGGTTCCAAAATGAAATTGGATACATTTTAAAACATATTGTATAATCAATTTGTCCGAAATCGCAAAAACGGACGAATCCGAAAAATTCGGGCATAACCCGGCTAAAAATCCAATTTTCCCAAAATTCCAACACAACTACACAATTAACCTATCCAAATCAATCTTACAGCACATATATACATTATCAAACAATCAATTTAGCTTTTTATAAGCTAATTCATACCCAATTAATCAAAACAAGGTTAGGGTTTTTTCGGAAATTATACCAAACGAAAAACTGACAAATCGGGGCAAAGGGAGGCCGGGGAAGTTTCGTCGGAGGCTAAGGACTGCTCGCCGGTGACCGGGCGGTAGCGCAAGCGGTGCGGCTCGTTGCTGCTGCGCTCTGCCGCCGCTGCTGCTCCTGTGCGCTGCTGGGCGTGGCTTCGACTGCTGCTGTTGCGTCGACGGTGGTGGTCGGCAGTTGGAGGCCGACGATCGACGAGGGAGGAGCAGGGAGGAGGAGCTGGGGAGATGGAGAGGCGCGAGGGGGGTCGGCTAGGGTTAGGGTTAGGGTTGCGAGACAGGGGGGTCGGGGAAAGGGAAGAGAGAAAGAAAAAGAAGGGAGGGGGGCGTCGGTCGGGGTTGGGTGCGGGTTTTTTTTTTTTTTTTTTTTTTTTACAAATACACATTAGATAAAATACCAAAAACATCAAAATATTATTAGAAGATTTTATCTAAAATTTATTTAATCCAAAATTTATTTCGAACGGATCCGAAGGCTTAAAATTAGTAAAAAGGCTATATAAAGAATTTTGAAAACATTTTCGGAAGGATTTAACAACGAACACAAACTTTATATTATTTACGGAAATGTATTATAAGACCTCGAAAAATTATTTAAAAGTATATAATAAAATGTTTAAGTCAAATTCTAATAAATCAAGACTAATTGTAATAATTTCCGAAATCGATTTTTCGTACACCAAAACGCGTAAAACGAAAGAGAATTAATTCCAGAAAGAATTTCATAAATAAACTCCAAAAATCTTTTTAATTTAAAACTTCTCGAAGATATTAACAATTTTCGAAAACGAATAAATTTAAAGTCGGAAATATTTTCTACGGATAAAATGATTAAAATAAATTTAACTATTTAAACAGAAATTCTATAATTTAAATAATATATTTAGTTAACGAAATATAACTCCAAAAATAAGGTCGTAATCACACGACGAAGTTATAATCGAAAATGAATCTAAAATATTAAAAATCAAAATACGAGAAGAACGGGAATACATATTTTTAACCGAAAATCGAAATTAAAAGAGTATAATAAAATCATAGTCGCGAACGAATTTGTCTAAAATGGTTTGCAACGGCAACGATTAATTAAATTCAAATATGAATTCGAAATCGTCGATAAATCCATAAAACAAATCAAAATTAAAATAATTAAATATTTACATCAAATTACGCTAATAAAATCATTAAACTTAATAAATTTGGGTTTTAAAAATATGGGGTATTACAACAATAATGCAAAGAAACAAGATAGGGAAAGCTCTCTAGCCACGTCACTCTCGGCCCCCAAGCTAGATCCAGACTCAACTCTCAGCCCTAAAAATGCCATAGACATCGTTCCCTACCTGCAAAACTCAGACGGGACTTCTGCTCGTGGGAATGAGCAGCACCCATGAAACGGGTGATCAGTACGCTACGTACTGAGTAAGGGAACAGACGTACTAAGGTCCACATACACAGAAATACATGAACAAGCAGACATAGCATGTGAATAATAAACAATAACACAAATGGACAATGCTGGTTACGAATCAGATAACTTTCTCATAAGATCTCAGATAATTATAACAATTCACATCATAGTCTTTATCGATCCATGTGAGTGCGGGAGCCCCACTATTATAGCTGGTGGAACGGTCGCAAGGGTAATATACCCTGCCACTATTATTTGCCGGTGGATCGGTCTGGCCCCGACTCACAAGGTATTCCACTGTAAATATTAGTATCTTTCCATGTCTTATCACTTTTACGTTTGGTTTGTTGAGCACAAAATCCCCCACTATTATAGCTGGTGGAACTGTCACGAGGGTAAGATACCCTGCCACTATTATAGCCGGTGGACCGGTCTGGGTTCGGCTCAACATCTTTCTCTGTAAGTAATTAGTGTTTTAACGTGTCTTATTCGAAAGAATATCACCCATGTCATGCATGGCTAGTGGGCCTCAACACATCACGTCAAAATCGATGACATAGTCGTACTATCACATACAAATGAGGGCACATGCACACGACCCGATTCCAAGCCACGCCACACATGAAACAGTTAGAATAATGACATTTAAGACCACGACACATAAATCATATAGAACATCCATGGCACATAGGACACATGTCACACATTTAGCCTTAGCTATATCCTTACTTGGTTTAGGTTACCGAGCTATCTCCTGCGCTTATATTAGGCCACTAAACACCCTTTGTAATTATCATACTTAACACATTTCTTGCATTGGAAACCCAAATCATGACCCTCAGACTCAACTCTCCCTCATACCTCACTCCTCCTCATTTATTCTTATTATTTTCTTTTTCTTTTTCTACCTTCTCAAATTAGGGTTTCCTTCCCAAACCCTAGGTACCCTTATATGACCCTACGTACTATTTTTCACCTCGGGCCTCCAGACTCCCAAACAGACCTTCCATAAGCCTCCCCACTTCCCAAAGTAACTTTTCATACGTAAGGTTCGCCCCCATGCGGACCTTAACCTCCCCATGCAAACCCTATCATTTCCACCATGCCAACTCTATCATTCCCAAGCAAACCCTAGTTCTCCCATGCAACCTTATCTTCTCCCACTCTTTCATTTGTTTAATTCCCCTTTTTCTCATCATTTCACAGATTACAGATTACCTAGGCCGTCCATACCTACGTTAACCAACTTCCCCTTGGTTATCTTAATTGCTTATTTTTCTCTTTCAAGCCCCCACTCCACAACTCCTCATCAAAACACCTAGCATGCATGTCGTAGGGGTCACAACACATCACATCATCTTTGTACCATACCATATTAGTACATACAGACAAGAGCACGAGAACATACCTCGGTTCCACGCTGCGCTACATAAATGCACAGATAACATACAGATTATAGCATACAACCACACAAGGCGTACAAGACAGGTAAAACATGCAATACACACATGTGGCCTTAGTTACGTCCTTACCTAAATCGGCGCCGGGCTTGGAGCACGCTCCTACACCTCTTGGGGTTTGACCCGGTTCACCTATAAGGAGGAAATACTAAGGGTCAATCTCCCTCTACCCGAATTATCATAATTTCCTATCTTACCCCTATCCTATTCTAGTACTATAATTAATATTAATAATAGTAGTTTATAATTAAAAAGGTGGGGTTATTATTATTCTCAAGGTAGTTAAGCAAATGACCACTAACCAAGACACGCCTTAGTAAAATCCATAGTTATTAAGGTAAAGGGTTTCATTATCACTAATAACGGTATTATTATTAAAACCAATAGTAATAGTAAAAATACTAATAATAATAATAACAATAATAGTAATGATAATAATAATAATAATGATAGCAACAACCATGATCTGATAATAATCATAATAATAGTAATAATAGTAAAATAATAATAATAATAATAATAATAATAATAATACTAACAACAATAATATTAGTGATGATAATAGTGCAAATAGCAATAATAATACTAAAATAATAATAATAATAATAATAAGGATAACATCGCGATATTAAGGGTTAGAACAATAACATAATAATAATAATAATAATAATAATAATAATAATAATAATAATAACAATGAT
The DNA here is from genome assembly GCA_039764185.1 of Tamarix austromongolica. Lineage (NCBI taxonomy): Eukaryota > Viridiplantae > Streptophyta > Magnoliopsida > Caryophyllales > Tamaricaceae > Tamarix > Tamarix austromongolica. The sequence goes on along the minus strand of CM077808.1, from coordinate 59,191,493 downwards.
AGTAAAAATAATGGTGATAGCAATACCGATAATAATAATAATAATAATAATAATAATAATAATAATAATAATAATAATAATAATAATAACAATAATAATAACAATAATAATAATAATAATAATAACAACAACAACAAAATAAGGATAATGACAATAATAATGATAATAACACAACAACAACACAACCATAATAATAATAATAATAATAATGATAGTAATAATAATAATAATTATAATAGGAATAATAATAACAATAACAGTGATAGCGATACTACTATTAATAATGCAGATAATGATAATAAGAGTACTAAAAGTAATGGTATTAAATAATAATGATAATAAGGATATCAATGATGGTAATAGTAGTTAAAGTAATAAGTGTGGTAAATATAACAATAGTAATGATGATGATGATGATGATGATGATGATGATAATAATAATAGTAATAATAATAAAGATCATAATAACAGTAATAATAATAATGCTAAGGGTAATAATAATAATAATAATAATAATAATAATAATAATAATAATAATGGCAACTACAACCACCATAACCATATTATTTATAATAATCATAATGATAATAACATTAATAGTGACAATACTAGTATTAGTAAAAATACTAAAATAATAATAATAATAGAGATACTAAAGATGTTATTCATAGTTGATGTAACAAATATGATGATAATAATAATAATAATAATAATAATAACGATAATAATAATAATAATAATAACAATAATAATAATAATAATAATAATAATAATAACTTAACAAGGTCTTATAGTTAATTAACATCATTAATTAGAGGTTCTTAGGGTAATGTTGGATCCTAGTAATAATAATAAGGGTGGTAGTATTAGTAGTAATAATAATATTAGTAATAATAATGATAATATTAATATTAATCATATTAATACTAATAATAGTAGTTAATAATATTAAATCATTAATCACTTTTATTTTTTTAAGATTTAGGGTTCAGGGAGTTGGGCAACCTGACTGAGAGGTGGCGGTGTTGGCGGCGGCGCGGCGGTGGAGGAGGAAGGGAGGAGAGGTGAAAAATGGATGTGGAGGCTAGGGAATGGGAAACTAGGAGAAATGGGAGGTTTAGGGTGGTAGGGCAGGGTTCCCTGGTCGTTTTGGGGGGTGGCGGCGGCGCTGCAAGCGGCGGTATGGCCGGCGACGGTGGCACGAAGGTGGCACAGGGCTGGAAAGGTCGTTTTGGGGATGGAATTTTTGCATGGCCAAGGTGGCACGTGCAGCGTAAGGAAGGGAGGATACGGGGGTTGGTTGTGTAGAGGGGATGCAGGGAAGATCGTGGTGGCAAGGGTAGGCGGCAGGGGTGGCTGACGACGGAGCAAAGGCCGGCTGAAGGTAGGGCGGCGCGCGGCTTTGTTCTGTCTGGGTTCCCAGTTTTCGAACCCGATTAAGGTGGCCTTCGGGGCTATTTATAGGCCAAATTGAACAGAAAACGACAAGATGAGAGGGGGGTGTTAGGGGCTTAGGGTTAGGGTAGGTTGTTTGGCGGAATTGGCCGGCGCGTGGTCTGAAAATTTTCAGACCATGATTCGTCTGCATAGGGGATTACGTGCGGGAGAAGGGCTGCGATGATTGGTCATGTCCACAGGGAAGACAACGGGGAGAAAGGACGAAACGACTGGTGCTTTTGGCGTGCCGTTGAAGCTACGATTCCTGGCAAAATTTTTGGTGGCACAGGTGGAAGGTAGAAAACGAAGTGCAGGTGGGGGTGGACCGGCGGTTCAGCGGGAAAGAAAGGAAAGAAAGAAAAAGGCCGAACCGGCCGGGAGGAAGGAAGGGTGTGCACGGGGAGATTTGGGCCGCGCAAGGGTGCTGGGCTAGCAGGCCGGCCTAAGTCGGGGGGGAGAATAGAAAAAAAGAAGAGAAGGAAAGGAGAGAAAAGGAAAAAGAGGGAAAAAGGAGGAAAAGAAAAAGGAAAAAGAAGGGAAATTAGTGGTTGGATTAATTAGTATGATTTGGGAAATTTGGGATGTTTAATAAAATATATATATTAAAATAATAATTAAATTCTATTTTTAGGTTAATTTAGGGATTTTTGAAGGAATTTTCTTAAATTCCATTTTAATTAACAAAACACTCTAATTTTCTCCAATTAAATTATTTATAAATTTTATATTAATTTAAAACTATTTTATCCTTCTTAATTTAAAAAAATTAATTAATTTAATTAATTTCCAAAATAAAATCCTTAATTAGCTTAAAATACCACCATTCCTCCCATTTAAAACACTTATAAATTTCTTCTTGATTTACCCTAATTAACTTCCTCTTATTTTAATAAAAGTAAATTATTTGATTAACTTTCAACATAAAAACCTTATTTAATAATAGATAATAGAAATTAGGATTTTTGGGGTATTTCAAGCTACTCAATCCAAAGGACGATGTTTTGACTTATGTGTGGAGTGTGAATAGGATTCGCAAGAGATTTGAAACCATCAAGCTTTCTATGAACATCAACCGAGGTAATCATAGAGAAGACAAAGGTATACAGTTTGATCTCCCTAATTTTTATAGTAAACTTGATGTTCAATTATTTCTTAAGTGGTTACATGAAGTAGAGGCTATATTTGAATTTAAGGAGTATCATGATGAGAAACAATGTAAACTATATATTCTTACATTTAATAAATTTGCTAGAATATGGTATGATAACTTGAGTAGGACGCATAAAATAGAAGGAAAATCAAAAATAAAATCTCAGGATAAACTTAAGAAAAAAACTAAGGAAAAATTTTGTACCTAAAGAGTATGAGCAAGATATTTATATCAAATTAACTACTCTTAGGAAAGTATTTCTAAGTGCTGAAGACTATGATAGAGAGTTTTAGAAATTAGCACTTGCATGCAAGGTTGTTAGAATTATAATTTTACCTAGAATCGATAAGGATCATTGGAATCGAATTGTAGGATCATCAAATCCTACAAATATCACAAAAATATGACCTAGATATACCTGTATGTAACAAAATCCTATAATTGAAGTTGAAAAACACTAAAGATATTATTCTTAAACTCTTATTTGATTACTAATTAAGTTTTAACAACACAAATTGTTGATTACATGCATACGAAAAATATTTTTATATGGACTAAGTATACAACAAAGCTAACAATACCAAAAGAGAAAATAAAAAGGATAATTATAAACTAAATAGAAATTAGTAAAAAAAATCTCACAAATTTAATACATTTGGTTTACTGTACATTTAGAATTTAGATTTTTTGTAAATATTTTTCTATCCAACAATTGATTTCACTTGTCTCTCACTTATGCATTCTTCACATTGATTGGTACTCAATATATTGTATGCACAAAATAATAGGGATAATGCTTAGAGTTAAGGAATAAATATAGTGAGAATGAGATAAAAATAGATTTTAAGGTAAATAGATAAAACAAATGATAGTCAGTATGTAGAATTGTAAGATTCTACCGATCCTATATGAGATCATAAGATTCTACCACGATTCTACTACTTTAACATTTTATCTAGGATCAAGGATCATTTAATAATTTTTGGATCGTAGAATCATAGAATCATAAAATCTAGAGTAGGAGTTTAATAGCTATGCTTATATGTGATATTCATGAGAAAAAGATTGAGATAAAGGAATGAAAGTATGCTAGATTTCTAGGCAGCCTTAATATTATGATCAAAGATAAAGTTAAAACTTACCTTTATGACTATTTTGATGATATGATTAAGCTATATTTGATATTGAAAAAGATAATCAATTTCACTAAGCCTTATGCCAAGTAAAGTACTTCTTTTTCTATAAAATACTACTCGAATGCACAAATGTTGATTTGCTTGGAACTTGCTTTATCAAAATATGGACCTAATATCTCAAGTGCTATAAATTTTGATAAAAATCTAGATCTAAATCAAGAGGAGAAAGTTAAATCCAGTGTTAATAAAGTCCAGACAAAGCAATATGTCAAATGTTGAGGATATGGACACTTTACTAGAGAATGCCCAAACCAAAAAGTGTTGTCTGTACAATAGATTGAAGCTATGGAGACTTATGATAAAGACCTTGATTGTGAGCCAAGTGAAGTAATTTCAAATGAATCAGAGGATGAGGGAAATGTTTGTTATCTTCTACAAAGAGTTCGTTTATTATAAGGTAATGAGAAACCAACCAATGAGAGAAGATATTCAAGACCAAAGGAAGAGTGGGAGATACAATTTGCAGAGTTATCATAGATAGTGGTTTGTGTACAAACATGTATTATGAAAGGATATTTAAGGATATGGTATTGGATACAACACCTCATACAAAACCTTATTCTCTTCAATGGCTCAAAAAAAATAAAGGAGTCAAGGTAACCTGGCAAATCCTAATCTCATGAATTGGTAATTACCATGATGATATGCTATGTGATATTTTTCCCTATGGTTGCATGGGGAATCTTGTTAGGTAGACTATGAAAGTATGATAGAAGTATTATTCATAATGGAATTAATGATGATCATCTTGTTGTAAAAGATAAGAATAAGCATAAAGTAAAGCCTTATAAATGTGATGACACTGGGATAGTTGAGAATAAAAAAGAGTTTGTTTTTTACACGAAAAGGCCATGATAGAATGTATTAAAGAAGAAGATACTTAATGGTGTTTTCCCTAATGACTTACCACCTAGAGTTGATTATTAATAAGCTATGATTTGATTATTAAGGAATCTCAACAAGGGGAGAAAAAGTGTGATAATCCTCAATTATATGGGCTTCTTGATGAATTTAATGGTGTTTTTCTTAATGACTTACCACCTAGATTACTAGCTAAAAAAAGGGATAGAACATGCTATGGATTTAATTCCTCTTGTGTCCTTACCTAATAAACTTGCATATAGATGTAATCCATAAGAAGCTAATGAATTAGGAAAAAAAAATAGAAGAGCTTATAGGAAAAGGATATGTGAGAGAGAGCATGAGTCCATGTTGTGTACCTACATTACTTGTTCAAAAAAAAAAGATGGTACGTGGTGCATGTATATTAATTCTAAGTTTATAAAAATATAACTATCAAATATCTATTTCCTATGCCTAGATTATATGAAATGTTAGATGAATTGTGTATAGCACAAGTATTCTCCAAAATCAATCTAAGGAGTGGATATCATCAAATGAGCATAAGATAAGGGGATAATTGGAAAATTACATTTAAAACTAAGTGTGGTGATGCCTTTTAATTTGTGTGATGTATGTAGTTTATTTATTAGAATTATGAATGCATTTATTCATTATTTTCTTGGAAAAGTCATTGTCATGTACTTAGATGATATACTTGTGTATAGTAAAAATGAAAATGATTACCTTATTTATTTGAGGAGATTATTTGATAAACTAAGGGAAGCTAAAGTCTATGAAAAGTTGGAAAATGTGAATTTATGAATTCAAGCTTTGTTTTCCTTGGTTATATTGTAAGTAGAAAAGGTATAAAAGTGGATCTCATATAGATTAAAGCTATTCAAGATTGGTTAAGACCTAAGAACATTCATGAGGTGTAACACCCCAAAATTTACTATAAAAAAATTTCTTATGACATAAGTCTAGCTTACCCCCACCATCCTTACGTCAATCACAAGGCAAAAACGATTAGAAAATTTAAAACACGAGAAGACAAAACAAGATAACTTTTAATAACATCAAATAAGTGTTTGGAGATCAACTCTGATTATAATATCAAAATATAACAAGAAAGGATCCCATGGAACTAAGAGTCCAAAAAGGTATCCAAATAAAACTATCATCCGGATAACATGACTCTACGCCCAACCGTGATACGAATAAATCACTCCTCCACATATATAGCATCAAAAACTGCGAAGTCATCCATCAAGTCCTCATTGACCTACACATAAACATTTGGGGTCATCTACTCGTTGGATTGAGCAACACTCATGAAACGGATGATTAGTAAGCTACGTATTGAGTAAGGTAACAGTACAGTCAAGTAAGGTTACAATAATTATCATAAGAAAATCATACATGCGTAAATCAAAGAATTCCATACAATTACTGATTCCAAGTCTTTCATTAGACATACCATATTCTAATCTTTTATTTACGTTGAGTTCAGGGACCCTAATATTCTTAAACCGGTGGAATGGTCTGAAAAACTTCTTGGGGACAACACACACGAGCCACTATTATTATCCGGTGGAACGAAGCTAATACCTCTCAGAGTAAAATGCTCCTGAGCCACTATTTATTAAACTAGTGGAACGGTCCGAAGTACCTCTCAGGGACAACACACTCGAGCCACTATTATTATCTGTTGGAATAGACTCAACATCTCGTTCCTTACTCACTTATTCTTTCACTTTAAATGATTAGTATATTTCCATTTATACTTTAACTCTTAATTTTATTTTCATTCACATTGAGTGTAGGGCCCCACTATTCTTAATCCAATGGAATGGGCTGAAACACCTCTCAGGGACAACACACCTGAGCCACTATTGTTATCCAGTGGAACGGAGCCATATAAACACCTCGGCTTGACCCAAGTGATCTTTCACTTTACATGATTAATATATTATTCAGAGGTGATCGTATATTATCATGCCAACCTCAAGACATACAATTAAACACATGAGTACGACCATATAATTATCCTCAAATGAACATAATACCCTTAGGGTAGGCAAGATAATCGTATTCTCCCAAAGCCTTTATAAAACCCAAAACATATACATTTCCAATCATTAATCGAAGTACATATCCTTAGTTTCCCATAGATATCTTGTATTATACCAAAACATATAATTACATAGTTTCATTACTCTCAAGAATATCATTTCATAGTATTTCCATACAATATAACATACTTAACACAAAAGCATATACAAAAAGACAAGTATCATATAAATCCCTAGCTATGACATGTATCCTTACCGATAAAGACACTGAGCTCTATGCACGTAAATTATATACCTTCTCCGAGATAACTGGAAGATCACCTATGAAAACAAGATAAAATACGATTAGGATCATAGGTTAAAAAAATTAAGAGGGGAGTTATGGTAGAGAAGGGTAAAAAATGGAATTTATCGGAGTTAAATGGAAGCTACAGTTAAATTTTGGTGGTGTTTGGACAAGATTTGGGGTGAAAATAAGGGTGCATGGCTAAAATGGGAAGTTGTATGGTCAGGCGATACAAAAGTTGCATGACTGTGCAACACTAGACGAGAGAAAATAAAATGCACGGCCAGACGGTGCAAAAGTTGCATGGCTGTATAGACCAGTGCACAGCAGGTCGAGAGAAAAAAAGATGCACGATTAGGCGGTGCAAAAGTTGCACGGTTGTGCAGCAAGATATTTAAAGTGTTACATGGTCATGTAGTAGGCCGTGCACTATACAACTCTACAACAAAAGAGAGGAAGAAGAAGGAAAAAGAGGCGGCGGTTGATGATGATGGCTAGCAATGGTGAGGGAGAAGGTTGGGGTAACCTTGGTGGTCAGTCCACCAACCAAAGGGTGGCTTGGTTGGTGCTCGATGGTGGCTTGGGTGGTGTAGATTCGAAAAATAGGGGAAGAAGGAGGAAGAAGAAGGAGAAAGGAGAAGGAAGAATAGAAGAAGGTCAGGGAGATGATGGATGACAATAAAATAGAGGGTTAAAGGGATATTTATACTCGTAAGGTGGTGTGCCTTGGAGGAGAAAAATGGCAGGGTGACTACAATGACGACGATGATTCTGTCGAGAAGAAGAAGAAAGAAGAAAGAAAAGGATAGGGGGTGTGATGGTTGAGAGGGATGGGAGTCAGGCAGAGGCACGAGGCAGTGATGATGAAGAAAAAAATGTGCACGGGAGGAGAAGGCAGGGAGAAGAAGAAAGAAGAAGGAAGAATAAGGGTGGTAGGGATGTGATGGGGCTAAAAAAACAGAGTAGTAGTAGGGAGAGTAGAAGAAGAAGAATGGAAAGAGGGAGTGGCAGGGTTGGTAGGGTGATGGTGAGAGGAAGCATGTGGGAGGTAAGTGGGCAATGCATGGTGCAGAGGAGCCAACTCCTTCACGCCACAAGGAAAATGGCGCTGGAGAAGAAGGAAAAAGAAAAGGAAGAAAAGGGAAGAAATGAAGGAAAAAAAAGGAAAAGAGAGAAGTGTTGGGGAATTAGGATTAGATTAGAAATTTTGGATTAGCCAAATAATTTAGATTAGCAAAAATTTTAGCGAGTTTTGATTTATCCAAATCAAGGTTTTGATTTTGGTTAAATTTTTGGGATTAAGAAATTTGGTTAATGCTAACAATAAGATTTATTGAGATTAGATTCAAATTAGGGCACAAATGACGCGAGATTAGGCTAAACAATTTTTTAGGGTATTACATGAGGTAAGAGGTTTCCATGGACTAGATTGCTTTTATAGGAGATTCATCAAGACTTCTCAACTATTGATGCACCTATTACACATCTCATGAAAAAAGGTGAATTCAAGTAGGGAAAAGAAGCAACTAAAGCCTTTGAGATTTTTTAAGCCAAGTTATGTAATGCACCAATATTATCCTTACCTAACTTTGATAATTTATTTGAATTCACATGTGATGCTAGTAGGGTAGGGATAGGTGGTATGATCTCATAAGAAAAAAGGCCCACATAATTCTTTAGTGAAAACTTAAATGGGGATAAATTAAATTACTACACGTATGATAAAAAGCTTATAAACATTAAGTCATTATTTGATACCTAAACCATATGTTTTGCATTTGGATCATGAAAGTTTGAAATATTTTTCATGGATAGAATAAAATTAGTTCTAAGCATGTAAAATGGGTTAGTTTATTACCATCCTTCTCATTTTTTGTTTAACATTTTAATGGTAAAGAAAACATGGTATTAGGTGCATTATCGAGGAGGTATTTGATACTTATCATGATTGATGCTAAGTAATTAGGTTTCAAAATGTTGAAATAATTGTATGCTAAATAAATAGTTGAATTCTTTAATAAACTTCACGAATAAATCAAGAACAACATTGAAAACTATAGTGTTAAATATAAAGCTCAAGTTTATAAGAATCAATTTAAAAAGTATTTTCTCCAAGGAAATTAGTATGGTTACACTAAAGAAATGAAATAATTCTAAACTTAAGAAAAAAAAATAATTATAAGAGTTAATTGACCATTTAAAATGTTAAGAAAAATTGGATACATTGCTCATGAATTAGAATTACATGAATTTTATGGAGGTGTTTTGAAAACTTTTAATGTTGGTGATTTATCTCCATACTATAGAGATGCTAATTTAAGGGGAAATTCTCTTCTAAAAGGGGAGAATTATGTAGGAGAATCTAACTCTCCTAATGAATCTTAGAAAGTTCAAAATTTAGTGCTCTTGGAGATGGAACCCGTCATTCTTGAAGTTCTTGAAAATCTTCCCCAAAACCATAATTCTACTAAAGGTTTCTTAAGTAATTCTTGTAGGTATATAACATGTTTGCAAGAAGGAAATTTCATTTAAAACAGCTAATGGACAATATAAAGGCAAGGCAAGGATGTAAACAAGTGACAGTGAAGACAAATCTACAAGAAATGCATTGAAGTATATTTAATTTGTTAATCTTATGAGCCTCGTGGGAAAAGTTTTGACTTACTTGTGAAATTAAGGTTTTGGGAGCTTTATGAATATTAACTTTGAGATAGGGATATTATAGCATATGTAAGACATGGCGGTTAGACCTGGAATTTAGGATATGTTATTGATAATAATATTTTAGGAATATATACTCAATTTTATGGGTAAATGATCAATATAGGAGGGATTATGCCTAAATTGTGAAGTTAGGGTTTTAGGAAAAAAATGAGCATCTTAACCTTTGAGACGGTTTTGTTATCTATATGTTGGTGTATTTATTACCTTAATTAGGTTTTTTACTTGTAAAATCAATCATGAATAAGACATTAATCATTTAAAGTGAAATATCACGTAAGTTAGATTAAGGTAATGTTTTCAGATGCGTTCCACCAGATGATAATAGCAGCTTAAGATCATTTTGCCTTGAGAATGTGATATTTTTAGATTTGTTACATCATATTATAATAATGGCTTAGGTGTGTTGCCTCTAAGAAGATGTTTCAATCCATTTCATCGGATTAATAATAGTCTGCACATGCTTATTGTGAATAAGAATATAAATTGAGTAACCTTACGGATAAGACATTAATGATTTAAAGTGAAAGAGTATGTGAGTCAAGACCAAGGTTATGTTTTCGTATCCATTCCATCGGATAATAATAATAGTGCCTCATGATCATTTTTCCCTGAGGAGGTTATGTTTTCAGTTCTGCTCCACTAAATGATAATAGTGGCTTAGATGTGTGTCCTTGAGAAGGTAATTCAATTTGTTCCATCAAATTAAGAATAGCAGGGTCTCTAAACTCAACATACATAAAAGAACAAAAATAGTTATATCTAATAAAGAGACCTAGATTAGTATTTACCTTATAAGACTTTTCAAAAATTATATGTGCATTTATCACCTGTAATGAATATATATAATTATATGTATCTTTGATTCGACAATATTGTTACCTTACTCAGTACATAGTGTATTGGATATCCTTTTCATAGGTCATTCTCATTCCCACAAGTAGAAGACCCTGATGCTTTTGTGAAGGTATTTGAAAACCAACTAGATGAGTTAGCTGCTTTTGATGCTTTTTATGGAGAGTAATTTTATCTATACTAAGTGTTTGGGGTAAGAGTTATGTTATATGATTGATGTTTTTACTCAGATACCTTTTTGGACTCATTGATCCATGGTATCCCTTAGTTTATTTATTATTATTGTAAACTGGAGTTAATCTCTAGACTCATATTTGTATTTATAAGAGCTCCTCTCATTGCTAATTACCTTATTTTACTATGAATGGTTTTAGCATTGTGATTGATGTAAGGGTGGTTTGGTAAACTAGACTTATTCCAATTATAGCGGTAACACCCATATTTTGATTATATGCTTCCATTGTAAATTGAAAAAATTCAGTAGTAAAATTTGAGGTATTACAAGTTGGTATACAAGTTTTTGGTTTTGATTATTGCATTTTGAAATTCGATTTTCAAACACTTCCTCATCTGATTTCATTTGTTTATTTCAAATTTTTAGGGAAAAAAACTTGACGCATAAAAAACCTAAATTAACTTGCAAGGAATTGAGAACGGGTAGCTTAGGCAGCCTTTGAATGTGATTATGTGTACAATGTGTTTGTAAGCTAAGAATATTTTTTCTAACATGTTTTCTGTCTTATAGCTAATTTGTCATGGTACTTAACGGTCGCGTTGGTCGTTTGGAAGAGACCTTCGAGGTATTCATTTAGTTCATTTGACACATGCCTCAGCCTTAACTGCCACCACCACCTCTGCATTACCTATAGGAGGATATTGGAGAAGACTGGTTTTGGAGGGTTACGGGACATCACCCCCTGACCTATGCTTTTAATGAGGAATCAATTATCTTGGAGAGATAGATTCGGAACATGGGTAGGATGTTTGAGGTAGATGACTACCCACTTGCTCGGAAGGTGAGCATTAGCTATTTTCGTCAATTATAATGCTAGTAAGAAGGGTATTATTTTAAGTTGAGGATTGAGAAGGCTCACCTAAGTCAAGCTACTGCACAAATAATAAAATAAAATACTTTAAATAACATAAAAAATAAATAATAAGAAAAAGCACAATTATATATCAATTATTATATAAGGATTCACTCCATACACAATTTCAAAAGGACTTGAACATGTAGTAATTGAAGGACTTATATTATAAGCAAACTCTGCGTGAGCTAACTTAATATCTCAATCTCTAGTACTTTAAATTACCAATCCTTTTAATAAAGTGCCAAGAGTATAGTTTTTAGCTTTGGTTTGTCCATCGATTTGTGGATGATGTGAAGTACAAAATGATAACTTGGTGCCTAACATGTGCCACAATATAATCCAAAAGTAACTAAGAAATTTTACATCCTTATCCGACACAATAATTTTAGGTATTCCATGTAGTCTCATGTTTTCTTTGAAATACAATCAGCAACATGTGTAGTATCATCAGTTTTATTATATAAAATAAAATGAACCATTTTAGAAAACCTATCCACCATGAACATAATCGAATTTTTACCTCTTTGTGCTCTAGGCAACCCTAAGATAAAGTCTATACTAACTCCTTCCCATGGTTGACTAGGCATAATTAATGGTGTATATAAACCTTTGTGAAATAAAATTTTACTCTTTTTACAAGTAACACATTGGTTTACTACAATTTTTACACCCTTTATCATGCATGGACAATAGAAATTTTCTTACAGTATCTCTAATGTTTTATGAGAACCAAAAAGAACCTACAATAGCTTCGTTATTTACCTCTTTTATAAGTAAATCCCTTATACTTGACATTGGCACGCAAATTTTATTAATTTTAAATAAGAATATATATTGTATTGTATAATTACCTTGGTTCTCATTTTCTTTACATGCCCAATATTCTTCACGAAAATCTTCATCATTAGGATATATTTCTTTTATAATTTCAAAACCTAAAAAGTTATCATCCAACATTATAAGTAATACATATTTCTAGGAAGAGCATTAACCACAATATTTTATTTTCCATCCAAGTGTTTGATAGAGAACAAAAAAGAATGTAAGAAGTTTACCCACTTTGCATGTCGAGGACTTATTTTCTTTTGACCACGTAAATATTTCAAACTTTCATGATAAAAGTGTAATGCAAATGGTTTAGGTCTCAAATAATGACTCTATATCTCTAAACTCCGTATGATGTCAAAGAATTCCTTATCATATGTAGAATACCTTAATCTAGCACCATGTATTTTTTCAATAAAGTATGTTATAGATCTTTTTCTTGAGAAATAACTCATCTAATACTTACCCCACTCGCATCACAAGTTACCTCAAAGAGTAGGTCAAAATTAGGAATAGATAATACAGGAGCATTGCATAACTTATTCTTGAGAGTGTCAAAGGCTTTAGTGGCCTCATTTCCCTAAATAAATTATCCATTATTCATGAGTTGAGTAATAGGTGCAGCTATAGTAGAGAAATATTCAACAAATATCCTATAGACACTAGTTGACCCATGAAAACTTCTTACTTGATGTATATATTTAGCAATATGCCACTCTTGAATATCTTGTATCTTTATAGGGTCAACTTTAATACCCTCAGAACTAATAATATAACCAAGAAAAATTATACTTGGAAGCATAAATTCACACTTTTCCAATTTTCCATATAGGTTAGTTTCATTTATTTTATCAAATAGTTTCCTTAATTGTAGAAGATGATCATGTTCATAATTACTATATACAAGTATGTCATCAAAATAAACTACAATGAAGTCACCTAGGAAAAGATGAAGAATTTTATTCACTAGTCTCATAAAAGAACTAGGTTCATTACACAACTCAAAAGGCATAACAACCCATTCATAGAGACCATATTTAGTTTTAATTTTTTTTCTTCCATTTATCCCTTTTCCTAATCCTCATTTAATGGTAACCACTTCGCAAGTCTATTTTGGAGAACACATGTGCACCACATAGTTCATCAAGCATGTCATCAAGTCTAGGCATAGGAAAACAATACTTAATAGTTATATTATTCATTGTTATAGAATCTATGCACATGTGCCAGGTACTATCCTTTTTAGGAACTAATAAGGTAGGTACACAACAAGGACTCATACTCTCTCACACATGACCTTTATTTACTAGCTCTTGAATTTGTCTTTGTAATTCCTTATCTTCTTCTAGATTACATCTATAGGCAGGTGTATTAGGTAAAGGAATTTTAGGAACTAAACCTATAACATGCTTTATACCTCTAATAGATGGTAGTACAGGAGGTAAATCATTTGAAAATACATCACTATACTCATCAAGCAAACTAGTAAGGTTTGAATTGCTAAACTTTTTCTCTTCACTGATATGATTTTGCTAATAAGGCATAACAAATACCCTCCTCCTTAATACAATTAATCATTTCCCATTCATGTAAGAATAGACTCTTTTTAACTTTGGGTGGTTCTACATAATCACATTGATATGGTTTCAGCTTATATTTCTTTTTATCTTTAAGCACCCCATATTTATTAGTTACACCATCATGAGTTACATTTCTATCATATTGCCATGATCATCTTAGTAAAATACCCCAAGCGTCCATAGGAAAAACATCACATAATACCTTATGGTAGTCACTAATGCAAATATTAATTAGGGTTTTTTTATTCACCTTAGCTCCTTTATCCTTCTTAAGCCATTAGAATGAATATGGTTTAGGATGTGTTGTCATCACTGGTCCTAGTTGTTTGATCATTTTTTACTAACAACATTAGTACACGAACCACTATCTATAATGACCCTACAAACCTTATCACTAATTATATACTTAGTTTTAAATTTTGTATCCATTTGTGTAGATTGATCATTAGGTTATTGTAATAACCTTTGAAGTACAAAAAAATGATTTTCATTCTCTTCATACATAATTAAGACATCGTCATTAGATTTTATTTCTAGTTCATCATCATCAGTACATGGTTTCATGTTCTCAATTTCACTTAAGATTAAAACTCTTGGAGTAGGACATTCCCTAGAAAATGGCCATATCCTTTACATTTGAAACATTTATTGTTAGACTTTTCACTTGCTTGATTTTTATCCTTATCATATTAGTTAGAGTTAATATTTTTTATCATTAGTCGAATAAATATGTGTCCCAAGTTTTGATGTAGATGCATTAGAATTAGTTTTGTTGGATGTAGAAGTTTAAGCACTTGTCTTATGATAGGCTTTGGTAGAATTATTTTATCTTTCACATTTTAAGGCTAAATTAGTCAAATCATCAAGAGAATCATAGGCAACATTTAAAATTTATCCCTAATCAAGTTATTAAGGCCAGTTAAGTATCTAACACACTTTTGTTCTTTTCTTTCTTGCATGTCACCAATAGTGCTAATCTTTCAAATTCCCTAGTGTATTCCTTTACAACAACAATCCCTTACCTAAGAGCAGTCAATTTGATATACATCTTTTGCTTATACTCTTTAGGTAAAAAAAATTCTTAGGTATTTCTTTAACTTTTCCCATGACTTGATTTACCTTTGTCTTGCCTCTCAAGTGTTCTATTAGGATTATCATACCAAACCCTAGCAAAATTTTTGAATTTGATAGTTGCTAATTTACACTTATGTTCATCATCATACTCTCTAAACTCAAATATTGCTTCAATTTCATGCAATCATTCAAAAAATAACTCAACATCTAATTCACCGTAAAAATTAGGAAGGCTAAGCTTTATACCTTTATCTTTAAAATGGTCATACCATGGTGGATGATTTGCGTAGCCTCTTTGATTGTGGATAAGATAATTTGATCCATTCTCTTGTGCTCTCTCTTCATACCCCATTCGAGTATTGATGTGGACACCTCGATCTTAGATTTCCGTCCTCACCATGCCCTCTACTCGATCATTTGTAGCCTCCATGGTGTTGTGCATGTGTTGAAGAGCCAGCTAACCTTGGTTCTAACATTTAAAGTTGGCTTTAAATGGAAGGAAGGTGATGAAATTGTGTATTTGTTGCATGTACACTTGCTAAAAGTTGTTGAAGAGTATTATACATACTCTTCATTGATACCTCTTCACCTATATTTGAATTATTTTATAAATATTGCCTCAAAACAACTTCAATCAATGCTTGAAATTACTTCTTTATGTTTTCTTGATGGCATGGAAAAGATCTTAAATACTTCTTGAACTTGAGGAGATGATGAAGATGGAAGGTAAAGGCTAGGATGTATTATCAAGTACTCTTGATAAAATTCAATGGAATCTTGGTGGCTAATAAGATGGTTCTTGTTTGAAGGAGAATAACACAAAGAAACGGTGAAATGATAGATGATGGATGAATACAAGTGAATAAAGCTTCTTCCTTAATTATGATCAAATGCTAAAGAAGATAATATAAGTTGAATATCTAGATGATACTTGACTAGATTGAACAAAAGGTAATGTTCTTACTTGATTCTAATCTAACAAGATTGATGTTGAATCTACCAAGATTATTTGACTCTAAATGGCGAGAGGAAAATAAAACTTCATGAGGGACAAAGAAGGAGATATCACGAGGGAAAAACTCACAAAAATACTTAGCACTTTGAAGATTGAAAGAGCTTCAAAGATAAATAAGGAGAATTGAAGAAGAAGGCTGGAAGTTCAAAAGAAGAAGAAGGATAATTGATCACTTACCTTTGATACTCAAAGGTGTAGATGAAGAGAAGGCAATCTTTAACCTTCAATGTTGAAGATATGAAGATTAGGATGAATATGTAATAAAGGCTAGTTTGAAGATCTACTACACGACTCAAAAACCTTCAAATTTGAAGTTGAAGATTGACTAAATTCATGGACATGCATGGGAGAAAAAAAATATGGAAGTTCACGTGGTGTGGAAATAGAGAAAAGAATGAAATTTATTCAAATTTGGAGTAAAGCCAACCTAACTTTGATATAAAAAATGAGACAAGTCTTCAAAGATGATGATGAATCATGTGATTGAAGAAGAATTAGGATTGTTGGCTACCCAAATGTGAAGAAGGGGTGAAGATATTCAAGCAAGAATTTATAAAGAATTCAACAAGAACTCAAAGAACTCAACTTTGAATGTCACTTATCTAAGATTATTCCTAGTATTTTTAGAAAGGATTATTCAATCGCAAAAAGAGAAGTGATGTATGTGGGAATATGGAATTATCAAATATGTAAACCTAAGGCTCAGTTATGTTGGACTTAAGAATACGAAGACTCAAAGGTAGTGAATTGAAGAAGAAGATATTCGCATATGGTGGAATAACGATGATGATGGTTTGATGGTGATGGATGAATGATGATGATGATTAGATAATGATGAGATGATGATTATTTGACATTGATGAGTTGATGATGATGATGATTCAAAAATGGTGAGATGATGATGATGATTCATCAATTAGGGTTTGCAAATAGAAGGTTTTGTGGGTTAGGATTAGGGTTAGGGTTTGGTGTGGCAAATTAGGGTTAGGGTTTTGCAAATTAGGGTTTCAATTTGTGATGAATTAGGATGATGATTATGTCAAGAATGGCCTGGGTTATGGAATTTAAAAAGATAGTGAAATGCCTTAGAACCCTAATTCTAAGAATTGTATCTAATTAAGGATTTATTTTGGAAATTTATTAAATAAATTATTTTATTTAAAATAAGAGGGATTAAATAGGACCAAATTAATAAGAATTTCATAAATAATTTAATTGGAGAAAATTAAAGTTTTTTGTTAATTAAAAAGAATTTAGGAAAAATATTTCAAAAACCCTAAATTTAGCCTAAAAAGGAAATTTAGGGTTTTTGAAATATTTTTATTTAAATATTATTATTTTTAAATATCTTAAATTACCAAGATAATCCAAATAACCCAATCCACCTATTTTTCTTTTTTCCTTTTTCTTTCTTTTCTTTCTTTTTCTTCCTTTTTCCTTCTTTTTTCTTCTTTTCTTTTTTTTCTCCTTTCCCCGACTAAGGCCTGTCCGCAGCCCGCCTCTCTTCTTTCCTTTTTTCTCCTTCGATGCGGCCTAACACACTGCATTATGCCCCCATTTCTAAACTTGTTGCCCGATCGGTTTTCCCTTCTTTTCTTTCTTTTCTTTTTCCTCCTGGCCGTCCGGTCCATGTGCACGTCCTCCACCTTCTTCTCCTTCCCTCTGTCGACTATAATGGCCCAAGAATTCCACCGCCAACCTTTCCATTTGACCGGCCATTTCTCCCCTCTCTTCCCCACTAATTCGCTGGCCACTTCGACCCAACCTTTCCTCCCCTCTTCTCACGCATTTTTCTCTCATCCCTTGTCAATCGTAGGCCACGAAACCTGCCTACACTGGCCTCCGTCACCGCCGATGAGCCTTAACCTACCTACCCTATTCTCCCATCTTCCCTTCAACCTTATCCTCTCCTTTAGCTCTATAAATAGCCCCCTTACTAGTTCTAGAATCAAGTTTTACTTTGAACCCAAAAAAATCAACCCTTTGCACCACCACCTAGTCAGACGCCTCTTTTGTCGTCGTTGTCCAATACCACTGCCCAAGTATTCCACCTAACCACTCCTTACACCTCCCTCTATCTAACTATACCACCCTCCTCCCTCAATTTTCCCTGCACAAGCCACCCCAGCCGTGTAAAGTAGCCTCCTCGATCAACTCTTCCTTCCACATTTGCCGCCCTTCGCACCACCATTAGCCACCACTTCCGCTAGAACCACCGCCTCTTGCACCTCTCAAACTGCACTGCAGACTCCCCTTACCTTTATTTTACTCTCCCTCCCTCTCATTTTCTCTTTCTTCCTTTCCTTCCCTTTCGGCCACCATAGCCACTGCCATGTGTCACCACCTTCATTCCCCTCCTCTCCACCTAGGCAACCCTAAACACCCCAACTTCTACCCTCTTTCTCCCTCTCTTTTTCCTAGTACTCAAATTTCTCTCTTCCTTCCACTGATGCCGCCAGTCACCACCAACCTAAGGTGGAACCCTAAACCCTCTCAACCCTTTTACCCTATTTATACAAGATTTATTTATTTTATTTTGTTATAATTACATTATTTCAAATATATTATTATTATTATTATTATTATTATTATTATTATTATTATTATTATTATTATTATTATTAGTAGTAGTAGTAGTAGTAGTAGTAGTAGTAGTAGTACTACTACTACTACTACTACTACTAATGTCATTATTTTTATTGTTTTTGAGGGCCAAAGCCCTATTTTGTTTTAGTTCAATTATATTATTATTATTATTATTAGTGTTATTATAATTTCAAAGAAGGGTCGAAGCCCTACTTTACTTTATTTTCAATTTATACTATTATTAGTATTATCATTATTATTTTATTATTATTATTACTACTATTTTTATTATTAATGTTAATAGTATTATTTTGGTGAAGGGTCGAAGCCCTTATTCCACTATTTATTTCGAACCATATTATTATTATTATTATTAGTAGTAGTAGTAGTAGCAGCAGCAGCAGCAGCAGCAGCAGTAGTAGTAGTAGTAGTATTGTTGTTGTTGTTGTTGTTGTTGTTGTTGTTATTATCATCATCATCATCATCATCATCATCATCATCATCATTAGTATTATTTTTAGTATCATTATTATTATTAGGGTAAAATCTTCAAATCTTATATTATCATTTTTTATAATATGACTATTATTACTTTTACCTTTAGCAAAATTAGTAATTAGTTAGTTTTATTACTATTATATTATTATTTCATCCAAAACCCTAATATTAGAATAAATAAGGAATAATGGTATTTTTGGTAGGAGGGAATCTAATCTTTAGTTTTTTCTCTTATAGGAGAGACCAGTCAAAGCCTTAAGGAGGGGTAGGAGCGTACTCCAAGACCGGTGTTGTATTAGGTAAGGGTGTAGCTAAGGCCGTATGTATGTAATATGTTTTATATGCCTCGTATGCCATGTGCCATGATATGTGATGTACCTTATGTGTATTGTTATAACTATTTTATGTATGTTGCAGCTTGGAGTTGAGGTACATTTATGTGTTATCTTACGATTTGTGTATCATATGTTTGTGTTGTGATTGTGATGTGATATGACGTGATCCGGTAAGACATGTATGCTAGGTTATGTAATATGATGATATGAGTGAAATGATGTGGAGTTGACCTAAATGTTTCATGACCATAAATGGAAGAATCTAGGGTTTTGCATGGAGGAATCTAGGATTTTGTATGAATGGATCTAGGGTTTGCATGGGAGAATCTAAGTATGTAGGGAAGAATCTAGGATTTACATGGGTGAATCTAGGGTTTCAAGTGGGAGTTTTAGGGTTTGCATGAAAAAGTTTGAAGGGTTGCATGGGATGTGTAAAGTCTGCATGGGGGTGAAATTTACGTATGGAAAGTTGATTTGGAGTGTGAGGAAGGTGATGGAAGTGTTGTTTGGGTGTTTGAACAGTTTGGATGAAAATTAGTACGTGGGACAGTATAAGAGTGCATAGGAGACCGAGCTAGGGTTTTGTGTGGCTAGCTAGGGTTTAGTGTGGCTACTTAGGGTTTCATAGTCACACGTGTACTTGGTGATTAAAATGTGATGATGAGGGTGGAATCTATGGGTTATGATGTGTGGAGTGTTAAAATGATTTAGGTTGTGTGAGGTGGAGTAGGATGGGCTACTTAGGCCTAAATTAGGGTTTTGGAATAAAACCCTAGAGTGAGACGGTGAGTGGACTTGGAAGTGTAAGGTAGTAGGCCTTGACCCACATACATGGGAGATAAGCTCTAGTGTGAGTTAGGGTAAGGAGGAAAGAATGTTGGGCCAAGTTAGGAGGTGCATGAGTCTTATGATGTGAGACAGGTCCTTTTGGAGGATAAGCGTAGAGGGAGTTAGTCATGCATGTTTAGGGTTAAAATTCTGAATAAGACACTTAAGAAATTAATCATGTAAAGTGAAAGATATTGAGCCGGGTCCAAGCCGATCCACCGATTAGGAATAATGGTTAAGGTGTTCCATCCTATATGTGTTTGATCCACTGGTTATAATAATGGTTATGAGCTTTATGCCCTATGTGTTTTCAACCCACCAGCTATAATAGTGGGGGATCCCGATCTCGATAAACCAAACCTGAGTTTACTAAGACACATAAAGGACACTAAGTACTTATAGTGGAACACAATGTGAGTAGGAGCCAAACCGATCCACCTGTAAGTGTAACACCCCCAAATTTACTACTGAAAAATTTCGTTTAATTAAAATGGTTTAACGGAAGCGAAAAGATAAAATCATAAATTTGGGGGCATTACCACCACACTTAGTACTAGATGGGTTCACTCCTACCGTTCCAGTACTAAGTGCTAAGGCTAAACAAGGTTAACATCAAATACGAGTCATTAATAAAATGCCAATCATTAGTAAAACACAAGTCATACAAAATCAAAGTGTGGTTTAGGATTATAATCCAAAGAGTACATGACTAAAGTTTTTCCAAAACATAAAGCATTGTACGATATAACATAACTAAAATAAAATAAGACACGATCCAAAAAGAAAACAAAGTACGGCCGAGTCGCTCTTAATCCCCAAGCCAGGTATAAGCTCAATGCTCAACCCCACCCGATGCCTCGTAGGTGTCGTAGGCATCGAAGACATCATCCCCTACCTGCACAAGCTCATATGGGTCTTCTGCTCGTGGGAATGAGCAGCACCCATGAAATGGACGATCAATACGCTATGTACTGAGTAAGGTAACAGATGCGCTAAGGCCGGCATATAGAGCACATAACATAAGAATGATCATATAGGCAACATACAATAATACATGTAATAAGGCCGGGTGAATTTTCAGGTAACTTATTCTTTAGTCCCCTTAACAATATTTTCATTCCACACATACTCTTTAATAGTCCATGTGAGTGTGGGAACCCCACTATTATAGCCAGTGGACCGGAATACATACAGAGCAGAATGCTCTTAACCACTATTATTTGCCGGTGGACCGGTCGCTAGGGCAGAACGCTCTTGGCCACTATTATTCGTCGGTGGATTGGTCAGGCCCCGACTCACATGGTGTTTCGCTGTAAGTGCTTAGTGTATTTTCCATGGCTTAGCTATGTTACTTTGGTTTGATGAGCACGGAATCCCCCACTATTATAGTTGGTGGACCGGAAATCATGTAGGGCAAAACGATCTTGGCCACTATTATTCGCCGGTGGAACTGTCTCTAGGGCACCCCAGCTCCTAGCCACTATTATTTGCAGGTAGACCGATCTGGGCCTGGCTCAACAATCTTTCGCTTTAAGTGGATAGTATCTTATTCTTGTCTTATTTGATAAACATTACACCCTTGACATGCATGTCACCACCATTTTACCTTTATCCTCTCAAGGGGGCTCGTCCCCTATATTGAGACTCTTGTGCCCCTTACCACGCCCCGACATCCATTCCCCCTTACGCTAACACGTATTGAAAAATCCTAACTCCTAAGGGTGTGGGTTAAGGCCCAACACCTCATGACATCAACCCCACTTACTATCACCCTCTAGGGTTTTTCCTTGAAAACCCTAATTGGTTTGATATGGCCCAACTCTTTCTCACTTACTCTACCATTACTTTGTTATCGCCCCATACCTTATCTCATTTACATCCAATCCCAAAGCATATCGCTTTACCCCTCGATTTCCCATGTGACCGGAAAAAAACCCTAGTTGGCCACTTCAAACTCTAGTACCTTTTTTCTCCCACAAGTAACCTTTATGTTTTTCACCTAATATCTCTTCTCTCCCACGGCACCCATAATCACCCCTTATATAATAAAATCTCACTCTGAAGCCCGTACTCCCCTCTTCCTTAATCATTTTTTTACTCCCACAATTCTCCAGATTACTACTTCCTCCCAAAACCCTAATCGGGTCCCTTACACACCCTTACTCCAACCTACGTACTATTTTTCATCCCAAGTCTCCAATCACTCCACAACTCTCCCCTTAGCTTATTTAGACCCTAAATCAACTTTTCTCATGTAAAGATCACCCCCATACAAGTTTTATCCATCCCATTCAAACACCCAAAGTCCCCATGCAAATTTTAAGATTCCCATGCATGGTTCCCATCTCCCTTCATTTTGGTCATTCCTTCCTCTTTAATTTCCTCTTATGGATCATGAGGTATTTTGGTCGACCACATATCCCCCTTAGTGAACTCACTCCCATTTTCTTTCTTGTTGTCCTTTCATTCCATATCATATTATCAATGGTCAGCATGTCCTATAGAGTTATAATATATCACATCATAATCACCACATATACATATAACACACATGTCATAAGAAAACATATACAAACATACTTCAACTCCAAGCTGCGCTATGCATAAGACAAGTTAATGACAATCATGTAATATACAACATAACATGATATAAATCATCCACGGCATACAAGTCACACAACACACATGGACCTTAGCTACATCCTTACCTAAAGCGACGCCGGGCTTGGATCACGCTCCTACGACTCCTTAGGTTTTTAACTCAATTTACCTATAAGAGGGAAAATACTAGTTTCCCTCTTACCAAAAGTACCATTACTCCTTATTTTAGTCTAAAATTAGGATTGTTATTATTAAAGGGAGTATTATATGTGAAAACTAGGGTTTTTATCTTCAAGTTAGCCCACTAGATATTACTAGCTAAAATATGCTTATTTTAAATATTTAATGCTATACTTGTAGTATTAAACCTAATAGCTTCATTCTTATAATAATAGTACTAATACTAATTGTAGCAAAATAGTGATAATAATAATAATAATAATAATAATAATAATAATAATAATAATAATAATGGTAATGCTAATGCTTATAGTGATAGAAACCCTAGCATTGTTAAGGCTAAGTCTAATAACAGTGTTAGGGCTAAAATAATAATATAATAATTGCCATACCAACAACGTACAAATATTCCTAAAGATAATAATGATAAAAGTTATATTTTGAATAATAATAATAATAATATAAGGGTTCAAATGTTTTTGTCACAATAATAGTAATAAAATAATAACAATAATAATAGTAATAACTAATAATGATACCATAGTAATAATGTTAGTGACAAAGGCATTAGAAATAATATTAGAAATATTCAAATATTAAATAGTAAAAATGCTAAGGCTTAAGTATTCTTCTTCTTTAACAACAAAATGATAATACGCCAACTTCGGTTTAAATAACAACAACAAGAATAATAATAATAATAATAATAATAATAATAATAATAATAATAATAATAATAATAATAATAATAAAGATAACTATTTTAATGCTAAGGTTGTAGCCTTTTAATTAGTATACCATAGTTATAAATATTTCTAAAATTAGGTTAGGTAATAAGAGTGATACATAATAATAACATTAATAAGGGTAATAATAATAATAATAATAGCAATGATTATACAACACTAATAATAATAATAGTAATATTAAAGATAATATTATTAATATTACTATAAATTATTAAGACTTATAGAAAATAGTTTAGGGGCTGGGGAAGTTGGAGTACCACCTAAGGTTGGTGGCGGAACTCGCAACGATGTGTGGCGGCGACGCCGGTGGTGGTGGAGAGAGAGAGAGGTGGAAAGATGGATATGTAGGCTACGAGAGAGGAAGTGGAGGGGTTTTTGAGGTGGTGGAAGGTGCATCAGGTGGAGAGGGTTGGAATGGAGGTGGTGTTGTAGCCGGGAGTGGCGGCGCACGGCGGTTGGTGCGGTGGCCGAAGGTGGTGGAAGATGGAGAAAGTAGAAGGAGAGGGAAGCAGGGGATATGAAAGTATGGGAAGGTATGGGAAGGTTCCCTAGGTGTTTTGGAGGGTAGAGGAGGTGCTGGTTGCAGTAGGAGTGGCGGCGGAAGGCGACGCGAGGGGCGGCGAGAGGTTGGAGTGGGCTGATTGGGTTAGCGACTTTGCATGGCCGAGGTGGCTCGTGCAGGGCAAAATAGGGGATGATGGTGGCTTGGTTTTATAGAGGGAGGTGCAGGGAAGGTTTCAGTGGGTGGCTTTTGCGGCGGCGGTCGTCGACGGCGGCGGAGTAAGGATCTGTTTGGGTGGCGACAAAGGGCTGAATTTCTGGGCTTGCGAAAAAGGGAGCTCAATTATGACTGCCCTTGGGGTGTATTTATAGGCTAATTGAGAGTGAAACAAAAAAAGGGAGAAGAAGAAAATCTGGGCAGGTGAGGCAGGTCGCTGACCGGCGGTGGCAAGCTGCGCATGCCCTGCAATTACAGGTTAGGTCGGGGTAGAGAAAATGGAAAGGAATGGGCATGCGTGAGGGAGCTGTGAGGCTTGTTGGGGTCAAAAAGGGAAAGAAAACGAAAAGGAGAGGGGCAGGGAAGGACCATCGGTGGTGCAGAGGTGGCCGGCGTGCGTAGAGATGCAGGTCAGGCTGCAGCTGCGTAGGGAAGAAGAAGGAAAGGGAAAGGGGGAGGACCGGGCGGTCTAGGGGAGAAAATAAAAAAAAAAGAGGAGGAGGCTGGGGCAGATTGGGTTGCGCGAGATGGGCCAGGGAGGAGAGTTTGGGCCGCGGGCTGGCCCAAACCAAGAGGGGGGGAAGAAGGAAAAATAAGTAAAGGAGGAAGAAAGAAAAAGGAAAAGAAAGGAGAAAAAGGAAAAAGGATAAAATGGTTGTGTTAGGGTATTTGGTCTTTATTTATTTATATATTTAAGTTAGATATTTAATTTTAATAACAATTATTTTAAGTATAATAATTAAATTCATTTTTAGATTAATTGGGCTATTTTGGATAAATTTTCCTTAACTTCCATTTTAATTAGTAAAATGTCCCAAATTTTCTAAATAACTTATTTATTATTTTCTCTTTATTTTCCTCAATTAATTTCCTCTTTATTTAATAAAATAATTTATTTTCTTAATTTCCCTAATAAATCATTATTCTGCCATAATTCCTAAATTAGGATTTTTGGGGTATTTTAGTAAGGAATAGTGGTTAGGGCGTCCTGCCCTATATATGACCGATCCACCGGCTAATAATAGTGGTCAGGTGCATTGTACCTGTGTATTTTTTGGTTCATCGGCTCTAATAATGGAGCTCCTGTACTCGCATGGATTTGATAAAGAGCATGATGTGAAATGAGTATCGATAAGAGATTAATTAATTAATTAATCTGGACTATAAATGGTCTTTATTTATTTTATTATTTATTTGAAGTGATTGTATGTTGTTTTATTATCCTTCTTGGATAATATGCTTTTATGTGTTAGCCTTAGTGCACGGTTACCTTGCTCAGTACATAGCGTACTAATCGCCCTTTTTATGGGTGTTGCTCATTCCCATGAACAGATGGCGCTTCTAACTTTGTACAGGTGGACGATGCATATTTCGATGCCTTCGATGTTCACGAGGCATCAAGCAGGGCTGAGTGTTGAGCATGTGCTTGGCTCGATGATCGGGAGTGACATGGCCAGATTCTCTCTTTAAGTTATTCTATTTCTTTATGTTATTTATTTTTGTAGTAGATTTTACAGAACTAAACTACTATCGTTTGTAGACATTGTTCCTTTCAAGGAACTTTGATTTTGTACTTTGGATTATGTAAACTTTTTACGTGTACTCTGATTTCTGGGTTATAATCCTTCTAGTTCTGTTTATGAACTCTTGGTTTAAGTATTGATTAAAGTATAACATTAATCCTTTTTAGCCTTAGCACTTGATACTAGAACTGTCGGGGTGAACCAGTCTGGTACTAAGTGTGGCGGTAACATTTTCGAAATTCACAGGCCTTAATTTAAGTGCTTCCATTAAAAAAATAGTAAATTTTGGAGTGTTACAAATATTACTTAATCTCTAATTCACACAGATGAAGAGATTAAGGGTTTCAAGATTAATCGTTCACAAAGATTCGATTAAAATTGAGATGAACTCACACAGAATTCAATAAGAAATACTTGTAATTTTCATTCAAATTCAATTAAATACTCCTTTCAACATGAATTATATATGCTTATGTATCCAAGGTCACTGATTACTTTTTATGAGATATTGCCATCTGCTAGCTAAAAGATATTAGAAGATAGAATATTCTTCAAAAGTTAGATTTATGCTACTTTATTCTCTAACTAATCTTTAACTCGACTACTTAATTAATTAAACCAACTAATATGCACGTACAAGCTTCCTTTTATTCCCCCATGCACTTAGCCATGCCCTCCATACATGTCATGCACATGCCATATACGCCTAAGAGCTTGTATGGTACCCTTCATCTATAACTAGCAACGTAACCATCTGTTTGTCTTCAATTTTGTGGGAGATCCTTTCTAAATGAAGAAAAAATGGTTCCGTAATGATGAATGCCAAGTCTTGGGTGTTTTGTCTTGCATCAAGAATTAACCGAGTAAATTATTTTTATTAAAATTCAATATACCCAACCATCAACATGTTACAAATGTCAACATCATGCCCTATATATAGGAGCCTTACTTTGCTAACTAGCACACTAATTTAGCAACATGACACATAAATAGCTAACTAGAACATAAACTAGAATTAATAATGTAATTATATCCTATATAATACATGATTTAACAAAGACTATTACAAAAAAAAAAGTAAGCTAATTAGTACATGAAAATAGCTAACGAATCCTAATCAAAACAATAATGTTGA
Organism: Tamarix austromongolica; assembly: GCA_039764185.1. NCBI lineage: Eukaryota > Viridiplantae > Streptophyta > Magnoliopsida > Caryophyllales > Tamaricaceae > Tamarix > Tamarix austromongolica. Next base: position 59,164,195 of record CM077808.1, on the reverse strand, counting down.
CTTGAAATGTTGACTAGGTCTTCTTGACTTGTAGAGTGACTTTCATGCATAATAGCTTCCTTTGTAATATCTTATAACACTTGAAAATCTTATGTATCTTGACTTAATTCTTAAATGGTTTGATCTTCTTTCTACAAATATGTTACATACTTGCAAGAATAACTTGAAATAACATCTTCATGGTTAGTCATATTATTATTATTATTATTATTATTATTATTATTATTATTATTATTATCAAATACACATAATGTGATTGGTTCCATAATCAAGTGTGCTAAATCACTATCATCTTGTGGATCATCTATGGATGCTCCTGCATCAATGTTCTTATAATTATGGCTCATTCTACAAATAGATTGTAGATCATGTCATATTTATTAGTCCTACATTTAGTATAATGAACTGATAAATCACCAAATAACTCATAATCTTCCTTCATTCTAAAATCCTAAAAAAAACTACAAAGATAACTAGCACCCTCCATTTCAAAATAATAAAAAAATCTTATTCACTTACTTATTTAGTCTTAAGAATCCCAACCAATGTATTCAAATCATATCCATCAAAGTTTTTCAGTGAAGACTTACGTAATTCATCATATACATCCTTAATCCTAAACCTAAAACATGGATACCACCTACCTCTTTACTTGATACTCATATAGAATCAACAATAGGTGTGCCAATGTCCATCATATTTTCTATAAATGTTAATTTTTTAGGCCTAACCTTCTTATGTGGTGACATATAATGTACATTTTATACATCATAGAAAGCGTGATTGTATTCAATCTCATGAAGTGTCATAATCCTTAAACCATTTTTTTTACAAGTAGTACAGGTATCCCTATGAGAATAACCTTTCCTTATTTTGATGTACAAAATTTTTTCCCAGCTTTGAAACAATCATACTATTTCATAGATAGACCAACATCAACTCTAGACCTTTGTTTGTGCTTACCTACCCCAAAATCCTTCCAAAAAGCACATTCATTATACAAATTATAAGCATCATATCCTGATTCAATAGTTAATATAATCAGTTTTGAAGTTTTAGCCTCATTTTCACAAGCTGAAAGAAAATATTATAGCAAAGTAGAACTTACAAAATGCACATAATCACTTTGGTAACATATGATAAGAGTGTATATTCATCTATCCAATAGAAAAAATCATTATACAACCCAACAAAATCACTTTAATAGTAGCTATAATCATCTCATAACAACATATAATCACTTAAGTAGCCGACTATAGATATATGATCACTTTCCTAAACTAACATAATCACTATAGAACCCAACATAATCACTTTTTGAGTCCATATAATCAACTTAGAAAATGCACACAATCACTTTGGTAATACAACTCTAAAATTATGTAATTACCTTCCTAAATTACATAACCACTTAATTGGTAGATGGAATTACTTTCTTGGCACAAAAAATTACTTAGCTAATTGATTTTAAGAGTGGAAACTAACCTTATAACATTATGACAAAAATACTAGACATATCCACTAATATACGTGTACAATGCATAATCACAATAAAAACTCTAATGCAAATAATCATTAGTAGTGATAATGACTAAAGTATATCACATAATTACTAAAAATGTCCAAATTATCACAAAAATATGCAACATAATCACAATAAAGTGTCTTTTGCAAATAATAGCATTACACAACCATCCATATAAATCCCCTTAGCCATAAAAAATAAGAATTAAAATAATGAAAGAACATGATTAAAAAAAAGGGGTAGTCACAAAAATCACCATCATCAATCAAAATGTAATATTTTTTTAATAGCATTAGAACTGCTAGGTTTTGCCATGCCCATTAAAGTACTTCTTTCTACCATTGATCTTGAATTGCTTCCTTCTACAGTGGCCATTAAATTAGAACTTAAAATTTTTTCAACAACCATCAATCCATTTCCTTTTGAAACCTCAAATGACATGTCATTTTAATGTATCTAATAAGTGATTATTTCCTTATTATGGAAAAGTTAGTAAAATCAAATCAAAAGAGATGGAGAAAAAAAGAAGAATGATGCTTTGAGAATGACCAAAATTCAAAAGAATAAGAAATAAATTAAGAGGGATGTGAATGTGCTTGAATTAGTGAAAGAAGGAAAGTATAATTTAGTTTCCTAATTATACATCAAAATCACTAAAAAATGCTTAGTCAACAAAAAGTGTATGGCATGTCAGTTCAGGTGCTTTTTTAACCCTGATTTTCTTAGATAATGAGTCTCATTAATCTTCCTAAATTATTATAAAATTTATTATTTACTTATTTCATTCCATTTTTAATCATTAGTTACATTAAATTACAAAAAAAAACACATTTATGCAATTCGACATTTCTTTTTATTTCATGTGTTTTTATTCATTTACATTCTGAATGTTTTCTAATACCAAATATTTTACATATTTGTTATAAGAAAATTATTTTGCAAATTTTTCTAAATTTTTTGGATTTATTTGATATTATCTTAATAATATTTTTAATTCTTTTCACTTCAATTCTCAAATTTTCTTATAGGGTTGTTAATGAGTCGAATACCCTCGGGATCAAGCTCCACTCGTTTAATTTTTTTAGCTCAAATTTGTCTCAAATTTGAAATGAGCTAAACAATCCCGGCTCAAGCTCGGCTCGATAAGGTTCATGAGCTAGTTCAACTTTTTATATAAAATATTAATGAACCAGACCAGCTCATTTATCATGATTTGAATTATCACTCAGCTCATTTGAAAGTTAAACAAACCAAATCAACTTGTTTACTTATTTGGCTTGTTTAAAGACTTATTTAACTATTTGACTCATGTATTATGTAAAATTCTATATAAGCTCATTCTATTAATGAACGAGCCGAGCTTATAAATGAGTTGAACCAAGCTCGAGCCAAATTTGATCCGGCTCGCGAATAAACGAGTCAAACCTCCATTGACTCGGCTTATTTAATAAACAAGCCTAAAAATAAGGCTTAGATTTGATTTATATTTCTAAACAAAATATTTGAGCTGATCCCTTAACAAGCGGAAAATATAGTAAAACACTTGGGCAAATAGGACTTCTGACATACCAAGTCGGCGTGGTTTGTCAACAACCTTATTTACCCAAGTGTTTTCTTAATTTTTCCTTTTATTTTTCTACTACTAATACGATTCATGGTTTTTGTTTCCATCTATTTCTCCTTCTTCTTCTGTTTTCTTTTTTAATTTTCATTCTCTCAAACTTAATCCTTCATTAGCCTTCCTTACTTTGGTTGTTCCTCCATGGTTTATGCCTTATTTGACTTTGTTTTGGTCGTTGGGTTATTTTACTAGACAAGCCTTCCTTATATTTTTTTTCTCCTATTATTTTTCTTCTTTAAACTCGTAAATTGATTTAATTTATCTCTTAAACATTTTTATTAAATTTTGAGAGTTAAATTATAATAAAAAGTGGAGGTGATTCTTGATTCTCCATAGCAGAATATCATACTCAAGGTCAAGGGACATATATCCTTCTCTTTATTGTCTTCATTTCATTTCTTTCATTATAATGATTATTGTTTATTTTAAGCCTAATGCCCACTTCTTTTGCGAAGGTAATCAAGCCTCTTAGGTGGTGGTGTCGAGATCTAGTTTTCTTTTTGTACTTAGAAGCATTGGAGCTAGGTAATATAATATAGCCTCTAGAAGTATGTTTTTTCTTATATATGTTAATTATTTTAATTATTAAGTATGTTAGTACAATTACCTTAAGAAAAGCATGAAAATATATGTTATGTGTTAAGCAAGAAAGTATGATATTCTTGTTTTTTTATGTTAAGTCTATCATATATGATTTATTGTGAAAAATGTCATTACCATTATATTTAGGGTTTCAACCATATTATTATAATATGTTTATTTTGGTTAAACATGATTGTATATTTATTTCATATATATATGTGTACATGTAAATATCATGGAAATTAGATGAAAATTGAATATATGTGGACAATTAGGGATCTATACCATAAGACCTTATTTGATGTTTTGATTACTTTAACTTTATTTAAGCATGCCATGATATGTATTTTACTATTTAGATATTTGTGTGGAATTGGGATAAAAAAAAGATGATAATTGGATTTATGATTTTGAGCTATTCTTGTCTATAAGGGTAAATTGGTCCATTTAGTTGGTTTTGAAAAAAATAGGGTTTTCCATTGCATTCATTAGATTTTTTTCTTAAAGGTTGATGTATCATATATTAGGTTTTGAAGTTGTTTAGGATTTATTGTGATTTTTAGGTGTTTTGATGTGTTTAGGAATGTTTATGGACATTATCGTCCCTTTACATTTATTCTATAATTTTGGGTACAACAAGTGGAAGTTGGTGGGAAAATAAATTAAGTGTTAAAATATTAAATAACTCAAATAGAGTTAAAATAAATAAATAAATAAATAAATAAGATGGAGAGGAAGAGAGGGGAGAAGCCTACTATTCTCATTTATCTATATTGGTTATGTTCTATCTCAAGACATCTCTTGCTAATGTACATAACTTCATTTCATAATAGGAGAGGGAGTTAAATAATATGGAAAGTGGAGGAGGAAATGGTGAGTAAATATGGCTATTTGCACATGGGTGTAATAATATTTTAATAATTTTAGTTTTAAATGATAATAAATATAAATATAATTGCATTATTTGATTATAACAATATAATTTTAAAGTTAATTAAAAATTATTATAATTATTATAATAAATGGAATAATAAAACATTAACCTTAACTAAAATAAACATATAAAAAATCCAATCGAAACTTAAATAAATATCAAACAAAAAAAGAAAAATTATCTACCAAAGATTAAATAAACATTAACTCAAATAAAAAAAATTAACCAAAGTTTAAATAAACATAAATCTAAATAAGAAAAAACATCAAGCCAAAATAAACAACCTAAAAAAATCATAATATCTTAATTTTTTAAAATATTATTATTGTGCACTCTATGAGGTGTACCTGGGTGCATATTACAAATATAATGGTAAAAGTTGTTACGGATGATGAAAATAATGATACATTAGACCTAAAATATAATACAACACAAATTCATGAGATTATGTATCAATAATATGGAAATATGATACTTACAATACTCTCCTAAGATGTTCACTTTTTGATATTTATAATAATTATTCAATATGTACATCTCAAAATATTCGTATCATTCTTCACAATTACTAAGTATACATGAAGGTGTAGGAAAACTTCAAAAGTATATTCCCATATATAAATGTATCTCTTTCACCAATATTTCATACTTCTTATTAAGAGTATAACTTTGAAATACTGATACATTAACAACCCAGTAGAACAAGATCATGGATAAGAAAAAGGGTAAAATTTCTCCCCTCAACTTGGCATATATTCTTCATACATTTAATTTTATTTTTATGAATAGATATATACCATTGTCTCTCTCATTCAAGACACTACCAATAACCCCTCCCCACTAAAGATAAAAACCTAGCTTTTATGTAAAAACTTGTGTCATCATATTCAATTTTATTTATTTCTAAGCGCCTACTTATAACCAATTAATTTGACATCTTTGAATGTTGTATTTTATGTCTACATAAATAATTTACACTCATTAATAAAATATGTTCACCTTTCATATATTTTCTCCAACTTGTTCAATCTTTTATCCAATGATATTCCATAATACATTGAGAATAATTTTTGCCTTTATTCATTATTAGTTTTAGTTGTTTAGACGAAGACATTACCGATGTCTACCTCATACAACCTTACACCTATATAAAGATAATTTATGGATATTTCATTTGTTGGTATAGTCTATTGAATTCCATCAATATGGACATGTTAACTCATTGTGGCAAGTTTTTAATCCCTTTTCAAGGATTATAACATATCTTTTGAGCTGTCAACTCTTTTAACCCATATTGAATGCTTCTAACATGTCTATAAGTTTATTTCTATTAGCTTAATAAAAGTCACTATAAGGACTTTTATGAGTTGAAACTTTATTCAACACATATGACTTTCATAATTTATTCACTTAATAAATGCAAGCTAAGATACATTTAACATGAATAAGCATCAATTTCACTTTGATTTCCTTTTAGGTATATATCTCACGAAATACATATTTTAAGTGCTTGCTTGATTTATAATAATATCAACCTCCTTTTTTTCTCCCTCTAAAGTTAGAAATAACACTACTTTCATCATTCTTTGTTGCCTACTTTCATATCCACGGAGGAAATTTATTGGAACATATGTAACACGCCCAAACTTTAAGATAAGCATAAGGTAAATTCCATTTGACCTAATTTAAGGGATAGTGTGATATGTACAAAAAAAAAACAATTGCATATATATATAAGCATATTTCTTTTAGACCTCACTAAGAAGGGTCTATCAATAAAATGTATATTTACAACTCTACCAAGTTGTTCTACTTCCAACTTGAAGTATTGATATTGCACTATTATCCCAACTAGGTTATTATTTACCTTGGTGTCATTGCAATAATATTGGTTGTCAAATATAACATGCAACTTTATATAAATGTATCATTATAAACCATGGTGCATTTATTTGTTCCACACATGTCCACTTGAAATATATCAACGACGTAGAGGATTGTGCATTTTCATGTATTATGATGGCTTAGTTGTAAATTTGCCAACAAGGTATGTCATTCATATGAAATCATCAATCAAAATAATCTTTAGGATTCTTAGTGGATGCTTGTGTAAGTTTTAATGATCTCACCTCTCATTATAGCACCAATGTGTTCTCATTTTCATGCCATAAGATAACAATTTATGGTCTAGTATCCGGTGGTTAGTGGCATTTTTTGGCTTTTTACATATACCAAGTGCACACTTTGTGCATTTATCTCGCCCTTACTTCTAGCCAATGTTAATAGGACCAATACCATCAAATACTCATGGTCTATAGTAAGTTCTCCATAAACTTATTTATAATATCATACATGATGTTTATATTTTATCATTTCTTTAGGAAATCCCTTAATAGGTTTTTCATTCCAAGTACACATGTATATTGCTTATTGTAAATTATAAGATCATAAAATACTTCATCCTTAACAGAAAAGGAGTAATAGCATTTCAATCAAATAGATTATTTCTATATATCATATTCAATTTTATGAGATCAGAAGTCTCTAGCCTCTATTGTTAAATTACTTCATGTTTCAACTATTAAACTAATAATTGAATGAGAAGCTTCAAGCATTAACCATTAAATTAATTATCAAATAGGAAGTTTTGGGCTTCAACCATCAAATATCTTTATCCACCAAAGCTATAATATAATAGGGAGGCTATAAATAATTCAGTTGTTGTGGTGGAAGAGAATATTTGACCATGGTAGGTTTTAATCATGACCCATCACAAAATATATGCATAATCTCATAATCAAGTGGATAACAAATTTTGCACAAAGCTCACTTCACAAATTTATGATTCAAACAAGTATTTTAAATATTATAAAAATTAAAATTACAAAAATTAAATTGTAAGAATTAAAATTGTATAAATAAAAGTTAAAAAAATAAAATAAGTACATAGTTCTTTGAAAAATGCTAAACGATTCAATGTTCATAATCAACCTAAAATTGAGGTACTCAATATTAATAAACCTCTCAATCTTGTAGGTTAGTGTTGCTTAAATCTTACATGAATTTTAAATATTTGATCTCCTTCTTTAAATTTCACATAAAGTATTATTCACCTTATAATCATTAGATCTTTGAGATTATATTGTGTGTTAAGTCTTTCGGACCATTAAATCATCAGGTGAAGCTATTAGTTTTCTCCTCAATTGTGGCATATCCTTTTGTATTTCAGGTATGTACTTGTAAATATAATAGTTGGTTGGGAGCTTCATGATTTTACAGACATTTGTACAAACACCTAATTGTACTTTGGGTATGTAGGGAAAATTTATAAACTTTTATTGTCTCTTCATTAACTTTAGGTAATGGAATTTTTTATGTTTATTATATGTTTTCTAAACAAACTTCAGATGATGAGATATGTATGCAGTTATAAAAAAAATAAGACTATTGATCCATCACTTTTATGTACACGATGGTTGATGATGTAACTTCCAACTTATCATTTTCAAATTTAGATACTTTTCTAATATATAACCACTACAAGTGGTCATCTAAGTTCTAGTGATAGATGTATAGCGATGGAAAATTAAGCTACCAAACTGTTAACTTTAATATTTCAATAGATCTTTCTATATCATATTAGAATCATTAAATGGGAAGCTTTGCACGTCTACCATCATTTACCATTGCCTTCTTTAGGACAAGAGGTCATCATTGTACTTTACCCATTCTCACAGTGGTGCTAGTACATGGTCACAATTGGTGATTCTCCAACTATTTATGGTGGCATATAGTCATATATCATGACTTATAAAATTTCACGCTACCATTTTTCCCATCCATTAAATAATTGCAATTAGAACAAAATAACTCAAGAAAATTAAATCAATTGCCTGATATAATTAGTTCATCAATATAAGAATTTCATTTTAACATTTAAATGTCCTTACATCACATGCTTCATATACGATAACCACCTAAAAAATAATCAAGACAATATAAATCATTTAGTTAAATATGATTATATGCACAAGGTATATAACGGCATAGATACTAGTAAATAGATAAAATCAATTTATCCAATGATAATCAAGGCAACATGAATAGGCATGTCATGATATATGAAAGAATTATGCAGATATAAGGGATCAACTAGGGGTGGAAAAAAGGTCAAGTTTGGGCCGCGTCAATTTGGGTCACGTAGAAATCGGGTTGTTAAACAATTGGGTTAGGTTCAAGCGTCCTTCATGTTGGGGACAAATCAGGTAATGGTGAGCAGGTCTGTATTGAATTGAGTCATTTGGGTTAGAAGAATATTGGGTTGGGTCTAGATCTAACCCATTAGATTTTTTTCATGTTTGAATTCAATTCGGGTTTGCATGCCTTGGGTCAGATTAGGTTTAGGTCGGGTGGATTTGACATACTTCATGTCATATCGTGTTTGGGCTAAGTTAGTTCAATTTAGAATTTATGTTGACATTAATTGTTATCAATTTAATATAATTAATTAATTAATTAAATTTTGTGATTCGTTATTATCATTATATTTATCATATCATAATATATGTAATGGTATAACAAATTATTATCATAAAATATGTCATAATAATAATAATAAATTATTATCATTATTAGTATTATTATTATTATAGTTATTGTTATTAATATAATGATAAATATTATTATATACATAAGTATAATGATAGTTGTAATAATTATAATTATCATATTAATTATAATAATTATTATGTTGTTGTTGTTATTGATGCTGCTACTCTTATTATCATCTTTAGAAATATAATAATTATTATTAGTAGTAGAAATACAAATATAAATTTTAATATTTTTATTATAGTAATATATATTATAATTATCACATTTATAATTGTAATTTTTATGTTTATAATAATTATAACTATTATAATAATAAAAATCTTTATAATCTAATCTAATTGATGCTAATATGATATTAAAATAAAGTGAGGAAAATGGAGTCTTACTAGTTTTATTTCATTTATTGTTATATGGGTTGTATAATTTTTTTACATAAAATGTTATGAATAAGATAGTTTATTGGTGTTATGTATCAATTTATATGAGATAAAATGGTACATTTGTATATCAAATTTCACTTTACTATGGATCAAGTGTGGAATTACGTCTAGGTATGTGTCGAGTTTGAGTTGGGTTATTTAGGGTAGTGAAGGATTAGGTTGGGGCATTATTAGGTTTCTATCTAGATATGGGTCAGGTTATTTTTTATACGGGTCACTATCAAGTTAACTTAATTTGGGTCGGGTTCAGATTGATTCAAGTTGTTTTATATTTTTTGGTTGAGATCTTTTTTTTTTGGTCCAAATCAGGTTATAGGTCGAGTTATTTAGGTTGGGTTAGGTCAGTCACGTCATCTTTGCCAAGTCCAGAATCAACAAATACTAGAGGTGGGAAACAAGTCATATGGGTTGGGTCAAAATTGAGTTATTATGTGATCGTGTCGAGTTCAAGTGTCTTTTGGGTTCAACATTAATTTAGGTAATAATTATTTGGGTTGAGTCATTTGAGTTAAAAGAATAATAGGTCGGGGTCAAATCTAACCCTTCAAATGTCTTCGGGTTCAAGTTCTATTGAATTTGGGTCTAGTCGAATTTGGATTGGTATGTATTTGGCTTTACAAATCAAGTCATATCGAATTTGGTTCTGGTTAATTTAATTTAATTTTTGTATTGACATTAATTATTATCAATTTAATATAATCAATACATTAAATTTTGTGAATTATTATTATTGTTATAATTATCATATTAATTTTTATCATAATATATGTAATGATATAATAAATTATTATCATAAAATATGTAGTAGTAATAATAATAATAATAATAAATTAACATTATTAGTATTTTTATTACTATAGTTATTTTTAAAAATACAATTATAAATATTATTATATATATAAGTATAATGATTGTTATAATAAGTATAATTATCATTTTAGTAATAATAATAATTATTTTCGTTGTTATTATTATTATTATTGTGATTATTATCATCTTTAGAAATATAATAATCATTATTATCAGTAGAAAAACAAATACAAATTTTAATAATATTATTATATTAATATATATTATAAGTATTATATTTACAATAATAACTGTTATAATAATAATAATAATAATAATAATAATAGTAACAATAATAATAATTAAATTTAATACAATCTAATATAAATGATACTAATATGATATTAAAATAAAGAATGTAGAACATAGTCTTATTAGTTTTGGTTCACTTATTTTTATATGGGCTGCATATTTTTTTTTACATAATTTTTTTATTAATATAATAGTTTATTGGTGTTTATGTATCAATTTATATGAGATTAAATGTTATTTTTTTATGGATCAAATTGGACTATAGTTTGGATCAATTTTAAAATTATGTTCGGGTATGGGTTGTGTTCAAGTTGGGTGAATTCTGGTCAGGTAATTCAGGTTTTGTTGGGTTATGGGTTAGGTTCACATTAGCTTATTTTAGTTTGGATCATTTTGGATACGTGTTACTATCAAGTTAACTAAATTTGGGTTGGATATAAATTGATTAAGGTTAAGATTGGATTTATTTTTGGATCTAAATTAGGTTATTCGGGTTTGATCAATCAGTCGAATCAACTTTACTAGGTCTAATAAAGACACACGTGCGTGTGCACACACACACACACACATACATTATTGTGATATTAGGAAACTAAAATATCAATAACAAAACAAGAAAGAGGGGAAGAGAGGAAATAATCTCTTATATTTACAATTCACCATATCCCATATATATATATATATATATATATAGTATTCATACTTATTACACCCACAATGAAAAGAAATTAAGGAATATGGAAAGAGATGGAGGAGACAATTAATTGGGAGGTTACAACTATAATGGGAAAATACGTTACAATTGATGATAATAAGAGGATCATTAAACAAAGGGTTTAATACAACCAACATTCATAAAGTGTACATTCACAATATATAAATAATATATTTATAGCGCATACACATACACACACAAAGTACATAAACGTTCGCATATCATAGAAAATTCTCAAGACATGAGATCCCAAATGTAACCCTAAAATACATGGCTTGCAAAATGACAATAACACATATCTTAAAAAATATAATGATTTATACCACCTACTTGAATATTGTTGATTGAAGGACAAATCAAATGAAAATTTAATTAGGGGCACATCAAAGAAGATGGAATTAGATGCTATATTTATACTATTTACTGGTTGTTGATGTATATTAAGCAATCTCTTGTCGATAACATCTTATAATATTGAGTAACACAAATAGAGATAAAAAGATATGAAATAGAGGAAGAGAGGGGGAGCCTTGTTATTCTCATTGATTTGTATCAACTCTGCTCTATATCCCCTCCTACTCATATATATAACTTTGTGTCATAATGGTAAATGGAGTTGAGGAATATAAAAAGTGGTGGATGATATGGAGAATTGGAGGGCTACAATCATAATGGAAGAAATTATTACAACTAATTTAAATAATGGGAGCATTAAACCTATGATTTAATATTAATAAATTCATGAGATTGTACATTCACAATATGTAAATATGATATTTACAACATGAAGCAATACAAGTTTATTCTTTAGATTAAATTTTATGAGTTGACATTATGGTTTTAGGATTTAAATCTAAATATAAGTGTGGAGTGAATTTCCAGTATTTTGTAAATTTTGAGATTACTTAGGATCTAATAAATATATATAATGAGATAATATAGTTATTAGATTGCTTAAGTGTTGTTTCGATTTCATTTAATTGGCCTTAAAATAATATGAATTGGGTTTTCTTAGAGATTTTTGATCATTTAGTTAAGTGTCATTTTTATTTCTTTTTATTGACCTTAGAATAATTTATTTATCATGTTTTAAAATAGTTGTTGGCATGCATTTATCATCCAAGATATATGTGGGCCTTTGTGCTAGGGAATAGTTTTTGGATTTTTATAATATGAGTAGTGTTAGGAATTTGAGCATTAATGAAATAATGTTGTGCTTTGTGCCATATGGTTGTTAGGACTTGATATCTTATATATCAAGTATTATTACATAGAATCTTATAAAAAGAAAATGGATTAATCAAATATGATATAATTGATTAAGTGTTATTACACAGACTTGATTTATGTGTAACAAAATTCTTAAATAAAATATTAATTGCTTAAAGTGAAATAAATACTTGAGTCAAGACTCCTATCACTTGATAAGGTCATCCAAGTCAAGTTTGGTCTTTATGTTAGTCTAGCCCTTTCCATTTCCATGATATTGGTTTCCTTAAGAGAGTCATAAATGACCTTTTATAATCTATAAGTGCATATAGCAGTATATGAGTTATTAAATGATTAGGTTTCCTATCTAGTTACACTTTGGGTGGCCCAACATGACTAGTATCATTCATATACTATGAGCCCTGTCTAGTAGGTCTAATATTGTTCATGCACTAAGTTATTTGAGTCTTTGTCATAAAGCTAACTAATAATAAATTGATGTGTTCATCTTAATGGAATACAATAATCATATTTTTCTCATTTGAATTATATATGTGGCCTTAGTGTTATTTTGTATTCCATTATCTTGTTTATGCTTTATTATATGTTCATAATCATGCCCCACAATTGCACAATTATCTCATTATTATTGTATGTGTTATCATTATTGTTATTTTATGTTTACCTTATGTGTTACATGCTGCATTTTTAGAATATACTATAGTATTCAATACTAAATGTATAATAATACTACACTTTTGTAGATAAATTTGTTATAGGTGTTGACTCTACTAACTTTGAAAAGATGCTTTTAATGGAGTGTTGATCTGGGTTAGGTATAGAATTATAGCCATCTAGAGTGATATTTGTTGTGTGTCTTAGATCTTGAAAAAAAATATGTATCTCTCTCTCTCTCTCTCTCTCTCTATATATATATATATATATATATAATTAGTATTACACTCATTTTTCCTCCCAATAAAAAGTTTGAAGAAAGAGAATTGTATTTAATAGACAAAATTGATGGTTACTTGTAAAAGTTTAAAAATGTGCAATATTGTTTTCATTAATTAATTATATCTTTAGCTTCCTTCTTTTTTTTTTTTTTGAGACAATGCCTTTAGCCAGAAACAATTGTTTCAAAGAAGAATTAGTGGAAGCTAAAATAAGAAATGTAGGGTATTACCACTATATCCAACATAGAAAAATAATACATCGCTGATATTAGATGTAAGGCTGAAAAATAGTTCATATCTAGAGATTAGATGTGGTCAACACCTCATCTAAGATTGATACAAGACTATAAAATCCATCTAAAAGTATTACAATAATCTATATGATAAAAAAAATACAAGAACAATGAATCGAAAGAAAAAGAGATAAGATCCCCAAGGATTTGAACTAAAAATACTCAATATCCATGTCAAAAAGCTCTAACTATTTGCCTATCTTACAAAACTAGATTACAAAGACAAGAAAACGCCTACAAACAAACAACTATACAAGTTTAGTATTAGTATGGTGAAGTTCTAAGCAAATATACCCAACTAATAGCAATAGCATTATCGCACTTATACTTAATTGTGACCTAAGAAAAAATGAAAAATAGATTACAAAGGGAGTCATGGATTACGTTAGAGGTTACATATGACATGAGAGATCATGGAGAAACATAAGATAATAATGTAATATGCATTCCTGGTGATAATAGATATTCTAGCCTCAAATACAGTGATGTAATATTTAGTAATAACTTATGCCACTTATAACCACATATAATGGCAACAACACTTAAGGACACTCACAAGTCCATTACACTTATAACATAATGATCACACGCTTATTCATATCCATATTACATACAATACAACGTAAGGAAAACACATGGTGCTATCCATTTATTTATGCTTAAATATACAATGTTAAATCATCCACTAAAACTCCATGACATAAGGCTACATGAAAACATAATACAGTCTCACTAAATTTATACCACAATCACAATAAAATGCCACAACATTGATAATATTCCACAACACAGATAATGTTCAAGAACACTAATAGTATAGCAAAACACTGATAGTACGCCATAACACTTGCAATATCTATTTTATTTAAGTAACATGAGAAGGACAACTAATATCTAATTTATTTATAACATGAGAGAGATAACTAAATAAGTGATTGAGAGACTGAGAAACTATACAAACCACTAGGACACCCATATCTTAAGCATAAATATCCTCTATAGAGTCTTCATAACACTATAAAGCAGAAAGGGCCATTATTATTGCATGCTCGTAGTAGCACGATAGGAGTGTATATGGCTACATGACCATAACTCAAAGGTTATCCTGAGACTATTTGCCAGCATCCTAAACTCAATTCAATATACTCATTTTAGTTTTATCATTAGCATTTTCTAATGTTATCATATATTTCACCAAACACATCATATTACTTATGTTATTAACAATTTTAGATATAATTGTAACACTTCTATTTTTACAAACTAAAAAAATTCTTTAAAAAGTTTTTACCAAAGTCAAAAATGAAAATGTAGGGTACTACCGTTGTATCTAAAAATGAAAGGGCTAAAAAATAACTCATATCTAGAGATCAGGTATGGAAAATATTTGATCCCATGATAATACAATATTATGAAACAAGAGTGAAGAGACAAAAATAAGAGAAAATAGAGGATTAAAAGTTCAAGAGAGATCCTGATAAATATACAATAGACCGACCTAAAATCCACTCAATGCAAGCATTAGATCAAAGTATCAAATTAATAAATACCTGCTAAACAAGTGATACCTAATCATAGGAATGAGCAAGTACCCATAAAATGGACACATTAGTACTTAAATACCAAGTAGTATAATAGTCACATCCATAAATTAATACATACATAACACATAGGTTTATATGATAAGAACAATATTGTACATGCACATACTACTTATAATACGAGATGACCTAAGAAAAACCATATTAGAATTCATATTTAGATGATCATGAATTTCCATTTACTTAATCACTTAAAATCAAATACCCTACTAATCCAAGCATAACACACCTAGGGACTGCTATTAATATTTAATGGAATGATATATGGCATAAAACTCCTTTAAGGGTAATACACCTTTAGAGACCACTAACAATATACTTCTAATCTTTAAGCATACATATCCCCCATGAGCTAGTGTGATGCAGGAGCATCCATTGAACATAATGATTGTCATATTCATTCTAATCCTCAAGGTAAGGAAGATGATTTAGCTTTCTTAATATTGGAGTCTATCATGTTAAATATTCTTGATAATTCTAATATGCTTGACAATAAAAACCATTCAAGTTATTCTTGTAGATATGTTACATATTTGCAAGAAGATGATGTTCATACACATTGATGTGTACAAGTATTCCAAGGCATGAAAGGCTATGACATACATGGGACGATACATTACAACAAGAGATAGAGTGATGATATTCATTATTTTTATAAACTTGTTGTAAACCTTAACCCTAAGTATATTTTATGTAAGTTAGAGTATGACTATAATTTCATGTATGTATCTTAGTCTATTGTATAGCTTTGTAATATTAATCCTTAGTATCATTTAACCAATGATATTATTCAGTGGATTAAGGTTAATATGGGCTTAATTCAACCATGATTAATGGGCTGGATTAGGTGGGTAAACTTGGCTGGTTAAGGAAGCTCACCACCAAGCTTATTCTTTCCTATATATACCTTTTGTGCACAACATTTGTATAGATAATTGAATAGAATGAATAATAAGAATTTTGATAAAACTTTGAGCAAGAGAGCTAAAGTCTAATCCTCCCTTTTGGGTCTGTATTTAGCAAGGAAAATCCGGGATTAATCCTTCCTCAAATCTATCTTCACACGACACATTTGAACACCTTCAAATCTGCTGAACACCTTCATCTTGTAACATCAATTTCTTCGTCTATAATCCACCAAATCACTTCATTCTTTTTGCATTAGATCGTGGGTGACAGATTTTAATACAAATTTTGATCCAACCTTCCGTTAATTTGATAAAAACCACATCATTTTTGGTATCAGAGCTTCATTTGTTCGAAGCTGATTTCTGCCGACCTGAAATTGTGGTGTGTTCTTTCACCAAGAACTCCACTATTTCTTGCAATTATTGATTCTTGATGAACTTCTTTAAGTTTTCTGTAAGTTCTTGCTTGAATTTCTTGCAATATTGCAACGATCGTGTTGCATTTTCCCTCAACTTTGCACATAAAATACCAACAGAGTTCGAATTTCAGCAGCACCAGTTTGGTTCGTCTGGTTGCAACGATCGTGTGTGCCTCTTCAGCAATTGATTTCTATTTTATTCTAATCTATATTAGTGCTTGATCAATTTTATGACAACCCCCTTCAAGTTCTCTTCGTGCAAGCAAGAAGAAAAACTTCAAAGTGTTCGACATCCATGGACAGTTCTTAATCGCCCGAAACAGACCTGGAACTTGCAGGCCATGTATTCGATTTATTTCTCATCAATTTCTCTCAATAAATTAGTCCATATTATACCTCTGGATTTCATATACATTTTCTATGAAGACTTCAACACGAATATACCACTGGAAGGCAAGTTTTTGTTGAAATTACAGAAACATGTTCTATGATTTTATGTGAAGCCCGAAACTGACCTGGAACTTGCAGGCCGTGTATTCGACTCATCTCTCATCAGTTTCTCTCAAAAAAATAGTCCATCATCTACCTCTGGATCTCCTATACATTTTCTATTCAGACTTCAACATGAAAATCCCACTGGAAGACAAGCTTTTATTGACAACACAGAAACATGTTCTATGATTTTATGTGAATCATTTTCACACCTATTATTACTAATCTTTCATTGTTTGTGTGTACCTGCGTACAGTGGCTATTCTTGCGGCTTAAAGATCTCCTTTGTGCCTAGATAAATATTTCAGGTAGTGTTTGATATTTTCTTTAGAATTAGAAATTGGTTTGTGCTTTGTTTGGTTGTAGGCAAAACAAATCCAGCACCTACATTTGTGGAAGATATATTGTGTGCATCAAGAAAGGTTGTGTGTCAACCTTCACCATGGCTAGTGAAGAGGTGCGTTCCCTGGTTGATTCCATCAAAAGCCTCAACACACGCATGGATGCCCAACTATAGACTAAAAATACACTACAACATCAACTCCAAAGTGTAGGAGTAAAGTTGGCCGACCAAGAGAAGTGTAAAGCATGGCAACCTCGAATGGAAACCACACATGATAGTGTGGAAGGGAGAATGAAGCCGATTTACCATACCAAGAATGGACATGGACATTTCAGTATTTCTCATCTTGAATATGGAGAAGAGGAGGCAAATTATTTTGGCTCAAGCAACCAAAGAAGAGCACCTACATTCCATGTAAGAAATCCACACCATGAAGATCAAGGTATTAAACTTGAACTTCTTGAATTTTATGGTGATTTGAATGTGGAGTCATTTTTTGAATGGTTGCATGAGATTGAAGCTATTTTTGAGTTTAGAGAATATGATGATGATAGAAAGTGCAAATTATCTACTCTAAAGTTCAAAAAGTTTGCTCGAATTTGGTATGATAACTTAAAGCAAACTAGGGAAAGACAAGAGAAGTCTAAAATCAAATCTTGGGAAAAACTTAAAAAGCACTTAAGAAAGAAATTTGTGCCTAGAGACTATGAACAAGATATGTATGTTAAGATGACTACTCTAAGGCAAGGCTTATTTAGTGTAGAAGAATACACTAGAGAGTTTGAAAGACTAGCCCTTATTTGTGATGTTCATGAAAGAAAGGAACAAAGATGTGCTAGATACTTAGGTGGCTTGAATAACTTAATAAGAGACAAGGTTGATATATACTCTTATGACTCTCTTGATGAATTGATAAAATTGGCTATGAAGATTGAAAGACAAACCAAGACAATAAAAGCCTATGTTAAGTCTAATGCCTCTACTTTGACTAAACCCTATTCTAACACCTTTACACCTAAATCGACATTTTCATATGATAGAAAGAATAACAAAGATGATAAAGGTAAAAATAAGGTGGTTGAAATGGATAACAAACAATGTTTTAAATGTAAAGGATATGGAAATTTTGCTAGAGATTGTCCTAACCAAAGAGCCTTAACCTTACATGAAATAGAAAACATGGAACCATGTAGTGATGATGAATTAGAAGTTGAATCTCCTAATGAAATATTAACTATGGAAGAAGAAGAAGGAGACCCCTGCTTTGTAATTCAAAGAGTTTTGCAAATACAACCTAGTATTACACCTACTCAAAGAGAAAAGATTTTTAAAACTAAATGTAAAATAGGTGATACAGTTTGTAGACTCATAATTGATAGTGGTTCATGTACTAATGTTGCTAGTGAGGCAATGGTTAAGAAACTTGGTTTGGAAACTACTAATCATCCTAAACCCTATTCTTTACAATGGTTAAACAAGGATAAAGGAGCTAAAGTAAATAAAAGAGCTTTAATCACATTTTCTATTAGAGACTATCATGATGAAGTTCTACGTGATGTTTTACCTATGGATGCTTGTGGATTAATTTTGGGTAGACCATGGAAATTTGATAGAAAAGTAACTCATAATGGGGTAACTAATGAATATGTGGTGAAAAAGGAAAAACAATTGTATAGGCTCAAACCTTCTTTATATGATCATATGCCCTTGAGTGATGATAAAAAGAAATTATTTTTATATGAAAAGGCTATGGAGAAATGTATAAAAGAAGAAGGAATTTGTTATGCTCTAGTTTCTAAAGATTCTAAACCTGAAAAACAACAACTTAAAGATCCTAATTTGATTAAGTTTCTTGATGAGTATAATGATGTATTTCCTGATGACTTACCTCCTGGATTACCACTTAAAAAAGGTATAGAACATGCTATTGATCTTGTTCCTAGCATGTCTATCCCTAATAAACCGGCTTATAGATGTAACCCAGAAGAAGTTAAGGAATTGCAAATACAAATACAAGAGCTTATAGATAAAGGATTTATGAAAGAAAATATGAGATTTTGTATAATTTATCCAAATACTTCTTATGTCAAGTTTATGACTTATTTTTGGAAAACTTTATGGAATATGCTTAACATGATTCCATTGAAAAAAGGTGTATTGCAAAACTATGAGGCTAAAGAGAGAATCAAATTTTTTCAAAAACTTCATGAGAAAATCAAAAATCATATTGAATAATCTAATGCCAAGTATAAAGCTCAAGCAAATAAGCATAGAAACTCTTATGTGTTTTCTCTTGGTGACATAATTTGGTTACATTTACGTAAAGAGATATTTCCTAATTTACGTAAAAACAAGCTAATGCCAAGAGTCGATGGTACATTTAAAATACTTAGGAAGTTTGGAGATAATGCTTATGAACTTGAACTTCCAGTTTCTTATGGTGGAATTTCAAGAAATTTTAATGTTGGTGATTTGTCTCCTTATTATTCTTATGAAAATTTGAGGGCAAATTCTTCTCAACTTGGGGAGTATGATACAGGAGCATCCATTGAACATAATGATTGTCATATTCATTCTAATCCTCAAGGTAAGGAAGATGATTTAGCTTTCTTAATATTGGAGTCTATCATGTTAAATATTCTTGATAATTCTAATATGCTTGACAATAAAAACCATTCAAGTTATTCTTGTAGATATGTTACATATTTGCAAGAAGATGATGTTCATACACATTGATGTGTACAAGTATTCCAAGGCATGAAAGGCTATGACATACATGGGATGATACATTACAACAAGAGATAGAGTGATGATATTCATTATTTTTATAAACTTGTTGTAAACCCTAACCCTAAGTATATTTTATGTAAGTTAGGGTATGACTATAATTTCATGTATGTATCTTAGTCTATTGTATAGCTTTGTAATATTAATCCTTAGTATCATTTAACCAATGATATTATTCAGTGGATTAAGGTTAATATGGGCTTAATTCAACCATGATTAATGGGCTGGATTAGGTGGGTAAACTTGGCTGGTTAAGGAAGCTCACCACCAAGCTTATTCTTTCCTATATATACCTTTTGTGCACAACATTTGTATAGATAATTGAATAAAATGAATAATAAGAATTTTGATAAAACTTTGAGCAAGAGAACTAAAGTCTAATCCTCCCTTTTGGGTCTGTATTTAGCAAGGAAAATCCGGGATTAATCCTTCCTCAAATCTATCTTCACACGACACATTTGAACACCTTCAAATCTGCTGAACACCTTCATCTTGTAACATCAATTTCTTCGTCTATAATCCACCAAATCACTTCATTCTTTTTGCATTAGATCGTGGGTGACAGCTTCTAATACAAATTTCGATCCAACCTTCCGTTACTTTGATAAAAACCACATCATAGTGGATAAACAATATATAATAGATTTAGGGCTACTCTGGTTATCACAAAAACCAAGATATTTCAAACATTGCAACAATATGATAAAATACATAAATTACATTGGTTATTGTAGCAACCAAGTCACCTTGAGTATAAAAGTAACCAATAAAATATAAAATTGATACACCTCAGTCCTAACTCATGAGATCTTTCACTTTAAACATTAGCGTCTTATTAACCAACTCATCAACAAGGTTCATACCTAATATTTAATAAGTACCACTGGATTCACTTACTTTATGATACCACTTTACTTTTATTACCAATTTATCACTTGTAAAGTCATTTATCATTTATTAAGTGAAATGTTAACTATCCTTTATGGCTGAATTCATTCTACCAATTGTTTAAATATCAAGCATTTATAATTATATTATGGTTAAACAGATTAAACAAGACATAAAACACATAGACTAATAACAAAGCATATGGAAATCAATCAAGGACAATTGAAGACATTACATTACTAAAAAGTTCATAATGCTCTCATAAAACTTTAATTTTCCAAGTAATTCATAACATCACCCTTAAAACTCATCAACTCGCCAAACTTATCAAAATGCCTAAAATCATCATATTAAACATAACCAGCCAAAAAAATTTAAACTTCAATACTTTTCACATAAACTAGTGATAATACCCCTTAATGTTAGTGTCTCTAATCCCATAAGTTATTATAACATCATATAAACACTTATAGTAAACAAGAGTAATCCAAACCAATCACATATTATCATTTTTATATTTTAACCTAAAAAATGGTTATACAACCTTAAACATCCATAATTAACCCAATATGGCCAAATTACCCCTACTTCACCCAAACACTTTAAATCTTGCAAATAAATCTTAATGTAAGCCATACATAACCAACCCCTATAATATTATATATTAAAATTAAGTAAATTTTTCTATAAACTCAACGACACACTTAAAATTTACAAAAACCAACCAAAATGATAAAAATACCTCTTATGCTGCAAAATCTCCAAAATTCAACATATTGAGATGTTCCCAAAAATTTTACGTAAACTCCCACACATTAGTAAACACTCTAATATATCATTAATTCATATTAAATTAGCCCCAAGGCTGACCAAGATGCTAAAAGACAAGACACCCACATGGCCAAGGATCAAACCACAACATTTTATTTACCAACAAGACTTAAACTCATGTTTAATAGCAATTAACAACATGCTCATTAAAATATTATTACATAATATCATGCTAAAAAACCAAATATAGTAAATAACATGCTTAAGCATGATATTATGCATCAGATCACATGCTCCACATAAAAACCATACTTAGTACAAGAATAAAAGCCATAATATCCAAAATTATGCTTTACAAAATAGAACATACTAACATAGTAATTAAAATAAAAATAGAACCTAGTATTGAAAATCCTAAATCTATTGATTTGTATTGCATTACCTAAAAACACCATTATTAAAGCAACTCCTATTTAACTATCTATTTCACTAGGGATATATGATCAATGATCAACCTTTTTCTAAACCTTAACTTACTCTACTTAAATTAAGTGTTTAGGAGTTAACCTGCAATAAAATTAATAGATTTAAGAACCAAAACAAGGAAAATGGAAGAATAATAAGAAGAACTTGATGGTAGTAAGGGGGAAGAACTATAATGAATGAGACCAAAGATAATCAAAAGCTACCAAGAATGATCAAGGTAAAATGAGGCTAATTAAAAGTAACTATAGAGGGGATATAAATTAAGTGAAAAAAATAAGAAAAAAGAGGCAAAAACCATATGCAAGAAGGCTTCAAAAACAAGCACAAAGAAGAGAGTAAGGGGAAGAGAAGACTTGGTGCAAAGAGAGAGAGAAGGAAGAAACACATGAGGAGGGTTGTGTGAATATAAAAATGCCAAGTGTTTGAGTATGAGTAAAAAGAGGTTATTATCCCATTTATGGTTCACCAAGCAAAGAGAGGAGTGGGGGATAGCATGCTTTCTATATACTTGAATTAGGGGTATGTTGCATAAGAAATTTGGTAGGGCTAGGTAAGGTGTGTAATAACTTGATTATGGCTAGATTTATCGTTGAAATATTAAATCGAACGTCACTAAGATACAAGGGCTAAATCTTGTGGTTGACAAGGCCAAGAGAGTTCAAACAACAATTGCAGTAGTTAGTGTATGGTAAAAAGTCCAATAAATTGAAAAAAAAAATAATTTGTAAAAAGTGTGGAATTAATCTAAGAACCCAAACATTAAAAAAAATATGTGATAAATGAATTGATTTAGAGTCAAAATAAATCAAAACAAATAATCTTGGCATAGTCAACTAGCTTTAATTGACCAAAGAAGCCGGGTTAGTTGGTCATTGGATGCCTTGAATGAAAAGGTCCTCTATTTGCAAGCACGTTGATAGTCAATCGAAGGATTTTAAATTAGGATTTAGAATGGTATTAATGGAAAATAAAGGATTTAAAGGTTAAAGATAGATGACTAACAATGATAGGAGGTTAAGGGATGATTAAAAAGCTAATTGTTTAAAGATTAAGGTTAGGAAAAATTTGGAATGTTGCAATAAACAACATCCAAACACATAAATTGGCCACCTATAGGAAAATCACTATTCATTCTCAAATGCTATTTACACTAACAAAACATGCTTACAATCATTCCTACAAAAACCATCAAAATACTATCTATTAATGATTACCATCCACTTATAACCATTATTAACAACAAACCACCATTCATGTCAAAACAACTATCCATGTCAATCCACTATTACAATAATCCACTACTTGTGATGTGATTAATTCCATCAACGTATCCCAAACTTTACAAAAATATTGCAAATGTCCTTTTTTATAACAAAACTCCTAAATGGTAATTAAATACCAAACACTTATAAAATCTACACAATTTAAGTTCAAGTAACATTTAAATAAACATTTTAAACCAAAATTTTACTATTAAAAATTCTAAAGTTTATAAAATGACCAAAATATCTTGATTATTACGTAAACCTTCATTATCACTTAGAAATCTCAAAACACCTTGTTAGAATAATTATTTGGTGGTGATACCTATAAGTGACCTTGGATATCCTCATTATGATACCCTTAGTCATGTGATAAATAATAGAGGTTTAAAAATATTGAGATGAATACCTACATCAATAAAGTGCACCACCCTTTTTGGAAATCCATCACTAGAAATTATATATTTAAGCACACTTGACTTGGGGCAGTTAATAGATGGGTGATATCTTAGAAATTTGGAAAGTATGTGAGCGAGGATAAAGTGTGTTAAAAAGGAATTGTGTTGATATATGGGGCCATGTAAATCCTGAAAGCTCTTTAGACAATCACTTATGGCCAGTGTTTAGGCTAGGGTATTACAAATATTATTAGAAGAAAATTACGATAATAAACTAAATTTTCATGAAGTAGTTAGCTGCTTAATGGGAGAATTATAGGGATGGACTATATTGAGGCAATTGGTCGCCAAGGAGCAATGATGATGTTGTATTCTTCTAGTGGAGGTGTATGTAATACCCCATGTATGTAGTAGATGGTGGAGGCTTAAAAAGATCGATATTATTATCCAAATTAATTAGTTGTAATCTCTTTTTGGGTAATCTATTGTTGAAGAACCCTATAGTTAAGTGTATTTGGTTTGGAGTAGTCCAATAATGAATAACTTCTTGGGAAGTTTCTTGAGATGTGTGTGAGCTATAAAAATTAAGCTAAAAGGACTGGTGTTGATCTATAAGGTCAATTATCAATCTCAAAAGTACTATAGGTAAATACATGAGGCCAGTGTAGTACTAGTGTTTTACATTCACTATTGACCTCATAGGTCAAATATCCTTAGTTTTGATGATAACATACATTAATTAGAACTTTAATTTTATTGTTTAAATGTGCATGGTTTGCAAAAGATCAAAATGAAGATGAACACACTAAAAAAATCATTCAAGTGCAAGTAAAGATAAGAGAGTAATCAAGTTTATCAAAGCACTAAATAACATATCACATTCAAATCAACCATCAAGTGCTAATGATATATATATATATATATATATATAAAGCAATCAAGTTTAGAATGGATGAAGATTTCAAGCAAGGTTTAAATTATTATCCTATCAAAAACAAACAAGATCACAGCAAAAGAGACCTCAGTTGACTTGCCTTGATTTAGCCTAAAATGGTCATAAACTAGTTGACTAGCCTTACTAGACCAGTTAATTAGCCCATGCACTAACTAGTTCATAAATTCCAATGGATTTTTTCTAGGTAAAATTTTGGCAACAATCAATTGATATATATGATTTG
Organism: Tamarix austromongolica; assembly: GCA_039764185.1. Lineage (NCBI taxonomy): Eukaryota > Viridiplantae > Streptophyta > Magnoliopsida > Caryophyllales > Tamaricaceae > Tamarix > Tamarix austromongolica. Next base: position 59,138,672 of record CM077808.1, on the reverse strand, counting down.
CAGTATATATATATATCACTATTGAATTGTCCTTTCACACTTTAATTACAATAAATGACTCTATTATTTAGAGAGAGCTATAAAATATTTTTGTTCCAATATCAAATAACTTCTTTGAACTCATTTATTATATTTAATTCTCTCATCTAATATGTCATAATTTCTCAAAACTTAAAATACAAACTTTTGTATCTTGAATTCTCTTAAGAGTTTTCTTATTCTCAAATATCAAACTAATTATCAAGTGTGAAAAATACTTTAATATCTATAACTTCTAGCTATATTAAATAATATCATTACTTCTCATATTCATATCGTTTAATTTGAGAGGATCTCATTATAATCACCCCAATAACTCTTAAAAACGATTACTAAGAGGTTATGTATGTCTAGCATCCTTAGAAGAGGTTATTGAATTTTAAAGCTCATAAACCTATAAAAGGGTAACCATGTTAAGTTGTAAATCATATCCTATAGGGCCAATAAAATTGTAATTCCATAAAAAAGGGACGAGTGACCATCAATAAACACACAATAGAGTTTCAAAATTCAAAAGGAAAGACCTTTTAGTAGTGGATACAAAGTAACATATCTTGGGTTACCTTAAACTACTATGAATATTATGTTAACAAAAACTTATTCATCACATTCATTCATCACACTCTATTCAACCCCTTAAAGGGTGCTTTTCACCCACTATCTCCCTAACCAAATTCCTTATCCTTGATAGAGGTACGTATGGATGTACCTCCACCATTGTGCACCCCTATATACTCTTTTTTCCTTTCAACATTGTTGAAATTTTTTTGTAGGCAATGCAATTATTTCCTTGTTGATTTTGGCATGCCTTAGGGATAAGTACGGACTCAAAAGTGATGAATAATACTCACCCTTCAAGTCCTTTATCTCCTCTAGATGACCAACCCTTCCTTCTATTGTTAATTATTTCTTCTTTGCTTGAAGTTGATTTTTATTCCCAATTTTCACCATTATGCAATCCTCCTCAAATCTTGATTTTGTGATGACAACATGGCCTAAATTAATGATACCTTCTGGTACTACTCTTCTCTCATCGTGCCCCTTATAAGCCATACTTTAGCTTTACTACAATATTTCACTATTTCTCCTACCATCCTTACTTTTTCCCTTCGGTTATAAGGTTACGGTTGGGCCTTTCTTAGTATTTCTTAGCATTTAATTCCAAAAGTTAGTGACTAGTTATTTTCTAGTGAGTAAAACCTAGTGTTTTGGGTCCCTAAACTTGTTTATGTATACTTGTGAATATCATGAGATAGTTCCTTAGGCTTCTTACTACTAGCTTTGCCAATTCTAGCACCCACATTATATATTGCACTAACTTTACTATTCCTATTTCTTAACTAAGCTACCATACGTACTTAACCCCTTCCTCCTACACCTTTGATGATTTTTTTTCATTATTAAGGAGGTTTGATCCTCTCCTTAGTTAATATCCCTAATGTATTCCCATTGCTCTTTCCTGACACCATATGTTCCACACTTGAAGCATATGAGGTGAACAACTTCATACTCCCCCCACTAGATGGTTCGTCATAATTGAAACTTTGAAATTAGGGGTTTGATCAAGTCCACTTAGAGTTCTAACCTTGCATACCCCCTAAGTTTAACCTCAAAAGTGGTGAAATTAACCCAAAAAGGCATATCAACCACTTTCCTCATCCTCATTATTATTAGGGTTGCAAATTAGCCAATTTATTTTTGAGCTAGCTTGAATCAACTCATTTATTTAGTTAAATGATTTAGCTGAAACTTGAAAAAATTTGAGCTCATCTAGTTTATACCTTGTGAGCTCGGCTTATTTAATCACTATACTTGTGAGCACATCTCAACTCATTTGTGTAGTTAAATGAGTTAAGTCTGAGCCTTAGTTTTAGACTTATTTTTTAAACAATCCAAGTATGGGGATGCTCAACTCGACCTAGCTTATTAATAACCCTAATTATTATATCCTCTATGAAGTACCTTATAGGTAATTCTAGCAGGTAGACCCAAATGGTTAAATCATGAACATCCACTTACCTATGACATGATTCAACCTCTCATCTCATCACCAAAAGGTAGTGGTATGCTACAATCCAAGGTCCCCTAGTAGGCACAAAATCATAATCATATTTGTATATGAGCCACATGTCGTAATAACCCATACCCACATAAATCAAGTTTATCAATTTAGAGAGGTTCCACATCCTCCATTATCATTCTTGAAGAAATTTATAACCCACAAAATTGCCTAGTATCCTACTAGTGATAGTGGTATGCCATAGTTTCTTGAGCGTTGCCTTATCCTCCTTAGTAAGGATAAATTGAGATAGACTTGTGTGTTATTCTTCTTTAGAGTTTGATCATGTTGCATCAATCAAGGCATCCTTAACCCTTAGTCATTTTTCCCAATGACTCCTAGGTACCATATTCTTCAAGGCTTCTATGTAAGAATTTTTTCACTCATGGATACAATCAATATCCAACTAATTTTAGACTTTTTTACTTTATCTCTCTGCCAAGCCAACATAGCCATAAACTAGAGGAACTCCACTTATAGTCGTTGCCGACAAGGGTCGTGGTAGGGGATGACAAAGGGTTGTCGTGTTGGGTAGTGAAAGGTATTTTTTAGATAAGGAAATTCTATGGTTTCTTTTTGAGATTCACAAGTCTTCTCTATATCTATTTAAAAAATTTGACATTTTTTCACTTCATCAACAATTAAATGAAGGACATGGTGATGGAGTGCTAGAGAGGTTTAGCGTGTAGGTATTTTATGACAAGATAATGGTTTATTATACTTTTAACCAATATGGTTAAATTGTAACACCCTCAAATTTACGAAATGAAAAAAATTATTTTTTAAAAGTTAATTACATAAGCTAAAACTATAAATCACGTGGTGTTACTGTCACACTTGGTACAAGTCTGATTTCCTCTACCGTTCTGTTACCGAGTGCTAAGGTTAAAAATTTATTCCACTTAAATTAATCACACAATTGTAAATCACGTTAGCAAAAGAGTTGAAGTAATTTAATAACATTTTAAATAGAACCAACTATATGCAGTTACAGAATGTCAATGAAAGGAAATACATAAAGACGGACAGTAAGAATTATAGAATCTTCTGGGTCAAAAGACAACGGACAAAACACCACATAACCCTACACTCCCAACTCAACTATTAGCCTCCAGCATATATTGCAAACTAACTTATAAAGGTCACTACCCATTGAATAAGTAGGGGCCCATGAAAGGAACTCTTTAGTACAACGATATTAAGTAACCCATTATATAAAATTAATATAAAAGATCGTATAGAACACATAAAATGCATCCCAAATAATACATGAACATTTAATTATGCATATATTAACTAAAGTACGATAATCGTTCATATAACCATATAACATCAAGGCCATATACTACCAATGCATCATTCATTTGGAATAAACTGAAACTTACAAATGGAGCATCTAAAAGATGCTCTTTGCAATTTAATTAGAAAACCACATAATTTTCAAGTCATATCCATAGTCATAAATCTCGTTATCAATACCAAAAACTATCATAACATAGATATGCTCCCCAACACAACTTGATAACAACACATATCATCACAGGTAGGTACAAAAGCTACTACCAAAACACAGGTAGGCACAAATGCTACTACCAAACCACAGGGAGGTACAAAGGTTGTTACTGAAATGCCCCAAAAATCCTAATTTCTATTATCTATTATTAAATAAGGTTTTTATGTGGGAGTTTAACCAAAATAATTTACTTTTATTAAAATAAGAGGAAGTTAATTATGGTAAACAAAGAGGAAATTTATAAGTGTTCTAAAAAGAAGGAATGTTGGTATTTTTAAGCTAATTAATGACTCTATTTGGAAATTAATTAAATAAATTACTTTATTTAAATTAAGAATAATAAAATAGTTTCAAATTAATATAAACCTTATAAATAATTTAATTAGAGAATATTAGAGTGTTTTGTTAATTAAAATGGAATTTAAGAAATTTCTTTCAAAAATCCCTAAATTAACCTAAAAAGATAATTTAATTACTATTGTAATATTTATATTTTATTAAACATCCCAATTACTCAAATCATACTAACTAATCCAACCATTAATTTCCTTTTTTTTCCTTTTTCCCTTTTCCTTTTTCTCCCTCATTTTTCCTTTTTCTTTCTTTCCCCTTCTCTTCCTTATTTTTTTCCCCAACTGGGCCGGCCTGCCAGGCCCAGCACCTCCCCCTCGTGGCCCGTCCCTCTCCCGCACACACTCCTTCCTCTTTCTCCCGGCCGGTTCGGCCTCTTTATTTCCTCTATTTTCTTTTCCGCTGGACCGCCGGTCCAGCCTTCTTCTTCTTCCCCCGTGTCATCTTCTTTCCTTCGCCGCCTGCAACATGAAACCCTGCCGGAGAAGAAAAGCCTTCAACGACAGCTCCAGCTCCGGTCATTTCGCCCCTCTTCTCCTCGTTGACCTCCCCATGGATGTGACCAAATGGCACATCCCTTCTCCCGCACAAAAATCCCCCATTTCCCAGGCAATCATGGTCTGAAAATTTTCAGACCATACGCCGGCCAACTACGTCGGACAACCTACCCTAACCCTAACCCCCTAACCTCCCCCTCGAAGCTTGTTGTTTTCCGTTCAATTTGGCCTATAAATAGCCCTCATCACCGCCTTAATCGGGTCCGACAACTGGGAACCCAGACAGAGCAAAGTCGCACGTCACCCTGCCTTCAGACGGCCTTTGCTCCGCCGATAGCCATCCCTACCACCTAGCCTTGCCACCACGATCCTCCTTGCACCTCCCTCTGCACAACCAACCACCTTAGACTCCCTACCTTGCGCCGCACGTGCCGCCCTGGCCGTGCGAAAATTCCTCCCCAAAAATGACCCTTCCAGCCCTGCGCCACCTTCGCGCCGCCGCCGTTGGTTGTACCGCCACTTGCAGCACCTTCACCACCCCCCAAAACCACCAGGAGTTCCTCCCCTACCACTCTGCACCTCCATTTTCCCCTACTTCTCTCCTCCCTAGCCTCCACATCCAACTCTCCCATTCTTCCTCCCTCCACCGCCACCGCCGCTGCCGCCGCCGCTGCCGCAGCCACCTCAGCCAGGTTGACCCAAATTTCTTGGATAGTTGAACCCTAGACCCTGAATAATAAAAGTGTAATAAATTTTAATAATGTTAACCAATATTATTAATGATATGGTAATCAATATTATTATTAATACCACTATCATAATTAGTTAATTACTATTATTACTACCCCTATTATTATTCTTAGGTCCTAATATTATCCCCAAGAACTTCTAATTAATGGTATTAGTTGATACTAAAACCTTGTTAAGTTATTATGATTATCTTTATTATTATTATTATTATTATTATCACTATTATTACTACTATTATTATTATTATTATTATTATCACTATTATTACTATTATTATTATTATTATTAGCATTATTATTATTATTATTATTACTATTAGTGTTATTATTATTATTATTATTATTATTATTATTATTATTATTAGTATTATTATCATTATTACTATTATTGTCATTATTACTATTATTATTATTATTATTCCCATGTTTATTACTCTAACTATGACTGATGTTGTTATTATCTTTGTTACTATTATTATGGTAGTATTCTTACTATTATTAGTATGATTAACATTATTATTATTATTATCCTCATCATCATTATTATTATTAGTATCATTATCGTTACTATTACTATTATCATGGTTACGAGGTTGTTGCTAGTATTATTATTATAATCATTATTATTATTATTATCAACATTACTATTATTGTTACTATTATTATTATTATTATTATTATTATTATTATTATTATTATTATTATTATCTTTGTTATTATTTTTGTTGTTGTTTTTTGTTGTATTTAATGCATTTATTATTTTATCGATTATTACCATCGTTATTATCCTTAACATTATAATTTAATATTATTACCTTAGTATTTTTGTTATGCTTAGTATTGCCACAACTATTGTATTATTATTATTATTGTTAATGTTATTATCGTTATTATTGTTACTATCATTATCGCTATCATTACTATTATTATTACTATGGTTAATACTAGTGTCATTATGTTTATCTTTCTAACTAATATTATCATTGCTATTATTTCCATTATTATTATTTTCCGTATTCTTACTATTATTTGTATTATTATTATTATTATTATTATTATTATTATTATTATTATTATTATTATTTTCATTACTATTACTACTTCTATTATTATTATTATTATTATTATTGATATTATCATCATTATTATCATTATTATCATTATAGCCATCATTATTCTTATTATGAGTACTATTATTATTAGTAGTATTCTTATTATTGTTAGTATTATCAGTAATTATTATTAATAATGTTGAAACCCTCACCTTAATACTCTGGATTTTGCTAAAACCTACTTTAATTAGTGATAATCCATTTAAACTATCATGAGAATAGTAATAACCCTACCATTTATTTATAAACCCCTATTATTAATATTAGCCTTAGTATTAGGCCATGATAGGGGTAAGATAGGGAAATTATGGTAATTCCGGTAGAGGGAGATTAACCCTTAGCATTTCCCTCTTATAGGTGAACTGAGTCAAAGCCCCCAGGAGGTGTAGGAGCGTGCTCCAAGCCCGGCGCCGATTTAGGTAAGGACGTAACTAAGGCCACCTGAAATGCCCCAAAAATTCCTAATTCTAAATATTATATTTAAATGAGGTTTTATCATAAAGATTAATTATTTTAATTATTTTAATTAAAATAAAAAGAAAATTAATTAGGGCAAATCAAGAATAAATTTATAAGTATTTTAATTAGGAGGAATTTGGGGTATTTTAGCTAATTAAAGATTTTAATTTGGGAATTAATTAAATAAATGATTTTATTTAAAATAAGAATGAGAAAACAGTTTTAAATTAATATTAATTTTTATAAATAATTTAATGGAAGAAAATTAGGGTGTTTTGCTAATTAAAATGGAATATATGGAAAATCTTTTAAAAATCCTAATTTAGCCTAAAAAGGGATTTAAATATTATTTTATTTAAATATTATTATTTTTAAATATCCTAAATATTTAGATTAATTTAATTGGCCCCAATCTAATTATTTTTCTCCTTTCCTTTTTCTTTTTTTCTTTTTCTTCTTCCTTTTTTCTTTCTTTTTCTTCTTTTTCTTTTTCCTCTTCTTTTTCCCCGACTGGGCCAGGTCGCGGCCCAGTTTTCCTTTCCTCTCCCTTTTCTTCGGCACGGCCCAGCCCGCGCCCGTTGCCTTTCTTCCGCCCGACTAAGCGCTGCGTTTCGTCCGTGTTACAGCCGAAGCTCGTCGTTTCATTTAAGCATCTCCCTACCCTTCTTCCGCCCCTCTATGTGCGGCGTTCCGTCTCTCTTTTCCTTGGGACGCAGCGTTTCATTTAAGACCTTACCGCCCGCGCCCGAACCGCCCGGTTCTTCCTCCTTTTTCTTTCTTTCTTTTTCCTTCGCGAACCGCCCGGCCAGCCGTCTTCTTCTTCCTCCTTTCCCCGTCGTCGACGACGTTGCAACGCTGGCCGCCATCAATGGCTTCTCCGGCTACGGTGATTAATATCGTCCGTTTCTTGCCTCATTGTCTTCCTCTTAACTCCAGGAATAAATTAACATAATTATTGGACGATAAATCACACCCGTTTCCTCTCCCCAGCCCCGCGAACCTTCGACCGAAACCAAGGAATCGTCGGCCGTTTTCTAGCGTCGGCCACCCAAATCTTCGCAGCTAATAACTTCCTGCCTACCTCCAAAACCCTAATATACCATCTACCATCTATAAAAAGCCTGATTGTAGGAGCTGTGGAAGATTTTTCTTTCTCGAAACCCTCGGCGAGTGCTGCCATCATCGAGACTTTAGACACCTCTTCCGCCGCCCTCAGCCAACCTCAGCGCCACCGAAACATTCCATTCTCTTCCCTGAAATTTTCTCTAGCTAACTAAACCATTTTCACCTCTCGATTCTTCTTGCACGGGCCTCCATAGCCGTGCCAAGTTGGCTGCTCGTTCTCGCCGGAATTTTGACCCCGAAGCCTTAAACCGCCTTCCACCGCCGTGCGCCGCCACCTTTGGTTGCACCACCACCATCATTTTGTCCCTCTCCTCCTGGGCAACAATAAACACCTCTTATATCACCTCAATTCTCCCTATCTTTTTCCCAACATCCATCTTTTTCTATGTTCTTCTATTTTTCCGGCCACCGCTGCCGCCGCCGTGAACCACCGCCGGTGCCACCTATCCCCACCAGCTTAAGGTTGAACCCTAGACCCTCTCAACCATTTTCCATATTATTATAAGCCTTGATTTAATTTATTTCAATTATTTGCATCTAATTACCATTATTATTATTCTTAATATTTATATTCTTAATATGTTTTATTATTATTTGATGAGAAATTTTATGCTGAATTGTACTTGCAGGGTGGAGAGTGATAATAAAATAATTTTATTGTTAGTTTCGAATTTTAAGTTATTAATTGAATTATTATAGGATTATTATCATTATTATTATTATTATTATTATTATTATTAGAATTATTAGAAAAATTATTATTATCATTTTATTAATTATTCTGGAAAATCTTAGGCCCTAATTTGGTATTAACATTCGCACTTATTTATTTTAGTATTATTATTTCTATTGTTCTTATAACTATTGATAATAATATTATTATTATCTTTATTATTTCAATGTTATTATATATGTTAGTAATTTTATTATTAATATTAAATAAATGGTAAGTCATTAGTTATTTTAAAACTTATATGTTATTGTTATTATGGTTATTACTATTATTATTATTATTATTTATGTTCTCATTGGTATTAGTTTTATTAATTTTGATATTATTATATTAGTATCATTATTATCATTAGGGTAAAATATTTAACCCTATATTATCAAGGGTTATAATATCTCTATGATTTTTATATCTTTAGCAAAGTTAAAATTTTGTTAAGGTTATTTTATTAGTATGTTATTAATTGGTCAAAGCCCTAAGGAGGCGTAGGAACGTGCTCCAAGACCGGTGTCGATTCAGGTAAGGGGTGCTAAGGCCTTTTATGTTCTAATGTGCATTGTGTGATTCATATGCTATGCATTCTATGTTTATGATTATTAATTATG